>CM057966.1:11945644-13145644 GCA_030142095.1 Rubus idaeus | reverse complement strand
TCTCCTCCAACTTTTTATTGAAAATAATACAAGAAAATAACTCTATTTTTTTTTTCTTTCTTTTCTTTTTTTTTCTTTTCTTTTTTTTTCTTGAGGAACTTTATTCCTTCTTTTTGTTTTTGATTTTTTTTTCTTTCTTTGAACAATTACAACAAAATAAAATGCACCCCCACACTTGCCTTTTGGTATACTACCATACAAATCCGAAGCATAAAAACACAAGAAGTCACTATCATTGTCTTGCAAACACAATAAAACAAGGGTGAGATGGTGTGGGTGAACAAAAGAAAAGGCTAATGAGTGTTTAGTTCAAAAGGGGATTCCTAAAGTTCGTGTTTAGATGGATGGTGAATATTTTGGCCATGGTGCTCAACTAATGCCTTAATCATCTCTAATTCATCACAGATTAACAAAACGTTTCAAGTGGTCTTTGAGCAAGTTCTAGGTTCAAAACTCATGAATTGTGCACACATGAAGAACGAGTAAATGTATGAAATATGCATACATGTGAATATACAATAGGCTCAAATCCTCACATTTTCTGGGTATGCATGACAATGTATGTTCAAATGTGCTTCTCGGATTGCAATCAACTAATCGAAACAGGTTATGTGAACATGGAAATTCGAGCAATCACAAGTAATGCAAATTAAATCCAAAGCAAACTACACAAAGCCTTGACATATAATAAACATTCTCAAAATCATAACAATTAAACTCAATTCATCATTGGAATTGGAAAGAACAAAACACAATAAAACACACAACAGAAGTAAATATTTTTGTAATTTTTGATTTTTTGATTTTTTTTGATTGATTTTTTTTTAAATGATATAGCTCAAATAAACGAACAAGCACTTTCTAAAGCCAGTGCGAAACAAACGAGCTTACAAAACTATTTTTTTTTTCTTTTTCAATTTTTTTTATTAGGGTAACAATACGTGACCACAGTGACTTACTTAGTGCAATGGTAGGTTCAACGCTACCAAGGGAGTAAGTATGATCTAGTCGATATATTGTTACCGTAGAAAACAAAAACAAGTAAATTATTTTTTTGAATTTTTTTTGAATTTTTGAATTTTTTTCTTTTCTTTTTAATAAACCTTCCCCCCACACTTGAATTAAACATTGTCCTCAATGTTAGACAGATATTTCACGAAAATGAAAAATTCAAGCATGGTTATTGAATTTAAACACACAAACAGAAATAAACACACCAACAAAAATAAACACACAACAGTTAAGTAAATGAAAAGGGAAACAGAAAGACTCCCCTTTGAAGATCGTGAAGCTCCTCCCGAAGGTAGTCACCAACAGTCACAAACAAGGCTAGCAGGGCCTTGCATCCAACGTTTGCTCCTTAGTTGACTGCGGCTTTGATCTTTTTGAGCGTGTCCTGGACCGTGCCTGTTGCCAAATCCACAGCACGTCTGGCTGAATTAGCCTTCACTGAGATCTGGAACACTAACGTCAGTAGAGTTCCATCAAGTACGTCTCCGGATACATCAGGTAGAATGGAGAAGCCAGATGACATCAATTGAAAAGGCTCCGGGTCAACTCCACATAACATGGACTGGAAGGTTGCTTGATCGATAGGCGCATAAATCACGTACGACCCCGTTGAATCTGTGAAGCACTCCTGGAGTATGAGGAAGTCGACGTGATTACTTATGCCCAAAACGGAGATAGAATTTCGTGGGTCAAGACCAGTGGTGAAGTTTGTAAGCACATGTACTGAACTGTCTATCGACACACTATCCCATAAATGCCTTGTCTGTACGTCTTTGATAAAATCAAAGATTCTTGTGTGATGGGAGAAGTGCTTGACAGAACAGCCAGCAGTACGATCGAGTCCAAGGGGTTGGCTAGGATCACCCCTTCGCTTGTTGGTCCTGACCTCCATATGTGTGTCTCCCGTTTTGTTTGATGCAGTCCAATGATGGTAAGTCGAGTTGGTGATGTCGTTGAAGAAACTTACCGCCATCTGGTTTGCCATCTTAGCAAGGCTTCTTCTCCCTCCTGGTGAAATGATTGAGTCACTAGGTGAAGTGTGAATCCCCATCACGCACATGTATCGCTCGGCATGTCGTTGGAGAGGTGCCAACCAACGCTTCGCTCCATATGCAAAACCTGATTCAACAAAAGGTTTAAATAAGGGGGTTAAATCTTTTTCTCGCACATCAACATGCTCCACCCACGTGACAAAGGAGGATCCATTCTGCAGATCCCGTATCAGGCATCCGGAAGGACGTTTTCGGCATCTTGATCTCACGGAAGGCCTTGGATTTGAGCTCATTTCATCCACAGAGACATCCACAACAATCCAACTTCCATCCAATTGTTGGTGAGAGGAACGAACAAACTGGACTTCACGAGTTGAAACATTGTGTGTATTATACACAAAATTCCCTAAAACACAAAAACAAATATTATACAAACAATTAAGCTTTCGGAATAGCAAAATCCAGTAATTAAAGGCACTTTGTGAACGTATTTTACGTTCACATCACGCATAGGAGAAGAGTTGTTAATTAAAGTGCGCGACCTAGCGAACGCTCGTCTATCCGCGATCCTTCTTATTTTGATTCCGACCCGTTTGATAAGCCTTTACTACTTGTGAATTAGAATTAAAACCCTAATTCTAGCACCAATTACATGCAATCATCTTAAGTTTCGAACCTTAAAACAAGAACACATAAAAGATTCAATAAAACCGAATCAAATAAACGGAGTCACATAAGCTGCTAGAAGAACTAATTAATTAGGATCTAACAATCAAAATAACTCATAAATATAGGCTGAAAATTATATAAATCATGTCATGTTAACTAATACAAAGAATAAACAAGCAACAAAGAGGAACTCAAAAAGAGTAATTAAAGAATAAGTTGAAGTACACCATATGGAAAGTAGGAAGAACTCGAAGATCACAAACTCTTAAATCCTCACGCGAGTAACTCAAAAGCCGAGATTCCCAAGGTGATGATGATGGTGGTGATGATGGTTGATGGCTGGTGGTAATGGTGTAAACAGCTTCCCTCCTCCTTGAAGACTTGAAAACCCTAAATACTAGAGAATGGAAAATGAGATGGAGAAGAGAAAGAGGAGGGTTTGTCCCTCCCCATTGGGGTGTGAATTCGTGAGAAGAATGAGGCTGCTATTTATAGGAGAATGGAGAGGAAGAAGAAAACAATGAAAGAAATAAAGAAAGAAAAGAAAGAGAAGTGGAATGTGAGTGGTAGAAAAGAAATGGTAAGTGGAATGGTGGAAATGAAGTCATATGGCAATGAACCATTTATTTAGATAAAAGAAATCAAACACTAATATTGTGGGTAGAAAGAAGAGGAAAGAATATAGGGGTGAGTGGAGCATTGAAAATAAAAGAAGAGGAAAGAAATAAAAAGCAGACAGCACTGAGCAGTGCGCACTTAGAGCGCCATAATGGACGTTCCACCGGTTGGATGATTCTGAAATTTTATTTGGGAGCAGCTAACATCCACATGCAGAGTGTATCAAAATTACAGCCAGATCTGACGGTGAAATTGGGAGATATTGGCTTCGCAAGTTGACTGATCTGCACAGGCAGAATGTCCGAAAATCTGGGCTTGGGCCTTTCCTCATGCTTTGTGAACCTGGGCCTTCCTTCATTGATTTGGGCCTGCCATCTTGGGTTTGGGCCTCCTTCTTGGGTTTGGGCCTTCCATCTTGGGCCTCATGGCAGACCACCTCTTAATGGGCCTCGCAAAAGCCCATTAGACTTCGTTTCTGCACATGTTCACATTAATACATCATTTTGGACTCAAATATGGAAACTAAGCTAAAATAGCAAAGTTACAATTAAATCATAGCCAAATAGTAGGGAAAACACATTAAAAACGTCACACTTTGTGCTCCTATCACCTTTCCTCATGCTTTGTGAACTTGGGCCTTCCTTCTTGGGCTTGGGCCTTTCTTCATGGATTTGGGCCTTCATCTTGGGCCTCACGGCAGCTCACCTCTTAATGGGCCTCGAAAAAGCCCATTAGATTTCGTAAATTTCCGAGCTCCGATTTTCTGCACGTATTCACATTAATACATCATTTAGGGACTCAAATATGGAAACTAAGCAAAAATAGCAAAGTTACAATTAAATCATAGCCAAATAGTAGGGAAAATACATTAAAAACGTCACACTTTGTGCTCCTATCAATGGCTGCGGCGCCGTACTGAAATTCACGGGAAAGCTGCTGGGATTGATGGCCTGGACTGGGCAGATGCGAACGCCGGCCATGGCTGGTGATAGGAGCACAAAGTGTGACGTTTTTAATGTATTTTCCCTACTATTTGGCTATGATTTCATTGTAACTTTGCTATTTTTGCTTAGTTTCCATATTTGAGTCCCTAAATGATATATAAATGTGAATACGTGCAGAAAATCGGAGCTCGGAAATTTACGAAGTCTAATGGGCTTTTTCGAGGCCCATTAAGAAGTGAGCTGCCGTGAGGCCCAAGATGAAGGCCCAAATCCATGAAGATGAAGGCCCAAATCCATGAAGAAAGGCCCAAGCCCAAGAAGAAAGGCCCAAGCCCAAGAAGGAAGGTCCAAGCCCATTTTCGGACAATCTGCCTGTGCAGATATGTCAACTTGCGAAGCCTATATCTCCCAATTGCACCGTTGGATCCAGCTGTAATTTTGATACACTCTGCATGTGTGTGTTATATATTCTGTATTAAAATTTGAGAATCATCCAACCGTTCAAACGTGCATTATTCCGTTCTAAGTGGGAACTGCTCAGTGCTGTCTGCTTTTTATTTCTTTCCTCTTCTTTTATTTTCAATGCTCCACTCACCCCTATATTCTTTCCTCTTCTTTCTGCCCACACCATTAGTGTTTAATTTCTTTTACCTAAATAAATGGTTCATTGCCATATGACTACATTTCCACCATTCCACTTACCATTTCTTTTCTACCACTCACATTCCACTTCTCTTCCTTTTCTTTCTTTATTTCTTGCATTGTCTTCTTCTTCCTCTCCATTCTCCTATAAATAGCAGCCTCATTCTTCTCTACAAATTCACACCCCAATGGGGAGGGACAAACCCTCCTCTTTCTCTTCTCCATCATATTTTCCATTCTCTAGTAATTAGGGTTCTCAAGGCTTCAAGGAGGAGGAAAGGCGGTTGCACCATCACCATCATCACCATCAATTTCGTCCATCATCATCACCACCTTGCTGCACACGGTTTGGATTACTTGCTTTCAAGGATTCAAGGTTTCGTGGTCTTCAAGTCTTCATGCTATTCCATATGGTGTAATCTGACTTTTCCTTTAATTATTCTTATGAATTCCTCTTTGTTGCTTGATTATTCTTTGTATTAGTTAACATTACATGATTTATATAATTTCCAGCCTATTTATATGAGTTTATTTAGTTATTGGATCCTAATTAATTAGTTCTTCTAGTAGCTTATGTGACTCTGTTTACTTGATTCTGAATTATAGAAAACTTTTATGTGTTTATGTTATAGGGATCGATACTTATAATATTTGCATATAATTGGAGCTAGAGTTAGGGATTACAATTCACCTAATAGTTTTGGAAACCTAATTCACGAGTAGTAAAGGCTTTGGACAAAGGTCGGTGTCAAATAAAAAGGATTGCGGACATATGGACTTTTCTATAATGGGTCGTGCACTTTGATTAACAAAGTAAAATACGTAACAAAGTAATGGGTCGTGGACTTTTCTATAATGATGTGAACGTAAAATACGTGCACAAAGTACCTTAATCGCTTGGATTATGTTAGTCCAAAAGCCTATTATTGTATATTTAATATTGTTTTAGTGTGTTTCAGGGAAAATACGAACAAAACGCTTTATTTGTACAGAAGGTACATTTTAGAGGTTTTGGCGCGAATTTGAAGATTGAATCGAAAAGTCAACCGTGACTTTTCGATATTGAAATGACACCGGTCATTTCTCGGATGTGGATTTCAAAGCATGTACGAAGATTTCGAAATACGTTTCGAATCCCGGCAATTTTGCCGGCGAACCACCACATAAGGCAGCGCAACCACCACCCGCGGTGGCAAAATACATTTTCTAAACCTCTATTTATTTCCCTTTATAATTGTTGTTTATCTCTATTTTATTTATTTAGTTTAAATATTTATTTTTACTATTTTTATTACTATTTTATTTTTGTTTTATTTACTTTTTATTTTATTTCTTTTTGTTTCTTTTCTTTGTATTTGACTTTGTATACTTGCTTTGACTTTGCAGGTTCATTCAAACCACCTTGCCGGCCACCCCATCATCACCATACCTCCACCACAATTCAATTTTGTTCCTTGATTCCAGCTGCCATGCATCATTGAATTTGAATTTCAAAGTCCCATCTGCAATCCTTATAACCCACAGCAGCTCACCATCTCACTCAAGCCAAGGCCGGGGCTCTTCTCCATCTCCCCCTCTTCTCTTCTCTTCTCTTCTCCTTCTTTCCCCTCTTCTTCCCGTTTCTTTCTTCTTCTTCTTCTTCCCTTCTTTTCTTTCTCTTCTTCTCTTCTTCTCTTCTCTCTACACCCATTCTTTTCTCACTGCACCCGTAACTCTTCTTTTCCTTCCATTTCTTATCTATCTCCCTGTTCTCAGCTCACCAAACACAGCAGCTAACCAAGCTACTGCCGTGCACCCATTCACAAATTCCGGCCACCTGCAATTCATAAAATCAGACATCACAATTACCTCCACCTCTCAATCAATCATCACGGCAGCACACCAACCTTCACAGCCCGTGCTCATCACCACTCAAGCCAAGCCGTGCTTCCATCGATCCCATCAATCCCGTGAAGCCCAGACGGCGTTGTTCAGCGCAGCCCCAATCACGACGACACCATCGTCGCCGTTCCTGTTCTGATCCCGTGCTCTCTCACCAAGCCCAGCGACGCCGAGACCCAATCAATCCCGTGCTCACCACGCACCACCGGCAGGATCTCTTCTTATCTCGCCGACGTCGAAATCGCCCATTGCCGTCGCTGAATCTCTCTCTCTCTCTCTCTCGGCCCAGCCCGAGCTCGAGCCTTCTGAAATCTCTCTCTGACCGCGCCTATTCAAATCCGCCGGCGTCCTCATCGATCCCAGAAGCCACCGGTCATCACAGCTTTGCCGGTCGTTCATCCTGCTGCTACCAATCTCGCCGCTGCTCTACCACACTCCGGCGCCGTCAATTCCAGATCTCAACCCGCCATCAAGACGCCGGCGTCGATCTCTCTCCGATCCCAGCTTCAAGCCACTCGCGCCGTGCCTCTTTCCTGCCGGCGTGCCTCATCCTCAGTCCCTCCGTGCTGAGAAGAAAGAAAAGAAAACAAAGCAGAAGATAGATGAGAGCTACCACGGGTTTGAAAGAAAAGCTGAATAAAAGAAAACAAGGCACGGGCTGGAGAGATAACACGCGAAGAAGAAAAGCCACCGCGTTGAAAAGTCAACGAACAAGAAGAAGACTTTCATGACCGGGCCGTGACCACCTCCAAGCCCAATTGCAAGCCCAAGGCCCAATCTGAAATCGCTCTCTACACCCGAGTTCCCGAGTTTTCACCGAATTAAATGAGCATTTCTTTTCTCTCAAACTCATTTTAATTTCATCAATTTAAATATTTGTTGTGTAAAACTATTTGTTTAATTTCTATTTATATTTGGTTAATTTATTTGTGTACTTTGAATATTTTCTAAATTAAATTGTGATTTACTTTATATATTTGTGAGTTAAGTTTATTTTTAGTTTAATTTGTTTGTTTAGATTAATTTGTTAATTATTGTGTGTTTAGAAAAAAATAAGAAAAACCCTAAAAATTATTATTTATGTTAAGAAAATTAGATTACATTTTACTATTTAGGTTTTAGGCCTCCAATCCCCGTGGTTCGACAATCCCGAGTCTAAATTACTCATCACTATATTTTGACAACCAATCAAATGGCGCCGTTGCCGGGGATTTAGGTTTAACTTTAATCTATTAGTTTTTGTAACCGAATTTTTCTTGCAATTTTCTTGTTTTGTTTTATTTTATTTTATTTTTAGATTTAATTGTTGTGTGCAATTTTTTTTTTTTTTTTTTGTATTTTATTCTTTGGTTCTTCTTTACATTTTTCTTGGAATTTTTTAGGTACATATTTTTCAACTATGGAACAGTGGAATTATTCTTGGGATGATTCTAGAAACTTCGAGCATCCGTGGTACTTTCAAAATCAGTGCATTGAGCCATCACATCCGTCACTTTCTGATACGCCCTAAAAGGACATCAATTTAAAAAAATCCCTATCGGTAGTAGTATAGTGCATAGTAGGGTATCGTTCACAACGGAGATCAAAGGGTGTACCTAACAAAAAATGTCACAAAGAATTAAATAAAATAAAGAATTATTATTAACAAGTATAAAGAATATATACATATGTACAAAGTAAAGGGGGGTTTAAGAGATAAATTGAATGAAATAAATAAATTAAATTACAAAGAATAAATTAAATAAGATGGGATGAAACACAAAATATATAAAGTTCAGCCACAAGTATACAAGTTTACCAATTATTGGACCGAAAATTAACCAAGTTCCCTAGCCATGAAACCGAAATTAACATATGTGGAAAGTTAGAAGCTAACCATTCCCCAAATAAAACCTCTCTACGAAAATTAACCTAAGTGAAAGCACCTAGATTAACCAATTAAACATGCCATCTTAGTCTAGAAAGCTAGCTAGTCAAACCATGTTTAACGCATAGAAGAAGAGTTGTTAATCAAAGTGCACGACCCATTATAGAAAAGTCCATATGTCCGCAATCCTTTTTATTTGACACCGACCTTTGTCCAAAGCCTTTACTACTCGTGAATTAGGTTTCCAAAACTATTAGGTGAATTGTAATCCCTAACTCTAGCTCCAATTATATGCAAATATTATAAGTATCGATCCCTATAACATAAACACATAAAAGTTTTCTATAAAACAGAATCAAGTAAACGGAGTCACATAAGCTACTAGAAGAACTAATTAATTAGGATCCAATAACTAAATAAACTCATATAAATAGGCTGGAAATTATATAAATCATGTCATGTTAACTAATACAAAGAATAATCAAGCAACAAAGAGGAATTCATAAGAATAATTAAAGGAAAAGTCAGATTACACCATATGGAATAGCATGAAGACTTGAAGACCACGAAACCTTGAATCCTTGAAAGCAAGTAATCCAAACCGTGTGCAGCAAGGTGGTGATGATGATGGACGAAATTGATGGTGATGATGGTGATGGTGCAGCCGCCTTTCCTCCTCCTTGAAGCCTTGAGAACCCTAAATACTAGAGAATGGAAAATATGATGGAGAAGAGAAAGAGGAGGGTTTGTCCCTCCCCATTGGGGTGTGTATTGGTGAGAAGAATGAGGCTGCTATTTATAGGAGAATGGAGAGGAAGAAGAAGACAATGAAAGAAATAAAGAAAGAAAAGGAAGAGAAGTGGAATGTGAGTGGTAGAAAAGAAATGGTAAGTGAAATGGTGGAAATGAAGTCATATGGCAATGAACCATTTATTTAGATAAAAGAAATCAAACACTAATATTGTGGGCAGAAAGAAGAGGAAAGAATATAGGGGTGAGTGGAGCATTGAAAATAAAAGAAGAGGAAAGAAATAAAAAGCAGACAGCACTGAGCAGTTCCCACTTAGAACGGAATAATGCACGTTTGAACGGTTGGATGATTCTCAAATTTTAATACAGAATATATAACACACACATGCAGCGTGTATCAAAATTACAGCTGGATCCAACGGTGCAATTGGGAGATATTGGCTTCGCAAGTTGACCTATCTGCACAGGCAGATTGTCCGAAAATCTGGGCTTGGGCCATTCCTCATGCTTTGTGAACCTGGGCCTTCCTTCATTGATTTGGGCCTTCCCTCATGGATTTGGGCCTTCCATCTTGGGTTTGGGCCTTCCATCTTGGGCCTCATGGCAGACCACCTCATAATGGGCCTCGCAAAAGCCCATTAGACTTCGTTTCTGCACATGTTCACATTAATACATCATTTTGGACTCAAATATGGAAACTAAGCTAAAATAGCAAAGTTAGAATTAAATCATAGCCAAATAGTAGGGAAAACACATTAAAAACGTCACACTTTGTGCTCCTATCAAATTCCCCCACACTTAGCTACTGCTAGTCCTCTAGCAAACACAAGAACAACACAAAACAGAAAAGGAAACACAAAACAGAATGGTCTTTCCAACCATAACCCTCAGCGAGTTCACAAGAGTTATAATCAGGAGAATAAAAACTATATACCAAGGCTAACAAATTTGTTAAGCATTTAACATGTACATCTCATTCATGCTCGGGTGAAGTGTGTGAAAACCAAGTATACAATTAATTTCAAGCAATCGAATAGGCACATCGAAACAACATTAACCACTAAACCTCACAAGATTCACTAAATATTTCCGCTCAGTGTTTAGGGTTAAGTGTTTACTCTCAAAACAATTACACAAGTAGTGTTCCCATATGCTTGCTCATTAACCGACTCTCCACAATTAATCCACAAATCATCAGATCATAAGGGCTTTTTAGGTGAAACAGGGACAAAAGGATGAATGGTAAATGGTGAATGGTCAATGAAGTGAAAGGACTCGAAATGGAAAATGTTTCACATGTTTGCAAGACACATCAACGACTTTGAAACTCATACCTATGCTATACCCGAACAACTTTCTTATTCTCCTCTAACCTTTTATTGAAAATAAAAACAATACAATAACTCTATTTTTGGAATTTCTCTTTCTGACATTTTTTTTCTTTCTTTCTTTTCTATTTTTTTTTTTTTGAGGAATTTATTCCTTCTTTTTATTTCTGATTTTTTTTTCCTTGAACAAATACAACAAAATAAAATGCACCCCCACACTTGCCTTTTGGTATACTACCATACAAATCAAAACCCGAAGCATAAGAACATAAGAAGTCACTATCATCGTCTTGCAAACATAAATAAAACAAGGGTGAGATGGTGTGGGTGAACAAAAGAAACGGCTAATGAGTGTTTAGTTCAAAAGGGGATTCCTAAAGTTTGTGTTTAGATGGATGGTGAATATTTTGGCCATGGTGCTCAACTAATGCCTTACTCATTTCTAATTCATCACAGATTAACAAAAAGTTTCGAGAGGTCAATGAGCAAGTTCTAGGTTCAAAAACTCATGAATTGTGCACACATGAAGAACGAGTAAATGTATGAATAATGCATACATGTGAATATTCAACAAGCTCAAATCCTCACATTTTCTGGGTATGCATGACAATGTATGTTTAAATGTGCTTCTCGGATTGCAATCAATTAATTAACACCGGTGATGTGAACATGGAAATTCGAGCAATCACAAGTTATGCATATTAAATCCAAAGCAAACTACACAAAGCCTTGACATATAATAAACATTCTCCTAATCACAACAATTAAACTTAATTCATCATCGGAATTGGAAAGAACAAAACACAAAACACAATAAAACACACAAAAACAACAAAACAGAAGCAAATATTTTTGTAATTTTTGATTTTTTGATTTTTTTGATTGTTTTTTTTTTAAAATGATATAGCTAAAATAAACGAACAAGCACTTTCTAAGACTCGATAGCTCCAAAGCCAGTGTGAAACAAACGAGCTTACAAAACTATTTTTTTTTCTTTTTCAATTTTTTTTATTAGGGTAACAATACGTGACCACAGTGACTTACTAAGTGCAATGATAGGTTCAACGCTACCAAGGGAGTAAGTATGATTTAGTCGATATATTGTTACCGTAGAAAACAAAAACAAGTAAATTATTTTTTTCAAATTTTTTCTTTTCTTTTCAATAAACCTTCCCCCCACACTTGAATTAAACATTGTCCTCAATGTTAGACAGATATTTCACGAAAATGAAAAATTCAAGTATGGTTATTGAATTTAAACACACATACAGAAATAAACACACAAATAAAAATAAACAGAAGTAAACACACAACAGTTAAGTAAATGAAAAACAGATAAGTTAGAAATAACTCCCCCTTGAAGATCGTGAAGCTCCTCCCGAAGCAAGTCACCAACAGTCACAAACAAGGCTAGCAGGGCCTTGCATCCAACGTTTGCTCCTTAATTAACTGCGGCTCTGATCCTTTGAAGTGTGTCCTGGACAAGGGTAGTTGCCGACTCCACGGCAGACTTAGCTGATGTAGCCTTCACTGAGATCTGGAACACTATGGTAAGTAGAGTTCCGTCAAGTATAGCTCCAGATACGTTAGGCAGAATGGAGAAGCCAGAAGACATAAGCGGAAATGGCTCCGGTTGAACTCCACATAACAAACACTGGAGAATGGAATGGTTGATCGGCGCGTATATCACAGACGACCCCGTTGCATCGGTGCAACACTCCTGAAGAATAAGGAAGTCGTTGTGACTATCTATGGCGAGCACCGAGATCTGGTTCCGCGGGTCAAGACCGATGGTGAAATTTGCTAGCACACGCACCGAGCTGTCCATCGACATACTATCCCATTGTGGTCTTGTCTGCACGTCTTTGAGGAACTCAAAGATCCTGGTATGATGGGAAAGATGCACGACAGAACATCCAGCAGTACGATTGACTCCAGGGGGCTTGCTCGGATCACCCCTTCTCTTGTTGGTCCTGACCTCCATTCGAGTGTCCCTTGTTCGGTTTGAACAAGTCCAGTGGTGGTACGTGGAGTTGCTGATATCGTTGAAGAAACAGATCGTCATCTGTTTTGCCATTTCCGCAAGTCCTCTTCTTCCTTCAAGAGAAATAATCGAGTCACCGGGTGAAGTATGGATCCCTGTGGCGCACATGTAGCGCTCGGCTTGTCGTTGGAGGGTTGAGATCCAACGCTTTGCACCAAAAGCGAACCCTGAATGAACAAAAGGTTCGAAACTGGCCTTCATTTCCTTTTCGCGCACATCCACGTGCTCCACCCAAGTAACTAAGGAAGATCCATTATGCAAGTCACGTATCAGGCATCCGGAGGGGCGTTTTCGGCAAATCGATCTCACGGAAGGCTTCGGATTTGTGCGCAATTCATCCACGGAGACATCCACAACGACCCAACTTCCATCCAGTTGTTGGTGAGAATACCGAACAAACTGGACTTCACGAGTTGAAACGAGGTGAGATGGCACCAGAAACTCGGCCGACATCACCTGCATATGCTCCTCGTAGCCTTCTTCGTTGCTGGAGGAAAGGATCTCCAACGTCTTGGCGTTTGTGATCATGCTACAGAAGACTGGCAACCATCGACCAACATCCATTAAGATCTGAACGATGGTGGTCGGATAAAGATGGATGGTTGCCGAGTGTCTCGACGATTCGGCTTTGAAGTACGGAGTAGGTTCAGCTCGTTGAAACACTCGCAAGTACTCGGCCCTATGAAGAGTTTCGGGATGAATAGACGTGTCGGGAGTCGGTGAAGTTATCCACAAAGGAAATCCGGCAGTGGCCATGAGCAGGAGCTCGTGTTTGGCCTTACGGACGATATCCGAGATCAAGTCGGTGTGGACTCCGACAAGATCGTGAGCAGGTCCGGGAAGGGTGTCAGATGGCAAAGGTATGGATGGGCGCTCGACAAATGTTGGCATGAGGCTCCGCACATCCCGTCTCAAGTGGTCCATGTCGATGGAATCGTCGGACAACTCGAGAATAGGCTCTTGTTGTGGGGGAACAACTTCGAGCCTTCGCCTAGGCACATCTGAGTGCGGAACAGGACCTCCGCAATTGGGACAAATGCCGCTGTGGAGAGCATCGACGAGTCGTTGATTCTGCATTTGAAGCTCCTCGTTCTTGCTCACCAGCTGATCGTTTCTTCGCTCTAACTCGGAAATACTTTGCTCAGACGTCAGGATACCGAATTTCTTCCTATTTCTCGACCCCCAATAATAGACTTGGTCCTCCTCTAGTCCAATTTTCGGACCAAATCTTTCTCTTTGTGGCTTGGTGGGGTGAGAATACACCGCAAAGAAAGCAGCCAGTGCATCTCTCTGAGCTTTGGTGTACTTTGTCCTCGGAAGTCTCCTATAGACAGGAGCGGCTTCCGGAAGCTAGCCATTGGTACCATGCAACCTACTTCAATCTCAGTGCAACTTGCAGATGAGACATTTAGAATGCCAGTGGGAATTGTGGAAGACGTGTTGGTGAGAGTCGACAAATTCATCCTTCCAGCAGATTTTGTGATTTTGGATATGGATGAAGACCCCAAAATAGAGAGTGGATTGCCTATCATCCTAGGTAGTCCCTTTATGGCCATTGCCGGTGCAAAGATTAATATTCAGAAAGGCACCGTTAAGCTCAAAGTCTTGGGGGAAAAAGTCAAGATACAAGTACTCCAGCCTACCTTTCCACTTAATGTCATCAAGGAGGTATTTTCAGTTGATTTGGTGAAGGGGAATCCAGCAAAGAGTGAAAGGATTTTCGGTCCTTTAAACCCTCCCAAGCCTCAAGTTGCAGTTCTTCCTTCTATTGTGGTTGAGAAGCAAGAGCGACCAGAGCTCTTTTATTCTGATGATGATGACATGTTTGATGAGTTTGTGCACTCATATGTGCCTGATGACATTGATTTTGCTGCTTCTACATATGAGTTCAAGCTTGACAGTTTTAGTGCCCCTCCGCCTGTTCACAAAGCTGAGGCATCATTAGCTTGTGTCCTTCCTGAATTGGACACAGATCCTCACTTTATGAGTCAACAAACTTCAAGCTTCGAACAGGTGCACAAACCTGTTGAGATTCTATCCACTCAAAGGCAAGAAGTTGAGAAGCCTACTTCCACCATTCATGAACATGATCGAGGAATACCGCCTATACCTTATATTCCTCCTCATAGGCGAGGATTATTACCTACCCCATTTGAGTCATTCAAGATGAGAAGCCCACCATGTAGTGAGGTACAACTCGAGGCGATCCAATGCCTTAGAGAGATTTTGGGGATTGGAGTAAACATGATGAAGACTCATGAATGTCATCCATATTTGAGCTATTTCGGTGGCAGGCAAATGTACTTTGCACCACCTTGATCCAAGAGAAGAATGAAGACCGGCTTTGAGGTCTATAAAAAGAAGCGCTCATAGGGAGGCAACCCTATATTTGCTCTTGCTTGAAGTCTTCACAGTTGATCATCACCAAGGGTCGTGAGCTTATGGATCGCAAGGCCTTGAAGCCTTGTTTGTTGGTGATTGATGGTGATTATTTCGGAAAGCATGCACTTCAAGGGGGAGCATTTCTATCTTTTTCTATTTTATTGGTTGCATGTTTATTTTTCGGTTATTTAAAAAAAAAAGAAAAAAAAAAAAAAAGAAGGTTTTTATTTTATTTTTGGCCCATTAGGCCCGTTTCATTTTCAAAGCCCAACTTGTGTAACCCAAGCCCATTTAGTGTGTCGGGCCCGTTAGTGTGTAAAGCCCATTAGTTAAGCCCACCAATAATGGGCCGGAGATTTCTTTGGCCCAGGCCCACTTTAAGGCCCAAACCATTTCGATGGCCCAAGCCCGTTTAAAGTGTCGGCAACCTTTGCGCGTGCGTCTCACGCGTTTTCACTGTTCACTTTACGACTTTTCGTAAAGTATTAAAAAAAATAAAATAAAAAAATAAAAAATAGAAAATGAAAAATTTTTTGATTGGGCCGACGCACGACTTTTGCGTCGGCCGATTTGTTTAATAAATCAAACGCGCGTGTCCACTATTCCCTTTGCGACTTTTGTTGCACGCGTCGTTTTCATTGCGACTTTCGTCGCTCGATCCGCAAATTGCGGATCTGTGTCTGTGGCACGTGTGCGAGCGTGCGTCCGTTCCCTTCCCTTCCCTTCTGTTCGTGTGTTTCATTTCACGCTTTTCCCTTAGGTTTTCCTTAGTCTCTCTCTCTCTCTCTCTCGTTTTCTCTCACTCGTTCATCGTGTTCATCCGTGTTCTTAGTTAGCTTTCCCAGAAAACCTCCAAATTCTCAGAAGCTATCCTCCCTCCCAAACCACAAATGGCCAAACGAGTGAATTCTTTCAGTGATTTGTTTCAGGCAGGTCCTTCAGAGAACCCAATCTTTGAAGGTCTGGCTGAAATAATTCCACCGAGCATGCTTAATAGCGCCGATGCTAGCATGCCGACCGAGCCACAACCACAACCGCAACCACTACCCCAAGCACCAATCCTGGTTGCTGATCCACCCGTTGAGCCGGAAGCCGCTCCTGTCTATAGGAGACTTCCGAGGACTAAATACACCAAGGCTATGAGGACCAAAAGCAAGTGATGTCGGCCGCGTTTCTAGTGCCATCTCACATCGTTTCGACTCGTGAAGTCCAGTTCGTTCGGTACTCTCAATTACAACTGGATGGAAGTTGGATCGTTGTGGATGTCTCCGTGGATGAACTGCGCTCAAATCCGAAGCCTTCAGTGAGATCGATTTGCCGAAAGCGCCGCTCCGGATGTTTGATTCGAGATTTGCAGAATGGATCTTCCTTAGTCACTTGGGTGGAACACGTGGATGTGCGCGAGAAGGAAATGAAGGCCATTTTCGAACCCTTTGTCCATTCTGGGTTCGCATTTGGTGCAAAGCGTTGGATCTCAACTCTCCAACGACAAGCCGAGCGCTACATGTGCGTCACAGGGATCCACACTTCACCCGGTGACTCTATCATTTCGCCCGAAGGAAAAAGAGGCCTAGCGGAAATGGCAAACCAGATGGCGATCTGTTTCTTCAACGACATCAGCAACTCCACGTATCATCACTGGACTTGTTCAAACCGAACAAGAGACACTCGAATGGAGGTCAGGACCAACAAGCGAAGGGGTGATCCTAGCAAGCCCCCTGGAGTCAATCGTACTGCAGGCTGCTCTATCGTGCAGGTATCCCATCACACCAGAATCTTTGAGTTCCTCAAAGACGTGCAGACAAGACCATTATGGGATAGTATGTCGATGGACAGCTCGGTACGTGTGCTAGCAAACTTCACCATCGGTCTTGACCCGCGGAACCAGATTTCGGTGCTCGCCATAGATAGTCACAACGACTTCCTCATTCTTCAGGAGTGTTGCACCGATGCAACGGGGTCGTCTGTGATTTATGCGCCGATTAACCATTCCATTCTCCAGTGTTTGTTATGTGGAGTTCAACCAGAGCCATTTCCGCTTATGTCTTCAGGCTTCTCCATTCTGCCTAACGTATCCGGAGCCATTCTTGATGGAACACTGCTGACTATGGTGTTCCAGATCTCGGTGAAGGCTACATCAGCTAAATCTGCCGTGGAGTCGGCAACAACACTCGTCCAGGACACGCTCAAACGGATCAGTACCGCAGTCAACTAAGGAGCAAACGTTGGATGCAAGGCCCTGCTAGCCTTGTTTGTGACTGTTGGTGACTTGCTTCGGGAGGAGCTTAATGATCTTCAAGGGGGAGTTTTTCTTTAACCTTTCTGTTTATTTTTGTTTCCTTTTTCATTTGTATAAATGTTGTGTGTTTATTTCTGTTGTGTGTTTATATTCAATAACCATACTTGAATTTTTCATTTCGTGAAATATCTGTCTAACATTGAGGACAATGTTTAATTCAAGTGTGGGGGAAGGTTTATTAAAAAGAAAAGAAAAAATTTGAAAAATTTGAAAAATTCAAAAAAATAATTTACTTGTTTTTGTTTTCTACGGTAACGGTATATCGACTATATCACACTCACTCCCTTGGTAGCGTTGAACCTACCATTGCACTAAGTGAGTCACCGTGGTCACGTATTGTTACGTAAATTGAAAAAAAAAAAAAAATCAAAAAAATCAAAAAAATCAAAAATCAAAAATTACAAAAATATTTGCTTCGTTTTGTATTTTTGTGTGTTTTATTGTGTTGTGTTTTGTTCTTTCCAATTCCGATGATGAATTGAGTTTAATTGTTATGATTTTGAGAATGTTTATTATATGTCAAGGCTTTGTGTAGTTTGCTTTGGATTTAATTTGCATAACTTGTGATTGCTCGAAATTCCATGTTCACATAACCTGTGTTGATTAATTGATTGCAATCCGAGAAGCACATTTGAACATACATTGTCATGCATACCCAGAAAATGTGAGGACTTGAGCCTATTGAATATTCACATGTATGCATCATTCATACATTTACTTGTTCTTCATGTGTGCACAATTCATGAGTTTTGAACCTAGAACTTGCTCAAAGACCTCTCGAAACTTTTTATTAATCTGTGATGAATTGAAAATGATTAAGGCATTAGTTGAGCACCATGGCCAAAATATTCACCATCCATCTAAACACGAACTTTAGGAATCCCCTTTTGAACTGATAACTCATTAGCCGTTTCTTTTGTTCACCCACATCATCTCACCCTTGTTTTATTGTGTTTGCAAGACAATGATAGTGACTTCTTGTGTTCTTATGCTTCGGATTTGTATAGTATGTACCAAAAGGCAAGTGTGGGGGTGCATTTTATTTTGTTGTATATGTTCAAAAAAAAAAAAAAACAAAAAAAAAAAAAGGAATAAAGTTCCTCAAGAAAAGAAAAAAAAATGCCACAAAATTAGAGTTATTTATTGTATTATTTTCAATAAAAGGTTGGAGGAGAATAAGAAAGTTGTTTCGGGTATAGCATAGGTATGAGTTTCAAAGTCGTTGATTTGTCTTGCAAACATGTAAAACATTTATCATTTCTAGTCCTTTCATATCATTTACCATTTACCATCCACCCTTTGGCCCCATTACACCATTGAAAGCCCTTATGATTTAATGATTTGTGGATTAATTGTGGAGAGTTGGTTAATGAGCAAGCTTATGGGAACACTACTTGTGCAATTGTTATGAGAGTAAACACTTAACCCTAAACACTGAGCGGAAATATTTAGTGAATCTTGTGAGTTTTAGTGGTTAATGTTGTTCATTTGTGCCAATTTGATTGCATGAGATTAATTGTACACTCGGTTTTCACACACTTCACTCGAGCACGAATGAGATATCCATGTTAAATACTTAGCAAATTCGTGAGCCTTGGTATATAGTTTTTATTCTTCTGCTTATAACTCTTGTGAACTCGTTGAGGGTTATGGTTGGAAAGAATTTTTGTTTTGTGTTTCTCTTCTGTTTTGTGTCGTTTTGTTTTAAGTTTCGTGTTTGCTAGAGGACTAGCAATAGTTCAAGTGTGGGGGTATGATGTGAACGTAAAATACGTGCACAAAGTACCTTAATCGCTTGGATTATGTTAGTCCAAAAGCCTATTATTGTATATTTAATATTGTTTTAGTGTGTTTCAGGGAAAATACGAACAAAACGCTTTATTTGTACGTAAGGTACATTTTAGAGGTTTTGGCGCGAATTTGAAGATTGAATCGAAAAGTCAACCGTGACTTTTCGATATTGAAATGACACCGGTCATTTCTCGGATGTGGATTTCAAAGCATGTACGAAGATTTCGAAATACGTTTCGAATCCCGGCAATTTTGCCGGCGAACCACCACATAAGGCAGCGCAACCACCACCCGCGGTGGCAAAATACATTTTCTAAACCTCTATTTATTTCCCTTTATAATTGTTGTTTATCTCTATTTTATTTATTTAGTTTAAATATTTATTTTTACTATTTTTATTACTATTTTATTTTTGTTTTATTTACTTTTTATTTTATTTCTTTTTGTTTCTTTTCTTTGTATTTGACTTTGTATACTTGCTTTGACTTTGCAGGTTCATTCAAACCACCTTGCCGGCCACCCCATCATCACCATACCTCCACCACAATTCAATTTTGTTCCTTGATTCCAGCTGCCATGCATCATTGAATTTGAATTTCAAAGTCCCATCTGCAATCCTTATAACCCACAAGCAGCTCACCATCTCACTCAAGCCAAGGCCGGGGCTCTTCTCCATCTCCCCTCTTCTCTTCTCTTCTCTTCTCCTTCTTTCCCCTCTTCTTCCCGTTTCTTTCTTCTTCTTCTTCTTCCCTTCTTTTCTTTCTCTTCTTCTCTTCTTCTCTTCTCTCTACACCCATTCTTTTCTCACTGCACCCGTAACTCTTCTTTTCCTTCCATTTCTTATCTATCTCCCCGTTCTCGGCTCACCAAACACAGCAGCTAACCAAGCTACGCCGTGCACCCATTCACAAATTCCGGCCACCTGCAATTCATAAAATCAGACATCACAATTACCTCCACCTCTCAATCAATCATCACGGCAGCACACCAACCTTCACAGCCCGTGCTCATCACCACTCAAGCCAAGCCGTGCTTCCATCGATCCCATCAATCCCGTGAAGCCCAGACGGCGTTGTTCAGCGCAGCCCCAATCACGACGACACCATCGTCGCCGTTCCTGTTCTGATCCCGTGCTCTCTCACCAAGCCCAGCGACGCCGAGACCCAATCAATCCCGTGCTCACCACGCACCACCGGCAGGATCTCTTCTTATCTCGCCGGCGTCGAAATCGCCCATCGCCGTCGCTGAATCTCTCTCTCTCTCTCGGCCCAGCCCGAGCTCGAGCCTTCTGAAATCTCTCTCTGACCGCGCCTATTCAAATCCGCCGGCGTCCTCATCGATCCCAGAAGCCACCGGTCATCACAGCTTTGCCGGTCGTTCATCCTGCTGCTACCAATCTCGCCGCTGCTCTACCACACTCCGGCGCCGTCAATTCCAGATCTCAACCCGCCATCAAGACGCCGGCGTCGATCTCTCTCCGATCCCAGCTTCAAGCCACTCGCGCCGTGCCTCTTTCCTGCCGGCGTGCCTCATCCTCAGTCCCTCCGTGCTGAGAAGAAAGAAACGAAAACAAAGCAGAAGATAGATGAGAGCTACCACGGGTTTGAAAGAAAAGCTGAATAAAAGAAAACAAGGCACGGGCTGGAGAGATAACACGCGAAGAAGAAAAGCCACCGCGTTGAAAAGTCAACAGAACAAGAAGAAGACTTTCATGACCGGGCTGTTGACCACCTCCAAGCCCAATTGCAAGCCCAAGGCCCAATCTGAAATCGCTCTCTACACCCGAGTTCCCGAGTTTTCACCGAATTAAATGAGCATTTCTTTTCTCTCAAACTCATTTTAATTTCATCAATTTAAATATTTGTTGTGTAAAACTATTTGTTTAATTTCTATTTATATTTGGTTAATTTATTTGTGTACTTTGAATATTTTCTAAATTAAATTGTGATTTACTTTATATATTTGTGAGTTAAGTTTATTTTTAGTTTAATTTGTTTGTTTAGATTAATTTGTTAATTATTGTGTGTTTAGAAAAAAATAAGAAAAACCCTAAAAATTATTATTTATGTTAAGAAAATTAGATTACATTTTACTATTTAGGTTTTAGGCCTCCAATCCCCGTGGTTCGACAATCCCGAGTCTAAATTACTCATCACTATATTTTGACAACCAATCATATACTACCATACAAATCCGAAGCAAAAGGACACAAGAAGTCACTATCATCGTCTTGCAAACACAATAAAACAAGGGTGAGATGGTGTGGGTGAACAAAAGAAACGGCTAATGAGTGATCAGTTCAAAAGGGGATTCCTAAAGTTCGTGTTTAGATGGATGATGAATACTTTGGCCATGGGGCTCAACTAATGCCTTACTCATTTCTAATTCATTACAGATTAACAAAATGTTTCAAGTGGTCTTTGAGCAAGTTCTAGGTTCAAAACTCATGAATTGTGCACACATGAAGAACGAATAAATGTATGAATGATGCATACATGTGAATATTCAATAGGCTCAAGTCCTCACATTTTATGGGTATGCATGACAATGTATGTTTAAATGTGCTTCTAGGATTGCAATCAATTAATCGAAACAGGTTATGTGAACAAGAAATTTCGAGCAATCATAAGTTATGCAAATTAAATTCAAAGCAAACTACACAAAACCTTGACATATAATAAACATTCTCCTAATCACAACAATTAAACTCAATTCATCCTTGGGATTGGAAAGAAGAAAGCACATAACACAAATAAAACACACAACAGAAGTAAATATTTTTGTAATTTTTGATTTTTTGATTTTTTTGATTATTTTTTTAAATGATATAGCTCAAATAAACAAACAAGCACTTTCTAAGACTCGATAGCTCCAAAGCTAGTGCGAAACAAACGAGCTTACATAACTAAACATTTATTTTTTACTTAAATTTTTAAGTTTTGAAATTTTTGATTTTTTTTTTAAAAGGTGCTACCTTACCCCCACACTTGAATCTAACATTGTCCTCAATGTTTGACAAATATTTACTGTAATGAAAAATTCAAGCATGGTGATTTATTTGAAAAATAAATAAATAAACCAAAATAAATGAAAGAAAGAAAGGGAAGAGAAGTGGAATTTGAGTGGGAGAAAAAGAAATGGTAAGTGGAATGGTGGAAATGTAGTTATATGGCAATTAACCATTTATTTAAATAAAAGAAACTAAGCACTAATGATGTGGGAAGAAAGCAACAAATATGGGTTGGTGAGATGGATGACAATATGGTGGTGAGTGGAGCATTGAGAATAAAAGAAGAAGAAAGAATTGGAAAGTAGACAGCACTGAGCTATGCCCACTTAGAACGGAATAATTGACGTTTGAACGGTTGGATGATTCTGAAATTTGAATCCAGAATACTTAACACACACATGAAGCGTGTATCAAAAATACAGCTGGATCCAACGGTGCAAGTGGGAGATATGTGCTTCCAAAGTTGACAGATCTGCACAGGCAGATTGTCCGAAAATGGGCTTGGACCTTTCTTCATGCTTTGTGGACTTGGGCCTTCCTTCTTGGGCTTGGGCCTTCATCTTGGAATTGGGCCTTTCTTCATGGATTTGGGCCTTCATCTTGGGCTCACGGAAGCGCACCTCTTAATGGGCCTCGAGAAAGCCCATTAGACTTCGTAAATTTCCAACACATTGTTTATTTTGCTCAACTTATCTTCTTTTCTCTTTATTTGCAATAGGAAACCTACAAACACAAAAACTAATTAAATAACATAAATTTATGAGAAACTAACAACAAAAATGTAGAGAAATTGATATAAAAAGTTGTACATTTATGCACCTATCAGTGTCCTGGACAAGGGTAGTTGCCGACTCCACGGCAGAGTTGGCTGATGTAGCCTTCACCGAGATCTGGAACACTATAGTCAGCAGTGTTCCGTCAAGTACAGCTCCGGATACGTTAGGCAGAATGGAGAAGCCTGAAGACATAAACGGGAATGGCTCCGGTTCAACTCCACATAACAAACACTGGAGAATGGAATGGTTGATCGGCGCATAAATCACAGACGACCCCGTTGCATCGGTGCAACACTCCTGAAGAATAAGGAAGTCGTTGTGATTATCAATGGAGAGCACCGAGATCTAATTGCGAGGGTCAAGACCGATGGTGAAATTTGCTAGCACACGTACAGAGCTGTCCATCGACATACTATCCCACAATGGTCTTGTCTGAACATCTTTGAGGAACTCAAAGATCCTGATGTGATGGGAAAGATGAACGACAGAACAGCCAGCAGTACGATTGACTCCAGAGGGCTTGCTCGGATCACCCCTTCGCTTGTTCGTCCTAACCTCCATTCGAGTATCTCTTGTTCGGTTCGAACAAGTCCAGTGGTGGTATGTCGAGTTGCTGATGTCGTTGAAGAAACAGATCGTCATCTGTTTTGCCATTTCCGCTAGTCCTCCTCTTCCTTCAGGAGAGATGATAGAGTCACCGGGTGAAGTGTGGATACCTGTGGCGCACATGTAGCGCTTGGCTTGTCGTTGGAGGGTTGAGATCCAACGCTTTGCACCAAAAGCGAACCCTGAATGAACAAAAGGTTCGAAACTGGCCTTCATCTCCTTTTCGCGTACATCCACGTGCTCCACCCAAGTGACCAAGGAAGAACCATTCTGAAGATCACGTATCAGGCATCCGGAGGGGCGTTTTCGGCATATAGATCTCACGGAAGGCTTCAGATTTGTGCGCAATTCATCCACGGAGACATCCACCACGACCCAACTTCCATCCAGTTGTTGGTGAGAATACCGCACAAACTGGACTTCACGAGTTGAAACGAGGTGAGATGGCACAAGAAACTCGGCCGACATCACTTGCTTCTGCTCCTTGTAGCCATCTTCGTTGCTGGAGGAAAGGATCTCCAATGTCTTGGCGTTTGTGATCATGCTACAGAAGACTGGCAACCATCGACCAACATCCATGAGAATTTGAACGATGGTGGTCGGATAAAGATGGATGGTTGCCGAGTGTCTCGACGATTCGGCTTTGAAGTACGGTGCAGGTTCAGCACGTTGAAACACTCGCAAGTACTCGGCCCTATGAAGAGTCTCGGGATGAATAGACGTGTCGGGAGTCGGTGAAGAAATCCATAGAGGAAAACCGGCAGTGGCCATGAGTAGGAGCTCGTCTTTGGCCTTGCGGGCGATATCCGAGATCAAGTCGGTGTGGACTCCGACAAGATCATGAGCAGGTCCGAGAAGGGGGTCGGATGGCAAAGGTATGGATGGGCGATCGACAAGTGTAGGCACGAGGCTCCGCACATCCCGTCTTAAGTGGTCCATGTCGATGGAATCATCGGACAACTCAAGAATAGGCTCTTGTTGTGGAGGAACAACTTCGAGCCTTCGCCTAGGCACATCCGAGTGCGGAACAGGACCTCCGCAATCGGGGACATATGCCGCCGTGGAGAGCATCGACGAGTCGTTGATTCCGCATTCGAAGCTCCTCGTTCTTGCTCACCAGCCTGATCGTTTCTTCGCTCTAACTCGGCAATACGTTGCTCAGACGTCAGGATACCGAATTTCTTCCTATTTCTCGACCCCCAATAGTAGACTTGGTCCTCCTCTAGTCCGATTTTCGGACCAAATCTTTCTCGTTGTGGTTTCGTGGGGTGAGAATACACCGCAAAGAAAGCCGCCAGTGCATCTCTCTCGAGCTTTGGTGTACTTCGTCCTCGGAAGTCTCCTATAAACAGGAGCGGCTTCCGCTCGGTAGGTGGATCAGCTACCAGGATCGGTGCTTGGGGTAGTGGTCGTGGTTGTGGTAGTGGCTCGGTCGGCATGGTAGCATCGGCGCTATTGAGCATGCTCGGTGGAATTATTTCAGCCGACCTTCAAAGATCGGGTTCTCCGAAGGACCCGCCCGAAACAAATCGCCGAAAGAATTAACTCTTTTGGCCATTTCGGGTTGGGAAGGAGGAAAGCTTCGGGAATCGGGGAGGTTTTCTGGGAAAAACTCAAGAACACGAAGAACAACGAGAGAAAACGAGAGAGAATGAGAGAGAGAGAGGGAAAACGCGTGAAATGACCTAAGGGAACTAACGCAAACCGAACGGGAAGGGAACGGAAAGGACGGACGTGTGTCCTAAGTCGAAGACAAAGATCCGTAAATCACGGATCGAGCGACGAAAGTCGCAAAGGGAATAGTGGAACGCGCGCACGATTTATTAAACACTTCGGCCGACGCAAAAGTCGTGCGTCGGCCCAATCAAATTTTTTTTATTTTCGTTTATTTTTATTTTTTATTTTTATTTTTTATTTTTTAATACTTTACGAAAAGTCGTAAAGTGAACAGTGAAAACGCGTAGCACACGCGCTTGCCGACACTTTAAACAGGCCTGGGCCATCGAAATGGTCTGGGCCTTAAATTGGGCCTGGGCCAAAGAAAACTCCGGCCCATTATTGGTGGGCTTAAACTAATGGGCCTAAATACGAATAGGCCCGGCACACTAATGGGCTTGGGTTACGGGTTTTGGGCTTCGTGAATGACACGGGCCCAATGGGCCAAATTTTTTTTTTTATTATTTTTTATTTTACGAAACCTAAAACCCTAACCAATCACACAAACAAATGGGCTTAAGGCCCAATAACAAACAAACTAACAAACAAGCCCAAAATAAATAGTAAATAGGAACAATAATTATGAACAGTAAAAATAAATAATTACAAAACAATAAAACAAAAGCAAACACTCTTTTTTTTTATTTATTTACAATTACAAATTTTATTTTTTTATTTGTTTAAATAAATAACGAGAGTGAAAAGAAAACTTACCTTTTTACTCCCGAGGAAACCGAAAATCACCAACAAGACATCAACCTCAAGGTTTTTCAACCTTGACTTCCTAAACGTATGCTCCGATGTATGTGGTAAAATTTCCGATAAACCCGGATTATTTCCTATACAAAATAAAAAGGTTAGTAATAAATTTACAAAATAAAAACAAAATATTTACAAAGTTAAAAATATGTCACAAATTATCTATACAAAATGAATGAATAAATTTTCCTATGTCTACGTATATTTTATTTACACAAAAATATTTTCTTTTGCCTGAATATAGTTGAAAAAAAATGAAAGTTGATTCCAAGCGGTAACTCAAGGTGGACGTACGGCCTAGGTGCAATGCCTTGACTTAAATGACTTTCCGTGTTTTCAGAAGGCGAATGGCCAGATCATATGAGAATAAGCGAGGGGCAGGATTCATTTAGTGGACTACGGAGGCTTACACCCCTATCGACTTACGTCAGTCTATAGTCCTCTGAATCCAAAACCTGTCACCCAGGGTCTCGACCTAGACACCATCCATGTGCCCCTTACTCAGTTGAGAAAGCACTTAAGTGTTCGACAATTCTCGAAGTGTTAATAAAGGCCGCCCTCAACCTCAAATAACCTTACGGTAAAAATGAAGGGTTTACGCCAATATTAACAAAAGGACCTTACCTATTCCGTTCAAGTTACAACTTACAACAACAAAAAATAATCAACTACATTTAGGTTACCTAAGTATAATTACTAAGTGTAACAATATAAACAAGTATAAACAAATATTATTCACAAATATTCAAAAAATAATAGTTAGGAATTTTCAATCCCCGTCGACGGCGCCAAAAATTGATAGGCCCAAAAGGAGCATCAATTTAGAAAAACCCTATCGGTAGTATAGTGGTGTAAGTAGGGTATCGTTCACAACGGAGATCAAATGGTGTACCTAACAAAAATTCTCACAAAGAATTAAATAAAATAAAGAATTATTATTAACATGTATAAACTATAAATATATACATATGTACAAAGTAAGGGGGTTTAAGAGATAAATTGAATGAAATAAATTAATTAAACTACAAAGAATAAATTAAATGAGATGGGATGAAACACAAAGTATATAAAGTTCAGCCACATATACACAAGTTTATTAATCATTGGACCGAAAATTAACCAAGTTCCCTAGCCATGAAACCGAAATTAACATATGTGGAAAGTTAGAAGCTAACCATTCCCCAAATAAAACCTCTCTACGAAAATTAACCTAAGTGAAAGCACCTAGATTAACCAATTAAACATGCCATCTTAGTCTAGAAAGCTAGCTAATCAAACCATATTTAACGCATAGAAAAGAGTTGTTAATTAAAGTGCACGACCCATTATAGAAAAGTCCATATGTCCGCAATCCTTTTTATTTGACACCGACCTTTGTCCAAAGCCTTTACTACTCGTGAATTAGGTTTCCAAAACTATTAGGTGAATTGTAATCCCTAACTCTAGCTCCAATTATATGCAAATATTATAAGTATCGATCCCTATAACATAAACACATAAAAGTTTTCTATAATTCAGAATCAAGTAAACAGAGTCACATAAGCTACTAGAAGAACTAATTAATTAGGATCCAATAACTAAATAAACTCATATAAATAGGCTGGAAATTATATAAATCATGTCATGTTAACTAATACAAAGAATAATCAAGCAACAAAGAGGAATTCATAAGAATAATTAAAGGAAAAGCCAGATTACACCATATGGAATAGCATGAAGACTTGAAGACCACGAAACCTTGAATCCTTGAAAGTAAGTAATCCAAACCGTGTGCAGCAAGGTGGTGATGATGATGGACGAAATTGATGGTGATGATGGTGATGGTGCAGCCGCCTTTCCTCCTCCTTGAAGCCTTGAGAACCCTAAATACTAGAGAATGGAAAATATGATGGAGAAGAGAAAGAGGAGGGTTTGTCCCTCCCCATTGGGGTGTGAAGTGGTGAATTGGTGAAGAGAAATAGGCTCCTATTTATAGGAAAATGGAGAGGAAGAAGAAGACAATGGAAGAAATAAACAAAGAAAGGGAAAAGAAGTGGAATGTGAATGGGAGATAAAGAAATGGTAAGTGGTGGTGGAAATGGAATCATATGGCAATTAACCATTTATTTACCAAAAAGAAATTAAACACTAATGGTGTGGGCAGAAAGAAGAGGAAAGAATATAGGGGTGAGTGGAGCATTGAAAATAAAAGAAGAGGAAAGAAATAAAAACGGACAGCACTGAGCAGTGCGCACTTAGAACGGAATCCTGCACGTTTCAACGGTTGGATGCTTCTGAATATTTGGGAATAACTGACATCCATGTGCAGCGTGTATCAAAATTACAGCTAGATCTGACGGTGCAATGGAGAGATATGGGCCTCGCAAGTTGACCTATCTGCACAGGCAGATTGTCCGAAAATCTGGGCTTGGGCCTTTCCTCATGCTTTGTGAACTTGGGCCTTCGTTCATGGATTTGGGCCTTCCATCTTGGGTTTGGGCCTTTCATTTCGAGTCCTTTCACTTCATTTACCATTCACTATTCACCATTGACCCTTTGGCCACATTACACCCTTGAAAGCCCTTATGATCTGATGATTTGTGGATTAATTGTAGAGAGTTGGTTAATGAGCAAGCATATGGGAACACTACTTGTGTAATTGTTTTGAGAGTAAACACTTAACCCTAAACACTGAGCGGAGATATTTAGTGAATCTTGTGAGGTTTAGTGGTTAATGTTGTTTCGATGTGCCTATTGGATTGCTTGACATTAATTGTATACTTGGTTTTCACACACACACCCGAGCATAAATAAGATGTACATGTTAAATGCTTAGCAAATTCTTTAACCTTGGTATATAATTTTTATTCTCTTGATTATAATTTTTTCGAACTCGCTGAGGATTATGGTTGGAAAGACCATCTGTTTTGTGTTGTTTTGTTCTGTGATTGCTAGAGGACTAGCAATAGTTCAAGTGTAGGGGTGTGATGTGAACGTAAAATACGTTCACAAAGTGCCTTTAATTACTGGATTTTGCTATTCTAAAAGCTTAATTGTCTGTATAATATTTGTTTTTGTGTTTTTAGGGAAAATACGAGTGAAATGTTAATCTGCACAGAATGGGTGCATTTTGGAGGTTTTCAGCGTAATTCGGAAAGTCAACCGTGACTTTCATTTGTGGAATAAAATAATGTACGAAGATTTCGGAAACCGTTCCGAATCCCGACAAATTTGTCGGCGAACCACCACATAAGGCGGCGCAACCACCACACGCGGTGGCGAAACATAATTCAAATCTCCATTTTATTTTCCCATGTTTATATTTATTTTTAATTCATGTTTATATTTTATATTTATATTTATTTTTGATTTTCTATATGTATATTTAGTTTAAATAATTGTTTGTTAATTTATTTCTTTTCTTTTGTTTTGTTTTGTGTTTTGTCTGCAGCTCACCACCAAGCCTTCCACTTCCAGCCACCTACCGAGACCACTTCACCTACTGCCTCCACCCAAGTTCCACCACCACTACAGTCCATTCCACCTACCCTCTCCACCACCGGCAACACTTCCCTCTCCTTGGCTGCTAGCATCACCAACCACCATCACCATCTACCACCGAGCTCACCTTCCATTCTCTATTTAAGAGAAGTTTCAGCTTCACATCATCATCAACCAATCTCAATCACCACAAGCAACTCACGGCAATCACCATAATCAAAAATCATGCAGCAGCCCTTGTCCCTTCTGCCATCACCATGGCTCTCTGCACTCAATTCAATCAATTTTCCTGCAAATTCACAGTTCAATTCAAGCATTCATCAATCATATTCTTTCATTCTAATTATGCTTGTTTTTCTTTTGTTTTGCAGATTTAAGAAGCTGCTCTCTCACCGTGAAGCCACAAAGCAGCACCGCCTCTGTTCAAGGCACCCATGCTTTTCTTCTTGGCACCCCTCAAGGCCGGACCACCTCCAGACGCGTCCCCGTGCCCAGCCCAGTCGTCGATCTTCAATGTTCCAAGCCCGCAACTGAGTGGCCGTGCTCCCAATCCTCCGCCGACGTCGACAACCGCTACTGCCCGTGTCGTACTGACACGCCCAAAAGGAGCGTCAATTTAAAAAAACCCTATCGGTAGTAGTATAGTGCATAGTAGGGTATCGTTCACAACGGAGATCAAAGGGTGTACCTAACAAAAAATGTCACAAGAAATTAAATAAAATAAATAATAATTATTAACAAGTATAAAGTATAAATATATACATATGTACAAAGTAAAAGGGGGGTTTAAGAAATAAATTAATTAATCTACAAAGAATAAATGAAATAAGATGGGATGAAACATAAAGAATATAAAGTTCAGCCACAAGTATACAAGTTTACCAATTATTGGACCGAAAATTAACCAAGTTCCCTAGCCATGAAACCGAAATTAACATATGTGGAATGCTGGACCGCCAATTATCATTCCCCAAATAAAACCACTTTCATGAAAATTAACCTAAGCGACCGCACCTAGATTAACCAATCAAACATGCAAAGGTAGCTAATCAAAACATGTCCAACGCATAAAAGAAGAGTTGTTAATTAAAGTGCACGACCTAGTGGGACCGCCCATCTATCCGTGATCCTTCTTATTTGTTTCCGACCTCTTTCCAAAGCCTTTACTACTTGTGAATTAGAATTAAAACCCTAATTCTAGCATCAATTATATGCAATCATCTTAAGTTTGCAACCTTAAAACAAAAACATATAAAAGTTATCTACTAAAATAGAATCAAATAAACGGAGTCACATAAGCTACTAGAAGAACTAATTAATTAGGATCCAACAATTAAATAAACCCATAAACAAAGGCTGAAAATTATATAAATCATGTCATGTTAACTAATACAAAGGATAAAGAAGCAACAAAGAGGCATAAATTTAAAGGCTAAGTCGAAATACACCGTATGAATAGCATGAAGATCTTGAAGCCACATCTTGAATCCTTGACCACAAGTAATCCAAGCCGTGAAGACAAGGTGGTGATGGTGATGGTGATGTTGAATAGGGGCTGGTGGTGATGGTGTAGACGCCTTCTCCTCCTCCTTGAAGTCTTGAAAACCCATAGCATTAGAGAATGGAAAATGAGAAATGAGAAGAGAAAGAGGAGGGTTTGTCCCTCCCCAATGGGGTGTGAATTGGTGAAGAGAAATAGGCTCCTATTTATAGGAAAATGGAGAGGAAGAAGAAGACAATGGAAGAAATAAACAAAGAAAGGGAAAAGAAGTGGAATGTGAATGGGAGATAAAGAAATGGTAAGTGGTGGTGGAAATGGAATCATATGGCAATTAACCATTTATTTACCAAAAAGAAATTAAACACTAATGATGTGGGAAGAAAGCAACAAATATGGGTTGGTGAGATGGATGACAATATGGTGGTGAGTGGAGCATTGAGAATAAAAGAAGAAGAAAGAATTGGAAAGTAGACAGCACTGAGCTATGCCCACTTAGAACGGAATAATTGACGTTTGAACGGTTGGATGATTCTCAAATTTTAATACCGAATATATAACACACACATGCAGCGTGTATCAAAATTACAGCTGGATCCAACGGTGCAATTGGGAGATATTGGCTTCGCAAGTTGACATATCTGCACAGGCAGATTGTCCGAAAATGGGCTTGGACCTTCCTTCTTGGGCTTGGGCCTTTCTTCTTGGGCTTGGGCCTTCATCTTCATGGATTTGGGCCTTCATCTTGGGCCTCACGGTAGCTCACTTCTTAATTCGAGGCCCATTAGACTTCGTAAATTTCCGAGCTCCGATTTTCTGCACGTATTCACATTTATATATCATTTAGGGACTCAAATATGGAAACTAAGCAAAAATAGCAAAGTTACAATGAAATCATAGCCAAATAGTAGGGAAAATACATTAAAAACGTCACACTTTGTGCTCCTATCAAATTCCCCCACACTTAGCTATTGCTAGTCCCTTAGCAACACAAAACTTAAAACAAAACAACACAAAACAGAAAAGGGAAACACAAAACATATATTCTTTCCAACCATAACCCTCAGCGAGTTCAGAAGAGTTATAATCAGGAGAATACAAATTATATACCAAGGCTAACGAATTTGCTAAGTCTTTAACCTGCACATCTCATTCATGCTCGGGTGAAGTGTGTGAAAACCGAGTATACAATTAATGTCAAGCAATCAAATAGGCACATCGAAACAACATTAACCACTAAACCTCACAAGATTCACTAAATATTTCCGCTCAGTGTTTAGGGTTAAGTGTTTACTCTCAAAACAATTACACAAGTAGTGTTCCCATATGCTTGCTCATTAACCGACTCTCCACAATTAATCCACAAATCATCAGATCATAAGGGCTTTTTAGGTGAAACAGGGACAAAAGGATGAATGGTAAATGGTGAATGGTCAATGAAGTGAAAGGACTCGAAATGGAAAATGTTTCACATGTTTGCAAGACAAATCAACGACTTTGAAACTCATACCTATGCTATACCCGAACAACTTTCTTATTCTCCTCTAACCTTTTATTGAAAATAAAAACAATACAATAACTCTATTTTTGGAATTTCTCTTTCGACATTTTTTTTTCCTTTCTTTTCTTTTCTATTTTTTTTTTGAGGAATTTATTCCTTCTTTTTATTTCTGATTTTTTTTTCTTTGAACAATTACAACAAAATAAATACACCCCCACACTTGCCTTCTGGTATAATACCAAACAAATCAAAACCCGAAGCATAAGAACACAAGAAGTCACTATCATCGTCTTGCAAACATAAATAAAACAAGGGTGAGATGGTATGGGTCAACAAAAGAAACGGCTAATGAGTGTTTAGTTCAAAAGGGGATTCCTAAAGTTCGTGTTTAGATGGATGGTGAATACTTTGGCCATGGTGCTCAACTAATGCCTTACTCATTTCTAATTCATCACAGATTAACAAAATGTTTCAAGTGGTCTTTGAGCAAGTTCTAGGTTCAAAACTCATGAATTGTGCACACATGAAGAACGAGTAAATGTATGAAATATGCATACATGTGAATATTCAATAGGCTCAAATCCTCACAGTTTCTGGGTATGCATGACAATGTATGTTCAAATGTGCTTCTCGATTGCAATCAATTAATCGAAACAGGTTATGTGAACATGGAAGTTCGAGCAATCACAAGTTATGCATATTAAATCCAAAGCAAACTACACAAAGCCTTGGCATATAATCAACATTCTCCTAATCACAACAGATTAAACTCAATTCATCATCGGAATTGGAAAGAACACAACACACAACAAACAATAACACACAAAACAGAAGCAAATATTTTTGTCATTTTTGATTTTTTGATTTTTTTGATTTTTCAATGTAGGTAACAATACGTGACCACAGGGACTCACTTAGTGCAATGGTAGGTTCAACGCTACCAAGGGAGTGAGTGTGATATAGTCGATATACCGTTACCGTAGAAAACGAAAACAAACAAATAAATAAACAACAGAAGCAAATTTTTTTTTCTTTTTCAAAATTTTTTTTATTAGGGTAACAATACGTGACCACAGTGACTTACTAAGTGCAATGGTAGGTTCAACGCTACCAAGGGAGTAAGTATGATCTAGTCGATATATTGTTACCGTAGAAAACAAAAACAAGTAAATTATTTTTTTGAACTTTTTTATTTTTCAAATTTTTTTTCTTTTCTTTTTAAATAAATCTTCCCCCCACACTTGAATTAAACATTGTCCTCAATGTTAGACAGATATTTCACGAAAATGAAAAATTCAAGCATGGTTATTGAATTTAAACACACAAACAGAAATCAACCGAAGTAAACACACAAACTGAAATAAACACACAACATAAACAGAAGTAAACACACAACAGTTAAGTAAATGAAAAGGGAAACAGAAAGACTCCCCCTTGAAGATCATTAAGCTCCTCCCGAAGCAAGTCACCAACAGTCACAAACAAGGCTAGCAGGGCCTTGCATCCAACGTTTGCTCCTTAATTGACTGCGGCTCTGATCCTTTGAAGTGTGTCCTGGACAAGGGTAGTTGCCGACTCCACGGCAGACTTGGCTGATGTAGCCTTCACCGAGATCTGGAACACTATAGTCAGCAGTGTTCCATCAAGTATAGCTCCGGATACGTTAGGCAGAATGGAGAAGCCTGAAGACATAAGCGGAAATGGCTCCGGTTGAACTCCACATAGCAAACACTGGAGAATGGAATGGTTAATCGGCGCGTATATCACAGACGACCCCGTTGCATCGGTGCAACACTCCTGAAGAATAAGGAAGTCGTTGTGACTATCTATGGCGAGCACCGAAATCTGGTTCCGCGGGTCAAGACCGATGGAAAAGTTTGCTAGCACACGTACCGAGCTGTCCATCGACATACTATCCCACATTGGTCTAGTCTGAACGTCTTTGAGGAACTCAAAGATCCTGGTGTGATGGGAAAGATGCACGACAGAACAACCAGCAGTACGATTGACTCCAGGGGGCTTGCTCGGATCACCCCTTCGCTTGTTGGTCCTGACCTCCATTCGAGTGTCTCTTGTTCGGTTCGAACAAGTCCAGTGATGATACGTGGAGTTGCTGATGTCGTTGAAGAAACAGATTGTCATCTGCTTTGCCATTTCCGCTAGTCCTCTTCTTCCTTCAGGAGAAATAATCGAGTCACCGGGTGAAGTGTGGATACCTGTGGCGCACATGTAGCGCTCGGCTTGTCGTTGAAGGGTTGAGATCCAACGTGTTGCACCAAAAGCGAACCCTGAATGAACAAACGGTTCGAAACTGGCCTTCATCTCCTTTTCGCGTACATCCACGTGCTCCACCCAAGTGACCAAGGAAGATCCATTATGAAGATCACGTATCAAGCATCCGGAGGGGCGTTTTCGACAAATCGATCTCACGGAAGGCTTTGGATTTGAACGCAGTTCATCCACGGAGACATCCACAACGACCCAACTTCCATCCAGTTGTAGGTGAGAATACCGAACGAACTGGACTTCACGAGTTGAAACGAGGTGAGATGGCACCAGAAACTCGGCCGACATCACTTGCTTCTGCTCCTCGTAGCCTTCTTCGTTGCTGGACGATAAGATCTCCAACATCTTGGCGTTTGTGATCATGCTACAGAAGACGGGCAACCATCGACCAACATCCATGAGAATTTGAACGATGGTGGTCGGATAGAGATGGATGGTTGCCGAGTGTCTCGAGGATTCGGCTTTGAAGTACGGAGCAGGTTCAGCACGTTGAAACACTCGCAAGTACTCGGCGCGGTTAAGAATTTCGGGATGAATGGAAGTATCGGGAGTCGGGGAAGTTATCCACAAAGGAAATCTGGCAGTGGCCATGAGCAGGAGCTCGTCTTTGGCCTTGCGGGCGATATCCGAGATCAAGTCGGTGTGGACTCCGACAAGATCATGAGCAGGTCCGGGAAGGGTGCCAGATGGCAAAGGTATGGATGGGCGCTCGACTAGGGTTGGCATGAGGCTCCGCACATCCCGTCTCAAGTGGTCCAAATCGATGGAATCATCGGAAAACTCAAGAATAGGCTCTTGTTGTTGAGGAACAACTTCGAGCCTTTGCCTAGGCACATATGAGTGCGGAACAGGACCTCCGCAATTGGGACATATGCCGCTGTGGAGAGCATCGACGAGTCGTTGATTCTGCATTTGAAGCTCCTCGTTCTTGCTCACCAGCTGATCGTTTCTTCTTTCTAGCTCGGCAATACGCTGCTCAGATGTAATGATACCGAACTTCTTCCTATTTCTCGACCCCCAATAATAGACTTGGTCTTCTTCTAGTCCGATTTTTGGACCAAATCTTTCTCGTTGTGGTTTCGTGGGGTGAGAATACACCGCAAAGAAAGCCGCCAGTGCTTCTCTCTGAGCCTTGGTGTATTTTGTCCTCGGAACTCTCCTATAGACAGTAGCGGCTTCCGGCTCGGCTGGTGGATCAGCAACCAGGATTGGTGCTTGGGGTAGTGGTTGCGGTTGTGGCTGTGGTTGTGGCTCGGTCGGCATGCTAGCATCGGCGCTATTGAGCATGCTCGGTGGAATTATTTCAGCCAGACCTTCAAAGATTGGGTTCTCTGAAGGACCTGCCTGAAACAAATCACTGAAAGAATTCACTCTTTTGGCCATTTGTGGTTTGGGAGGGGAGGATAGCTTTTCTGGGTTTGGGAGATTTTCTGGGAAAAACTGAAGAACACGAAGAACAACGAGAGAAAACGAGAGAGAATGAGAGAGAGAAAGGGAAAACGCGTGAAATGACCTAAGGGAACTAACGCAAATCGAAGGGAAGGGAAACGAACGGAATGGACGGACGCGTGTCCAAAGTCGAAGACAAAGATCCGTAAATCACGGATCGAGCGACGAAAGTCGCAAAGGGAATAGTGGAACGCGCGCACGATTTATTAAACAATTCGGCCGACGCAAAAGTCGTGCGTCGGCCCAATCAAAATTTTTTTGATTTTCTATTTTTTATTTTTTTATTTTATTTTTTTAATACTTTACGAAAAGTCGTAAAGTGAACAGTGAAAACGCGTGTAAAACACGCGCAAAGGTTGCCGACACTTTAAACGGGCTTGGGCCATCGAAATGGTCTGGGCCTTAAAGTGGGCCTGGGCCAAAGAAATCTCCGGCCCATTATTGGTGGGCTTAACCTAATGGGCCTAAAAACGAACAGGCCCGACACACTAAATGGGCTTGGGTTACGGGTTTTGGGCTTCGTGAATGACACGAGCCCAATGGGCTAAATTTTTTTATTTGTTTTTATTTTACGAAACCTAAAACCCTAACCAATCACACAAACGGGCCTAAGGCCCAATAACAAAACAAACTAACAAACAAGCCCAAAACAAAACAAACAGTAATTATAAACAGTAAAAATAAATAATTACAAACAGTAAAACAAAACAAACACTTTTTTTTTTATTTACAATAAATTTTTTTTTTTTTTTTTATTTTTTTATTTATTTTTAAAATCAAATAGATAACGAGAGTGAAAAGAAAACTTACCTTTTTACTCCCGAGGAAACCGAAAATCACCAACAAGACATCAACCTCAAGGTTTTTCAACCTTGACTTCCTAAACGTATGCTCCGATGTATGTGGTAAAATTTCCGATAAACCCGGATTATTTCCTATACAAAATAAAAAGGTTAGTAATAAATTTACAAAATAAAAACAAAATATGTCACAAATATCTATACAAAATGAATGAATAAATTTTCCTATGTCTACGTATATTTTATTTACACAATACACTTAAGTGTACAAAAATATTTTCCTTTGCCTGAATATAGTTGAAAAAAAAAATGAAAGTTGATTCTAAGCGGTAACTCAAGGTGGACGTGCGGCCTAGGTGCAATGCCTTGACTTAAATGACTTTCCGTGTTTTCAGAAGGCGAATGGCCAGATCATATGAGAGATAAGCGAGGGGCAGGATTCATTTAGTGGACTACGGAGGCTTACACCCCTATCGACTTACGTCAGTCTATAGTCCTCTGAATCCAAAACCTGTCACCCAGGGTCTCGACCTAGACACCATTCATGTGCCCCTTACTCAGTTGAGAAAGCACTTAAGTGTTCGACAATTCTCCAAGTGTTAATAAAGGCCGCCCTCAACCTCAAATAACCTTACGGTAAAAATGAAGGGTTTAGGCCAATATTAATAAAAGGACCTTACCTATTTCCGTTCAAGTTACAACTTACAACAACAAAAAATAATCAACTATATAAAAGACACCTAAATATAATTACTAAGTGTAAAATATCTACAAGTAAAATTAGTAAGTGTAACAAAATATCAACAAGTATAAACAAGTATTATTCACAAATATTCACAAAATAATAGTTAGGAATTTTCAATCCCCGTCGACGGCGCCAAAAATTGACACGCCCAAAAGGAGCGTCAATTTAAAAAAACCCTATCGGTAGTAGTATAGTGCATAGTAGGGTATCGTTCACAACGGAGATCAAAGGGTGTACCTAACAAAAAATGTCACAAGAAATTAAATAAAATAAATAATAATTATTAACAAGTATAAAGTATAAATATATACATATGTACAAAGTAAAAGGGGGGTTTAAGAAATAAATTAATTAATCTACAAAGAATAAATGAAATAAGATGGGATGAAACATAAAGAATATAAAGTTCAGCCACAAGTATACAAGTTTACCAATTATTGGACCGAAAATTAACCAAGTTCCCTAGCCATGAAACCGAAATTAACATATGTGGAATGCTGGACCGCCAATTATCATTCCCCAAATAAAACCACTTTCATGAAAATTAACCTAAGCGACCGCACCGAGATTAACCAATCAAACATGCAAAGGTAGCTAATCAAAACATGTCCAACGCATAAAAGAAGAGTTGTTAATTAAAGTGCACGACCTAGTGGGACCGCCCATCTATCCGTGATCCTTCTTATTTGTTTCCGACCTCTTTCCAAAGCCTTTACTACTTGTGAATTAGAATTAAAACCCTAATTCTAGCATCAATTATATGCAATCATCTTAAGTTTGCAACCTTAAAACAAAAACATATAAAAGTTATCTACTAAAATAGAATCAAATAAACGGAGTCACATAAGCTACTAGAAGAACTAATTAATTAGGATCCAACAATTAAATAAACCCATAAACAAAGGCTGAAAATTATATAAATCATGTCATGTTAACTAATACAAAGGATAAAGAAGCAACAAAGAGGCATAAATTTAAAGGCTAAGTCGAAATACACCGTATGAATAGCATGAAGATCTTGAAGCCACATCTTGAATCCTTGACCACAAGTAATCCAAGCCGTGAAGACAAGGTGGTGATGGTGATGGTGATGTTGAATAGGGGCTGGTGGTGATGGTGTAGACGCCTTCTCCTCCTCCTTGAAGTCTTGAAAACCCATAGTATTAGAGAATGGAAAATGAGAAATGAGAAGAGAAAGAGGAGGGTTTGTCCCTCCCCAATGGGGTGTGAATTGGTGAAGAGAAATAGGCTCCTATTTATAGGAAAATGGAGAGGAAGAAGAAGACAATGGAAGAAATAAACAAAGAAAGGGAAAAGAAGTGGAATGTGAATGGGAGATAAAGAAATGGTAAGTGGTGGTGGAAATGGAATCATATGGCAATTAACCATTTATTTACCAAAAAGAAATTTTTTTTTTTTTTTTGGCAAGGTTACCAAAAAGAAATTAAACACTAATGATGTGGGAAGAAAGCAACAAATATGGGTTGGTGAGATGGATGACAATATGGTGGTGAGTGGAGCATTGAGAATAAAAGAAGAAGAAAGAATTGGAAAGTAGACAGCACTGATCTATGCCCACTTAGAACGGAATAATTGACGTTTGAACGGTTGGATGATTCTAAAATTTTAATACAGAATATATAACACACACATGCAGCGTGTATCAAAATTACAGCTGGATCCAACGGTGCAATTGGGAGATATTGGCTTCGCAAGTTGACATATCTGCACAGGCAGATTGTCCGAAAATGGGCTTGGACCTTCCTTCTTGGGCTTGGGCCTTTCTTCTTGGGCTTGGGCCTTCATCTTCATGGATTTGGGCCTTCATCTTGGGCCTCACGGTAGCTCACTTCTTAATTCGAGGCCCATTAGACTTCGTAAATTTCCGAGCTCCGATTTTCTGCACGTATTCACATTTATATATCATTTAGGGACTCAAATATGGAAACTAAGCAAAAATAGCAAAGTTACAATGAAATCATAGCCAAATAGTAGGGAAAATACATTAAAAACATCACACTTTGTGCTCCTATCACGTACCTGAAAATCCCACGCCGGCGCTTCACCCATCGTCGATCCATAGTGACCCCAGCCCCGCCGCTGTTTCCAAACAGCCGCGCCTGCCATCTGCCATCGACTCCGCCGCCGGTCTTCCTCCTCAAGACCCGTGCCCAGCACCTCTGCTCCGATCGCTCCTGTACTGACACGCCCGAAAGGAGCATCAATTTAAAAAAACCCTATAGGTAGTAGTATAGTGCATAGTAGGGTATCGTTCACAACGGAGATCAAAGGGTGTACCTAACAAAAATTGTCACAAAGAATTAAATAAAATAAAGAATTATTATTAACATGTATAAAGTATAAATATATACATATGTACAAAGTAAGGGGGTTTAAGAGATAAATTGAATGAAATAAATTAATTAAACTACAAAGAATAAATTAAATGAGATGGGATGAAACACAAAGTATATAAAGTTCAGCCACATATACACAAGTTTATTAATCATTGGACCGAAAATTAACCAAGTTCCCTAGCCATGAAACCGAAATTAACATATGTGGAAAGTTAGAAGCTAACCATTCCCCAAATAAAACCTCTCTACGAAAATTAACCTAAGTGAAAGCACCTAGATTAACCAATTAAACATGCCATCTTAGTCTAGAAAGCTAGCTAATCAAACCATATTTAACGCATAGAAAAGAGTTGTTAATTAAAGTGCACGACCCATTATAGAAAAGTCCATATGTCCGCAATCCTTTTTATTTGACACCGACCTTTGTCCAAAGCCTTTACTACTCGTGAATTAGGTTTCCAAAACTATTAGGTGAATTGTAATCCCTAACTCTAGCTCCAATTATATGCAAATATTATAAGTATCGATCCCTATAACATAAACACATAAAAGTTTTCTATAATTCAGAATCAAGTAAACAGAGTCACATAAGCTACTAGAAGAACTAATTAATTAGGATCCAATAACTAAATAAACTCATATAAATAGGCTGGAAATTATATAAATCATGTAATGTTAACTAATACAAAGAATAATCAAGCAACAAAGAGGAATTCATAAGAATAATTAAAGGAAAAGTCAGATTACACCATATGGAATAGCATGAAGACTTGAAGACCACGAAACCTTGAAAGCAAGTAATCCAAACCGTGTGCAGCAAGGTGGTGATGATGATGGACGAAATTGATGGTGATGATGGTGATGGTGCAGCCGCCTTTCCTCCTCCTTGAAGCCTTGAGAACCCTAAATACTAGAGAATGGAAAATATGATGGAGAAGAGAAAGAGGAGGGTTTGTCCCTCCCCATTGGGGTGTGAATTTGTGGAGGAGAATGAGGCTGCTATTTATAGGAGAATGGAGAGGAAGAAGAAGACAATGCAAGAAATAAAGAAAGAAAAGGAAAAGAAGTGGAATTTGAGTGAGAGAAAAAGAAATGGTGAGTGGAATGGTGGAAATGTAGTCATATGGCAATTAACCATTTATTTAGGTAAAAGAAATCAAACACTAATGGTATGGAGAGAAAGCAACAAAGTTAGTGTGGTGAGATGGTGATTAGAGGTATTTTTAACCTACGTCATTAATTATTACCTAAATTCCTAACAGTTGTCGTTGTAAAGTATAATGGGAAATAAAGGTTTTTCCCACAGAAGATTGTTATATTTACTTTTTAATGTCACGAAAAATTAAATTAAATAAAGAATTATATTAGCAAGCATAAAGAATAAAGAATATATATATATACAAAATTAAATAAACTATACAGTATTGTTTCTATTTACAAAAATATACATTATATACAAAAGTATTTTTGGGGGTTTTTGAGATTTTTGAAAACAATAAATAATTAAAAGGAAATATTTTTGGATTTTTATTATTTTTGAAAACAAGAAAAACACACACAAATATTGTTTTGAAGATTAACCAACTCCCTAGCCATGAATCCGAAACTAACATATGTAAGATGCTGGACCACCATACATCTCCCAAATAAAACTTTCCCTAACAATTAACTCCGAGACCACTCTGTCAAGCTAATCACTAGAAAAAGAGTTGTTAATTCAAGTGCACGACCTAGCGGGACCGCCCAACTATCCGTGATCCTTATTATTCAGTTTCAACATTAAAGATAAAACCAAACAAACAAAATTCACATAAGCTGCTAGAAGAATCAATTAACTTCAATCCAACAATTATTACACAAAATAGAAAATAAACAAACAATAACATTTCCCAAAATTATTCACGAATAGTTAATTAAACAAAAATAAATTATAATAAATAAACGAGTTTGGGAAAAATGTTACTGTTGTGTCCATGAAAATGGACACTGTCTGGCAGGCGAAGGTGGCAGACTGACAGGCCAAAAAAGGAGCATCAATTTAAAAAATCCCTATCGGTTGTAGTATAGTGCATAGTAGGGTATCGTTCACAACGGAGATCAAAGGGTGTACCTAACAAAAATTGTCACAAGAATTAAATAAAATAAAGAATTATTAACAAGTATAAAGTATAAATATATACATATGTACAAAGTAAAAGGGGGTTAAAGAAATAAATTGAATGAAATTAATTAATTAAATTACAAAGAATAAATTAAATATGATGGGATGAAACACAAAGTATATAAAGTTCAGCCACATATACACAAGTTTACCAATCATTAGACCGAAAATTAACCAAGTTCCCTAGCCATGAAACCGAAACTAACATATGTGGAATGCCCACACGGGTTATCATTCCCCAAATAAAACATCTTCTATGAAAATTAACCTAGTGAACGCTCATCTAGATTAAACAATTAAACATGCAAAGGTGATCAATCAATAACATATCTAACGCATAGGAGAAGAGTTGTTAATTAAAGTGCGCGACCTAGCGAACGCTCGTCTATCCGCGATCCTTCTTATTTTGATTCCGACCCGTTTGATAAGCCTTTACTACTTGTGAATTAGAATTAAAACCCTAATTCTAGCACCAATTACATGCAATCATCTTAAGTTTTGAACCTTAAAACAAGAACACATAAAAGATTCAATAAAACCGAATCAAATAAACGGAGTCACATAAGCTACTAGAAGAACTAATTAATTAGGATCCAATAACTAAATAAACTCATATAAATAGGCTGGAAATTATATAAATCATGTCATGTTAACTAATACAAAGAATAATCAAGCAACAAAGAGGAATTCATAAGAATAATTAAAGGAAAAGTCAGATTACACCATATGGAATAGCATGAAGACTTGAAGACCACGAAACCTTGAATCCTTGAAAGCAAGTAATCCAAACCGTGTGCAGCAAGGTGGTGATGATGATGGACGAAATTGATGGTGATGATGGTGATGGTGCAGCCGCCTTTCCTCCTCCTTGAAGCCTTGAGAACCCTAAATACTAGAGAATGGAAAATATGATGGAGAAGAGAAAGAGGAGGGTTTGTCCCTCCCCATTGGGGTGTGTATTGGTGAATTGGTGAAGAGAAATAGTCTCCTATTTATAGGAAAATGGAGAGGAAGAAGAAGACAATGGAAGAAATAAACAAAGAAAGGGAAAAGAAGTGGAATGTGAATGGGAGATAAAGAAATGGTAAGTGGTGGTGGAAATGGAATCATATGGCAATTAACCATTTATTTACCAAAAAGAAATTAAACACTAATAGTGTGGGAAGAAAGAAACAAAGATAGTGTGGTGAGATGGGTGGAAATATGGTGGTGAGTGGAGCATTGAGAATAAAAGAAGAAGAAAGAATTGGAAAGTAGACAGCACTGAGCAGTGCGCACTTAGAACGGAATCCTACACGTTTCAACGGTTGGATGCTTCTCAAATTTTAATACAGAATATATAACACACACATGCAGCGTGTATCAAAATTACAGCTGGATCCAACGGTGCAATTGGGAGATATGGTCCTCGAAAGTTGACCTATCTGCACAGGCAGATTGTCCGAAAATCTGGGCTTGGGCCTTTTCTCATGCTTTGTGAACTTGGGCCTTCCTTCATGGATTTGGGCCTTCCATCTTGGATTTGGGCCTTCATCTTGGGCCTCATGGCAGACCACCTCATAATGGGCCTCGCAAAAGCCCATTAGACTTCGTTTCTGCACATGTTCACATTAATACATCATTTTGGACTCAAATATGGAAACTAAGCTAAAATAGCAAAGTTACAATTAAATCATAGCCAAATAGTAGGGAAAACACATTAAAAACGTCACACTTTGTGCTCCTATCAAATTCCCCCACACTTAGCTACTGCTAGTCCTCTAGCAAACACAAGAACAACACAAAACAGAAAAGGAAACACAAAACAGAATGGTCTTTCCAACCATAACCCTCAGCGAGTTCACAACAGTTATAATCAGGAGAATACAAATTATATACCAAGGCTAACGAATTTGCTAAGTGTTTAACATGTACATCTCATTCATGCTCGGGTGAAGTGTGTGAAAACCGAGTATACAAAAAATTTCATGCAATCAAATAGGCACATCGAAACAACATTAACCACTAAACCTCACAAGATTCACTAAATATTTCTGCTCAGTGTTTAGGGTTAAGTGTTTACTCTCAAAACAATTACACAAGTAGTGTTCCCATATGCTTGCTCATTAACCGACTCTCTACAATTAATCTACAAATCATCAGATCATAAGGACTTTCAATGGTGTAATGAGGCCAAAGGGTGAATGGTAAATGGTGAATGGTAAATGGTAAATGAAGTGAAAGGACTCGAAATGAAAAATGTTTTACATGTTTGCAAGACAAGTCAACGACTTTGAAACTCATACTTATGCTAAACCCGAAACAACTCTTATTCTCCTCCAACCTTTTATTGAAAATAATACAAGAAAATAACTCTATTTTTGAAATTTCTCTTTCTGACACATTTTTTTTTCTTTCTTTCTTTTCTATTTTTTTTTTTTTGAGGAATTTTATTCCTTCTTTTTATTTCTGATTTTTTTCTTTCTTTCTTTGAACAAATACAACAAAATAAATACACCCCCACACTTGCCTTTTGGTATACTACAATACAAATCAAAACCCGAAGCATAAGAACACAAGAAGTCACTATCATCGTCTTGCAAACATAAATAAAACAAGGGTGAGATGGTGTGGGTGAACAAAAGAAACGGCTAATGAGTGTTTAGTTCAAAAGGAGATTCCTAAAGTTCGTGTTTAGATGGATGGTGAATATTTTGGCCATGGTGCTCAACTAATGCCTTACTCATTTCTAATTCATCACAGATTAATAAAAAGTTTCAAGTGGTCTCTGAGCAAGTTCTAGGTTCAAAACTCATGAATTGTGCACACATGAAGAACGAGTAAATGTATGAATGATGCATACATGTGAATATTCAATAGGCTCAAGTCCTCACATTTTCTGGGTATGCATGACAATGTATGTTCAAATGTGCTTCTCGGATTGCAATCAATTAATCGAAACAGGTTATGTGAGCATGAAATTCGAGCAATCATAAGTTATGCAAATTAAATCCAAAGCAAACTACACAAAGCCTTGACATATAATAAACATTCTCCTAATCACAACAATTAAACTCAATTCATCCTTGGGATTGGAAAGAATAAAGCACAAAACACACAAAACAGAAGCAAATATTTTTGTAATTTTTGATTTTTTGATTTTTTTGATTGATTTTTTTTTAAAATGATATAGCTCAAATAAACGAACCAGCACTTTCTAAGACTCGATAGCTCCAAAGCCAGTGCGAAACAAACGAGCTTACAAAACTATTTTTTTTTTTTATTTTTTTTTATTAGGGTAACAATACGTGACCACAGTGACTTACTTAGTGCAATGGTAGGTTCAACGCTACCAAAGGAGTAAGTATGATCTAGTCGAAATACCGTTACCGTAGAAAACAAAAACAAGTAAATTATTTTTTTGAATTTTTGAATTTTTCAAATTTTTTTCTTTTCTTTTTAATAAACCTTCCCCCCACACTTGAATTAAACATTGTCCTCAATGTTAGACAGATATTTCACGAAAATGAAAAATTCAAGCATTTAAACACACAAACAGAAGTAAACACACAAACTGAAATAAACACACAACAGTTAAGTAAATGAAAAGGGAAACAGAAAGACTCCCCCTTGAAGATCGTGAAGCTCCTCCCGAAATAAGTCACCAACAGTCACAAACAAGGCTAGCAGGGCCTTGCATCCAACGTTTGCTCCTTAGTTGACTGCGGCTTTGATCCTTTTGAGCGTGTCCTGGACCGTGCCTGTTGCCAAATCCACAGCACGTCTGGCTGAATTTACCTTCACTGAGATCTGGAACACTAACGTGAGTAGAGTTCCATCAAGTACGTCTCCGGATACATCAGGCAGAATGGAGAAGCCAGATGACATCAATTGAAAAGGCTCCGGGTCAACTCCACATAACATGGACTGGAAGGTTGCTTGATCGATAGGCGCATAAATCACGTACGACCCCGTTGAATCTGTGAAGCACTCCTGGAGTATGAGGAAGTCGACGTGATTACTTATGCCCAAAACGGAGATAGAATTTCGTGGGTCAAGACCAGTGGTGAAGTTTGTAAGCACATGTACTGAACTGTCTATCGACACACTATCCCATAAATGCCTTGTCTGTACGTCTCTGATAAAATCAAAGATTCTTGTGTGATGGGAGAAGTGCTTGACAGAACAGCCAGCAGTACGATCGAGTCCAAGGGGTTGGCTAGGATCACCCCTTCGCTTGTTGGTCCTGACCTCCATATGTGTGTCTCCCGTTTTGTTTGATGCAGTCCAATGATGGTAGGTCGAGTTGGTGATGTCGTTGAAGAAACTTACCGCCATCTGGTTTGCCATCTTAGCAAGGCTTCTTCTCCCTCCTGGTGAAATGATTGAGTCACTAGGTGAAGTGTGAATCCCCATCACGCACATGTAGCGCTCGGCATGTCGTTGAAGAGGTGCCAACCAACGCTTCGCTCCATATGCAAAACCTGATTCAACAAAAGGTTTAAATAAGGGGGTTAAATCTTTTTCTCGCACATCAACATGCTCCACCCACGTGACAAAGGAGGATCCATTCTGCAGATCCCGTATCAGGCATCCGGAAGGACGTTTTCGGCATCTTGATCTCACGGAAGGCCTTGGATTTGAGCTCATTTCATCCACAGAGACATCCACAACAATCCAACTTCCATCCAATTGTTGGTGAGAGGAACGAACAAATTGGACTTCACGAGTTGAAACGTTGTGTGTTGGCACTAGAAACTCGGCAGACATCACTTGCACTTGCTCCTTGTAGCTTTCTTCTATCCCGGAGAACAGGACCTCCAAGGTATGGGCATTGGTGACCAAGCTACAGAAGACGAGCAACCATTGACCAACATCCATTAAAATCTGAACGATGGTGGTCGGATTCAGGTGAATGGTTGCTGAGTGTCTCGAGGCTTCTGATATGAAATATGGTGTAGGCTCAGCTCGTTGAGACACTCGCAAGTACTCGGCATGATTAAGAGTTTCAGGATGAATGGAAGTGCTGGGATTTGAGGAATAGATCCATAGGGGAAAACCAGCAGCGACCAAGAGCTTGAGTTCATCTTTGGCTTTGTTCACGATATCGGCGATCTGGTCGGAATGAAACCCAACGAGATCATGAGCAGGTCCCGAAATGTTGTCAGATGGCACATGAGAGGATGAGCGCTCGAGTAATGTTGGCATGAGGCTCCGCACATCCCTTCGCAAGTCATCCATGTCGATTGAATCATCGGACAAGACAAGAAGAGGCTCCGGAGGAACAACTTCGAATCTTGATCGATGCACATCTGGGTGCGGAACAGGACCTCCACACTGGGGACAAATGCCGCTGTGAAGAGCATCGATGAGTTTCTGGTTCTGCTCTTGAAGCTCCTCATTCTTACTCATCAGCTCCTCGTTTCTTCTTATTAGATCGGCATAAATCTGCTCCTCTGACGGGATACCGTGCTTATCATGAAATCTCCTTCCCCAGTTGTAGACCTTATTTTCAGTTAACCCGAGTTCTATAGCAAACCTTGCTCTGTGCAGTTTGAGTGGGTGAGGATTCACCGTGTAGAACTCGGTCAACGCATCATTTTGGTCCTTGGTGAATCTCGTCCTCGGGCCTCTCGTACGCTTCTGGGAAGGACCAGCAACAAGAACAACATGTGGATCAGCAGCCTGGATTGGTGGTTGTGGTTCTGGTTCTGGTTCTGGCACATCCGGCATGCTAGCATTAACAATATCTAGAATGCTTGGTGGAATGATTTCATCCAGGCCTTCAAAGAAATCACTCTCTGGAGGACTTGAATGAAACAACTCACTGAAAGAATTCACTCTTTTGGCCATTTTAGGTTGGGAGGGAGGATAGCTTTCTGGAAAAATAACTAAGAACAACGAAGAACAAGTGAAGAACAGTATGAACAAACGAGAGAAAATTTAGAGAGACTAAAAGGGAACTAAGGGAAAATGAATGCAAAATGAATGGAATGAAGCACATAGACACAAACCAAGGGAAAGGAACAGACGCACGTACGCACACGTGCCACAGACACAGATCCGCAAATTGCGGATCGAGCGACGAAAGTCGCAAAGGCTACAGTTGACACGCATGCGGATTATTAAACAAATCGGCCGACGCAAAAGTCGTCCGTCGGCCCAATCAAATATTTATTTTTTATTTTTTATTTTTATTTTTTTTTAATTATCGTGTGATAGGAGCACAAAGTGTGACGTGTTTAATGTGTTTTCCCTACTATTTGGCTATGATTTAATTGTAACTTTGCTATTTTAGCTTAGTTTCCATATTTGAGTCCAAAATGATGTACTAATGTGAACATGTGCAGAAACGAAGTCTAATGGGCTTTTGCGAGGCCCATTAAGAGGTGAGCTGTCGTGAGGCCCAAGATGAAGGCCCAAATCCATGAAGAAAGGCCCAAGCCCAAGAAGGAAGTCCACAAAGCATGAAGGAAGGCCCAAGTCCACAAAGCATGAAGGAAAGGTCCAAGCCCATTTTCGGAGAATCTGCCTGTGCAGATCAGTCAACTTTGGAAGTCCATATCTCCCACTTGCACCGTTGGATCCAGCTGTATTTTTGTGACACGCTGCATATGTGTGTTAGATATTCTGTATTAAAATTTGAGAATGATCCAACCGTTCAAACGTGCATTATTCTGTTCTAAGTGGGTATAGCTCAGTGCTGCCTGCTTTTTATTTCTTTCATTTTCTTTTATTCTCATTGCTCCACTCACCACCATATTCCCATCCATCCCATCACACTATCTTTGTTGTTTTCTCTCCATATCATTAGTGCTTGATTTCCTTTACCTAAATAAATGGTTCATTGCCATATGACTACATTTCCACCATTCCACTTACCATTTCTTTTCTACCACTCACATTCCACTTCTCTTCCTTTTCTTTCTTTATTTCTTTCATTGTCTTCTTCTTCCTCTCCATTCTCCTATAAATAGCAGCCTCATTCTTCTCTTCAAACACACCCCAATGGGGAGGGACAAACCCTCCTCTTTCTCTTCTCATTTCACATTTTCCATTCTCTAGTACTTTGGGTTTTCAAGACTTCAAGGAGGAGGAGAAGGCGTCTACACCATCACCACCAGCCCCTATTCAACATCACCATCACCATCATCACCTTGTCTTCACAGCTTGGATTACTTGTGGTCAAGGATTCAAGATGTGGCTTCAAGATCTTCATGCTATTCATACGGTGTATTTCGACTTAGCCTTTAAATTTATGCCTCTTTGTTGCTTGTTTATCCTTTGTATTAGTTAACATGACATGATTTATATAATATTCAGCCCTTGTTTATGGATTTATTTAATTGTTGGATCCTAATTAATTAGTTCTTCTAGTAGCTTATGTGACTCCGTTTATTTGATTATGTTTTAGTAGAGAACTTTTATATGTTTTTGTTTTAAGGTTGCAAACTTAAGATGATTGCATATAATTGGTGCTAGAATTAGGGTTTTAATTCTAATTCACAAGTAGTAAAGGCTTTGGAAAGAGGTCGGAAACAAATAAAAAGGATCACGGATAGATGGGCGGTCCCACTAGGTCGTGCACTTTAATTAACAACTCTTCTTTTATGCGTTGGACATGTTTTGATTAGCTACCTTTGCATGTTTGATTGGTTAATCTAGGTGCGGTCGCTTAGGTTAATTTTCATGAAAGTGGTTTTATTTGGGGAATGATAATTGGCGGTCCAACATTCCACATATGTTAATTTCGGTTTCATGGCTAGGGAACTTGGTTAATTTTCGGTCCAATAATTGGTAAACTTGTATACTTGTGGCTGAACTTTATATACTTTGTGTTTCATCCCATCTTATTTAATTTATTCTTTGTAATTTAATTAATTTATTTCATTCAATTTATCTCTTAAACCCCTTTTTACTTTGTACATATGTATATATATATACTTTATACTTGTTAATAATAATTCTTTATTTTATTTAATTCTTTGTGACATTTTTTGTTAGGTACACCCTTTGATCTCCGTTGTGAACGATACCCTACTATGCACTATACTACTACCGATAGGGATTTTTTTAAATTGATGCTCCTTTTGGGCGTGTCAATTTTTGGCGCCGTCGACGGGGATTGAAAATGTTCCTAACCTAATATTTTTTTTGTTAATACTGTTTATAATTTTTTGTAATTATTACTGTTTTTATTACTTGTATATAATTACTGTTTACTTTTTATTGTTTATAATTTTACTATTTTTTTAACTGTTCATATTACTTGTTTATATTACTTGTATATATTACTTGTGAATAGTTGTTGTTATTACTTGTTTTTAATACTTGTTCATATTTTGTTACACTTAGTAATTTATTTAGGTATCTTTTATATAGTTGATTATTTTTTGTTGTTGTAAGTTGTAACTTGAACGGAAATAGGTAAGGTCCTTTTATTAATATTGGCCTAAACCCTTCATTTTTACCGTAAGGTTATTTGAGGTTGAGGGCGGCCTTTATTAACACTTGGAGAATTGTCGAACACTTAAGTGCTTTCTCAACTGAGTAAGGGGCACATGAATGGTGTCTAGATATGATCAAGACTCTGGGTGACGGATTTGTAAAATTGGATTCAGAGGACTAGTCCACTAAATGAATCCTGCCTCTCGCTTATCTCTTGTGATCTGGCCATTCGCCTTCTGAAAACACGGAAAGTCATTTAAGTCAAGGCATTGCACCTAGGCCGCAAGTCCACCTTGAGTTACCGCTTGGAATCAACTTTCATTTTTTTTCAACTATATTCAGGCAATAGAAAATATTTTTGTGTAAATAAAATATACGTAGACATAGGAATATACGTAGACATAGGAATATACGTAGACATAAAATATACGTAGACATAGGAAAATTTATTCATTCATTTTGTATAGATAATTTGTGACATATTTTTAACTTTGTAAATATTTTGTTTTTATTTTGTAAATTTATTACTAACCTTTTTATTTTGTATAGGAAATAATCCGGGTTTATCGGAAATTTTACCACATACATCGGAGCATACGTTTAGGAAGTCAAGGTTGAAAAACCTTGAGGTTGATGTCTTGTTGGTGATTTTCGGTTTCCTCGGGAGTAAAAAGGTAAGTTTTCTTTCACACTCGTTATTTATTTTAAAAAAAAAAAAATAAAAAAATAAAAAAGAAAAAGAAAATTTTAAAAAAAAAATTGTAAATAAAAAAACAAGAATGTTTTCTTTTGTTTTACTGTTGGTAATTATTTCTTTTTACTATTTATAATTACTGTTTGTTTTATTTTTGGGCTTGTTAGTTAGTTTGTTTGTTATTGGGCCTTAGGCCCGTTTGTGTGATTGGTTAGTGTTTTGGGTTTCGAATAAAAAATAAAAAAAATAAAAAATAAAAAATTTAGCCCATTGGGCTCGTGTCATTCACGAAGCCCAAAACCCGTAACCCAAGCCCATTAGTGTGTCGGGCCTGTTCGTTTTTAGGCCCATTAGTTAAGCCCACCAATAATGGGCCGGAGTTTTCTTTGGCCCAGGCCCACTTTAATGCCCAAACCATTTCGATGGTCCAAGCCCGTTTAAAGTGTCGGCAACCTTTGCGCGTGTTTTACACGCGTTTTCACTGTTCACTTTACGACTTTTCGTAAAGTATTAAAAAAAAAAAAAAAAAAAAAAAATAGAAAATCAAAAAAAAATTTTGATTGGGCCGACGCACGACTTTGCGTCGGCCGAATTGTTTAATAAATCGTGCGCGCGTTCCACTATTCCCTTTGCGACTTTCGTCGCTCGATCCGTGATTTACGGATCTTTGTCTTCGACTTTGGACACGCGTCCGTCCATTCCGTTCCCTTCCCCTTCGGTTTGCGTTAGTTTCCTTAGGGCATTTCACGTTTTCCCTTTCTCTCTCTCATTCTCTCTCGTTTTCTCTCGCTTGTTCATCGTGTTCTTCGTGTTCTTAGTTAGTTTTCCCGTAAAAACCTCCCAAATCCCGAAGCTTCCCTCCCTCCCAAACCACAAATGGCCAAAAGAGTTAGTTCTTTCAGCGACTTGTTTCAGGCAGGTCCTTCAGAGAACCCAATCTTTGAAGGCTTGGCTGAAATAATTCCACCAAGCATGCTCAATAGCGCCGATGCTAGCATGCCGACCGAGCCACTACCACAACCACAACCACTACCCCAAGCACCAATCATGGTTGCTGATCCACCTGTTGAGCCGGAAGCCGCTCCTGTCTATAGGAGACTTCCGAGGACAAAGTACACCAAAGCTCAGAGAGATGCACTGGCGGCTTTCTTTGCGGTGTATTCTCACCCCACCAAGCCACAACGAGAACGATTTGGTCCGAAAATCGGACTTGAGGAGGACCAAGTCTATTATTGGGGGTCGAGAAATAGGAAGAAGTTCGGTATCATTACATCTGAGCAGCGTATTGCCGAGCTAGAAAGAAGAAACGATCAGTTGGTGAGCAAGAACGAGGAGCTTCAAATGCAGAATCAACGACTCGTCGATGCTCTCCACAGCGGCATATGTCCCAATTGCGGAGGTCCTGTTCCGCACTCAGATGTGCCACGGCGAAGGCTCGAAGTTGTTCCTCCACAACAAGAGCCTCTTCTCGAGTTGTCCGATGATTCCATCGATTTGGACCACTTGAGACGGGATGTGCGGAGCCTCATGCCTACCCTAGTCGAGCGCCCATCCATACCTTTGCCATCTGACACCCTTCCCGCACCTGCTCATGATCTTGTCGGAGTCCACACCGACTTGATCTCGGATATCGTCCGTAAGGCCAAACACGAGCTCCTGCTCATGGCCACTGCCGGATTTCCTTTGTGGATAACTTCACCGACTCCCGACACGTCTATTCATCCCGAGAGTCTTCATAGGGCCGAGTACTTGCGAGTGTTTCAACGAGCTGAACCTGCTCCGTACTTCAAAGCCGAATCGTCGAGACACTCGGCAACCATCCATCTTTATCCGACCACCATCGTTCAAATTCTCATGGATGTTGGTCGATGGTTGCCCGTCTTCTGTAGCATGATCACAAACGCCAAGACGTTGGAGATCCTTTCCTCCAGCAACGAAGAAGGCTACGAGGAGCATATGCAGGTGATGTCGGCCGAGTTTCTGGTGCCATCTCACCTCGTTTCGACTCGTGAAGTCCAGTTCGTTCGGTATTTTCACCAACAACTAGATGGAAGTTGGGTCGTCGTGGATGTCTCCGTGGATGAATTGCGTTCAAATCCAAAGCCTTCCGTGAGATCGATTTGCCGAAAACGCCCCTCCGGATGCCTGATACGTGATTTGCATAATGGATCTTCCTTAGTTACCTGGGTGGAGCACGTGGATGTACGCGAGAAGGAAATGAAGGCCAGTTTCGAACCTTTTGTTCATTCAGGGTTCGCTTTTGGTGCAAAGCGTTGGATCTCAACTCTCCAACGACAAGCCGAGCGCTACATGTGCGCCACAGGTATCCACTCTTCACCCGGTGACTCGATTATTTCTCTTGAAGGAAGAAGAGGACTTGCGGAAATGGCAAAACAGATGACAATTTGTTTCTTCAACGACATCAGCAACTCCACGTACCATCACTGGACTTGTTCGAACCGAACAAGAGACACTCGAATGGAGGTCAGGACCAACAAGCGAAGGGGTGATCCGAGCAAGCCCCCTGGAGTCAATCGTACTGCTGGTTGTTCTGTCGTGCATCTTTCCCATCACACCAGGATCTTTGAGTTCCTCAAAGACGTTCAGACTAGACCAATGTGGGATAGCATGTCGATGGACAGCTCGGTGCGTGTGCTAGCAAACTTTTCCATCGGTCTTGACCCGCGGAACCAGATTTCGGTGCTCGCCATAGATAGTCACAACGACTTCCTTATTCTTCAGGAGTGTTGCACCGATGCAACGGGGTCGTCTGTGATTTATGCGCCGATTAACCATTCCATTTTCCAGTGTTTGCTATCTGGAGTTCAACCGGAGCCATTTCCGCTTATGTCTTCTGGCTTCTCCATTCTGCCTAACGTATCCGGAGCTGTACTTGACGGAACACTGCTGACTATAGTGTTCCAGATCTCGGTGAAGGCTACATCAGCCAAGTCTGCCGTGGAGTCGGCAACTACCCTTGTCCAGGACACACTTCAAAGGATCAGAGCCGCAGTCAATTAAGGAGCAAACGTTGGATGCAAGGCCCTGCTAGCCTTGTTTGTGACTGTTGGTGACTTGCTTCGGGAGGAGCTTAATGATCTTCAAGGGGGAGTTTTTCTTTTACTTATTTGTTTTTTCATTTGTATATATGTTGTGTGTTTACTTCGGTTTATTTTTGTTGTGTGTTTAAATTCAATAACCATGCTTGAATTATTCATTTTCGTGAAATATTTGTCTAACATTGAGGACAATGTTTAATTCAAGTGTGGGGGGAAGGTTTATTGAAAAGAAAAGAAAAAATTTGAAAAATTTGAAAAATTCAAAAAAATAATTTACTTGTTTTTGTTTTCTACGGTAACAATATATCGACTAAATCACACTTACTCCCTTGGTAGCGTTGAACCTACCATTGCACTAAGTAAGTCACTGTGGTCACGTATTGTTACGTAAATTGAAAAAATCAAAAAAATCAAAAAAATCAAAAATTACAAAAATATTTACTTCTGTTGTGTGTTTTATTTGTGTTATGTGCTTTGTTCTTTCCAATCCCAATGATGAATTGAGTTTAATCTGTTATGATTTTGAGAATGTTGGTTATATGCTAAGGGTTTGTGTAGTTTGCTTTGGATTTAATATGCATAACTTATGATTGCTCGAAATTCTATGTTCACATAACCTATTTCGATTAGTTGATTGCAATCTGAGAAGCACATTTGAACATACATTGTCATGCATACCCAGAAAATGTGAGGATTTGAGCCTGTTGAATTTTCACATGTATGCATATTTCATACATTTACTCGTTCTTCATGTGTGCACAATTCATGAGTTTTGAACCTAGAACTTGCTCAGAGACCGCTTGAAACATTTTGTTAATCTGTAATGAATTAGAAATGAGTAAGGCATTAGTTGAGCACCATGGCCAAAATATTCACCATCCATCTAAACACGAACTTTAGGAATCCCCTTTTGAACTAAACACTCATTAGCCGTTTCTTTTGTTCACCCACACCATCTCACCCTTGTTTTATTTATGTTTGCAAGACGATGATAGTGACTTCTTGTGTTCTTATGCTTCGGGTTTTGATTTGTATGGTAATATACCAAAAGGCAAGTGTGGGGGTGTATTTATTTTGTTGTATTTGTTCAAAAAAAAAAATCAGAAATAAAAAGAAGGAATAAATTCCTCAAAGAAAAAAAAAGAGAAAAGAAAGAAAAAAAAAATGTCAGAAAGAGAAATTCCAAAAATAGAGTTATTGTATTGTTTTTATTTTCAATAAAAGGTTAGAGGAGAATAAGAAAGTTGTTCGGGTATAGCATAGGTATGAGTTTCAAAGTCGTTGATTTGTCTTGCAAACATGTGAAACATTTTTCATTTCTAGTCCTTTCATATCATTCACCATTCACTATTTACCATTCACCCTTTGGTCCCTGTTTCACCTAAAAAGCCCTTATGATCTAATGATTTGTGGATTAATTGTAGAGAGTTGGTTAATGAGCAAGTATATGGGAACACTACTTGTGTAATTGTTTTGAGAGTAAACACTTAACCCTAAACACTGAGCGGAAATATTTAGTGAATCTTGTGAGCTTTAGTGGTTAATGTTGTTTCGATGTGCCTATTGGATTGCTTGACATTAATTGTATACTTGGTTTTCACACACACACCCGAGCATAAATGAGATGTACATGTTAAATGCTTAGCAAATTCTTTAACCTTGGTATATAATTTTTATTCTCTTGATTATAATTTTTTCGAACTCGCTGAGGGTTATGGTTGGAAAGACCATTCTGTTTTGTGTTTCCTTTTCTATTTTCTGTTGTTCTTGTGTTTGCTAGGGGACTAGCAGTAGCTAAGTGTGGGGGAATTTGATAGGAGCACAAAGTGTGACGTGTTTAATGTGTTTTCCCTACTATTTGGCTATGATTTAATTGTAACTTTGCTATTTTAGCTTAGTTTCCATATTTGAGTCCAAAATGATGTACTAATGTGAACATGTGCAGAAACGAAGTGTAATGGGCTTTTGCGAGGCCCATTAAGAGGTGAGCTGTCGTGAGGCCCAAGATGAAGGCCCAAATCCATGAAGAAAGGCCCAAGCCCAAGAAGGAAGTCCACAAAGCATGAAGGAAGGCCCAAGTCCACAAAGCATGACGGAAAGGTCCAAGCCCATTTTCGGAGAATCTGCCTGTGCAGATCAGTCAACTTTGGAAGTGCATATCTCCCACTTGCACCGTTGGATCCAGCTGTAGTTTTGGCACACGCTGCATGTGTGTGTTAGATATTGTGTATTAAAATTTGAGAATGATCCAACCGTTCAAACGTGCATTATTCCGTTCTAAGTGGGAATAGCTCAGTGCTGCCTGCTTTTTATTTCTTTCATTTTCTTTTATTCTCATTGCTCCACTCACCACCATATTCCCATCCATCCCATCACACTATCTTTGTTGTTTTCTCTCCATTTCATTAGTGCTTGATTTTCTTTACCTAAATAAATGGTTCATTGCCATATGACTACATTTCCACCATTCCACTTACCATTTCTTTTCTACCACTCACATTCCACTTCTCTTCCTTTTCTTTCTTTATTTCTTTCATTGTCTTCTTCTTCCTCTCCATTCTCCTATAAATAGCAGCCTCATTCTTCTCTTAAACACACCCCAATGGGGAGGGACAAACCCTCCTCTTTCTCTTCTCATTTCACATTTTCCATTCTCTAGTCCTTTGGGTTTTCAAGACTTCAAGGAGGAGGAGAAGGCGTCTACACCATCACCACCAGCCCCTATTCAACATCACCATCACCATCATCACCTTGTCTTCACAGCTTGGATTACTTGTGGTCAAGGATTCAAGATGTGGCTTCAAGATCTTCATGCTATTCATACGGTGTATTTCGACTTAGCCTTTAAATTTATGCCTCTTTGTTGCTTGTTTATCTTTTGTATTAGTTAACATGACATGATTTATATAATATTCAGCCCTTGTTTATGGATTTATTTAATTGTTGGATCCTAATTAATTAGTTCTTCTAGTAGCTTATGTGACTCCGTTTATTTGATTATGTTTTAGTAGATAACTTTTATATGTTTTTGTTTTAAGGTTGCAAACTTAAGATGATTGCATATAATTGGTGCTAGAATTAGGGTTTTAATTCTAATTCACATGTAGTAAAGGCTTTGGAAAGAGGTCGGAAACAAATAAAAAGGATCACGGATAGATGGGCGGTCCCACTAGGTCGTGCACTTTAATTAACAACTCTTCTTTTATGCGTTGGACATGTTTTGATTAGCTACCTTTGCATGTTTGATTGGTTAATCTAGGTGCGGTCGCTTAGGTTAATTTTCATGAAAGTGGTTTTATTTGGGGAATGATAATTGGCGGTCCAACATTTCACATATGTTAATTTCGGTTTCATGGCTAGGGAACTTGGTTAATTTTCGGTCCAATAATTGGTAAACTTGTATACTTGTGGCTGAACTTTATATACTTTGTGTTTCATCCCATCTTATTTAATTTATTCTTTGTAATTTAATTAATTTATTTCATTCAATTTATCTCTTAAACCCCTTTTTACTTTGTACATATGTATATATATATTCTTCATACTTGTTAATAATAATTATTTATTTTATTTAATTCTTTGTGACAATTTTTGTTAGGTACACCCTTTGATCTCCGTTGTGAACGATACCCTACTTACCACTATACTACTACCGATAGGGATTTTTTTAAATTGACGCTTCCTTTTGGGCGTGTCATCGTGCCGACGCGAAAGTCGCGGGACGGTCCAATAAGAATTTTTCTTTTTATTTAACCAAATCTTTACGCGAAAGTCGTAAAGTGAACAGTGAAAACGCGTAGCACACGCGCTAACGGTTGCCGACACTTTAAACGGACCTGGGCCATCGGAATGGTCTGGGCCTTAAAGTGGGCCTGGCCGCGTCGAGAACGGGCCATTATTGGTGAGCTTAAACTAATGGGCCTAAAAACGAACAGGCCCGACACACTAAATGGGCTTCGGTTACGGGTTTTGGGCTTCGGGAATGACACGGGCCCATTGGGCCAAATTTTTATTTTTTATTTTTTATTTTTCTTTTCGAAACCTAAAACCCTAACCAATCACACAAACGGACCTAAGGCCCAATAACAAACAAACAACAAGCCCTAAAATAAAACAAACAGTAATTATAAATAGTAAAAATAAATAATTACAAACAGTAAAACAAAACAAGCACTCTTTTTTTTTATATACAATTACAAATTTTCTAATTTTTTTTATTTTATTTTTATTTTTTTTAAAAACAAATAACGAGAGTGAAAAGAAAACTTACCTTTTTACTCCCGAGGAAACCGAAAATCACCAACAAGACATCAACCTCAAGGTTTTTCAACCTTGACTTCCAAACGTATGCTCCGATGTATGTGGTAAAATTTCCGATAAACCCGGATTATTTCCTATACAAAATAAAAAGGTTAGTAATAAATTTACAAAATAAAAACAAAATATTTACAAATTATCTATACAAAATGAATGAATAAATTTTCCTATGTCTAAGTAAATTTTATTTACACAATACACTTAGGTACGGGAACAGAGGACTTCAATGTGCAATGGGACTGAAACAGCTACCCATCTTAAAGTCATGTTTAATCCAATATACCTAAAGTGTACAAAAACATTTTTCTTTGCTTGAATATAGTTGAAAAAAATGAAAGTTGATTCCAAGCGGTAACTCAAGGTGGACATGCAGCCTAGGTGCAATGCCTTGACGTAAATGACTTTCCGTGTTTTCAGAAGGCGAATGGCCAGATCACAAGAGATAAGCGAGAGGCAGGATTCATTTAGTGGACTAGTCCTCTGAATCCAATTTTACAAACCCGTCACCCAGGGTCTCGATCATATCTAGACACCATTCATGTGCCCCTTACTCAGTTGAGAAAGCACTTAAGTGTTCGACAATTCTCCAAGTGTTAATAAAGGCCGCCCTCAACCTCAAGTGACCTTATGGTACAAATGAAGGGTTTAGGCCAATATTAATAAAAGGACCTTACCTATTCCGTTCAAGTTACAACTTACAACAACAAAAAAATAATCAACTATATAAAAGACACCTAAATAAATTACTAAGTGTAACAAAATATATACAAGAATTAACAAGTATTATTCACAAATATTCACAAAATAATAGTTAGGAATTTTCAATCCCCGGCGACGGCGCCAAAAATTGACAGGCCAAAAAAGGAGCATCAATTTAAAAAATCCCTATCGGTTGTAGTATAGTGCATAGTAGGGTATCGTTCACAACGGAGATCAAAGGGTGTACCTAACAAAAATTGTCACAAGAATTAAATAAAATAAAGAATTATTAACAAGTATAAAGTATAAATATATACATATGTACAAAGTAAAAGGGGGTTAAAGAAATAAATTGAATGAAATTAATTAATTAAATTACAAAGAATAAATTAAATATGATGGGATGAAACACAAAGTATATAAAGTTCAGCCACATATACACAAGTTTACCAATCATTAGACCGAAAATTAACCAAGTTCCCTAGCCATGAAACCGAAACTAACATATGTGGAATGCCCACACGGGTTATCATTCCCCAAATAAAACATCTTCTATGAAAATTAACCTAGTGAACGCTCATCTAGATTAAACAATTAAACATGCAAAGGTGATCAATCAATAACATATCTAACGCATAGGAGAAGAGTTGTTAATTAAAGTGCGCGACCTAGCGAACGCTCGTCTATCCGCGATCCTTCTTATTTTGATTCCGACCCGTTTGATAAGCCTTTACTACTTGTGAATTAGAATTAAAACCCTAATTCTAGCACCAATTACATGCAATCATCTTAAGTTTTGAACCTTAAAACAAGAACACATAAAAGATTCAATAAAACCGAATCAAATAAACGGAGTCACATAAGCTACTAGAAGAACTAATTAATTAGGATCCAATAACTAAATAAACTCATATAAATAGGCTGGAAATTATATAAATCATGTCATGTTAACTAATACAAAGAATAATCAAGCAACAAAGAGGAATTCATAAGAATAATTAAAGGAAAAGTCGATTACACCATATGGAATAGCATGAAGACTTGAAGACCACGAAACCTTGAATCCTTGAAAGCAAGTAATCCAAACCGTGTGCAGCAAGGTGGTGATGATGATGGACGAAATTGATGGTGATGATGGTGATGGTGCAGCCGCCTTTCCTCCTCCTTGAAGCCTTGAGAACCCTAAATACTAGAGAATGGAAAATATGATGGAGAAGAGAAAGAGGAGGGTTTGTCCCTCCCCATTGGGGTGTGTATTGGTGAATTGGTGAAGAGAAATAGGCTCCTATTTATAGGAAAATGGAGAGGAAGAAGAAGACAATGGAAGAAATAAACAAAGAAAGGGAAAAGAAGTGGAATGTGAATGGGAGATAAAGAAATGGTAAGTGGTGGTGGAAATGGAATCATATGGCAATTAACCATTTATTTACCAAAAAGAAATTAAACACTAATAGTGTGGGAAGAAAGAAACAAAGATAGTGTGGTGAGATGGGTGGAAATATGGTGGTGAGTGGAGCATTGAGAATAAAAGAAGAAGAAAGAATTGGAAAGTAGACAGCACTGAGCAGTGCGCACTTAGAACGGAATCCTACACGTTTCAACGGTTGGATGCTTCTCAAATTTTAATACAGAATATATAACACACACATGCAGCGTGTATCAAAATTACAGCTGGATCCAACGGTGCAATTGGGAGATATGGTCCTCGAAAGTTGACCTATCTGCACAGGCAGATTGTCCGAAAATCTTGCCTTGGGCCTTTTCTCATGCTTTGTGAACTTGGGCCTTCCTTCATGGATTTGGGCCTTCCATCTTGGATTTGGGCCTTCATCTTGGGCCTCATGGCAGACCACCTCATAATGGGCCTCGCAAAAGCCCATTAGACTTCGTTTCTGCACATGTTCACATTAATACATCATTTTGGACTCAAATATGGAAACTAAGCTAAAATAGCAAAGTTACAATTAAATCATAGCCAAATAGTAGGGAAAACACATTAAAAACGTCACACTTTGTGCTCCTATCACAGACTCAGCTATAAAATCGTAACTTTGGATGTGGCGGGTGTAGAGAGCAAATTGGACCGGGCCTTGGGGTGTCCTTAGCAATTGGACATTTCTGAAATTGGGCATGGGCCAGTCAATGGGTCAACAGCCCATTCTTTTCTTTTTCTTGCTTTTCCCGAATTGCCCCTTCTGTTTGACTTTTCAACTTGGCTATTTTTCTCTTATTTTTCTCCAAGTCAGCATTCTTCCTTTCTCTAAGAGCCCAGAACCCGTGCGGCTTCATCATTTTCTGGTTTCATCTCTTTCAATTTCTGGAATTCTTTCTTCTGGACAGAGCAAGAGAGAGTTGACGGAGAGAAACGGCAAGGACTGGTACGGCGTCTCTAGGAGCAAAGCATGGCAGTAACGGTGCTGGCGGACTGGGCTTCACGGGATGAGGGCAGTGGCGACGTCGGCGGCAGCAGCGGCGGCTTGATTGGCGGACGACAGAAGACGACGCCGGCATGGGTGAGCTGGGTTAATTGAAATCGACGGCGCCGGCTTACTGATTGAAACACGTGGACGGACTGACCGGACTGGAATGGGCACGGCAGAAGGATGAAAATGGGGAGTACGGGCTTTGGGCTCGGTGGCTGCTGCTGCAATTTTAGAATTTCCAAACCTGCAAAATATAAGAAGATAATTAGAGAGATGATTGCAGGATTGTAAATTTGCAGGAAAAGAAAATGAAAACTTGAATTGATTGCAGGTGCCATAGTGGATTTGGGATGAAAATAGTGAGCTGCAAGAGCACGGGTTGCCATGATGGCAGAGGAGGATCGGGCCTGGCTTCCAAACCTGCAAAAAAGAAAAACAAGACGATTGTTAATTGATGATTGTGAACATTGCAGGGGCTCTCTCTTAAATAGAGAGAGGAATGGGAAGAAGCCAAGAGAGAGTGGGATAGGTTGGTGATGGTGGTGGAGCTAAAATCCAAAGGAAAAGGGAAATGGCTGCTGTAATTTGTGGTGGTGCGGTGGTTGAAATGGAATAGTGGAGATGGTAGGTGAAGATGCTGCCGGCAGTGGAGGAGGTTGGTGAAGGAAGAAGCCAAGGAGGAAAGCTCGGTGGTGGTGCAAAAATCCAAAACAAAAACAAAAATAAATACAAAATAAATAAACAAACAAATAAACAAATAAATATAAAATCAAAAAAATATAAATATAAAATATAAACCTAAAAATAAATATAAATATAAATATAAAAATGGGAAAATAAAATGGAGATTTAATTTGTGTTCCACCACCGCGTGTGGTGGTTGCGCCGCCTAATGTGGTGGTTCGCCGACAAATTTGTCGGGATTCGGAACGGTTTCCGAAATCTTCGTACAATATTTTATTCCACAAATGAAAGTCACGGTTGACTTTTCGATTTACGCTGAAAATCTCCAAAATTCACCTTTTGTGTTGAAATTGACATTTTTCTCATACTTTCCCTAAAAACATAAAAACAAATATTAATCAAACAAATAAGCTTTCGAAATAGCAAAATCCAGTAATTAAAGGCACTTTGTGAACGTATTTTACGTTCACATCACACCCCTACACTTGAACTATTGCTAGTTCTCTAGCAAACACAGAATACAAAACACAACACACAAAACAGAAAGGGAAACACACAACACAAATTCTTTCCAACCATTATCCTCAGCGAGTTCACAAGAGTTATAATCAGGAGAATAAAAATTATATATCAAGGTTAAAGAATTTGCTAAGCATTTAACATATACATCTCATTTATGCTCGGGTGTAGTGTGTGAAAACCAAGTATACAATTAATGTCAAGCAATCCAATAGGCACATCGAAACAACATTAACCACTAAACCTCACAAGATTCACTAAATATTTCCGCTCAGTGTTTAGGGTTAAGTGTTTACTCTCAAAACAATTACACAAGTAGTGTTCCCATATGCTTGCTCATTAACCAACTCTCTACAATTAATCTACAAATCATCAGATCATAAGGACTTTCAGGTGAAACAGGGACCAAATGGTGGATGGTAAATAGTGAATGGTAAAAGAAGTGAAAGGACTCGAAATGAAAAATGTTTTACATGTTTGCAAGACAAGTCAACGACTTTGAAACTCATACCTATGCTAAACCCGAAACAACTCTTATTCTCCTCCAACCTTTTATTGAAATTAATAGAAGAAAATAACTCTATTTTTGGAATTTCTCTTCTTCTTTTTTTTTTCTTTTTTTTTTTTTCTATTCTGTTTTTTTTTTCTTTGAGGAATTTATTCCTTCTTTTTATTTCTGATTTTTTTTTCTTTCTTTGACCAAATACAACAAAATAAATACACCCCCACACTTGCCTTCTGGTATACTACCATACAAATCCGAAGCATAAAAACACAAGAAGTCACTATCATCGTCTTGCAAACATAAATAAAACAAGGGTGAGATGGTGTGGGTGAACAAAAGAAACGGCTAATGAGTGTTTAGTTCAAAAGGGGATTCCTAAAGTTCGTGTTTAAATGGATGGTGAATATTTTGGCCATGGTGCTCAACTAATGCCTTACTCATTTCTAATTCATCACAGATTAACAAAATGTTTCAAGCGGTCTCTGAGCAAGTTCTAGGTTCAAAAACTCATGAATTGTGCACACATGAAGAACGAGTAAATGTATGAAATATGCATACATGTGAATATTCAATAGGCTCAAGTCCTCACATTTTCTGGGTATGCATGACAATGTATGTTCAAATGTGCTTCTCGGATTGCAATCAACTAATCGAAACAGGTTATGTGAATATGAAATTTCGAGCAATCATAAGTTATGCAAATTAAATCCAAAGCAAATTACACAAAACCTTAACATATAATAAACATTTTCCAAATCATAACAATTAAACTCAATTCATCATCGGGATTGGAAAGAAAACAACACACATAACACAAATAAACACACAAACAGAAGCAAATATTTTTGTAATTTTTGATTTTTTGATTTTTTTTTTTTTTAGGGTAACAATACGTGACCACAGTGACTTACTAAGTGCAATGGTAGGTTCAACGCTACCAAGGGAGTAAGTATGATTTAGTCGATATATTGTAACCGTAGAAAACGAAAACAAGTAAATTATTTTTTTGAATTTTTCAAATTTTTCAAATTTTTTTTCTTTTCTTTTCAATAAACCTTCCCCCCACACTTGAATTAAACATTGTCCTCAATGTTAGACAGATATTTCACGAAAATGAAAAATTCAAGTATGGTTATTGAATTTAAACACACAAACAGAAATAAACACACAAACATAAATCAACAGAAGTAAACACACAACATATATACAAATGAAAAAGATAGGTTAAAGAAAATCTCCCCCTTGAAGATCATAAAGCTCCTCCCGAAGCAAGTCACCAACAGTCACAAACAAGGCTAGCAGGGCCTTGCATCCAACGTTTGCTCCTTAGTTGACTGCGGCTCTGATCCTTTGAAGTGTGTCCTGGACAAGGGTAGTTGCCGACTCCACGGCAGACTTGGCTGATGTAGCCCTCACTGAGATCTGGAACACCATAGTCAGTAGTGTTCCGTCAAGAATGGCTCCGGATACGTTTGGCAGAATGGAGAAGCCAGAAGACATAAGCGGAAATGGCTCCGGTTGAACTCCACATAGCAGACACTGGAGAATGGAATGGTTGATCGACGCGTAAATCACAGACGACCCCGTTGCATCGGTGCAACACTCCTGAAGAATGAGGAAGTCGTTGTGACTATCAATGGCGAGCACCGAGATCTGGTTCCGCGGGTCAAGACCGATGGTAAAGTTTGCTAGCACACGCACCGAGCTGTCCATCGACATACTATCCCACAGCGGTCTCGTCTGAACGTCTTTGAGGAACTCAAAGATCCTGGTGTGATGAGATAGATGAACAACGGAACAACCAGCAGTACGATTGACTCCAGGGGGCTTGCTCGGATCTCCCCTTCGCTTGTTGGTCCTGACCTCCATTCGAGTGTCCCTTGTTCGGTTCGAACAAGTCCAGTGGTGATACGTGGAGTTGCTGATATCATTGAAGAAACAGACTGTCATATGTTTTGCCATTTCCGCAAGTCCTCTTCTTCCTTTAAGAGAAATAATCGAGTCACCGGGTGAAGAGTGGATACCTGTGGCGCACATGTAGCGCTCGGCTTGTCGTTGGAGGGTTGAGATCCAACGCTTTGCACCAAAAGCGAACCCTGAATGAACAAACGGTTCGAAAATGGCCTTCATCTCCTTTTCGCGTACATCCACGTGCTGAACCCAAGTAACTAAGGAAGATCCATTATGCAAATCACGTATCAAGCATCCGGAGGGGCGTTTTCGGCAAATCGATCTCACGGAAGGCTTCGGATTTGTGCGCAATTCATCCACGGAGACATCCACAACGACCCAACTTCCATCCAGTTGTTGGTGAGAATACCGAACGAACTGGACTTCACGAGTTGAGACGATGTGAGATGGCACCAGAAACTCGGCCGACATCACCTGCATATGCTCCTCGTAGCCTTCTTCGTTGTTGGACGATAAGATCTCCAACGTTTTGGCGTTTGTGATCATGCTACAGAAGACTGGCAACCATCGACCAACATCCATTAAGATCTGAACGATGGTGGTCGGATAAAGATGGATGGTTGCCGAGTGTCTCGACGATTCGGCTTTGAAGTACGGAGCAGGTTCAGCTCGTTGAAACACTCGCAAGTACTCGGCCCTATGAAGAGTTTCGGGATGAATAGACGTGTCGGGAGTCGGTGAAGTTATCCACAAAGGAAATCCGGCAGTGGCCATGAGCAGGAGCTCGTGTTTGGCCTTACGGACGATATCCGAGATCAAGTCGGTGTGGACTCCGACAAGATCATGAGCAGGTCCGGGAAGATGGTCGGATGGAATAGGTAAGGATGGGCGCTCGACTAGTGTAGGCACGAGGCTCCGCACATCCCGTCTCAAGTGGTCCATGTCGATCGAATCATCGGACAACTCGAGAAGAGGCTCTTGTTGTGGAGGAACAACTTCGAGCCTTCGCCTAGGCACATCCGAGTGCGGAACAGGACCTCCCGCAATCGGGACAGATGCCGCTGTGGAGAGCATCGACGAGTCGTTGATTCGAAGTTGAAGCTCCTCGTTCTTGCTCACCGGATCGTTTCTTCGCTCTAACTCGGCAATACGTTGCTCGACGTCGGATACCGAATTTCTTCCTATTTCTCGACCCCCAATAATAGACTTGGTCCTCCTCTAGTCCGATTTTCGGACCAAATCTTTCTCGTGTGGGTTTCGTGGGGTGAGAATACACCGCAAAGAAAGCCGCAAGTGCATCTCTCCGAGCTTTGGTGTACTTTGTCCGCGGAAGTCTCCTATAGACAGGAGCGGCTTCCGCTCAATAGGTGGATCAGCAACCAAGATCGGGTGCTTGGGGTAGTGGTTGCGGTTGCGGTTGTGGTTGTGGCTCGGTCGGCATGCTAGCATCGGCGCTATTGAGCATGCTCGGTGGAATTATTTCAGCCAAGCCTTCAAAGATCGGGTTCTCTGAAGGACCTGCCTGAAACAAATCACTGAAAGAATTCACTCTTTTGGCCATTTCTGGGTTGGGAAGGGAGGATACCTTTCTGGGTTTGGGAGATTTTCTGGGAAAACTGAAGAACAGATGAAGAACACGAAGAGAAAACGAGAGAGAGAGAGAGAGAGAGAGACTAAGGGAAACCTAAGGGAAATGCGTGAAATGAAACACACGAACGAAGGGAAGGGAAGGGAACGGACGCACGCTCGCACACGTGCCACGAATGAGAAGACCCGTAATTTCCGGATCGAGCGACGAAAGTCGTAAAGTCTACGTAGACACGCACGCGGTTTATTAAAGAAATCGGCCGACGCAAAAGTCGTGCGTCGGCCCAATCACATTTTTTTTCTGATTTTCGATTTTTTATTTTTTTTATTTTTTTTAATACTTTACGAAAAGTCGTAAAGTGAACAGTGAAAAACGCGTAGCACACGCGCTTGCCGACACTTTAAACGGGCCCGGGCCATCGAAATGGTTTGGGCCTTAAAATGGGCCTGGGCCAAAGAAAACTCCGGCCCATTATTGGTGGGCTTAACTAATGGGCCTAAAAACGAACAGGCCCGACACGCTAAAATGGGCTTGGGTTACGGGTTTTGGGCTTCGTGAATGACACGAGCCCAATGGGCAAAAATTTTTTTTTTTTTTTTTTTTTTTTTATTTTTTTATTTTTTTTTACGAAACCTAAAATCCTAACCAATCACACAAATGGGCCTAAGGCCCAATAACAAACAAACTAACAAACAAGCCCAAAATAAACAGTAAATAGGAACAGTAATTATGAACAGTAAAAATAAATAATTACAAAACAATAAAACAAAAGCAAACACTCTTTTATTTTTTTTTTATATATACAATTACAAATTTTCTTTTCTATTTATTTATTATTTTTTTATTTTATTTTTTTTTAAATAAATAACGATAGTGAAAAGAAAACTTACCTTTTTACTTCCGAGGAAACCGAAAATCACCAACAAGACATCAACCTCAAGGTTTTTCAACCTTGACTTCCTAAACGTATGCTCCGATGTATGTGGTAAAATTTCCGATAAACCCGGATTATTTCCTATACAAAATAAAAAGGTTAGTAATAAATTTACAAAATAAAAACAAAATATTTACAAAGTTAAAAATATGTCACAAATTATCTATACAAAATGAATGAATAAATTTTCCTATGTCTACGTATATTTTATTTACACAATACACTTAAGTGTACAAAAATATTTTCCTTTGCCTGAATATAGTTGAAAAAAATGAAAGTTGATTCCAAGCGGTAACTCAAGGTGGACTTACGGCCTAGGTGCAATGCCTTGACTTAAATGACTTTCCGTGTTTTCAGAAGGCGAATGGCCAGATCACAAGAGATAAGCGAGAGGCAGGATTCATTTAGTGGACAAGTCCTCTGAATCCAATTTTACAAACCCGTCACCCAGAGTCTTGATCATATCTAGACACCATTCATGTGCCCCTTACTCAGTTGAGAAAGCACTTAAGTGTTTGACAATTCTCCAAGTGTTAATAAAGGCCGCCCTCAACCTCAAATAACCTTACGGTAAAAATGAAGGGTTTAGGCCAATATTAACAAAAGGACCTTACCTATTCCGTTCAAGTTACAACTTACAACAACAAAAAATAATCAACTATATAAAAGACACCTAAATAAAATTACTAAGTGTAAAAATATAAACAAGTATAATCAAGTGAGTATAAATAAAATTAACAAGTATTATTTACAAATAGTAAAAAGTCAACAGTCAATAGTAAAACGTCAACAGTCAATAGTAAAAAAGTCAACAGTCAATAGTAAAAAGTAAATAATCAATAGTAAACAGTCAACAGTCAATAGTAAAAAGTAAATAATCAATAGTAAAAAGTAAATAGTAAAAAAATGATTAGAGGTATTTTTAACCTACGTCATTAATTATTACCTAAATTCCTAACAGTTGTCGTTGTAAAGTATAATGGGAAATAAAGGTTTTTCCCACAGAAGATTGTTATATTTACTTTTTAATGTCACGAAAAATTAAATTAAATAAAGAATTATATTAACAAGTATAAAGAATAAAGAATATATATATATACAAAATTAAATAAACTATACAGTATTGTTTCTATTTACAAAAATATACATTATATACAAAAGTATTTTTGGGGGTTTTTGAGATTTTTGAAAACAATAAATAATTAAAAGGAAATATTTTTGGATTTTTATTATTTTTGAAAACAAGAAAAACACACACAAATATTGTTTTGAAGATTAACCAACTCCCTAGCCATGAATCCGAAACTAACATATGTAAGATGTTGGACCACCATACATCTCCCAAATAAAACTTTCCCTAACAATTAACTCCGAGACCACTCTGTCAAGCTAATCACTAGAAAAAGAGTTGTTAATTCAAGTGCACGACCTAGCGGGACCGCCCAACTATCCGTGATCCTTATTATTCAGTTTCAACATTAAAGATAAAACCAAACAAACAAAATTCACATAAGCTGCTAGAAGAATCAATTAACTTCAATCCAACAATTATTACACAAAATAGAAAATAAACAAACAATAACATTTCCCAAAATTATTCACGAATAGTTAATTAAACAAAAATAAATTATAATAAATAAACGAGTTTGGGAAAAATGTTACTGTTGTGTCCATGAAAATGGACACTGTCTGGCAGGCGAAGGTGGCAGACTCAGCTATTTAATCGGACAAGTAAGTTGGATGTGGCTGGTGCACTTAGCAATTGGGCTGAAATGGCATTGGGCTTGCACTTTGGGCTTTGGGCTTGGGCCCAATTTTCTGTTGACTTTGTTGAGTGGCCCATGTTGACTGTTGACTTTTCGTAGGTCTCTTCCACGAGTTTGACCCGTGCTAAGGCCTTCACTTTCTTTTGACTTTTCAACTCTCACAAATCTCTTCTTTCTCATTTAGCCCGAGTCTTCCTCTCTTTCCATTTTTCTTCTTTCATTCCAGAACACAGAGAGAGCAAGTGAGCTGATCCGGCATGGCAAAGCTAGAGGCAACGCCGGCAAGGCACGGGAAGATCGATGGTGGTCGGAGGTTCACGGGCTCGGCAGGAATTTCACGAGCAGCGACGACGCCGTGGGCTTGTGAGGGGACTGATAGGAGCACAAAGTGTGACGTTTTTAATGTATTTTCCCTACTATTTGGCTATGATTTAATTGTAACTTTGTTATTTTTGCTTAGTTTCCATATTTGAGTCCCTAAATGATATATAAATGTGAATACGTGCAGAAAATCGGAGCTCGGAAATTTACGAAGTCTAATGGGCTTTTTTGAGGCCCATTAAGAAGTGAGCTGCCGTGAGGCCCAAGATGAAGGCCCAAATCCATGAAGAAAGGCCCAAGCCCAAGAAGAAAGGCCCAAGCCCAAGAAGGAAGGTCCAAGCCCATTTTCGGACAATCTGCCTGTGCAGATATGTCAACTTGCGAAGCCTATATCTCCCAATTTCACCGTTGGATCCAGCTGTAATTTTGATACACGCTGCATGTGTGTGTTATATATTCTGTATTAAAATTTGAGAATCATCCAACCGTTCAAACGTGCATTATTCCGTTCTAAGTGGGAACTGCTCAGTGCTGTCTGCTTTTTATTTCTTTCCTCTTCTTTTATTTTCAATGCTCCACTCACCCCTATATTCTTTCCTCTTCTTTCTGCCCACACCATTAGTGTTTAATTTCTTTTACCTAAATAAATGGTTCATTGCCATATGACTACATTTCCACCATTCCACTTACCATTTCTTTTCTACCACTCACATTCCACTTCTCTTCCTTTTCTTTCTTTATTTCTTGCATTGTCTTCTTCTTCCTCTCCATTCTCCTATAAATAGCAGCCTCATTCTTCTCACCAATTCACACCCCAATGGGGAGGGACAAACCCTCCTCTTTCTCTTCTCACATCATATTTTCCATTCTCTAGTATTTAGGGTTTTCAAGACTTCAAGGAGGAGGAGAAGGCGTCTACACCATCACCACCAGCCCTATTTCAGCGTCACCATCACCATCACCACCTTGTCTTCACAGCTTGGATTGCTTGTGGTCAAGGATTCAAGATGTGGTTTCAAGATCTTCATGCTATTCATACGGTGTATTTCGACTTAGCCTTTAAATTTATGCCTCTTTGTTACTTGATTATTCTTTGTATTAGTTAACATGACATGATTTATATAATATTCAGCCCTTGTTTATGGATTTATTTAATTGTTGGATCCTAATTAATTAGTTCTTCTAGTAGTTTATGTGACTCCGTTTATTTGATTTTGTTTTAGTAGATAACTTTTATATGTTTTTGTTTTAAGGTTGCAAGCTTAAGATAATTGCATATAATTGGTACTAGAATTAGGGTTTTAATTCTAATTCACTAGTAGTAAAGGCTTTGGAAAGAGGTCGGAAACAAATAAAAAGGATCACGGATAGATGGGCGGTCCCACTAGGTCGTGCACTTTAATTAACAACTCTTCTTTTATGCGTTGAACATGTTTTGATTAGCTACCTTTGCATGTTTGATTGATTAATCTAGGTGCGGTCGCTTAGGTTAATTTTCATGAAAGTGGTTTTATTTGGGGAATGATAATTGGCGGTCCAGCATTCCACATATGTTAATTTCGGTTTCATGGCTAGGGAACTTGGTTAATTTTCGGTCCAATAATTGGTAAACTTGTATACTTGTGGCTGAACTTTATATACTTTATGTTTCATCCCATCTTATTTAATTTATTCTTTGTAATTTAATTTATTTATTTCATTCAATTTATCACTCAATTCCCCCCTTTTACTTTGTACATATGTATATATTCTTTATACTTGTTAATAATAATTCTTTATTTTATTTAATTCTTTGTGACAATTTTTGTTAGGTACACCCTTTGATCTCCGTTGTGAACGATACCCCACTATGCACTATACTACTACCGATAGGGTTTTTTTAAATTGATGCTCCTTTTGGGCGTGTCAGGGACGATGGTGGGCTTGTGAGGGGACGATGCCGGCATCGAGCAGCGACGACGCCGTGGTAAGAGAAGGCCGGCGATGGAATTGGTTGGGCTTGGATCGACGCCGGTCGTTGCACAGATGAGAGATGGCTGCGGCGCCGTACTGAAATTCACGGGAAAGCTGCTGGGATTGATGGCCTGGACTGGGCAGATGCGAACGCCGGCAGAGGGAGCTACGGTGACAGGTTGGATCGATTCTGCAGATGGGATTGAAGGGTGCCGGCGGCAACTACATGGGCTGGGCACGGCTATGGACGACGTAGCTTGATTTTCTGGGCAGAGATCACGGTGATGGTAGTGGTGAGCACGGCCAGGCAGAGAGGGAAATTGATGTTGCCGGTGCTGCTGCAGTGGGTCTCCAAATCTGCAAAAGAAAAGAAACATAATTAGATAGAAACAAGATGATTGCTTGGTTGTGAATTTGCAGGAAAATTGAGAGGAGGAGAGGAGGAGGTACGGCCTTGGATTAGCTTCTGTGAAGACTTGATTGTGTGAATTGTGCTTGCAGCAGCTCGCTTTAAATAGATGAAGGATTTGGTGATTGCAGTGGTAAGCCAACGCAGAGAGCATACAAGCAAGAGTGGTGCAGTGAGCTGGTATTGATTCCTGGATGGAATTGAGGCCATGTGAGGAGGAAAGTGAGCTGAAGAAGAATCAAGCCATGTGAAGAGGGAGTAGTGGAAGTAGTGGCGGAGAAAAATCCAAGAACTAGCCGCAAAGGTGGTTTCATCGGTGGTGGTGGCTGCAAAATTCCAAAACAAATACAAAATAAACAAATAAACAATTATTAAAATAAATATAAATATAAAATCAAAAATAAAATATAAATATAAAATATAAACATAAATCTAGAAATAAATATAAATATAACATGGGAAAATAAAATGGAGATTTAATTTGTGTTTCGCCACCGCGTGTGGTGGTTGCGCCGCCTTATGTGGTGGTTCGCCGACAAATTGTCGGGATTCGGAACACTCCGAAATCTTCGTACGTTATTTTATTCCACAAATGAAAGTCACGGTTGACTTTCCGATTTACGCTGAAAACCTCCAAAATGCACCTATTCTGTGCAGATAAACATTTTCCTGGTATTTTCCCTAAAAACACAAAAACAAATATTAAACAGACAATTAAGCTTTCGAAATAGCAAAATCCAGTAATTAAAGGCACTTTGTGAACGTATTTTACGTTCACATCATGGTGGTGGAGGATGTAGGTGGCCGGTTGGTGGTGGCCGGCAAGGGTGGTGGAGAATGGTTGTTGACACGCCCAAAATAGCTCATCAATTTCGAAAAACCCTAAACGGCGCCAAAAATTGATACGCCCAAAATGAGCATCAATTTAAAAAAACCCTATCGGTCGTAGTATAGTGCATAGTAGGGTATCGTTCACAACGGAGATCAAAGGGTGTACCTAACAAAAAAATGTCACAAAGAATTAAATAAAATAAAGAATTATTATTAACAAGTATAAAGAATATATACATATGTACAAAGTAAAAGGGGGTTTAAGATATAAATTGAATGAAATTAATTAATTAAATTACAAAGAATAAATTAAATAAGATGGGATGAAACACAAAGTATATAAAGTTCAGCCACAAGTATACAAGTTTCCCAATTATTGGACCGAAAATTAACCAAGTTCCCTAGCCATGAAACCGAAATTAACATATGTGGAAAGTTAGAAGCTAACCATTCCCCAAATAAAACCTCTCAACGAAAATTAACCTAAGTGAAAGCACCTAGATTAACCAATTAGACACGTCATCTTAGTCTAAAAAGCTAGCTAATCAAACCATATTTAACGCATAGAAAAGAGTTGTTAATTAAAGTGCACGACCCATTATAGAAAAGTCCATATGTCCGCAATCCTTTTTATTTGACACCGACCTTTGTCCAAAGCCTTTACTACTCGTGAATTAGGTTTCCAAAACTATTAGGTGAATTGTAATCCCTAACTCTAGCTCCAATTATATGCAAATATTATAAGTATCGATCCCTATAACATAAACACATAAAAGTTTTCTATAATTCAGAATCAAGTAAACAGAGTCACATAAGCTACTAGAAGAACTAATTAATTAGGATCCAATAACTAAATAAACTCATATAAATAGGCTGGAAATTATATAAATCATGTCATGTTAACTAATACAAAGAATAATCAAGCAACAAAGAGGAATTCATAAGAATAATTAAAGGAAAAGTCAGATTACACCATATGGAATAGCATGAAGACTTGAAGACCACGAAACCTTGAATCCTTGAAAGCAAGTAATCCAAACCATGTGCAGCAAGGTGGTGATGATGATGGACGAAATTGATGGTGATGATGGTGATGGTGCAGCCGCCTTTCCTCCTCCTTGAAACCTTGAGAACCCTAAATACTAGAGAATGGAAAATATGATGGAGAAGAGAAAGAGGAGGGTTTGTCCCTCCCCATTGGGGTGTGAATTTTTGAAGAGAAATAGGCTCCTATTTATAGGAAAATGGAGAGGAAGAAGAAGACAATGGAAGAAATAAACAAAGAAAGGGAAAAGAAGTGGAATGTGAATGGGAGATAAAGAAATGGTAAGTGGTGGTGGAAATGGAATCATATGGCAATTAACCATTTATTTACTAAAAAGAAATTAAACACTAATGGTGTGGGCAGAAAGAAGAGGAAAGAATATAGGGGTGAGTGGAGCATTGAAAATAAAAGAGGAGGAAAGGAATTAAAACGGACAGCACTGAGCAGTGCGCACTTAGAAAGGAATCCTGCACGTTTCAACGGTTGGCTGCTTCTGAAATTTTATTTGGGAATAACGAACATCCATGTGCAGCGTGTATCACAATTACAGCTGGATCCAACGGTGCAATTAGGAGATATGGGCTTCGCAAGTTGACTAATCTGCACAGGCAGAATGTCCGAAAATCTGGGCTTGGGCCTTTCCTCATGCTTTGTGAACTTGGGCCTTCCTTCATGGATTTGGGCCTTCCTTCTTGGGCTTGGGCCTTCATCTTGGAATTGGGCCTTCATCTTGGGCCTCACGGCAGACCACCTCTTAATGGGCCTCGCAAAAGCCCATTAGACTTCGTTTCTGCACATGTTCACATTAATACATCATTTTGGACTCAAATATGGAAACTAAACTAAAATAGCAAAGTTACAATTAAATCATAGCCAAATACTAGGGAAAACACATTAAAAACGTCACACTTTGTGCTCCTATCAAATTCCCCCACACTTAGCTACTGCTAGTCCTCTAGCAAACACAAGAACAACACAAAACAGAAAAGGAAACACAAAACAGAATGGTCTTTCCAACCATAACCCTCAGCAAGTTCACAACAGTTATAATTAAGAGAATACAAATTATATACCAAGGCTAAAGAATTTGCTAAGAATTTAACATGTACATCTCATTTATGCTCAGGTGTGTGTGTGAAAACCAAGTATACAATTAATGTCAAGCAATCCAATAGGCACATCGAAATAACATTAACCACTAAACCTCACAATGATCACTAAATATTTCCGCTCAGTGTTTAGGGTTAAATGTTTACTCTCATAACAATTACACAAGTAGTGTTCCCATATGCTTGCTCATTAACCGACTCTCTACAATTAATCTATAAATCATTAGATCATAAGGACTTTCAGGTGAAACAGGGACCAAAAGGTGGATGGTAAATGGTTAATGGTGAATAATGAATGAAGGGACTGGAAATGAAAAATGTTTCATATGTTTGCAAGACAAATCAACGACTTTGAAACTCATACCTATGCTAAACCCGAAACAACGCTCTTATTTTCCTCCAACCTTTTATTGAAAATAATAGAAGAACTCTATTTTTGGAATTTCTCTTTCTGACATTTTTTTTTTCTTTCTTTTCTATTTTTTTTTCTTTGAGGAATTTATTCCTTCTTTTTATTTCTGATTTTTTTTTCTTTCTTTCTTTGAACAAATACAACAAAATAAATACACCCCCACACTTGCCTTTTGGTATACTACCATACAAATCCGAAGCATAAAAACATAAGAAGTCACTATCATCGTCTTGCAAACACAATAAAACAAAGGTGAGATGGTGTGGGTGAACAAAAGAAACGGCTAATGAGTGTTTAGTTCAAAAGGGTTATTCCTAAAGTTCGTGTTTAGATGGATGGTGAATATTTTGGCCATGGTGCTCAACTAATGCCTTAGTCATTTCTAATTCATCACAGATTAACAAAACGTTTCAAGTGGCTTTGAACAAGTTCTAGGTTCAAAAATTCATGAATTGTGCACACAGGAAGATGATGTGAACGTAAAATACGTTCATAAAGTGCCCTAAATACTTGGATGGATGCTATTCTGAAAGCTTATTTGTCGGTTTAATGTTTGTTTTCGTGTTTTCAGGGAAAATATGTGCAAAATGCTAATTTACACATAAAAGGTGAATTTTGGAGATTTACAGCGCAATATCGGAAAGTCAACCGTGACTTTTCGATTATCTGATGACACCGGTCATTATTTGAAAGTGGAATATAATATTGTACGAAGATTTCGAAAGACGTTTCGAATCCCGGCAATTTTGCCGGCGAACCACCACTCACGGAGGCGCAACCACCACACGCGGTGGTGAAAGACAAATTAATTCTCCATTTTATTTTCCCTTGTTTATATTTATTTATATTTTTATTTTAGTATTTATTTTATAATTATTTGTTTTGTTATTTTATTTATTTCTTTTGTTTATTTTATAATTATTTTATTTGTTTCTTTTTATTATTTTATTTGTTTGTGATTTGCAGCGTCCATGTTCATTTGCAGCAGCCATGTTACCTTCCCGCTCCTTCACTTCTGCCTTCACGGCTCTTCCTTTCTCCAGCCTGGAACTCCACCACCATCACCAACAGATTCCTCCACTTGAATTTGAATTCAAATTCAAGTAGTTGAGCACCACAACAGATAATCAATCCACCATTTTCTGTTTCTTTCCTCCTCTTTAAATACCCAATTCTGTATTCCATTTTCCTTGGCCGGGGCTTCTCCCCGCGCCACCAACTCTTTCCCCTTCTCTTTTCCCCCTCCATGTTCTCAAGCGTCCGTGTAGCTCACCTAGCTGCCTTCTCCCTCTCTCTGGTTACTCACTCACTCTGTCTCCAAAGCGTCCGTGTACAGGGAACCTCCCTGTGCCTTCTTTTCTTCCCCCTCTGGTTCTTCCTTTGTACTCTCCTGCAAACACAAAATTCCATTCTCTCTTCTCCTCCTCCTCTTTTCTTTCCAAGATTATCTAAGCCCTTCTTCTTTACCCTCAAAGCTCTCTGCCCAATCTCAATCACCACCGTGAGCCCACTGCTCACGGAAACACCATCACAGAAACTCCACCTCACGGCCTCCCTTCTTTCAATTAACAAAGCTTTTCACTCACTCCCCCAATCCATCTGCAATTACACAAACCCATCCCAACCATCATTACTTTCATTCCTACATAATTAATCTGCAATTTAATCAATTGAATTTCACAATCAATTAACAAGAGTATGTTTTAATTGCAGGTTCAATTTCACGGCAATCTCACCTAAGATGCTCTCGGCGTCGACCCAATCCAATCCCGGCGAACCCATCTCAGCGCCGCCGGCTTCCCAGCTCACCATGAGCCCAGTCGCCAATCAATCTGCAAACTGCCGTGCCCTCGCCGCTGCCAATTTGCGCCGTCGCCGTTCCAGCTTCCGGCCCGTGCCTCCTCTCGTTCTTCACCGCAGCAGCCCAGTCCTCGTCGCCGTCCCGCCCACCGGCGAAACTCTCTGCCGTCGACCCAGCTCACGGCATCGATCGATCTGTTCAGTCCAGCCATCGCCGCCAAGGAGTCCTCACGCCGGGCCCAGTCCAGCCATCTCTCGCCGCCGCTCGTTCCTTACCGGTCCTCCAACTCCTCTCCGGCGCTGTCTCTCAAGTCCTCTATCACGGTCTCTCTCTCTTGTCTCTGTCCAGGAAAGAAAGGTGCTGAAGAAGATGATTATGAGAGGAGATGAAGACCACGTGCTGATTTGGAATGAAGAAGAAGACTATGGTCAAACACGCGGAAATGACTAAGAAGCTGAGTTGAAAAAGTCAACACACCAAGGGAAAGTCTTGGGCTTTGACCGAAAGGAAGACCTTCTCATTTGGGCCTCCAATGCCCAATTACTCCAAGCCCAATTGCCCAAGGCCCAGCCCAAATCTGTTATGAACACCCGAGCTCACCGAACCTTCACCGAACACCGGCGAATCCGATAAGATCCTTCGCCGGAATTAAATGAGCATTTCTTTCCCTTAAACTCATTTTATTTATATTTGTTGTGTGATTTATTTGATTAATTTGTATTTTGAATATTTGTTTGATTTGTATTTGTTTAATTTGAATATTATGTGATTTAATTATGAAAAACCCAAAAACATGTTATTCATTTATTTGTGTGTTTGTTTAATTATTTTTGGTGTGTTTTATTTAAGTGTGTTAATTAAATTGTATTTGAATTTGTATTATTCTTGTTTTACTTTATTTGTTTGCAAAAATATTAAAAAGCCAAAAATATTTCCTTTTATTTATTTCTTGTTTTCAAAACATTTTCAAAAACCCAAAAAGATTACTTTTGTATATTTTGTACATTTTGTAAATAGAAACAATATAGTTTAATTAATTTCGTGACATTAGGAAAGTAAATAAACAATCCTCTGTGGGAAAAACCTCTACTTCCCATTATACTATTCAACGACAAATTGTTAGGATGTTTAGGTAATAATTAATGACGTAGGTAAAAATCCACGAATCAGAAGAACGAGTAAATGTATGAAATATGCATACATGTGAATATACAATAGGCTCAAATCCTCACATTTTCTGGGTATGCATGACAATGTATGTTTAAATGTGCTTCTCGGATTGCAATCAATTAATCGAAACAGGTTATGTGAACATGAAATTTCGAGCAATCACAAGTTATGCAAATTAAATCCAAAGCAAACTACACAAAACCTTGACATATAATCAACATTCTCAAAATCATAACAATTAAACTCAATTCATGATCGGAATTGGAAAGAACAAAATGATGTGAACGTAAAATACGTTCACAAAGTGCCTTTAATTACTGGATTTTGCTATTCCGAAAGCTTAATTGTTTGTTTAATGTTTGTTTTCGTGATTTTAGGGAAAATACCAGGAAAATGTTTATCTGCACAGAATAGGTGCATTTTGGAGGTTTTCAGCGTAATTCGGAAAGTCAACCGTGACTTTCATTTGTGGAATAAAATAATGTACGAAGATTTCGGGAACCGTTCCGAATCCCGACAATTTGTCGGCGAACCACCACATAAGGCGGCGCAACCACCACACGCGGTGGCAATACACATTTTAAATCTCCATTATATTTTCCCTTGTTTATATTTTATTTTTAATTATTTTCGTTTGTTTTTGTTATTTTATTTTTATGTTATTTTATTTCTTTTAATTACTTTTATTATTTTATTTTATTTCTTTTTTCTTTGTTTTCTTTGTGTTCTTTTGCAGCCACGTTTCTCACTCCACCGCCGGCAAGCATCTACAGCTCAAAAGTCCACCATAGCAGCCATTTCCATTTTTCCCGTGGCTTCTAGCTCACCTACTGCCTCCACCCAAGTTCCACCACCACTACAGTCCAATTCTCCCTAATTTTCCTCCACTGCCGGCAACCATTACAGAGATTCTACAGCTCACTACTTCACACCACCGAGCTCCACTCTTCCTTGGCTGCTTCCCATTCCCCTCTCCTATTTAAGGGGAGTTCCTGCAATTCAATTAATCACACATTCACAATCAAAATACCATCAGCCATGGCATCCATCACTCTCTACACCCAAAGGTCAAGCTGCCAGCTCGGAATTCCTCTTTGCACCCAAGCAGCGCCACTGTTTCTCTCTGTTCACCCATGGCCGCCGGCAACAAAGCTCAATTTCCTTCACCGGCGTAGCATCTTCCTCACCCAAGCCTCTGAAATCAATTCAAGCTTTTTCTTTACCTGCAAATCAATCAAGCAATCAATTATATTCTTTTTATCTAATTGCGTTTGTTTTGTTTTGCAGGTTTGGAGAACCACTGTAGCACCTCTGCCCGTGCTCGTCGTCGCCTCTGCCATCACCATTGCCGGCGTTGTTTTCATCGATCAAGCCATCACCGCTGCAATTCAATTCCAAAAGCCCCGCCGGCGCCGTTCTCTGCCACCATGGCAATCCATTCCGAGCTGCTGTCCCTCCCGGCGTCCTCACTGCAATTTCACAAAGCCCAGCCTAGCAAGCTTAATTCCGTGCTTGTCGCCGGTCTCCTGAGTTTCGCCGTCGCCGTTTTGCCTCTGCCTTGCCGCCGTTCTTCCCTGCTGCCACCTGCCCCGTGCCTCGCCGGCGACCCTTCTCTTTGCCGCTGTTGCTGCTGCTGTTCTCCGTCGTTCCTCTTCATCACCATCGTCGGCGTTCATCCAAGCCGAGTCGCCGCCGATCCAGAACCCACCCCGCGCCGCGTCGTCGCTCGGCCTGTCCTAAACCGTGCGTCGATCTCCTCTCTCTCTGCTCTTGTCTCGCTGAAATGAAGAACAGAAAAGAAGAAACGAAATGAAGATGAATTAGAGAAGGAGATGATGCCGACATGGCATAGGTCGACAAGTCAAACCCGGAGGAGAATGTCACGGTCAAAACTCAAAACAATGGGTCAAGCTGAATTTGACTTTCTGCTAAGGACACCCCAAGGTCCATGTCCAATTAATCTCTCGCACCCGCCACATCCAAAGTTATCAAGTTCGATTTTCAATAGCCGAGTCCGCCACCTTCGCTCGCTGCACGCTGTCCATTTTCATGGACACAACAGTAACATTTTTCCCAAACTCTGTTTATTTATTATAATTTATTTTTGTTTAATTAACTATTCGTGAATAATTTTGGGAAATGTTATTGTTTGTTTATTTTCTATTTTGTGTAATAATTGTTGGATTGAAGTTAATTGATTCTTCTAGCAGCTTATGTGAATTTTGTTTGTTTAGTTTTATCTTTAATGTTGAAACTAAATAATAAGGATCGCGGATAGACGAGCGTTCGCTAGGTCGCGCACTTGAATTAACAACTCTTCTTCTATGCGTTAGACATGTTTAGATTAATCACCTTTGCATGTTTAAATGTTTAATCTAGATGAGCGTTCACTAGGTTGATTTTCATGGGAGAAGTTTATTTGGGGAATGATAACCTGCGTAGGCATTCTACATGTGTTAGTTTCGGATTCATGGCTAGGGAGTTGGTTAATCTTCAAAACAATATTTGTGTGTGTGTTTCTTGTTTTCAAAAATAATAAAAATCCAAAAATATTTCCTTTTAATTATTTATTGTTTTCAAAAATCTCAAAAACCCCCAAAAATACTTTTGTATATAATGTATATTTTTGTAAATAGAAACAATACTGTATAGTTTATTTAATTTTGTATATATATATATTCTTTATTCTTTATACTTGTTAATAATAATTCTTTATTTAATTTAATTTTTCGTGACATTAAAAAGTAAATATAACAATCTTCTGTGGGAAAAACCTTTATTTCCCATTATACTTTACAACGACAACTGTTAGGAATTTAGGTAATAAAATTAATGACGTAGGGTTTACCGTTAATCACAAAACACACCACAAATAAACACACAAAAACACACAAACAGAAGCAAATATTTTTGTAATTTTTGATTTTTTTGATTTTTTTGATTTTTCAATTTAGGGTAACAATACGTGACCACATGGACTTACTAAGTGCAATGGTAGGTTTGACACGCCCAAAAGGAGCGTCAATTTAAAAAAAACCCTATCGGTAGTATAGTGTAAGTAGGGTATCGTTCACAACGGAGATCAAAGGGTGTACCTAACAAAAAATGTCACAAAGAATTAAATAAAATAAAGAATTATTATTAACAAGTATAAAGTATAAATATATACATATGTACAAAGTAAAAAGGGGAATTGAGAGATAAATTGAATGAAATAAATTAATTAAATTACAAAGAATAAATAAAATATGATGATGAAACACAAAGTATATAAAGTTCAGCCACATATACACAAGTTTACCAATCATTAGACCGAAAATTAACCAAGTTCCCTAGCCATGAAACCGAAATTAACATATGTGGAATGCCCACACGGGTTATCATTCCCCAAATAAAACCTCTTCTATGAAAATTAACCTAGTGAACGCTCATCTAGATTAAACAATTAAACATGCAAAGGTGATCAATCAATAACATATCTAACGCATAGGAGAAGAGTTGTTAATTAAAGTGCGCGACCTAGCGAACGCTCGTCTATCCGCGATCCTTCTTATTTTGATTCCGACCCGTTTGATAAGCCTTTACTACTTGTGAATTAGAATTAAAACCCTAATTCTAGCACCAATTACATGCAATCATCTTAAGTTTCAAACCTTAAAACAAGAACACATAAAAGATTCAATAAAACCGAATCAAATAAACGGAGTCACATAAGCTGCTAGAAGAACTAATTAATTATGATCTAACAATCAAATAAACTCATAAATATAGGCTGAAAATTATATAAATCATGTCATGTTAACTAATACAAAGAATAATCAAGCAAAAAAGAGGAACTCAAAAAGAGTAATTAAAGAATAAGTTGAAGTACACCATATGGAAAGTAGGAAGAACTCGAAGATCACAAACTCTTAAATCCTCACGCGAGTAACTCAAAAGCCGAGATTCCCAAGGTGATGATGATGGTGGTGATGATGGTTGATGGCTGGTGGTAATGGTGTAAACAGCTCCCCTCCTCCTTGAAGCCTTGAAAACCCTAAATACTAGAGAATGGAAAATATGATGTGAGATGGAGAAGAGAAAGAGGAGGGTTTGTCCCTCCCCATTGGGGTGTGTTTTGGTGAGAAATAGTGTTGTGAAGCCCTCTATTTATAGGAGAATGGAGAGGAATAAGAAGACAATGAAAGAAATAAAGAAAGAAAGGGAATAGAAGTGGAATGTGAATGGGAGATAAAGAAATGGTAAGTGGTGGTGGAAATGTAGTCATATGGCAATTAACCAATTATTTAGGTAAAAGAAATCAAACACTAATGGTATGGAGAGAAAGAAACAAAGATAGTTAGGTGAGATGGGTGGAAATATGGGGGTGAGTGGAGCATTGAGAATAAAGGAAAAGGAAAGAAATAAAAAGCAGACAGCACTGAGCAGTGCGCACTTAGAGCGGCATAATGGACGTTCCACCGGTTGGATGATTCTGAAATTTTATGTGGGAGCAGCTAACATCCACATGCAGCGTGTATCAAAATTACAGCTAGATCTGACGGTGCAATTGAGAGATATGGGCTTCGCAAGTTGACTGATCTGCATAGGCAGAATGTCCGAAAATCTGGGCTTGAGCCTTTCCTCATGCCTTGTGAACCTGGGCCTTCCTTCATGGGCTTGGGCCCCCTTCTTGGGCCTCATGGCAGACCACCTCTTAATGGGCCTCGCAAAAGCCCATTAGACTTCGTTTCTGCATATGTTCACATTAATACATCATTTTGGACTCAAATATGGAAACTAAGCTAAAATAGCAAAGTTACAATTAAATCATAGCCAAATAGTAGGGAAAACACATTAAAAACGTCACACTTTGTGCTCCTATCAAGGTTCAACGCTACCAAGGGAGTAAGTATGATTTAGTCGATATACCGTTACCGTAGAAAACGAAAACAAACAAATAAATAAACAACAGAAGCAAATTTTTTTTTTCTTTTTCAATTTTTTTTATTAAGGTAACAATACGTGACCACAGTGACTTACTTAGTGCAATGGTAGGTTCAACGCTACCAAGGGAGTAAGTATGATTTAGTCGATATATTGTTACCGTAGAAAACGAAAACAAGTAAATTATTTTTTTCAATTTTTGAATTTTTCAAATTTTTTCTTTTCTTTTTAATAAACCTTCCCCCCACACTTGAATTAAACATTGTCCTCAATGTTAAACAGATATTTCACGAAATGAAAAATTCAAGTATGGTTATTGAATTTAAACACACAACAGAAATAAACACACAACATTTATACAAATGAAAAAGGAAACAAAAATAAACAGAAAGGTTAAAGAAAAACTCCCCCTTGAAGATCATAAAGCTCCTCCCGAAGCAAGTCACCAACAGTCACAAACAAGGCTAGCAGGGCCTTGCATCCAACGTTTGCTCCTTAATTGACTGCGGCTCTGATCCTTTGAAGTGTGTCCTGGACAAGGGTAGTTGCCGACTCCACGGCAGACTTGGCTGATGTAGCCTTCACTGAGATCTGGAACACTATAGTCAGCAGTGTTCCGTCAAGAATAGCTCCGGATACGTTAGGCAGAATGGAGAAGCCTGAAGACATAAGCGGAAATGGCTCCGGTTGAACTCCACATAACAAACACTGGAGAATGGAATGGTTGATCGGCGCGTATATCACAGACGACCCCGTTGCATCGGTGCAACACTCCTGAAGAATAAGGAAGTCGTTGTGACTATCTATGGCGAGCACCGAAATCTGATTGCGCGGGTCAAGACCGATGGTGAAGTTTGCTAGAACACGCACAGAGCTGTCCATCGACATACTATCCCACAGTGGTCTCGTCTGAACGTCTTTGAGGAACTCAAAGATCCTAGTGTGATGAGATAGATGAACAACGGAACAACCAGCAGTACGATTGACTCCAGGGGGCTTGCTCGGATCTCCCCTTCTCTTGTTGGTCCTGACCTCCATTCGAGTGTCTCTTGTTCGGTTCGAACAAGTCCAGTGATGATACGTGGAGTTGCTGATATCGTTTTAGAAACAGATCGTCATCTGTTTTGCCATTTCCGCAAGTCCTCTTCTTCCTTCAGGAGAAATGATAGAGTCACCGGGTGAAGTGTGGATACCTGTGGCGCACATGTAGCGCTCGGCTTGTCGTTGGAGAGTTGAGATCCAACGCTTTGCACCAAAAGCGAACCCTGAATGAACAAATGGTTCGAAACTGGCCTTTATCTCCTTTTCGCGTACATCCACGTGCTCCACCCAAGTAACTAAGGAAGATCCATTATGCAAATCACGTATCAGGCATCCGGAGGGGCGTTTTCGGCATATAGATCTCACGGAAGGCTTCGGATTTGTGCGCAATTCATCCACGGAGACATCCACAACGACCCAACTTCCATCCAGTTGTTGGTGAGAATACCGAACAAACTGGACTTCACGAGTTGAAACGAGGTGAGATGGCACTAGAAACTCGGCCGACATCACTTGCTTATGCTCCTCGTAGCCTTCTTCGTTGCTGGAGGATAGGATCTCCAACGTCTTGGCGTTTGTGATCATGCTACAGAAGACGGGCAACCATCGACCAACATCCATGAGAATTTGAACGATGGTGGTCGGATAAAGATGGATGGTTGCCGAGTGTCTCGACGATTCGGATTTGAAGTACGGTGCAGGTTCAGCTCGTTGAAACACTCGCAAGTACTCGGCCCTATTAAGAGTCTCGGGATGAATAGAAGTGTCGGGAGTCGGTGAAGTTATCCACAAAGGAAAACCGGCTGTGGCCATGAGCATGAGCTCGTCTTTGGCCTTGCGGGCGATATCCGAGATCAAGTCGGTGTGGACTCCGACAAGATCATGAGCAGGTCCGGGAAGGGTGTCAGATGGCAAAGGTATGGATGGGCGCTGTTAGGAGCACAAAGTGTGACGTTTTTAATATGTTTTCCCTACTATTTGGCTATGATTTAATTGTAACTTTGCTATTTTAGCTTAGTTTCCATATTTGAGTCCAAAATGATGTATTAATGTGAACATGTGCAGAAACGAAGTCTAATGGGCTTTTTCGAGGCCCATTAGGGGGTGGTCTGCCATGAGGCCCAAGAAGGAGGCCCAAACCCAAGAAGGAGGCCCAAACCCAAGATGGAAGGCCCAAATCCATGAAGGAAGGCCCAAGTTCACAAAGCATGAGGAAAGGCCCAAGCCCAGAATTTCGGACATTCTGCCTGTGCAGTTTGTCAACTTGCGAAGCCCATATCTCCCAATTGCACCGTTAGATGCAGCTGTAATTTGGATACACGCTGCATGTGTGTGTTATATATTCTGTATTAAACTTTGAGAATCATCCAACCGTTCAAACGTGCATTATTCCGTTCTAAGTGGGAACTGCTCAGTGCTGTCTGCTTTTTATTTCTTTCCTCTTCTTTTATTTTCAATGCTCCACTCACCCCTATATTCTTTCCTCTTCTTTCTGCCCACACAATTAGTGTTTAATTTCTTTTACCTAAATAAATGGTTCATTGCCATATGACTACATTTCCACCATTCCACTTACCATTTCTTTTCTACCACTCACATTCCACTTCTCTTCCTTTTCTTTCTTTATTTCTTGCATTGTCTTCTTCTTCCTCTCCATTCACCTATAAATAGCAGCCTCATTCTTCTCTTCAAAACACACCCCAATGGGGAGGAACAAACCCTCCTCTTTCTCTTCTCATCTCACATCATATTTTCCATTCTCTAATACTATGGGTTTTCAAGACTTCAAGGAGGAGGAGAAGGCGTCTACACCTTCACCACCAGCCCCTATGCAACATCACCATCACCATCATCACCTTGTCTTAACAACTTGGATTACTTGTGGTCAAGGATTCAAGATGTGGCTTCAAGATCTTCATGCTATTCATACGGTGTATTTCGACTTAGCCTTTAAATTTATGCCTCTTTGTTGCTTGTTTATCCTTTGTATTAGTTAACATGACATGATTTATATAATTTTCAGCCTTTGTTTATGGGTTTATTTAATTGTTTGATCCTAATTAATTAGTTCTTCTAGTAGTTTATGTGAATCCGTTTATTTGATTCTATTTAAGTAGAGAACTTTTATATGTTTTTGTTTTAAGGTTGCAAACTTAAGATGATTGCATATAATTGGTGCTAGAATTAGGGTTTTAATTCTAATTCACAAGTAGTAAAGGCTTTGGAAAGATGTCGGAACAAATAAAAAGGATCGCAGATAGATGGGTGGTCCCACTAGGTCGTGCCCTTTAATTAACAACTCTTCTTTTGTGCGTTGGACATGTTTTGATTAGCTACCGTTGCATGTTTGATTGGTTAATCTAGGTGCGGTCGCTTAGGTTAATTTTCGTAAAAGATGTTTTATTTGGGGAATGATAATTGGCGGTCCAGCATTCCACATATGTTAATTTCGGTTTCATGGCTAGGGAACTTGGTTAATTTTCGGTCCAATAATTGGTAAACTTGTATACTTGTGGCTGAACTTTATATACTTTGTGTTTCATCTCTTATTTAATTCATTCTTTGTAATTTATTTCATTCAATTTATCTCTTAAACCCCCTTTTACTTTGTACATATGTATATATTTATACTTTATACTTGTTAATAATTCTTGTGACAATTTTTGTTAGGTACACCCTTTGATCTCCGTTGTGAACGATACCCTACTATGCACTATACTACAACCGATAGGGTTTTTTTAAATTGATGCTCCTTTTGGGCGTATCAATTTTTGGCGCCGTCGACGGGGATTGAAAATTCCTAACTATTATTTTGTGAATATTTGTGAATAATACTTGTTTATACTTGTTGATATTTTGTTACACTTAGTAATTATATTTAGGTGTCTTTTATATAGTTGATTATTTTTTGTTATTGTAAGTTGTAACTTGAACGGAAATAGGTAAGGTCCTTTTGTTAATATTGGCCTAAACCCTTCATTTTTACCGTAAGGTTATTTGAGGTTGAGGGCGGCCTTTATTAACACTTGGAGAATTGTCGAACACTTAAGTGCTTTCTCAACTGAGTAAGGGGCACATGGATGGTGTCTAGGTCGAGACCCTGGGTGACAGGTTTTGGATTCAGAGGACAATAGACTGACGTAAGTCGATAGGGGTGTAAGCCTCCGTAGTCCACCAAATGAATCCTGCCCCTCGCTTATTCTCATATGATCTGGCTATTCGCCTTCTGAAAACACGGAAAGTCATTTAAGTCAAGGCATTGCACCTAGGCCGTAAGTCCACCTTGAGTTACCGCTTGGAATCAACTTTCATTTTTTTTTTCAACTATATTCAGGCAAAGGCAAATATTTTTGTACACTTAAGTGTATTGTGTAAATAAAATTTACTTAGACATAGGAAATTTTATTCATTCATTTTGTATAGATAATTTGTGATACATGATAGGAGCACAAAGTGTGACGTTTTTAATGTGTTTTCCCTACTATTTGGCTATGATTTAATTGTAACTTTGCTATTTTAGCTTAGTTTCCATATTTGAGTCCAAAATGATGTATTAATGTGAACATGTGCAGAAACGAAGTCTAATGGGCTTTTGCGAGGCCCATTAAGAGGTGGTCTGCCATGAGGCCCAAGATGAAGGCCCAAGCCCATGAAGGAAGGCCCAAGCCCAGATTTTCGGACATTCTGCCTGTGCAGATCAGTCAACTTGCGAGGCCCATATCTCTCAATTGCACCGTCAGATCTAGCTGTAATTTTGATACACACTGCATGTGGATGTTAAGTATTCGGCATTAAAATTTCAGAATCATCCAACCGTCCACACGTCCAGAATTCCACTCCAAATGCGCACTGCTCAGTGCTGTCTGCTTTTTATTTCTTTCCTTTTCCTTTATTCTCAATGCTCCACTCACCCCCATATTTCCACCCATCTCACCTAACTATCTTTGTTTCTTTCTCTCCATACCATTAGTGTTTAATTTCTTTTACCTAAATAAATGGTTCATTGCCATATGACTACATTTCCACCATTCCACTTACCATTTCTTTTCTACCACTCACATTCCACTTCTCTTCCCTTTTTTTTCTTTATTTCTTTCATTGTCTTCTTCTTCCTCTCCATTCTCCTATAAATAGCAGCCCCATTCTTCTCACCAATACACACCCCAATGGGGAGGGACAAACCCTCCTCTTTCTCTTCTCCATCTCACATCATATTTTCCATTCTCTAGTATTTAGGGTTTTCAAGTCTTCAAGGAGGAGGGGAGCTGTTTACACCATTACCACCAGCCATCGACCATCATCATCGCCTTGGGAATCTCGGCTTTTGAGTTACTCGCGTGAGGATTTAAGAGTTTGTGATCTTCGAGTTCTTCCTACTTTCCATATGGTGTACTTCAACTTATTCTTTAATTACTCTTTTTGAGTTCCTCTTTGTTGCTTGATTATTCTTTGTATTAGTTAACATGACATGATTTATATAATTTTCAGCCTATATTTATGAGTTTATTTGATTGTTAGATCCTAATTAATTAGTTCTTCTAGCAGCTTATGTGACTCCGTTTATTTGATTCGGTTTTATTGAATCTTTTATGTGTTCTTGTTTTAAGGTTCGAAACTTAAGATGATTGCATGTAATTGGTGCTAGAATTAGGGTTTTAATTCTAATTCACAAGTAGTAAAGGCTTATCAAACGGGTCGGAATCAAAATAAGAAGGATCGCGGATAGACGAGCGTTCGCTAGGTCGCGCACTTTAATTAACAACTCTTCTCCTATGCGTTAGATATGTTATTGATTGATCACCTTTGCATGTTTAATTGTTTAATCTAGATGAGCGTTCACTAGGTTAATTTTCATAGAAGATGTTTTATTTGGGGAATGATAACCCGTGTGGGCATTCCACATATGTTAGTTTCGGTTTCATGGCTAGCGAACTTGGTTAATTTTCGGTCTAATGATTGGTAAACTTGTGTATATGTGGCTGAACTTTATATACTTTGTGTTTCATCATCATATTTTATTTATTCTTTGTAATTTAATTAATTTATTTCATTCAATTTATCTCTCAATTCCCCTTTTTACTTTGTACATATGTATATATTTATACTTTATACTTGTTAATAATAATTCTTTATTTTATTTAATTCTTTGTGACATTTTTTTGTTAGGTACACCCTTTGATCTCCGTTGTGAACGATACCCTACTTACACTATACTACCGATAGGGATTTTTTTAAATTGATGCTCATTTTGGGCGTGTCAATTTTTGGCGCCGTTGCCGGGGATTGAAAATTCCTAACTATTATTTTGTGAATATTTGTGAATAATACTTGTTTATACTTGTTGATATTTTGTTACACTTACTAATTTTACTTGTAGATATTTTACACTTAGTAATTTTATTTAGGTGTCTTTTATATAGTTGATTATTTTTTTGTTGTTGTAAGTTGTAACTTGAATGGAATAGGTAAGGTCCTTTTGTTAATATTGGCCTAAACCCTTCATTTTTACCGTAAGGTTATTTGAGGTTGAGGGCGGCCTTTATTAACACTTGGAGAATTGTCGAACACTTAAGTGCTTTCTCAACTGAGTAAGGGGCACATGGATGGTGTCTAGGTCGAGACCCTGGGTGACAGGTTTTGGATTCAGAGGACTATAGACAGACGAAAGTCGATAGGGGCTTGCCTCCGTAGTCCACCAAATGAATCCTGCCCCTCGCTTATTCTCATATGATCTGGCCATTCGCCTTCTGAAAACACGGAAAGTTATTTAAGTCAAGGCATTGCACCTAGGCCGCAAGTCCACCTTGAGTTACCGCTTGGAATCAACTTTCTTTTTTTTCAACTATATTAAGGCAAAAGAAAATATTTTTGTACACTTTAGGTATATTGGATTAAACATGACTTTAAGATGGGTAGCTGTTTCAGTCCCATTGCACATTGAAGTTGATAGGCCCAAAAGGAGCATCAATTTAAAAAAACCCTATCGGTAGTAGTATAGTGCATAGTAGGGTATCGTTCACAACGGAGATCAAAGGGTGTACCTAACAAAAAATGTCACAAAGAATTAAATAAAATAAAGAATTATTATTAACAAGTATAAAGTATAAATATATACATATGTACAAAGTAAAAGGGGGATTGAGTCATAAATTGAATGAAATGAATTAATTAAATTACAAAGAATAAATTAAATAAGATGGGATGAAACACAAAGTATATAAAGTTCAGCCACAAGTATACAAGTTTACCAATTATTGGACCGAAAATTAACCAAGTTCCCTAGCCATGAAATCGAAATTAACATATGTGGAATGCTGGACCGCCAATTATCATTCCCCAAATAAAACCACTTTCATGAAAATTAACCTAAGCGACCGCACCTAGATTAACCAATCAAACATGCAAAGGTAGCTAATCAAAACATGTCCAACGCATAAAAGAAGAGTTGTTAATTAAAGTGCACGACCTAGTGGGACCACCCATCTATCCGTGATCCTTCTTATTTCATTCCGACCTCTTTCCAAAGCCTTTACTACTTGTGAATTAGAATTAAAACCCTAATTCTAGCACCAATTATATGCAATTATCTTAAGTTTGCAACCTTAAAACAAAAACATATAAAAGTTATCTACTAAAACAAAATCAAATAAACGGAGTCACATAAACTACTAGAAGAACTAATTAATTAGGATCCAACAATTAAATAAACCCATAAACAAAGGCTGAAAATTATATAAATCATGTCATGTTAACTAATACAAAGGATAAACAAGCAACAAAGAGGCATAAATTTAAAGGCTAAGTCGAAATACACCGTATGAATAGCATGAAGATCTTGAAGCCACATCTTGAATCCTTGACCACAAGTAATCCAAGCCGTGAAGACAAGGTGATGATGGTGATGGTGATGTTGAATAGGGGCTGGTGGTGATGGTGTAGACGCCTTCTCCTCCTCCTTGAAGTCTTGAAAACCCTAAGTATTAGAGAATGGAAAATGTGGAGATGGAGAAGAGAAAGAGGAGGGTTTGTCCCTCCCCATTGAGGTGTGTTTCAAGAGAAGAATGAGGCTGCTATTTATAGGAGAATGGAGAGGAAGAAGAAGACAATGAAAGAAATAAAGAAAGAAAAGGAAGAGAAGTGGAATGTGAGTGGTAGAAAAGAAATGGTAAGTGGAATGGTGGAAATGAAGTCATATGGCAATGAACCATTTATTTAGATAAAAGAAATCAAACACTAATATTGTGGGCAGAAAGCACAAGAAGTGTGGGGGAGGAAGGCAATATGGTGGTGAGTGGAGCAATGAGAATAAAAGAAAATGAAAGAAATAAAAAGCAGGCAGCACTGAGCTATTCCCACTTAGAACGTAATAATTCACGTTTGGACGTTTGGATGATTCTCAAATTTTAATACAGAATATATAACACAGACGTGCAACGTGTATCAAAATTACAGCTGGATCCAACGGTGCAATTGGGAGATATGGGCTTCGCAAGTTGACATATCTGCACAGGCAGATTGTCCGAAAATGGGCTTGGACCTTCCTTCTTGGGCTTGGGCCTTTCTTCTTGGGCCTCATGGCAGACCACCTCTTAATGGGCCTCGAAAAAGCCCATTAGACTTCGTTTCTGCACATGTTCACATTAATATATCATTTAGGACTCAAATATGGAAACTAAGCTAAAATAGCAAAGTTACAATTAAATCATAGCCAAATAGTAGGGAAAACACATTAAAAACGTCACACTTTGTGCTCCTATCAAATTCCCCCACACTTAGCTATTGCTAGTCCTCTAGCAAACACAAGAACAACACAAAACAGAAAAGGAAACACAAAATAGAATGGTCTTTCCAACCATAACCCTCAGCGAGTTCACAACAGTTATAATCAGGAGAATACAAATTATATACCAAGGCTAACGAATTTGCTAAGTGTTTAACCTGCACATCTCATTTATGCTCGGGTGAAGTGTGTGAAAACCAAGTATACAATTAATCTCATGCAATCCAGTAGGCACATCGAAACAACATTAACCACTAAAGCTCACAATGATCACTAAATATTTCCGCTCAGTGTTTAGGGTTAAGTGTTTACTCTCATAACAATTGCACAAGTAATGTTCCCATATGCTTGCTCATTAACCAACTCTCTACAATTAATCCACAAATCATCAGATCATAAGGGCTTTTTAGGTGAAACAGGGACAAAAGGATGAATGGTAAATGGTGAATGGTCAATGAAGTGAAAGGACTCGAAATGGAAAATGTTTCACATGTTTGCAAGACAAATCAACGACTTTGAAACTCATACCTATGCTATACCCGAACAACTTTCTTATTCTCCTCTAACCTTTTATTGAAAATGAAAACAATACAATAACTCTATTTTTGGAATTTCTCTTTCTGACATTTTTTTTTCTTTCTTTCTTTTCTATTTTTTTTTTTGAGGAATTTATTCCTTCTTTTTATTTCTGATTTTTTTTTTTTTTTTTTTTTGAACAATTACAACAAAATAAATACACCCCCACACTTGCCTTCTGGTATAATACCAAACAAATCAAAACCCGAAGCATAAGAACACAAGAAGTCACTATCATCGTCTTGCAAACATAAATAAAACAAGGGTGAGATGGTATGGGTGAACAAAAGAAACGGCTAATGAGTGTTTAGTTCAAAAGGGGATTCCTAAAGTTCGTGTTTAGATGGATGGTGAATACTTTGGCCATGGTGCTCAACTAATGCCTTACTCATTTCTAATTCATCACAGATTAACAAAATGTTTCAAGTGGTCTCTGAGCAAGTTCTAGGTTCAAAACTCATGAATTGTGCACACATGAAGAACGAGTAAATGTATGAAATATGCATACATGTGAATATTCAATAGGCTCAAATCCTCACATTTTCTGGGTATGCATGACAATGTATGTTCAAATGTGCTTCTCGGATTGCAATCAACTAATCGAAACAGGTTATGTGAACATGAAATTTCGAGCAATCACAAGTTATGAAAATTAAATCCAAAGCAAATCACAAAGCCTTAGCATATAATCAACATTCTCAAAATCATAACAATTAAACTCAATTCATCATCGGGATTGGAAAGAACACAACACATATAACACAACTAAACACACAAAAACACACAAACAGAAGCAAATATTTTTGTAATTTTTTGATTTTTTTGATTTTTTTGATTTTTCAATGTAGGTAACAATACGTGACCACAGGGACTCACTTAGTGCAATGGTAGGTTCAACGCTACCAAGGGAGTAAGTATGATTTAGTCGATATACCGTTACCGTAGAAAACGAAAACAAACAAATAAATAAACAACAGAAGCAATTTTTTTTTCTTTTTCAATTTTTTTTATTAGGGTAACAATACGTGACCACAGTGACTTACTAAGTGCAATGGTAGGTTCAACGCTACCAAGGGAGTAAGTATGATCTAGTCGATATATTGTTACCGTAGAAAACGAAAACAAGTAAATTATTTTTTTGAATTTTTTCAATTTTTCAAATTTTTTTCTTTTCTTTTTAATAAACCTTCCTCCCACAGTTGAATTAAACATTGTCCTCAATGTTAGACAGATATTTCACGAAAATGAAAAATTCAAGCATGGTTATTGAATTTAAACACACAAACAGAAATCAACCGAAGTAAACACACAAACTGAAATAAACACACAACATAAACAGAAGTAAACACACAACAGTTAAGTAAATGAAAAGGGAAACAGAAAGACTCCCCCTTGAAGATCATTAAGCTCCTCCCGAAGCAAGTCACCAACAGTCACAAACAAGGCTAGCAGGGCCTTGCATCCAACGTTTGCTCCTTAATTGACTGCGGCTCTGATCCTTTGAAGTGTGTCCTGGACAAGGGTTGTTGCCGACTCCACGGCAGACTTGGCTGATGTAGCCTTCACTGAGATCTGGAACACTGTAGTCAGCAGTGTTCCGTCAAGAATAGCTCCGGATACGTTTGGTAGAATGGAGAAGCCTGAAGACATAAACGGAAATGGCTCCGGTTGAACTCCACATAGCAACGACTGGAGAATGGAATGGTTAATCGGCGCGTAAATCACAGACGACCCCGTTGCATCGGTGCAACACTCCTGAAGAATAAGGAAGTCGTTGTGACTATCTATGGCGAGCACCGAAATCTGGTTCCGCGGGTCAAGACCGATGGTGAAATTTGTTAGCACACGCACCGAGCTGTCCATCGACATACTATCCCACATGGTCTTGTCCGAACGTCTTTGAGGAACTCAAAGATCCTGGTGTGATGAGATAGATGAACAACGGAACAACCAGCAGTACGATTGACTCCAGGGGGCTTGCTCGGATCACCCCTTCGCTTGTTGGTCCCGACCTCCATTCGAGTGTCTCTTGTTCGGTTCGAACAAGTCCAATGGTGGTACGTGGAGTTGCGATGTCGTTGAAGAAACAGATCGTCATCTGTTTTGCCATTTCCGCCAGCCTCTTCTTCCTTCAAGAGAAATGATCGAGTCACCGGGTGAAGTGTGGATACTCGTGGCGCACATGTAGCGCTCGGCTTGTCGTTGGAGGGTTGAGATCCAACGCTTTGCACCAAAAGCGAACCCTGAATGAACAAAAGGTTCGAAACTGGCCTTCATCTCCTTTTCGCGTACATCCACGTGCTCCACCCAAGTGACTAAGGAAGAACCATTATGAAGATCACGTATCGGCATCCGGAGGGGCATTTTCGGCAAATCGATCTCACGGAAGGCTTTGGATTTGAACGCAATTCATCCACGGAGACATCCACAACGACCCAACTTCCATCCGATTCTTTGGTGAGAATACCGAACAAACTGGACTTCACGAGTTGAAACGAGGTGAGATGGCACCGAAACTCGGCCGACATCACCCGCATATGCTCCTCGTAGCCTTCTTCGTTGTTGGAGGAAAGGATCTCCAACGTCTTGGCGTTTGTGATCATGCTACGAAGACGGGCAACCATCGACCAACATCCATTAAGATTTGAACGATGGTGGTCGGATAAAGATGGATGGTTGCCGAGTGTCTCGACGATTCGGCTTTGAAGTACGGAGCGAGGTTCAGCTCGTTGAAACACTCGCAAGTACTCGGCCCTATAAAGAGTCTCGGGATGAATAGACGTGTCGGGAGTCGGTGAAGTTATCCACAAAGGAAATCCAGGCAGGTGGCCACGAGCAGGAGCTCGTCTTTGGCCTTACGGGCGATATCCGAGATCAAGTCGGTGTGGACTCCGACAAGATCATGAGCAGGTCCGGGAAGGGTGTCGGATGGCAAAGGTATGGATGGGCGCTCGATAAATGAAGGCATGAGGCTCCGCACATCCCGTCTCAAGTGGTCCATGTCGATGGAATCATCGGACAACTCGAGAATAGGCTCTTGTTGTGAGTGGAACAACTTCGAGCCTTCGTCGTGGCACATCCGAGTGCGGAACAGGGACCTCCGCAATTGGGACATATGCCGCCGTGGAGAGCATCGACGAGTCGTTGATTCCGAAGTTGAAGCTCCTCGTTCTTGCTCACCACCGATCATTTCGTCTCTCTAGCTCGGCAATACGCTGCTCGGAAGACTGGATACCGAACTTCTTCCTATTTCTCGACCCCCAATAATAGACTTGGTCCTCCTCAAGTCCGATTTTTGGACCAAATCTTTCTCTTTGTGGCTTGGTGGGGTGAGAATACACCGCAAAGAAAGCCGCCAGTGCTTCTCTCTGAGCTTTGGTGTATTTGGTCCTCGGAAGTCTCCTATAGACAGGAGCGGCTTCCGGCTCAACGGGTGGATCAGCAACCAGGATTGGTGCTTGGGGTAGTGGTTGTGGTTGTGGTAGTGGCTCGGTCGGCACGCTAGCATCGGCGCTATTGAGCATGCTCGGTGGAATTATTTCAGCCAGACCTTCAAAGATTGGGTTCTCTGAAGGACCTGCCTGAAATAAGTCGCTGAAAGAATTGACTCTTTTGGCCATTTCTGGGTTGGGAAGGGAGGATAACTTTCTGGGAATTAGGGAGGTTTCTGGGAAAACTGAAGAACACGAAGAACACACGAGAGAGAAAACGAGAGAGAGAGTGAGACTAAGGGAAACGCGTGAAATGGCCTAAGGAAACTAACGCAAATCGAATGGAAGGGAAACGAACGGACAGACGCGTGTCCAAAGTCGAGGACAGAGATCCGTAAATCACGGATCAAGCGACGAAAGTCGCAAAGGGAATAGTGGAACGCGCGCACGATTTATTAAACAATTCGGCCGACGCAAAAGTCGTGCGTCGGCCCAATCACATTTTTTCTTGATTTTCGATTTTTTATTTTTTTATTTTTTTTAATACTTTACGAAAAGTCGTAAAGTGAACAGTGAAAACGCGTAGCACACGCGCTTGCCGACACTTTAAACGGGCTTGGGCCATCGGAATGGTCTGGGCCTTAAAGTGGACCTGGGCCAAAGAAAACTCCGGCCCATTATTGGTGGACTTAAACTAATGGGCCTAAAAACGAACAGGCCCGACACACTAATGGACTTGGGTTACGGGTTTTGGGCTTCGTGAATGACACGAGCCCAATGGACTAAATTTTTAATTTTTAATTTTTTTCTTTTTACGAAACCTAAAACCCTAACCAATCACACAAATGGGCCTAAGGCCCAATAACAAATAACTACACCAAGCCCGAAAATAAAACAAACAGTAATTATAAACAGTAAAAATAAATAATTACAAATAATAAAACAAACAAACACTCTTTTTTTTATTATTTACAATTACAAATTTTTTTATTTTTTTATTTTTTAAATAAATAACGAGAGTTAAAAGAAAACTTACCTTTTTACACCCGAGGAAACCGAAAATCACCAACAAGACATCAACCTCAAGGTTTTTCAACCTTGACTTCCTAAACGTATGCTCCGATGTATGTGGTAAAATTTCCGATAAACCCGGATTATTTCCTATACAAAATAAAAAGGTTAGTAATAAATTTACAAAATAAAAACAAAATATTTACAAAGTTAAAAATGTGTCACAAATTATCTATACAAAATGAATGAATAAAATTTCCTATGTCTAACTATATTTTATTTACACAAAAAATATTTTCTTTTGTCTGAATATAGTTGAAAAAAAAATGAAAGTTGATTCCAAGCGGTAACTCAAGGTGGACTTACGGCCTAGGTGCAATGCCTTGACTTAAATGACTTTCCGTGTTTTCAGAAGGCGAATGGCCAGATCACAAGAGATAAGCGAGAGGCAGGATTCAATTAGTGGACTAGTCCTCTGAATCCAATTTTACAAACCCGTCACCCAGAGTCTTGATCATATCTAGACACCATTCATGTGCCCCTTACTCAGTTGAGAAAGCACTTAAGTGTTCGACAATTCTCCAAGTGTTAATAAAGGCCGCCCTCAACCTCAAATAACCTTACGGTAAAAATGAAGGGTTTAGGCCAATATTAACAAAAGGACCTTACCTATTCCGTTCAAGTTACAACTTACAACAACAAAAAATAATCAACTATACTCAGAACACCTAAGTATAATTACTAAGTGTAAAATATCTACAAGTAAAATTAGTAAGTATATATAAAATTAACAAGTATTATTGACAAGTAATATACACAAGTATTATGAACAGTTAAAAAAATAGTAAAATTATATACAATAAATAATTACAAAAATAGTATTCACAAAAAAAATATTGGGTTAGGAACATTTTCAATCCACGTCGACGGCGCCAAAAATTGACAGGCCCAAGAAGGAGCATCAATTTAAAAAAACCCTATCGGTAGTAGTATAGTGCATAGTAGGGTATCGTTCACAACGGAGATCAAAGGGTGTACCTAACAAAAAATGTCACAAAGAATTAAATAAAATAAAGAATTATTATTAACAAGTATAAAGTATAAATATATACATATGTACAAAGTAAAAGGGGGTTTAAGAGATAAATTGAATGAAATGAATTAATTAAATTACAAAGAATAAATTAAATAAGATGGGATGAAACACAAAGTATATAAAGTTCAGCCACAAGTATACAAGTTTACCAATTATTGGACCGAAAATTAACCAAGTTCCCTAGCCATGAAATCGAAATTAACATATGTGGAATGCTGGACCGCCAATTATCATTCCCCAAATAAAACCACTTTCATGAAAATTAACCTAAGCGACCGCACCTAGATTAACCAATCAAACATGCAAAGGTAGCTAATCAAAACATGTCCAACGCATAAAAGAAGAGTTGTTAATTAAAGTGCACGACCTAGTGGGACCACCCATCTATCCGTGATCCTTCTTATTTCATTCCGACCTCTTTCCAAAGCCTTTACTACTTGTGAATTAGAATTAAAACCCTAATTCTAGCACCAATTATATGCAATTATCTTAAGTTTGCAACCTTAAAACAAAAACATATAAAAGTTATCTACTAAAACAAAATCAAATAAACGGAGTCACATAAACTACTAGAAGAACTAATTAATTAGGATCCAACAATTAAATAAATCCATAAACAAGGGCTGAATATTATATAAATCATGTCATGTTAACTAATACAAAGAATAATCAAGTAACAAAGAGGCATAAATTTAAAGGCTAAGTCGAAATACACCGTATGAATAGCATGAAGATCTTGAAGCCACATCTTGAATCCTTGACCACAAGTAATCCAAGCCGTGAAGACAAGGTGATGATGGTGATGGTGATGTTGAATAGGGGCTGGTGGTGATGGTGTAGACGCCTTCTCCTCCTCCTTGAAGTCTTGAAAACCCATAGTATTAGAGAATGGAAAATGTGAGATGAGAAGAGAAAGAGGAGGGTTTGTCCCTCCCCATTGGGGTGTGTTTCAAGAGAAGAATGAGGCTGCTATTTATAGGAGAATGGAGAGGAAGAAGAAGACAATGAAAGAAATAAAGAAAGAAAAGGAAGAGAAGTGGAATGTGAGTGGTAGAAAAGAAATGGTAAGTGGAATGGTGGAAATGAAGTCATATGGCAATGAACCATTTATTTAGATAAAAGAAATCAAACACTAATATTGTGGGCAGAAAGAAGAGGAAAGAATATAGGGGTGAGTGGAGCATTGAAAATAAAAGAAGAGGAAAGAAATAAAAAGCAGACAGCACTGAGCAGTTCCCACTTAGAACGGAATAATGCACGTTTGAACGGTTGGATGATTCTAACATTTTAATACAGAATATATAACACACACATGCAGCGTGTATCAAAATTACAGCGGGATCCAACGGTGCAATTGGGAGATATTGGCTTCGCAAGTTGACATATCTGCACAGGCAGATTGTCCGAAAATGGGCTTGGGCCTTTCTTCTTGGGCTTGGGCCTTTCTTCTTGGGCCTCATGGCAGACCACCTCTTAATGGGCCTCGAAAAAGCCCATTAGACTTCGTTTCTGCACATGTTCACATTAATATATCATTTAGGACTCAAATATGGAAACTAAGCTAAAATAGCAAAGTTACAATTAAATCATAGCCAAATAGTAGGGAAAACACATTAAAAACGTCACACTTTGTGCTCCTATCAGAAGTCCTCTGTTCCCGTACTTAAGTGTATTGTGTAAATAAAATTTACTTAGACATAGAAAATTTTATTCATTCATTGATTCATTTTTTTTAACTTTGTAAATATTTTGTTTTTATTTTGTAAATTTTATTACTAACTTTTTAATTTTTATAGGGAATAATCCAGGTTATTCGAAAATTTTACCACATACATCGGAGCATACGTTTAGGAAGTCAAGGTTGAAAAACCTTGAGGTTGATGTCTTGTTGGTGATTTTTCGGTTTCCTCGGGAGTAAAAAGGTAAGTTTTCTTTTCACTCTCGTTATTTGTTTTAAAAAAAATAAAAATAAAATAAAAAAAAATTAGAAAATTTGTAATTGTATATAAAAAAAAAAAAAGAGTGCTTGTTTTGTTTTACTGTTTGTAATTATTTATTTTTACTATTTATAATTACTGTTTGTTTTATTTTAGGGCTTGTTGTTTGTTTGTTATTGGGCCTTAGGCCCGTTTGTGTGATTGGTTAGGGTTTTAGGTTTCGAAAAAGAAAAATATAAAAATAATAAAAAATGTGGCCCATTGGGCCCGTGTCATTCCCGAAGCCTGAAACCCGTAACCCAAGCCCATTTAGTGTGTCGGGCCTGTTCGTTTTTAGGCCCATTAGTTTAAGCTCACCAATAATGGCCCGTTCTCTACGCGGCCAGGCCCACTTTAAGGCCCAGACCATTCCGATGGCCCAGGCCCGTTTAAAGTGTCGGCAACCGTTAGCGCGTGTGCTACGCGTTTTCACTGTTTACTTTACGACTTTCGCGTAAAGATTTGGTTAAATAAAAAGAAAAATTGTTATTGGACCGTCTCGCGACTTTCGCGTCGGCACGATAATTAAAAAAAAAAAAAAATAAAAAAAAAAAATTTGATTGGGCCGACGGACGACTTTTGCGTCGGCCGATTTGTTTAATAATCTGCATGCGTGTCAACTGTAGCCTTTGCGACTTTCGTCGCTCGATCCGTAATTTGCGGATCTCTGTCTTTGGCACGTGTGCGTGCGTGCGTCTGTTCCTTTCCCTTCGTTTGTGTTTGTGTGTTTCATTCCATTCATTTTGCATTCATTTTCACTTAGTTCCTTTTAGTCTCTCTAAATTTTCTCTCGTTTGTTCATATTGTTCTTCACTTGTTCTTCGTTGTTCTTAGTTATTTTTCCAGAAATCTATCCTCCCTCCCAACCTAGAAATGGCCAAAAGAGTGAATTCTTTCAGTGAGTTGTTTCATTCTAGTCCTCCAGAGAGTGATTTCTTTGAAGGCTTGGATGAAATCATTCCACCAAGCATTCTAGATACTGTTAATGCTAGCATGCCGGATGTGCCAGAACCAGAACCACAAGCACCAATCCAGGCTGCTGATCCACATGTTGTTGTTGTTGCTGGTCCTTCCGAGAAGCGTACGAGAGGCCCGAGGACGAGATTCACCAAGGACCAAAATGATGCGTTGACCGAGTTCTACACGGTGAATCCTCACCCACTCAAACTGCACAGAGCAAGGTTTGCTATAGAACTCGGGTTAACTGAAAATAAGGTCTACAACTGGGGAAGGAGATTTCATGATAAGCACGGTATCCCGTCAGAGGAGCAGATTTATGCCGATCTAATAAGAAGAAACGAGGAGCTGATGAGTAAGAATGAGGAGCTTCAAGAGCAGAACCAGAAACTCATCGATGCTCTTCACAGCGGCATTTGTCCCCAGTGTGGAGGTCCTGTTCCGCACCCAGATGTGCATCGATCAAGATTCGAAGTTGTTCCTCCGGAGCCTCTTCTTGTCTTGTCCGATGATTCAATCGACATGGATGACTTGCGAAGGGATGTGCGGAGCCTCATGCCAACATTACTCGAGCGCTCATCCTCTCATGTGCCATCTGACAACATTCCGGGACCTGCTCATGATCTCGTTGGGTTTCATTCCGACCAGATCGCCGATATCGTGAACAAAGCCAAAGACGAACTCATGCTCTTGGTCGCTGCTGGTTTTCCCCTATGGATCTATTCCTCAAATCTCATCACTTCCATTCATCCCGAAACTCTTAATCATGCCGAGTACTTGCGAGTGTCTCAACGAGCTGAGCCTACACCATATTTCATATCAGAAGCCTCGAGACACTCAGCAACCATTCACCTGAATCCGACCACCATCGTTCAGATTTTAATGGATGTTGGTCAATGGTTGCTCATCTTCTGTAGCTTGGTCACCAATGCCCATACCTTGGAGGTCCTGTTCTCCGGGATAGAAGAAAGCTACAAGGAGCGAGTGCAAGTGATGTCTGCCGAGTTCCTAGTGCCAACACACAACGTTTCAACTCGTGAAGTCCAGTTTGTTCGTTCCTCTCACCAACAATTGGATGGAAGTTGGATTGTTGTGGATGTCTCTGTGGATGAAATGAGCTCAAGACCAAGGCCTTCCGTGAGATCAAGATGCCGAAAACGTCCTTCCGGATGCCTGATACGGGATCTGCAGAATGGATCCTCCTTTGTGACGTGGGTGGAGCATGTTGATGTGCGAGAAAAAGATTTAACCCCCTTATTTAAACCTTTTGTTGAATCAGGTTTTGCATATGGAGCGAAGCGTTGGTTGGCACCTCTTCAACGACATGCCGAGCGCTACATGTGCGTGATGGGGATTCACACTTCACCCAGTGACTCAATCATTTCACCAGGAGGGAGAAGAAGCCTTGCTAAGATGGCAAACCAGATGGCGGTAAGTTTCTTCAACGACATCACCAACTCGACTTACCATCATTGGACTGCATCAAACAAAACGGGAGACACACATATGGAGGTCAGGACCAACAAGCGAAGGGGTGATCCTAGCCAACCCCTTGGACTCGATCGTACTGCTGGCTGTTCTGTCAAGCACTTCTCCCATCACACAAGAATCTTTGATTTTATCAGAGACGTACAGACAAGGCATTTATGGGATAGTGTGTCGATAGACAGTTCAGTACATGTGCTTACAAACTTCACCACTGGTCTTGACCCACGAAATTCTATCTCCGTTTTGGGCATAAGTAATCACGTCGACTTCCTCATACTCCAGGAGTGCTTCACAGATTCAACGGGGTCGTACGTGATTTATGCGCCTATCGATCAAGCAAGCTTCCAGTCCATGTTATGTGGAGTTGACCCGGAGCCTTTTCAATTGATGTCATCTGGCTTCTCCATTCTGCCTGATGTATCCGGAGACGTACTTGATGGAACTCTACTGACGTTAGTGTTCCAGATCTCAGTGAAGGCAAATTCAGCCAGACGTGCTGTGGATTTGGCAACAGGCACGGTCCAGGACACGCTCAAAAAGATCAAAGCCGCAGTCAACTAAGGAGCAAACGTTGGATGCAAGGCCCTGCTAGCCTTGTTTGTGACTGTTGGTGACTACCTTCGGGAGGAGCTTCACGATCTTCAAAGGGGAGTCTTTCTGTTTCCCTTTTCATTTACTTAACTGTTGTGTGTTTATTTTTGTTGGTGTGTTTACTTCTGTTTGTGTGTTTAAATTCAATAACCATGCTTGAATTATTCATTTTCGTGAAATATTTGTCTAACATTGAGGACAATGTTTAATTCAAGTGTGGGGGAAGGTTTATTGAAAAGAAAAGAAAAAATTTGAAAAATTTGAAAAATTCAAAAAATAATTTACTTGTTTTCGTTTTCTACGGTAACAATATATCGACTAGATCATACTTACTCCCTTGGTAGCGTTGAACCTACCATTGCACTTAGTAAGTCACTGTGGTCACGTATTGTTACCCTAATAAAAAAATTGAAAAAGAAAAAAAAAATAGTTTTGTAAGCTCGTTTGTTTCGCACTGGCTTTGGAGCTATCGAGTCTTAGAAAGTGCTTGTTTGTTTATTTGAGCTATATCAAAAAAAATATATCAAAAAAATCAAAAAATAAAAAATGAAAAAAATATTTGCTTCTGTTGTGTGTTTTATTTGTGTTATGTGCTTTGTTCTTTCCAATCCCAAGGATGAATTGAGTTTAATCTGTTATGATTTTGAGAATGTTTATTATATGTCAAGGCTTTGTGTAGTTTGCTTTGGATTTAATATGCATAACTTGTGATTGCTCGAAATTCCATGTTCACATAACCTGTTTCGATTAATTGATTGCAATCCGAGAAGCACATTTAAACATACATTGTCATGCATACCCAGAAAATGTGAGGATTTGAGCCTATTGAATATTCACATGTATGCATCTTTCATACATTTACTCGTTCTTCATGTGTGCACAATTCATGAGTTTTGAACCTAGAACTTGCTCAAAGACCACTTGAAACGTTTTGTTAATCTGTGATGAATTAGAGATGATTAAGGCATTAGTTGAGCACCATGGCCAAAATATTCACCATCCATCTAAACACGAACTTTAGGAATCCCCTTTTGAACTAAACACTCATTAGCCGTTTCTTTTGTTCACCCACAACTTCTCACCCTTGTTTTATTGTGTTTGCAAGACGATGATAGTGACTTCTTGTGTTTTTATGCTTCGGTTTTGTTTGGTAATATACCAAAAGGCAAGTGTGGGGGTGCATTTTATTTTGTTGTATTTGTTCAAAGAAGAAAGAAAAAAAAATCAAAAAAAAAGAAGAAGGAATAAAATTCCTCAAAGAAAAAAAAAAGAGAAAAAAGAAAGAGAAATTCCAAAAATAGAATTATTTTCTTGTATTATTTTCAATAAAAGGTTGGAGGAGAATAAGAAAGTTGTTTCGGGTATAGCATAGGCATGAGTTTCAAAGTCGTTGATTTGTCTTGCAAACATGTGAAACATTTTTCATTTCCAGTCCCTTCATTCACTATTAACCATTCACCCTTTGGCCCCATTACACCATTGAAAGCCCTTATGATTTAATGATTTGTGGATTAATTGTAGAGAGTTGGTTAATGAGCAAGCTTATGGGAACGTTACTTGTGCAATTGTTATGAGAGTAAACACTTAACCCTAAACACTGAGCGGAAATATTTAGTGATCATTGTGAGCTTTAGTGGTTAATGTTGTTTCGATGTGCCTATTGGATTGCATGAGATTAATTGTATACTTGGTTTTCACACACTGCACCCGAGCATGAATGAGATGTACATGTTAAATGCTTAGCAAATTTGTTAGCCTTGGTATATAATTTTTATTCCCCTGATTATAACTCTTATGAACTCGCTGAGGGTTATGGTTGGAAAGACCATTCTGTTTTGTGTTTCCTTTTCTGTTTTGTGTTGTTCTTGTGTTTGCTAGAGGACTAGCAGTAGCTAAGTGTGGGGGAATTTGATAGGAGCACAAAGTGTGACGTTTTTAATGTGTTTTCCCTACTATTTGGCTATGATTTAATTGTAACTTTGCTATTTTAGCTTAGTTTCCATATTTGAGTCCAAAATGATGTATTAATGTGAACATGTGCAGAAACGAAGTCTAATGGGCTTTTGCGAGGCCCATTAAGAGGTGGTCTGCCATGAGGCCCAAGATGAAGGCCCAAGCCCATGAAGGAAGGCCCAAGCCCAGATTTTCGGACATTCTGCCTGTGCAGATCAGTCAACTTGCGAGGCCCATATCTCTCAATTGCACCGTCAGATCTAGCTGTAATTTTGATACACACTGCATGTGGATGTTAAGTATTCGGCATTAAAATTTCAGAATCATCCAACCGTCCACACGTCCAGAATTCCACTCCAAATGCGCACTGCTCAGTGCTGTCTGCTTTTTATTTCTTTCCTTTTCCTTTATTCTCAATGCTCCACTCACCCCCATATTTCCACCCATCTCACCTAACTATCTTTGTTTCTTTCTCTCCATACCATTAGTGTTTAATTTCTTTTACCTAAATAAATGGTTCATTGCCATATGACTACATTTCCACCATTCCACTTACCATTTCTTTTCTACCACTCACATTCCACTTCTCTTCCCTTTTTTTTCTTTATTTCTTTCATTGTCTTCTTCTTCCTCTCCATTCTCCTATAAATAGCAGCCCCATTCTTCTCACCAATTCACACCCCAATGGGGAGGGACAAACCCTCCTCTTTCTCTTCTCCATCTCACATAATATTTTCCATTCTCTAGTATTTAGGGTTTTCAAGTCTTCAAGGAGGAGGGGAGCTGTTTACACCATTACCACCAGCCATCAACCATCATCACCACCATCATCATCACCTTGGGAATCTCGGCTTTTGAGTTACTCGCGTGAGGATTTAAGAGTTTGTGATCTTCGAGTTCTTCCTACTTTCCATATGGTGTACTTCAACTTATTCTTTAATTACTCTTTTTGAGTTCCTCTTTGTTGCTTGATTATTCTTTGTATTAGTTAACATGACATGATTTATATAATTTTCAGCCTATATTTATGAGTTTATTTGATTGTTAGATCCTAATTAATTAGTTCTTCTAGCAGCTTATGTGACTCCGTTTATTTGATTCGGTTTTATTGAATCTTTTATGTGTTCTTGTTTTAAGGTTCGAAACTTAAGATGATTGCATGTAATTGGTGCTAGAATTAGGGTTTTAATTCTAATTCACAAGTAGTAAAGGCTTATCAAACGGGTCGGAATCAAAATAAGAAGGATCGCGGATAGACGAGCGTTCGCTAGGTCGCGCACTTTAATTAACAACTCTTCTCCTATGCGTTAGATATGTTATTGATTGATCACCTTTGCATGTTTAATTGTTTAATCTAGATGAGCGTTCACTAGGTTAATTTTCATAGAAGATGTTTTATTTGGGGAATGATAACCCGTGTGGGCATTCCACATATGTTAGTTTCGGTTTCATGGCTAGCGAACTTGGTTAATTTTCGGTCTAATGATTGGTAAACTTGTGTATATGTGGCTGAACTTTATATACTTTGTGTTTCATCATCATATTTTATTTATTCTTTGTAATTTAATTAATTTATTTCATTCAATTTATCTCTCAATTCCCCTTTTTACTTTGTACATATGTATATATTTATACTTTATACTTGTTAATAATAATTCTTTATTTTATTTAATTCTTTGTGACATTTTTTTGTTAGGTACACCCTTTGATCTCCGTTGTGAACGATACCCTACTTACACTATACTACCGATAGGGATTTTTTTAAATTGATGCTCATTTTGGGCGTGTCAATACATTTTTAATTTTGTAAATATTTTGTTTTTATTTTGTAAATTTATTACTAACCTTCTTATTTTGTATAGGAAATAATCCAGGTTATTCGAAAATTTTACCACATACATCGGAGCATACGTTTAGGAAGTCAAGGTTGAAAAACCTTGAGGTTGATGTCTTGTTGGTGATTTTCGGTTTCCTCGGGAGTAAAAAGGTAAGTTTTCTTTTCACTCTCGTTATTTATTTAAAAAAATAAAAAATAAAAAATAAAAAAAATTTGTAATTTTAAATAAAAAAAAGAGTGTTTGCTTTTGTTTTATTGTTTTGTAATTATTTATTTTTACTATTCATAATTACTGTTCCTATTTACTATTTATTTTGGGCTTGTTGTAGTTATTTGTTATTGGGCCTTAGGCCCATTTGTGTGATTGGTTAGGGTTTTAGGTTTCGAAAAGAAAAAAAAGAAAAAAAGAATAAAAATAAAAAATTTGGCCAATTGGGCTTGTGTCATTCCCGAAGCCCAAAACCCGTAACCCAAGCCCATTAGTGTGTCGGGCCTGTTCGTTTTTAGGCCCATTAGTTAAGCCCACCAATAATGGGCCGGAGATTTCTTTGGCCCAGGCCCACTTTAAGGCCCAGACCATTTCGATGGCCCAAGCCCGTTTAAAGTGTCGGCAAGCGCGTGTGCTACGCGTTTTCACTGTTCACTTTACGACTTTTCGTAAACTATTAAAAAAAAATAAAAGAAAAATTAAAAATGAAAATAAAAAAAATTTGATTGGGCCGACGCACGACTTTTGCGTCGGCCGATTTGTTTAATAAACCGCGTGCGTGTCTACTGTAGACTTTACGACTTTCGTCGCTCGATCCACAATTTGCGGGTCTTCTGTCTGTGGCACGTGTGCAAGCGTGTGTTTTTCCCTTCCCTTCTGTTTGCGTTAGTTCCCTTAGGTCATTTCACGTTTTCCCTTAGTCTCTCTCTCTTTCTCTCGTTTTCTCTCTCGTGTTCTTCGTGTTCTTCATCTGTTCTTAAGTTTTCCCAGAAAACCTCCCAAATCCCAGAACCTATCCTCCCCTCCCAAACCAGAAATGGCCAAGAGAGTGAATTCTTTCAGCGAGTTATTTCAGGCAGGTCCTTCAGGGAGTCAAATCTTTGAAGGTCTGGATGAAATAATTCCACCGAGCATGCTCAATAGCGCCGATGCTAGCATGCCGACCGAGCCACAACCGCAACCGCAACCACTACCCCAAGCACCAATCCTGGTTGCTGATCCACCAGCCGAGCCGGAAGCCGCTCCTGTCTATAGGAGACTTCCGAGGAAAAAATACACCAAAGCTCAGAGAGAAGCACTGGCGGCTTTCTTTGCGGTGTATTCTCACCCCACAAAACCACAACGAGAAAGATTTGGTCCAAAAATCGGGCTAGAGGAGGACCAGATCTACTATTGGGGTTCGAGAAATAGGAAGAAGTTCGGTATCCTTACATCTGAGCAGCGTATTGCCGAGTTAGAGAGAAGAAATGACGAGCTGGTGAGCAAGAACGAGGAGCTTCAACTGCAGAATCAACGACTCGTCGATGCTCTCCACAGTGGCATCTGTCCCAATTGCGGAGGTCCTGTTCCGCACTCAGATGTGCCTAGACGAAGGCTCGAAGTTGTTCCTCCACAAGAAGAGCCTATTCTCGAGTTGTCCGACGATGCCATCGACATGGACCACTTGAGACGGGATGTGCGGAGCCTCGTGCCAACATTTGTCGAGCGCCCATCCATACCTTTGCCATCTGACACCCTTCCCGGACCTGCTCATGATCTTGTCGGAGTCCACACCGACTTGATCTCGGATATCGCCCGCAAGGCCAAAGACGAGCTCCTGCTCATGGCCACTGCCGGTTTTCCTCTATGGATTTCTTCACCGACTCCCGACACGTCTATTCATCCCGAGACTCTTCATAGGGCCGAGTACTTGCGAGTGTTTCAACGAGCTGAACCTGCTCCGTACTTCAAAACCGAATCGTCGAGACACTCGGCAACCAGTCACCTTTATCCGACCACCATCGTTCAGATCTTAATGGATGTTGGTCGATGGTTGCCAGTCTTCAGTAGCATGATCACAAACGCCCAGACGTTGGAGATCTTATCCTCCAGCAATGAAGAAGGCTACGAGGAGCAGAAGCAAGTTATGTCGGCCGAGTTTCTGGTGCCATCTCACCTCGTTTCAACTCGTGAAGTCCAGTTCGTTCGGTATTCTCACCAACAACTGGATGGAAGTTGGGTCGTTGTGGATGTATCCGTGGATGAATTGCGTTCAAATCCAAAGCCTTCCGTGAGATCGATTTGCCGAAAACGCCCCTCCGGATGCCTGATACGTGATCTTCATAATGGATCTTCCTTAGTCACTTGGGTGGAGCACGTGGATGTACGCGAAAAGGAGATGAAGGCCAGTTTCGAACCTTTTGTTCATTCAGGGTTCGCTTTTGGTGCAAAGCGTTGGATCTCAACCCTCCAACGACAAGCCGAGCGCTACATGTGCGCCACAGGTATCCACACTTCACCCGGTGTCTCGATCATTTCTCTTGAAGGAAGAAGAGGCCTGGCGGAAATGGCAAAACATATGACAATCTGTTTCTTCAACGATATCAGCAACTCCACATACCACCACTGGACTTGTTCGAACCGAACAAGAGACACTCGAATGGAGGTCAGGACCAACAAGCGAAGGGGTGATCCGAGCAAGCCCCCTGGAGTTAATCGTACTGCTGGTTGTTCTGTCGTGCATCTTTCCCATCACACCAGGATCTTTGAGTTCCTCAAAGACGTTCAGACTAGACCGCTATGGGATAGTATGTCGATGGACAGCACGGTACGTGTGCTAGCAAATTTCACCATCGGTCTTGACCCGCGGAGCCAGATCTCGGTGCTCGCCATTGATAATCACAACGACTTTCTCATTCTCCAGGAGTGTTGCACCGATGCAACGGGGTCGTCTGTGATTTATGCGCCGATTAACCATTCCATTCTCTAGTGTTTGTTATGTGGAGTTCAACCGGAGCCATTTCCGCTTATGTCTTCTGGCTTCTTCATTCTGCCTAACGTATCCGGAGCTATACTTGATGGGACTCTACTTACCATAGTGTTCCAGATCTCGGTGAAGGCTACATCAGCCAAGTCTGCCGTGGAGTCGGCAACTACCCTTGTCCAGGACACACTTCAAAGGATCAGAGCCGCAGTCAATTAAGGAGCAAACGTTGGATGCAAGGCCCTGCTAGCCTTGTTTGTGACTGTTGGTGACTTGTTTCGGGAGGAACTTCACGATCTTCAAGGGGGAGTCTTTCTGTTTCCCTTTTCATTTACTTAACTGTCATGTGTTTATTTCAGTTTGTGTGTTTACTTCGGTTTATTTCTGTTGTGTGTTTAAATTCAATAACCATACTTGAATTATTCATTTTCGTGAAATATCTGTCTAACATTGAGGACAATGTTTAATTCAAGTGTGGGGGGAAGGTTTATTAAAAAGAAAAGAAAAAAAAATTTGAAAAATTGAAAAAATTCAAAAAAATAATTTACTTGTTTTCGTTTTCTACTGTAACGGTATATCGACTAGATCATACTTACTCCCTTGGTAGCGTTGAACCTACCATTGCACTAAGTGAGTCCCTGTGGTCACGTATTGTTACCCTAATAAAAAAAATTGAAAAAGAAAAAAAAATTGCTTCTGTTGTTTATTTATTTGTTTGTTTTCGTTTTCTACGGTAACGGTATATCGACTATATCACACTCACTCCCTTGGTAGCGTTGAACCTACCATTGCACTAAGTGAGTCCATGTGGTCACGTATTGTTACCTACATTGAAAAAACAAAAAAATCAAAAAATCAAAAATTACAAAAATATTTACTTCTGTTGTGTGTTTATTTGTGTTTTGTGTTTTGTTCTTTCCAATCCCAAGGATGAATTGAGTTTACTTTGTTGTGATTAGGAAAATGTTGATTATATGCTAAGACTTTGTATAATTTGCTTTGAATTTAATATGCATAACTTGTGATTGCTCGAAATTCTATGTTCACATAACATGTTTCGATTAGTTGATTGCAATCTGAGAAGCACATTTGAACATACATTGTCATGCATACCCAGAAAATGTGAGGATTTGAGCCTGTTGAATATTCACATGTATGCATATTTCATACACTTACTCGTTCTTCATGTGTGCACAATTCATGAGTTTTGCACCTAGAACTTGCTCAGAGACCACTTGAAACGTTTTATTAATCTGTGATGAATTAGAGATGATTAAGGCATTAGTAAAACACCATGGCCAAACTGACTTACAGCCCTGTAAACACTAATCCTTTAGGTTAACCTCTTTTGAGCCTAACATGTTTTTAGCCTTTTTCTTTGTTAACCTGCTTACTCCTAACCTGTTTTTAGCTTAAACACTAACCTGCCTTTGTTCCAACATGTGTTAAAGAGACAATTTTGTGACTTGTGGTGGTATTTTGTGCTTGAAAAGTCTTCTGGTTTGTGAAAGAAGTAAGTGTGGGGGTGTTGTAAAAAAAAATATTGTGTAAAAAAACAAATTTACAAAAAAAAAAAAAAAAAAAAAGAAGAAAAAAAAAAGAAAGAATAAGAAGTTTTTGTTCAGAAAGTGTGAAAGATTGGAGGTGAATAAAAGTTTGGTTGTTTGATTGTTTAAGCATATAGAAAACAAGTCACAAAATTGTTTTGTGGAACACTCGGAACATTTTGTATTTCCTTTCCCTTCGTTTCTTTTAACCCCTAACCTTTGGCCCCATTACACCATTGAAAGCCCTTATGATTTAATGATTTGTGGATTAATTGTGGAGACTTGGTCGATGAGCAAGCTTATGGGAACATTATTTGTGCAATTGTTATGAGAGTAAACACTTAACCCTAAACACTGAGCGGAAATATTTAGTGATCATTGTGAGTTTTAGTGGTTAATGTTGTTTCGATGTGCCTATTGGATTGCATGAGATTGATTGTATACTTGGTTTTCACACACTTCACCTGAGCATGAATGAGATGTACATGTTAAATGCTTGGCAAATTCTTTAGCCTTGGTATATAATTTTTATTCTGTTGATTACAACTGTTGTGAACTCGCTGAGGATTATGGTTGGAAAGAATATATGTTTTGTGTTTCCCTTTTCTGTTTTGTGTTGTTCTGTTTTACGTTTTGTGTTGCTAAGGGACTAGCAATAGCTAAGTGTGGGGGAATTTGATAGGAGCACAAAGTGTGACGTTTTTAATATGTTTTCCCTACTATTTGGCTATGATTTAATTGTAACTTTGCTATTTTAGCTTAGTTTCCATATTTGAGTCCAAAATGATGTATTAATGTGAACATGTGCAGAAATGAAGTCTAATGGGCTTTTTCGAGGCCCATTAGGGGGTGGTCTGCCATGAGGCCCAAGAAGGAGGCCCAAACCCAAGAAGGAGGCCCAAACCCAAGATGGAAGGCCCAAATCTATGAAGGAAGGCCCAAGTTCACAAAGCATGAGGAAAGGCCCAAGCCCAGAATTTCGGACATTCTGCCTGTGCAGATTTGTCAACTTGCGAAGCCTATATCTCCCAATTGCACCGTTGGATGCAGCTGTAATTTTGATACACGCTGCATGTGTATGTTAGATATTCTGTATTAAAATTTAAGAATCATCCAACCGTTCAAACGTGCATTATTCCGTTCTAAGTGGGAACTGCTCAGTGCTGTCTGCTTTTTATTTCTTTCCTCTTCTTTTATTTTCAATGCTCCACTCACCCCTATATTCTTTCCTCTTCTTTCTGCCCACACCATTAGTGTTTAATTTCTTTTACCTAAATAAATGGTTCATTGCCATATGACTACATTTCCACCATTCCACTTACCATTTGTTTTCTACCACTCACATTCCACTTCTCTTCCTTTTCTTTCTTTATTTCTTGCATTGTCTTCTTCTTCCTCTCCATTCTCCTATAAATAGCAGCCTCATTCTTCTCTTCAAAACACACCCCAATGGGGAGGGACAAACCCTCCTCTTTCTCTTCTCATCTCACATCATATTTTCCATTCTCTAATACTATGGGTTTTCAAGACTTCAAGGAGGAGGAGAAGGCGTCTACACCATCACCACCAGCCCCTATGCAACATCACCATCACCATCATCACTTTGTCTTCACAGCTTGGATTACTTGTGGTCAAGGATTCAAGATGTGGCTTCAAGATCTTCATGCTATTCATACGGTGTATTACGACTTAGCCTTTAAATTTATGCCTCTTTGTTGCTTGTTTATCCTTTGTATTAGTTAACATGACATGATTTATATAATTTTCAGCCTTTGTTTATGGGTTTATTTAATTGTTTGATCCTAATTAATTAGTTCTTCTAGTAGCTTATGTGACTCCGTTTATTTGATTCTATTTAAGTAGAGAACTTTTATATGTTTTTGTTTTAAGGTTGCAAACTTAAGATGATTGCATATAATTGGTGCTAGAATTAGGGTTTTAATTCTAATTCACAAGTAGTAAAGGCTTTGGAAAGATGTCGGAACAAATAAAAAGGATCACGGATAGATGGGTGGTCCCACTAGGTCGTGCACTTTAATTAACAACTCTTCTTTTGTGCGTTGGACATGTTTTGATTAGCTACCGTTGCATGTTTGATTGGTTAATCTAGGTGCGGTCGCTTAGGTTAATTTTCGTAAAAGATGTTTTATTTGGGGAATGATAATTGGCGGTCCAGCATTCCACATATGTTAATTTCGGTTTCATGGCTAGGGAACTTGGTTAATTTTCGGTCCAATAATTGGTAAACTTGTATACTTGTGGCTGAACTTTATATACTTTGTGTTTCATCTCTTATTTAATTCATTCTTTGTAATTTATTTCATTCAATTTATCTCTTAAACCCCCTTTTAGTTTGTACATATGTATATATTTATACTTTATACTTGTTAATAATTCTTGTGACAATTTTTGTTAGGTACACCCTTTGATCTCCGTTGTGAACGATACCCTACTATGCACTATACTACAACCGATAGGGTTTTTTTAAATTGATGCTCCTTTTGGGCGTATCAGGCGCTCGACAAGTGTAGGCATGAGGCTCCGCACATCCCGTCTTAAGTGGTCCATATCGATCGAATCATCGGACAACTCAAGAATAGGCTCTTGTTGTGGAGGAACAACTTCGAGCCTTTGCCGTGGCACATCTGAGTGCGGAACAGGTCCTCCGCAATTGGGACAGATGCCGCTGTGGAGAGCATCAACGAGTCGTTGATTATGAAGTTGAAGCTCCTCGTTCTTGCGGAACGGACGGACGCGTGTCCAAAGTCAAGGACAGAGATCCGTAAATCACGGATCGAGCGACGAAAGTCGCAAAGGGAATAGTGAACACGCACGTCGATTTATTAAACAATTCGGCCGACGCAAAAGTCGTGCGTCGGCCCAATCAAATTTTTTTGATTTTCTATTTTTTATTTTTTTATTTTTATTTTTTAATACTTTACGAAAAAGTCGTAAAGTGAACAGTGAAAACGCGTGTGAAACACGCGCAAAGGTTGCCGACACTTTAAATGGGCTTGGGCCATCGGAATGGTCTGGGCCTTAAAGTGGGCCTGGGCCAAAGAAATCTCCGTCCCATTATTGGTGGGCTTAAACTAATGGGCCTAAAAACGAACAGGCCCGACACACTAATGGGCTTGGGTTACGGGTTTTGGGCTTCGTGAATGACACGAGCCCAATGGGCTAAATTTTTATTTTTTATTATTATTTTTTTTTTCGTTTCGAAACCTAAAACCCTAACCAATCACACAAACAAATGGGCTTAAGGCCCAATAACAAACAAACTAACAAACAAGCCCAAAATAAACAGTAAATAGGAACAATAATTATGAACAGTAAAAATAAATAATTACAAAACAATAAAACAAAAGCAAACAATCTTTTTTTTTTATTTACAATTAAAATTTTTTACTTTTTTTTGAAAAACAAATAACGAGAGTGAAAAGAAAACTTACCTTTTTACTCCCAAGGAAACCGAAAATCACCAACAAGACATCAACCTCAAGGTTTTTCAACCTTGACTTCCTAAACGTATGCTCCGATGTATGTGGTAAAATTTCCGATAAACCCGGATTATTTCCTATACAAAATAAAAAGGTTAGTAATAAATTTACAAAATAAAAACAAAATATTTACAAAGTTAAAAATATGACACAAATTATCTATACAAAATGAATGAATAAATTTTCCTATGTCTACGTATATTTTATTTACACAATACACTTAAGTGTACAACAATATTTTCCTTTGCCTTAATATAGTTGAAAAAAAATGAAAGTTGATTCCAAGCGGTAACTCAAGGTGTACTTACGGCCTAGGTGCAATGCCTTGACTTAAATGACTTTCCGTGTTTTCAGAAGGCGAATGGCCAGATCATATGAGAATAAGCGAGGGGCAGGATTCATTTAGTGGACTACGGAGGCTTACGCCCCTATCGACTTACGTCAGTCTATAGTCCTCTGAATCCAAAACCTGTCACCCAGGGTCTCGACCTAGACACCATCCATGTGCCCCTTACTCAGTTGAGAAAACACTTAAGTGTTCGACAATTCTCCAAGTGTTAATAAAGGCCGCCCTCAACCTCAAATAACCTTACGGTAAAAATGAAGGGTTTATGCCAATATTAACAAAAGGACCTTACCTATTCCGTTCAAGTTACAACTTACAACAACAAAAAATAATCAACTATATAAAAGACACCTAAATAAATTACTAAGTGTAACAAAATATCTACAAGTATTATTTACAAGTGTTAGTTACAAGTATTATTGACAAGTAATATAAACAAATAATATGAACAATTAAAAAAAATAGTAAAATTATATACAATAAATAATTACAAAAATAGTATTCACAAAAATATATTAGGTTAGGAACATTTTCAATCCCCGGCAACGGCGCCAAAAATTGACACGCCCAAAATAGCTCATCAATTTCGAAAAGCCCTAAACGGCGCCAAAAATTGATACGCCCAAAATGAGCATCAATTTAAAAAAACCCTATCGGTAGTAGTATAGTGCATAGTAGGGTATCGTTCACAACGGAGATCAAAGGGTGTACCTAACAAAAAAATGTCACAAAGAATTAAATAAAATAAAGAATTATTATTAACAAGTATAAAGAATATATACATATGTACAAAGTAAAAGGGGGTTTAAGATATAAATTGAATGAAATTAATTAATTAAATTACAAAGAATAAATTAAATAAGATGGGATGAAACACAAAGTATATAAAGTTCAGCCACAAGTATACAAGTTTACCAATTATTGGACCGAAAATTAACCAAGTTCCCTAGTGATTTGAGAATTTTTACCTACGTCATTAATTATTACCTAAATTCCTAACAGTTGTCGTTGTAAAGTATAATGGGAAATAAAAGTTTTTCCCACAGAGGATTGTTATATTTACTTTTCAATGTCACAATAAATTAAATTAAATAAATAATTATATTAACAAGTATAAAGAATAAAGAATATATATATATACAAAATTAAATAAACTATACAGTATTGTTTCTATTTACAAAAATATACATTATATACAAAAGTATTTTTGGGGGTTTTTGAGATTTTTGAAAACAATAAATAATTAAAAGTAAATATTTTTGGATTTTTATTATTTTTGAAAACAAGAAAAACACACACAAATATTTTTGTATATAATGTATATTTTTGTAAATAGAAACAATACTGTATAGCTTATTTAATTTTGTATATATATATATTCTTTATTCTTTATACTTGTTAATATAATTATTTATTTAATTTAATTTATTGTGACATTAAAAAGTAAATATAACAATACTCTGTGGGAAAAACCTTTATTTCTCATTATACTTTACAACGACAACTGTTAGGAATTTAGGTAATAATTAATGACGTAGGTAAAAATTCTCAAATCATTTTGGCGCCGGCTCGCCGGGGATTGTTTTTACTATTTACTTTTTACTATTGACTTTTTACTTTTTACTATTGACTATTGACTATTGACTATTGACTTTTTACTATTTGGAAATAATATTTGTTAATTTTATTTATACTCACTAATTATATTTGTTGATATTTTGTTACACTTAGTAATTTATTTAGGTGTCTTTTATATAGTTGATTATTTTTTGTTGTTGTAAGTTGTAACTTGAACGGAAATAGGTAATGTCCTTTTGTTAATATTGGCCTAAACCCTTCATTTTTACCGTAAGGTTATTTGAGGTTGAGGGCGGCCTTTATTAACACTTGGAGAATTGTCGAACACTTAAGTGCTTTCTCAACTGAGTAAGGGGCACATGGATGGTGTCTAGGTCGAGACCCTGGGTGACAGGTTTTGGATTCAGAGGACTATAGACTGACGTAAGTCGATAGGGGTGTAAGCCTCCGTAGTCCACTAAATGAATCCTGCCCCTCGCTTATTCTCATATGATCTGGCCATTCGCCTTCTGAAAACACGGAAAGTCATTTAAGTCAAGGCATTGCACCTAGGCCGTAAGTCCACCTTGAGTTACCGCTTGGAATCAACTTTCATTTTTTTTCAACTATATTCAGGCAAAGGAAAATATTTTTGTACACTTAAGTGTATTGTGTAAATAAAATATACGTAGACATAAGAAAATTTATTCATTTTGTATAGATAATTTGTGACATATTTTTAACTTTGTAAATATTTTGTTTTTAACTTGTAAATTTTCTTACTAACCTTTTTATTTTGTATAGGAAATAATCCGGGTTTATCGGAAATTCTACCACATACATCGGAGCATACGTTTAGGAAGTCAAGGTTGAAAAACCTTGAGGTTGATGTCTTGTTGGTGATTTTCGGTTTCCTCGGGAGTAAAAAGGTAAGTTTTCTTTTCACTCTCGTTATTTGTTTTTGTAAAAATAAATAAAAAAAATATAAAAAAAAAAGAAATTTTTTTAATTGTAAATAAAAAAAAAAAAGTGTTTGTTTCTACTGTTTATTTTTACTGTTTGTTTTACCTTAGGGCTTGTTGTTTGTTTGTTATTGGGCCTTAGGCCCGTTTGTGTGATTGGTTAGGGTTTTAGGTTTCGTAAAATAAAAAAAATAAAAAATTTAGCCCATTGGGCTCGTGTCATTCACGAAGCCCAAAACCCGTAACCCAAGCCCATTAGTGTGTCGGGCTTGCTCGTTTTTAGGCCCATTAGTTAAGCCCACCACTTTAAGGCCCAAACCATTTCGATGGCCCAAGCCCGTTTAAAGTGTCGGCGAACCTTTGCGCGTGTTTTACACGCGTTTTCACTGTTCACTTTACGACTTTTCGTGAAGTATTAAAAAAATAAAATAAAAAAATAAAAAATAGAAAATCAAACAAATTTTGATTGGGCCGACGCACGACTTTTGCGTCGGCCGAATTTTTTAATAAATCGTGCGCGCGTTCCACTATTCCCTTTGCGACTTTCGTCACTCGATCCGTGATTTACGGATCTTTGTCTTCGACTTTGGACACGCATCCGTCCATTCTGTTCCCTTCCCCTTCGGTTTGTGTTAGTTCCCTTAGTCATTTCACGTGTTTTCCCTTAGTCTCTCTCTCTCTCTCTCTCGTTTTCTCTCGCTCGTTCTTCGTGTTCTTGAGTTTTCCCAGAAAACCTCCCAACTCACAGAAGCTTTCCTCCTTCCCAACCCAGAAATGGCCAAAAGAGTGAATTCTTTCAGCGATTTGTTTCGGGCAGGTCCTTCGAGAACCCGATCTTTGAAGGCTTGGCTGAAATAATTCCACCGAGCATGCGCGCGTAGCGCCGATGCTAGCATGCCGACCGAGCCACAACCGCAACCGCAACCACTACCCCAAGCACCAATCCTGGTTGCTGATCCACCAGCCGAGCCGGAAGCCGCTCCTGTCTATAGGAGACTTCCGAGGACAAAATACACCAAAGCTCGGAGAGATGCACTGGCGGCTTTCTTTGCGGTGTATTCTCACCCAACCAAGCCACAACGAGAAAGATTTGGTCCGAAAATCGGACTAGAGGAGGACCAAGTCTACTATTGGGGGTCGAGAAATAGGAAGAAGTTCGGTATCCTTACATCGAGCAACGTATTGCCGAGCTAGAGAGATGAAATGACGAGCTGGTGAGCAAGAACGAGGAGCTTCAACTTCGGGAATCAACGACTCGTCGATGCTCTCCACGGCGGCATCTGTCCCATTGCGGAGGTCCGGTTCCGCACTCGGATGTGCCACGGCGAAGGCTCGAAGTTGTTCCTCCACAACAAGAGCCTATTCTTGAGTTGTCCGATGATTCCATCGACATGGACCACTTGAGACGGGATGTGCGGAGCCTCGTACCAACACTTGTCGAGCGTCCATCCATACCTTTGCCATCTGACACCCTTCCCGGACCCGTTCTCTGATCTTGTCGGAGTCCACATCGACTTGATCTCGGATATCGCCCGCAAGGCCAAAGACGAGCTTATGCTCATGGCCACTGCCGGATTTCCTTTGTGGATAACTTCACCGACTCCCGACACGTCTATTCATCCCGAGACTCTTAATAGGGCCGAGTACTTGCGAGTGTTTCAACGTGCTGAACCTGCACCGTACTTCAAATCCGAATCGTCGAGACACTCGGCAACCATCCATCTTTATCCGACCACCATCGTTCAAATTCTCATGGATGTTGGTCGATGGTTGCTAGTCTTCTGTAGCATGATCACAAACGCCCAGACGTTGGAGATCCTTTCCTCCGACAACGAAGATGGCTACGAGGAGCAGAAGCAAGTGATGTCGGCCGAGTTTCGGTGCCATCTCACCTCGTTTCAACTCGTGAAGTCCAGTTTGTTCGGTATTCTCACCAACAACTGGATGGAAGTTGGGTCGTTGTGGATGTCTCCGTGGATGAACTGCGCTCAAATCCGAAGCCTTCCGTGAGATCTATATGCCGAAAACGCCCCTCCGGATGCCTGATTCGAGACTTGCAAAATGGATCTTCCTTGGTCACTTGGGTGGAGCACGTGGATGTACGCGAGAAGGAGATGAAGGCCATTTTCGAACCTTTCGTTCATTCAGGGTTCGCTTTTGGTGCAAAGCGTTGGATCTCAACTCTCCAACGACAAGCCGAGCGCTACATGTGCGCCACAGGTATCCACACTTCACCCGGTGACTCTATCATTTCTCTTGAAGGAAGAAGAGGACTGGCGGAAATGGCAAAGCAGATGACGATCTGTTTCTTCAACGACATCAGCAACTCCACGTACCACCACTGGACTTGTTCGAACCGAACAAGAGACACTCGAATGGAGGTCAGGACCAACAAGCGAAGGGGTGATCCGAGCAAGCCCCCTGGAGTCAATCGTACTACTGGTTGTTCTGTCATGCATCTTTCCCATCACACCAGGATCTTTGAGTTCCTCAAAGACGTTCAGACGAGACCAATGTGGGGCAGTATGTCGATGGACAGCTCTGTACGTGTGCTAGCGAATTTCACCATCGGTCTTGACCCGCGCAATCAGATCTCGGTGCTCGCCATAGATAGTCACAACGACTTCCTTATTCTTCAGGACTGTTGCACCGATGCAACGGGGTCGTCTGTGATTTATGCGCCGATCAACCATTCCATTCTCCAGTGTTTGTTATGTGGAGTTGAACCGGAGCCATTTCCGCTTATGTCTTCTGGCTTCTCCATTCTGCCAAACGTATCCGGAGCTATTCTTGATGGAACTCTACTGACTATGGTGTTCCAGATCCTAGTGAAGGCTACATCAGCCAAGTCTGCCGTGGAGTCGGCGACAACCCTTGTCCAAGACACACTTCAAAGGATCAGAGCCGCAGTCAACTAAGGAGCAAACGTTGGATGCAAGGCCCTGCTAGCCTTGTTTGTGACTGTTGGTGACTTGCTTCGGGAGGAGCTTCATGAGCTTCAAGGGGGAGTTTTTCTTTAACCTTTCTGTTTATTTCTGTTTGTGTGTTTACTTCTGTTTATTTTTTTGTTGTGTGTTTAAATTCAATAACCATGCCTGAATTTCTCATTTCGTGAAATATCTGTCTAACATTGAGGACAATGTTTAATTCAAGTGTGGGGGAAATGTTTATTAAAAAGAAAAGAAAAAATTTGAAAAATTCAAAAATTCAAAAAAATAATTTACTTGTTTTTGTTTTCTACGGTAACAATATATCGACTAAATCATACTTACTCCCTTGGTAGCGTTGAACCTACCATTGCACTAAGTAAGTCACTGTGGTCACGTATTGTTACTGATATGCGGTAAAACCGACGTCATTAAATATTACCTAAATTCCTAACAATTTGTCGTTGAATAGTATAATGGGAAATAGAGGTTTTTCCCACAGAGGATTGTTTATTTACTTTTCTAATGTCACGAAATTAACTAACCTATATTGTTTCTATTTACAAAAATGTACAATATATACAAAGGTGATATTTTTGGGTTTTTGAAATTCTTTTGAAAACAAGAAATAAATAAAAGAAAATATTTTTGGATTTTTATAAAATAAAACAAGGAGAATACAAATTCAAATATACAATTTAAACTAACACAATTAAATAAAACACACCAAAAATAATTAAACAAACACACAAATAAATGAATAACATATTTTTTTGGGTTTTTCGATATATAATTAAATCACACAAATATTCAAATTAAACAAATATTCAAATAAATAAACACACAACAAATATTTAAATAAATTGAGTTTGAGAGAGAAATGCTCATTTAATTCCGGCGAAGGATCTTATCGGATTCGCCGGATTTTCGATGAAGTTCGGGGAGCTTGGGTGCAGAGAGCAATTGGGCTGGCCCTTGGCTTGGGCTTTGAGGCGACTTGGTCAATGGCCAACTTAAGAAAGTCAGTTGACTTTCTTTCCTTCATTTCTTTCGGCCCAAGCCCGCGTCTTTCTCTTATTTTGGTTGACAAGTCAACTCGAGTTCTACTCCTCCTTTCCCATTTGACCCGTGGTCTTCATCGTTGCTATTCATCTTTTTATCTTCTTCTTTCTGAACACAGCAGAGTAGAGGGTGAGAGAGAACAGCGCCGGCTTTGATGGACGGCGAGATGCGGCGGTGCGAAAAGGGGCAGCGGCGGCAGTTTCGGGTTTCATGGCAGACCGGCGTGCGAGTAGACATGGAATGGATCCGAGATTGGGGCCGGCGAGAGGTGCGGGCTGAGCACGGTCTCGGAACTGGAACGGCGACGAGAGGTGATGGCTGGGCTAAATCTGAGATTGATGCCGGCTGGAATGGGGGGATGGCGGCGCACAAGTTCTGGGCAGAGAAGATCAATCCCCGCTTGGAGGCGGTGCGAGATTTGATGGAGCCGGCTGGACTTGAAGCGGACAGCACCGGTGATTGGTGTAGCGACAACGGCGGCAAGGGAGTGAAGGGTCGACGACTTGGCTTGTGGTGGCAGAGGACAACGACGCCGGGCTCGGTGGTGAAACCGATGAAAGCAGCGGTGAGGCTTTGCGGCGAGCACGTGCTTGGGGCCGCCGGTGAGATAACTGTCTGGCCACTTGGCATTTAAGCGGCTGTGCTCTTCCAGACGGTGGTGGTGACTTGGTGTTTCCAAACCTGCAAAATGGAAATGAGAGAGTGAAATTGTGATTTCTTTTGTGAATTGAATTCAGGTACAGTAGCTTGAGTGATGAATTTATTGTTGTCTGTGAGCTTGGTTGAGAAACATGATGGGATTGAAGACTGGTAGTGAAGCCGTGAGGGTGAGAAGAAGAGGAAGAGAGTTGTGTTTGGTGATAGAGTAACAGTAACAGGGAGGAATAAGGGCTTAGATAGCAACAGAGAGAAGGGAGGAGGGAGAGAAGAGATTGATTGATTAAGAGTAACCAGAGATTGGGGGAAGAAGAAGAGCTTAGGTAGTATCGGAGAGAAATAGAGGGAAGAGAAGAGAAGAAATTTGCAGTGAGTAACAGAGTGATTGTGACAGAGAGGGACTAGGACAGAAGTAGCTAGATGAGCTACACGTGAGCTTGAGAAGGGGGTGGAGAGGGGAGAGGATGGAGGCGCGGGGGAGAAGCCCCGGCCCCCGGCCATGGAATAATGAACAAGCTGCCGGGTATTTAAAGAGAAGAAAAGATATGATCTGTGGGAGCTCATGGGATTTGAATTCAAATTGTAGTGGGGGGATTTCTGTGATGAAGGTGGAAGGCAAGCTGGAGATGCTGCCGGTTGGAGTGGTAATACAGTCGGAGGAGAAGGAAGCCGTGAACATGCATGCTGCAAACAACAAAAGAAAACAAAACAATATAAAATAATAAAAATAAAATAATAAAAGTAATTAAAGGAAATAAATATAAAATAAAATAAAAGAAAAATAAAATAACAAAATAAATAAAATACATACTAAAATAAAAATATAAGTAAATAAAAATGTAAACAAGGGAAAATAAAATGAAGATTTAAAATGTGTATCGCCACCGCGTGTGGTGGTTGCGCCTCCGTGAGTGGTGGTTCGCCGGCAAATTGCCGGGATTTGAAACGTCTTTCGAAATCTTCGTACACGTTCTGATTTCCACATCCGAGGAATGACCGGTGTCATTAAATAATCGAAAAGTCACGGTTGACTTTCCGAAATTGCGCTGTAAATCTCCAAAATTCACCTTTTATGTGTAAATAAGCATTTTTCACATATTTTCCCTGAAAACACGAAAACAAACATTAAACCGACAAATAAGCTTTCAGAATAGAATCCATCCAAGTATTTAGAGCACTTTGTGAACGTATTTTACGTTCACATCAGTTACCCTAAATTGAAAAAAAAAATCAAAAACATCAAAAAATTGAAAAATAAAAAAAATCAAAAAAATCAAAAAAATCAAAAAAATCAAAAAATTACAAAAATATTTGCTTCTGTTTTGTTGTTTTTGTGTGTTTATTTGTGTTATGTGTGTTGTTTTCTTTCCAATCCCGATGATGAATTGAGTTTAATCGGTTGTGATTAGGAGAATGTTGATTATATGCTAAGGCTTTGTGTAGTTTGCTTTGGATTTAATATGCATAACTTGTGATTGCTCGAATTTCCATGTTCACATAACCTGTTTCGATTAGTTGATTGCAATCCGAGAAGCACATTTGAACATACATTGTCATGCATACCCAGAAATTGTGAGGACTTGAGCCTATTGAATATTCACATGTATGCATATTTCATACATTTACTCGTTCTTCATGTGTGTACAATTCATGAGTTTTGAACCTAGAACTTGCTCAGAGACCACTTGAAACGTTTTGTTAATCTGTAATGAATTAGAAATGAGTAAGGCATTAGTTGAGCACCATGGCCAAAGTATTCACTATCCATCTAAACACGAACTTTAGGAATCCCCTTTTGAACTAAACACTCATTAGCCGTTTCTTTTGTTCACCCACACCATCTCACCCTTGTTTTATTTATGTTTGCAAGACGATGATAGTGACTTCTTGTGTTCTTATGCTTCGGGTTTTGATTTGTATGGTAGTATACCAAAAGGCAAGTGTGGGGGTGCATTTTATTTTGTTGTATTTGTTCAAAGAAAGAAGAAAAAAATCAAAAACAAAAAGAAGGAATAAAGTTCCTCAAAGAAAAAAAAAAGAGAAAAGAAAGAAAGAAAGAAAAATGTCAGAAAGAGAAATGTCAAAAATAGAGTTATTTTCTTGTTTTTAATTTCAATAAAAGGTTGGAGGAAATAAGAAAGTTGTTTCGGGTATAGCATAGCTATGAGTTTCAAAGTCGTTGATTTGTCTTGCAAACATATGAAACATTTTTCATTTCCAGTCCCTTCATTCATTATTGACCATTCACCATTTACCATTCATCATTTGGTCCCTGTTTCACCTGAAAGTCCTTATGATCTAATGATTTGTGGATTAATTGTGGAGAGTTGGTTAATGAGCAAGCTTATGGGAACATTACTTGTGCAATTGTTATGAGAGTAAACACTTAACCCTAAACATTGAGCGGAAATATTTAGTGATCATTGTGAGCTTTAGTGGTTAATGTTGTTTCAATGTGCCTATTGGATTGCATGAGATTGATTGTATACTCGGTTTTCACACACTTCACCCGAGCATGAATGAGATGTGCATGTTAAACACTTAGCAAATTCGTTAGCCTTGGTATATAATTTTTATTCTCCTGATTATAACTCTTTTGAACTCGCTGAGGGTTATGGTTGGAAAGATGATGTGAACGTAAAATACGTTCATAAAGTGCCTTTAATTACTGGATTTTGCTATTCCGAAAGCTTAATTGTCTGTTTAATGTTTGTTTTCGTGTTTTTAGGGAGAATACCAGGAAAATGTTAATCTGCACAGAATAGGTGAATTTTGGAGATTTTCAGTGTAATTCCGAAAAGTCAACCGTGACTTTTCAGATATCAAAATGACACCGGTCATTTTGAGGATGTGGGCCCAGTTAATGTACGAAGATTTCGGAAACCATTCCGAATTCCGGCAAGTTTGTCGGCGAACCACCACATCAGGCGGCGCAACCACCACACGCGGTGGCGAAACATAATTCAAATCTCCATTATATTTTCCCATGTTTATGTTTATATTTATTTTTATATTTATGTTTATATTTTATATTTATATTTAATTTTTATTTTATATTTATTTGTTTGTTTATGTGTTTATTTATTTTGTATTTGTTTTGGTTTTGGATTTTTGTTACAGTCACCACCTCCACCAAGCCACCTTGGCTGCTAGCTTCACCAAACATCTCCACCGAGCCTTCCACTGCCGGCACCAACCATCTCCACTTCACCAACCTCCTTCCACCACCACTACAATCCAATACTCCACCTCCTCTCCTTCTTAGCTACCACCAGCTCCCCTTCCATTCTCTATTTAAGAGAAGCCCTGCAACCATTTCAATCACAATCAAGCAATCATCTAATTATCTCTTTTCTTCTTTTTGCAGGTTTGGACAGGCTCAAAAGGAGCATCAATTTAAAAAAACCCTATCGGTAGTATAGTGGTAAGTAGGGTATCGTTCACAACGGAGATCAAAGGGTGTACCTAACAAAAAATGTCACAAAGAATAAAATAAAATAAAGAATTATTATTAACAAGTATAAAGTATAAATATATACATATGTACAAAGTAAAAGGGGAATTAAGAGATAAATTGAATGAAATAAATTAATTAAATTACAAAGAATAAATAAAATATGATGATGAAACACAAAGTATATAAAGTTCAGCCACATATACACAAGTTTACCAATCATTAAACCGAAAATTAACCAAGTTCCCTAGCCATGAAACCGAAACTAACATATGTGGAATGCCCACACGGGTTATCATTCCCCAAATAAAACCTCTTCTATGAAAATTAACCTAGTGAACGCTCATCTAGATTAAACAATTAAACATGCAAAGGTGATCAATCAATAACATATCTAACGCATAGGAGAAGAGTTGTTAATTAAAGTGCGCGACCTAGCGAACGCTCGTCTATCCGCGATCCTTCTTATTTTGATTCCGACCCGTTTGATAAGCCTTTACTACTTGTGAATTAGAATTAAAACCCTAATTCTAGCACCAATTACATGCAATCATCTTAAGTTTTGAACCTTAAAACAAGAACACATAAAAGATTCAATAAAACCGAATCAAATAAACGGAGTCACATAAGCTGCTAGAAGAACTAATTAATTAGGATCTAACAATCAAATAAACTCATAAAATATAGGCTGAAAATTATAAACGTCATGTCATGTTAACTAGTACAAAGAATAAACAAGCAACAAAGAGGAACTCAAAAAGAGTAATTAAAGAATAAGTTGAAGTACACCATATGGAAAGTAGGAAGAACTCGAAGATCACAAACTCTTAAATCCTCACGCGAGTAACTCAAAAGCCGAGATTCCCAAGGTGATGATGATGGTGGTGATGATGGTTGATGGCTGGTGGTAATGGTGTAAACAGCTCCCCTCCTCCTTGAAGACTTGAAAACCCTAAATACTAGAGAATGGAAAATATGATGTGAGATGGAGAAGAGAAAGAGGAGGGTTTGTCCCTCCCCATTGGGGTGTGTATTGGTGAGAAGAATGAGGCTGCTATTTATAGGAGAATGGAGAGGAAGAAGAAGACAATGAAAGAAATAAAGAAAGAAAAGGAAGAGAAGTGGAATGTGAGTGGGAGAAAAGAAATGGTAAGTGGAATGGTGGAAATGTAGTCATATGGCAATGAACCATTTATTTAGGTAAAGGAAATCAAGCACTAATGATATGGAGAGAAAACAACAAAGATAGTGTGGTGAGATGGGTGGAAATATGGGGGTGAGTGGAGCATTGAGAATAATGGAAAATGAAAGAATTAGAAAGCAGGCAGCACTGAGCTATGCGCACTAGGAATGGAATATTGGACGTTTGGACGGTTGGATGATTCTGTAATTTGAATACAGAATACCTAACACACACATGCAACGTGCACCAAAAATACAGCTGGATCCAACGGTGCAAGTGGGAGATATGCGCTTCCAAAGTTGACAGATCTGCACAGGCAGATTGTCCGAAAATGGGCTTGGACCTTTCCTTCATGCTTTGTGGACATGGGCCTTCCTTCTTGGGCTTGGGCCTTCCATCTTGGATTTGGGCCTTCATATTGGGCTCATGGCAGCGCACCTCTTAATGGGCCTCGAAAAAGCCCATTAGACTTCGTAAATTTCCAACACTTTGCTTATTTTCCTCAAGTTATCTTCTTTTCTCTTTATTTGCAATAAGAAACCTACAAACACAAAAACTAATTAAATAACATAAATTTATGAGAAACTAACAACAAAAATGTAGAGAAATTGATATAAAAAGTTGTATAATTATGCACCTATCAGCAGGTTTGGGAAGCTCGTGCTCTACAATCCATGGCCGCCAAAAATCCCGTGCTCGTCCCAGCCAGGCCCGTGCGCACCTGCTGTCCTCGTGTCCGTGCTCTCTCCAAAAGCCCACTCCGGCGCTTCTATCATCACCAACTCACCACACCACCTGCAAGGATCAAGAACACAAACAACCCACCATCAATTCATTAATTTCCCACTGCAATTAATCATCAAATCACGACCATCTCACCTCTCGCCGCCGTTTCTTGCAGGACCCATCGATTAATTTCCATCGAGGCACACCCAATCTGCAATTGACCACCGTCGTCCTCTGCTGTCCCTGCCGGTGACTCACCGCTGCAACCTGGGAATCCCGGCGTCGTCCCGTACTTCGCCGTGATGCCCGGCCACATCCAATTCCGGCATCGATTGCTCTCTCGGACGAGAACAGCACCGATCACCACCGGACAACTCAAAGCCTCTCCGCCATCGACCCAGCACCGCTGCTCTCTGTCTCCATCGATGCCGGCGTCACAACCAATCCGGCTGCAATCCCAGCCACCATCAACCCGTGATCGTTGCCTTCACGCCGCCGTGCTTCAGGCTCCGCCGCTTCCCTAAGCCGCGCCGGCCTTCCCTTGGCGCGCCTCTTTCCACCGCTGCTGCAACCAAAAAAAAAAAAAGAATGAACGAAATGCAGAAAAAAAAGACGCACGGGAAAGAGCTGAACAAAGGAAAGATAGAAGGAAGGAGGAGGGGAAAAGACCAAGAAGGACACGGAAGAATAGAAATACACGGGTCAAACCCGTTGAAAAGTCAACAAAAAAATCTGACTTGGGTTTTGACCACCTTTGACCGGCCCACACCAAGCCCAATGTTCCAAATCTGCTAAGGACACCCACTTGGCCCAAGCCCAAAGTGCTCTCTACACCCGCCACATCCAAAGTCCGTTTTTATAGCTGAGTCTGCCACCTTCGCCTGCCAGACAGTGTCCATTTTCATGGACACAACAGTAACATTTTTCCCAAACTCGTTTATTTATTATAATTTATTTTTGTTTAATTAACTATTCGTGAATAATTTTGGGAAATGTTATTGTTTGTTTATTTTCTATTTTGTGTAATAATTGTTGGATTGAAGTTGATTGATTCTTCTAGCAGCTTATGTGAATTTTGTTTGTTTGGTTTTATCTTAAATGTTGAAACTAAATAATAAGGATCGCGGATAGACGAGCGTTCGCTAGGTCGCGCACTTGAATTAACAACTCTTCTTCTATGCGTTAGACATGTTTAGATTAATCACCTTTGCATGTTTAATTGTTTAATCTAGATGAGCGTTCACTAGGTTGATTTTCATGGGAGAAGTTTATTTGGAGAATGATAACCTGCGTAGGCATTTTACATATGTTAGTTTCGGATTCATGGCTAGGGAGTTGGTTAATCTTCAAAACAATATTTGTGTGTGTTTTTCTTGTTTTCAAAAATAATAAAAATCCAAAAATATTTCCTTTATTGTTTTCAAAAATCTCAAAAACCCCCAAAAATACTTTTGTATATAATGTATATTTTTGTAAATAGAAACAATACTGTATAGTTTATTTAATTTTGTATATATATATATTCTTTATTCTTTATACTTGTTAATAATAATTCTTTATTTAATTTAATTTTTCGTGACATTAAAAAGTAAATATAACAATCTTCTGTGGGAAAAACCTCTATTTCCCATTATACTTTACAACGACAATTGTTAGGAATTTAGGTAATAATTAATGACCTTGGTGAAAATCGAATAATCAAAAGAATATTTGTTTTCTGTTTCCTTTTCTATTTTGTGTTGTTCTGTTTTAAGTTTTGTGTTGCTAAGGGACTAGCAAAAGTTAAGTGTGGGGGTATTTGATAGGTGCATAATTGTACAACTTTTTATATCAATTTCTCTACATTTTTGTTGTTAGTTTCTCATAAATTTGTGTTATTTATTTAGTTTTTGTGTTTGTAGGTTTCCTATTGCAAATAAAGAGAAAAGAAGACCTAGCCATGAAACCGAAATTAACATATGTGGAAAGTTAGAAGCTAACCATTCCCCAAATAAAACCTCTCTACGAAAATTAACCTAAGTGAAAGCACCTAGATTAACCAATTAGACACGCCATCTTAGTCTAGAAAGCTAGCTAATCAAACCATATTTAGCGCATAGAAAAGAGTTGTTAATTAAAGTGCACGACCCATTATAGAAAAGTCCATATGTCCGCAATCCTTTTTATTTGACACCGACCTTTGTCCAAAGCCTTTACTACTCGTGAATTAGGTTTCCAAAACTATTAGGTGAATTGTAATCCCTAACTCTAGCTCCAATTATATGCAAATATTATAAGTATCGATCCCTATAACATAAACACATAAAAGTTTTCTATAATTCAGAATCAAGTAAACGAGAGTCACATAAGCTACTAGAAGAACTAATTAATTAGGATCCAATAACTAAATAAACTCATATAAATAGGCTGGAAATTATATAAATCATGTCATGTTAACTAATACAAAGAATAATCAAGCAACAAAGAGGAATTCATAAGAATAATTAAAGGAAAAGTCAGATTACACCATATGGAATAGCATGAAGACTTGAAGACCACGAAACCTTGAATCCTTGAAAGCAAGTAATCCAAACCGTGTGCAGCAAGGTGGTGATGATGATGGACGAAATTGATGGTGAAGATGGTGATGGTGCAGCCGCCTTTCCTCCTCCTTGAAGCCTTGAGAACCCTAAATACTAGAGAATGGAAAATATGATGGAGAAGAGAAAGAGGAGGGTTTGTCCCTCCCCATTGGGGTGTGAATTTGTGGATTTGTGAAGAGAAATAGGCTCCTATTTATAGGAAAATGGAGAGGAAGAAGAAGACAATGGAAGAAATAAACAAAGAAAGGGAAAATAAGTGGAATGTGAATGGGAGATAAAGAAATGGTAAGTGGTGGTGGAAATGGAATCATATGGCAATTAACCATTTATTTACCAAAAAGAAATTAAACACTAATGGTGTGGGCAGAAAGAAGAGGAAAGAATATAGGGGTGAGTGGAGCATTGAAAATAAAAGAAGAGGAAAGAAATAAAAACGGACAGCACTGAGCAGTGCGCACTTAGAACGGAATCCTGCACGTTTCAACTGTTGGATGCTTCTGAAATTTTGTTTAGGAATAACTGACATCCATGTGCAGCGTTTATCACAATTACAGCTGGATCCAACGGTGCAATTGGGAGATCTGGGCTTCGCAAGTTGACTAATCTGCACAGGCAGAATGTCCGAAAATCTGGGCTTGGGCATTTCCTCATGCTTTGTGAACTTGGGCCTTCATCTTGGAATTGGGCCTTCATCTTGGGCCTCACGGCAGACCACCTCTTAATGGGCCTCGCAAAAGCCCATTAGACTTCGTTTCTGCACATGTTCACATTAATACATCATTTTGGACTCAAATATGGAAACTAAGCTAAAATAGCAAAGTTACAATTAAATCATAGCCAAATAGTAGGGAAAACACATTAAAAACGTCACACTTTGTGCTCCTATCAGTTGTCATTTGTCCTATTCACAAACAAAAGAAAAGATAAATTAATAAAATAAAAAGGAATAAATAAATAAAATAAATAAATAAGAAAATAAAATAAAATGAATAAAAGGAAAATAAATTAAATAAAACTAAAGTCATTTATTATAATTAGAAATATAATTATGTAAAATAATTATGGACACGGGTGTTGGAAATGAATCTCCATTTCGAGAATTGACTTATGTTGACTTTTCGCCCAAAGTCACGGTTGACTTTTCGTCCTTTTCTCGGAAATGCACTAAATTACCCAAAATGTACCATTTTGTGTCGAAGCACTTATTTAACCTACACAAACACAATATGTACATTAAACAGACAAATAGGCTTTCAGAATAGCAAAATCCAGTAATTAAAGGCACTTTGTGAACGTATTTTACGTTCACATCACACCCCTACACTTGAACTATTGCTAGTCCTCTAGCAAACACAGAATAAAACTACAGAACACAAAAACAGAAAGGGAAACACAAACAATTTTCCAACAATTACCTCAGAGAACACAATCGGATTAGAGATGAAAGAAGTTAGGTATCAAAATATTTTCAGCTACGGAACATATGCAAAGGTGTCGTGTGTGAAGTATTATCATTTCAATGCACCAAAGTAAGCATGCATATCAAAACAGTGCTAACCAAAAACTCACAAGATATTCACTCTGATTTTCACACAAGTGTTTATAGGTTAGCTACACTATCACTCAAGCAAACTTATGCAAATTGACACGCCCCAAAAGAGCATCAATTTAAAAAAACCCTATCGGTAGTATAGTGGTGTAAGTAGGGTATCGTTCACAACGGAGATCAAAGGGTGTACCTAACAAAAAAAATGTCACAAAGATTAAATAAAATAAAGAATTATTATTAACATGTATAAAGTATAAATATATACATATGTACAAAGTAAGGGGGTTTAAGAGATAAATTGAATGAAATAAATTAATTAAACTACAAAGAATAAATTAAATGAGATGGGATGAAACACAAAGTATATAAAGTTCAGCCACATATACACAAGTTTATTAATCATTGGACCGAAAATTAACCAAGTTCCCTAGCCATGAAACCGAAATTAACATATGTGGAAAGTTAGAAGCTAACCATTCCCCAAATAAAACCTCTCTACGAAAATTAACCTAAGTGAAAGCACCTAGATTAACCAATTAAACATGCCATCTTAGTCTAGAAAGCTAGCTAGTCAAACCATATTTAACGCATAGAAAAGAGTTGTTAATTAAAGTGCACGACCCATTATAGAAAAGTCCATATGTCCGCAATCCTTTTTATTTGACACCGACCTTTGTCCAAAGCCTTTACTACTCGTGAATTAGGTTTCCAAAACTATTAGGTGAATTGTAATCCCTAACTCTAGCTCCAATTATATGCAAATATTATAAGTATCGATCCCTATAACATAAACACATAAAAGTTTTCTATAATTCAGAATCAAGTAAACAGAGTCACATAAGCTACTAGAAGAACTAATTAATTAGGATCCAATAACTAAATAAACTCATATAAATAGGCTGGAAATTATATAAATCATGTCATGTTAACTAATACAAAGAATAATCAAGCAACAAAGAGGAATTCATAAGAATAATTAAAGGAAAAGTCAGATTACACCATATGGAATAGCATGAAGACTTGAAGACCACGAAATCTTGAATCCTTGAAAGCAAGTAATCCAAACCGTGTGCAGCAAGGTGGTGATGATGATTGACGAAATTGATGGTGATGATGGTGATGGTGCAGCCGCCTTTCCTCCTCCTTGAAGCCTTGAGAACCCTAAATACTAGAGAATGGAAAATATGATGGAGAAGAGAAAGAGGAGGGTTTGTCCCTCCCCATTGGGGTGTGAATTTGTAGAGAAGAATGAGGATGCTATTTATAGGAGAATGGAGAGGAAGAAGAAGACAATGAAAGAAATAAAGAAAGAAAATGAAGAGAAGTGGAATGTGAGTGGTAGAAAAGAAATGGTAAGTGGAATGGTGGAAATGTAGTCATATGGCAATGAACCATTTATTTAGGTAAAAGAAATTAAGCACTAATAGTGTTGGAAGAAAGCAACAAATATGAGTTGGTGAGATGGATGACAATATGGTGGTGAGTGGAGCATTGAGAATAAAAGAAGAAGAAAGAATTGGAAAGTAGACAGCACTGAGCTATGCCCACTTAGAACGGAATAATTGACGTTTGAACGGTTGGATGATTCTCAAATTTTAATACAGCATATATAACACGCACATGCAGCGTGTATCAAAATTACAGCTAGATCGGACAGTGAAATTGGGAGATATGGTCTTCGCAAGTTGACTAATCTGCACAGGCAGATGTCCGAAAATCTGGGCTTGGGCCTTTCCTTCATGCCTTGTGAACTAGGGCCTTCCTTCATGGATTTGGGCCTTCCATCTTGGGTTTGGGCCTCCTTCTTGGGCTTGGGCCTCCTTCTTAATGGGCCTAGAGAAAGCCCATTAAGCTTCGTTTCTGCACAAGTTAACATTAATACGTCATTTAGGACTCAAATATGGAAACTAAGCTAAAATAGCAAAGTTACATTTAAATCATAGCCAAATAGTAGGGAAAACACATTAAAAACATCACACTTTGTGCTCCTATCAAATTCCCCCACACTTAGCTATTGCTAGTCCCTTAGCAACACAAAACTTAAAACAAAACAACACAAAACAGAAAAGGGAAACACAAAACATGTATTCTTTCCAACCATAACCCTCAGCGAGTTCAGAAGAGTTATAATCAGGAGAATACAAATTATATACCAAGGCTAACGAATTTGCTGAGTCTTTAACATGCACATCTCATTTATGCTCGGGTGTAGTGTGTGAAAACCAAGTATACAATTAATGTCAAGCAATCCAATAGGCACATATGAACAACATTAACCACTAAACCTCACAAGATTCACTAATTATTTCCGCTCAGTGTTTAGGGTTAAGTGTTTACTCTCAAAACAATTACACAAGTAGTGTTCCCATATGCTTGCTCATTAACCAACTCTCTACAATTAATCTACAAATCATCAGATCATAAGGACTTTCAGGTGAAACAGGGACCAAAAGTGAATGGTAAATGGTGAATGGTAAATGAAGTGAAAGGACTCGAAATGAAAAATGTTTTACATGTTTGCAAGACAACTCAACGACTTTGAAACTCATACCTATGCTAAACCCGAAACAACTTTCTTATTTTCCTCCAACCTTTTATTGAAAATAAAACAATACAACAAAATAACTCTATTTTTGTGGTATTTTTTTTTCTTTTTCTTTCTTTTCTATTTTTTTTTTTTTTGAGGAATTTATTCCTTCTTTTTATTTCTGATTTTTTTTTTCTTTCTTTCTTTGAACAAATACAACAAAATAAATACACCCCCACACTTGCCTTTTGGTATACTACCATACAAATCCGAAGCATAAAAACATAAGAAGTCACTATCATCGTCTTGCAAACACAAATAAAACAAGGGTGAAATGGTGTGGGTGAACAAAAGAAACGGCTAATGAGTGTTTAGTTCAAAAGGGGATTCCTAAAGTTCGTGTTTAGATGGATGCTGAATATTTTGGCCATGGTGCTCAACTAATGCCTTACTCATTTCTAATTCATTACAGATTAATAAAACGTTTCAAGTGGTCAATGAGCAAGTTCTAGGTTCAAAACTCATGAATTGTGCACACATGAAGAACGAGTAAATGTATGAAATATGCATACATGTGAATATACAACAGGCTCAAATCCTCACATTTTCTGGGTATGCATGACAATGTATGTTTAAATGTGCTTCTCGGATTGCAATCAATTAATCAACACAGGTTATGTGAACATGGAATTTCGAGCAATCATAAGTTATACAAATTAAATCCAAAGCAAACTACACAAAGCCTTAGCATATAATCAACATTCTCCTAATCACAACAGATTAAACTCAATTCATCTTCGGAAATGGAAAGAACAAAGCACAAAACAAACAATAACACACAAAACAGACACAAGTAATTTTTAATTTTTTCAAATTTTTTTGATTTTTTTTTTATGATATAGCTCAAATAAACGAACAACCACTTTCTAAGACTCGATAGCTCCAAAGCCAGTGCGAAACAAACGAGCTTACAAAACTATTTTTTTTCTTTTTCAATTTTTTTTTATTAGGGTAACAATACGTGACCACAGTGACTTAGTTAGTGCAATGGTAGGTTCAACGCTACCAAGGGAGTAAGTATGATCTAGTCGATATATTGTTACCGTAGAAAACAAAAACAAGTAAATTATTTTTTTTGAATTTTTCAGATTTTTCAGATTTTTCAAATTTTTTCTTTTCTTTTTAATAAACCTTCCCCCCACACTTGAATTAAACATTGTCCTCAATGTTAGACAGATATTTCACGAAAATGAATAATTCAAGCATGGTTATTGAATTTAAACACACAAACAGAAATAAATACACAAACAGAAATAAACACACGACAGTTAAGTAAATGAAAAGGGAAACAGAAAGACTCCCCTTTGAAGATCGTGAAGCTCCTCCCGAAGCAAGTCACCAACAATCACAAACAAGGCTAGCAGGGCCTTGCATCCAACGTTTGCTCCTTAATTGACTGCGGCTCTGATCCTTTGAAGTGTGTCCTGGACAAGGGTAGTTGCCGACTCCACGGCAGACTTGGCTGATGTAGCCTTCACCGAGATCTGGAACACTATAGTCAGCAGTGTTCCGTCAAGTATAGCTCCGGATACGTTAGGCAGAATGGAGAAGCCTGATGACATAAGTGGAAATGGCTCCGGTTGAACTCCACATAACAAACACTGGAGAATGGAATGGTTAATCGGCGCATAAATCACAGACGACCCTGTTGCATCGGTGCAACACTCCTGAAGAATAAGGAAGTCGTTGTGACTATCTATGGCGAGCACCGAGATCTGGTTCCGCGGGTCAAGACCGATGGTGAAATTTGCTAGTACACGCACCGAGCTGTCCATCGACATACTATCCCATTGTGGTCTTGTCTGCACGTCTTTGAGGAACTCAAAGATCCTGGTGTGATGGGAAAGATGAACAACGGAACAACCTGCAGTACGATTGACTCCAGGGGGCTTGCTCGGATCACCCCTGCGCTTGTTGGTCCTGACCTCCATTCGAGTGTCTCTTGTTCGGTTCGAACAAGTCCAGTGGTGGTACGTGGAGTTGCTGATATCGTTGAAGAAACAGATTGTCATCTGTTTTGCCATTTCCGCAAGTCCTCTTCTTCCTTCAGGAGAAATGATAGAGTCACCGGGTGAAGTGTGGATACCTGTGGCGCACATGTAGCGCTCGGCTTGTCGTTGGAGGGTTGAGATCCAACGCTTTGCACCAAAAGCGAACCCAGAATGGACAAAGGGTTCGAAAATGGCCTTCATCTCCTTTTCGCGTACATCCACATGCTCCACCCAAGTAACTAAGGAAGATCCATTATGCAAATCACGTATCAGGCATCCGGAGGGACGTTTTCGGCATATAGATCTCACGGAAGGCTTCGGATTTGTGCGCAATTCATCCACGGAGACATCCACGACGACCCAACTTCCATCCAGTTGTTGGTGAGAATACCGAACAAACTGGACTTCACGAGTTGAAACGAGGTGAGATGGCACCAGAAACTCGGCCGACATAACTTGCTTCTGCTCCTCGTAGCCTTCTTCGTTGCTGGAGGATAAGATCTCCAGCGTCTTGGCGTTTGTGATCATGCTACAGAAGACGGGCAACCATCGACCAACATCCATTAAGATCTGAACGATGGTGGTCGGATAAAGGTGAATGGTTGCCGAGTGTCTCGACGATTCGGCTTTGAAGTACGGAGCAGGTTCAGCTCGTTGAAACACTCGCAAGTACTCGGCCCTATGAAGAGTCTCGGGATGAATAGACGTGTCGGGAGTCGGTGAAGAAATCCATAGAGGAAAACCGGCAGTGGCCATGAGCAGGAGCTCGTCTTTGGCCTTGCGGGCGATATCCGAGATCAAGTCGGTGTGGACTCCGACAAGATCATGAGCAGGTCCGGGAAGGGTGTCAGATGGCAAAGGTATGGATGGGCGATCGACAAGTGTAGGCATGAGGCTCCGCACATCCCGTCTTAAGTGGTCCATGTCGATGGAATCATCGGACAACTCGAGAATAGGCTCTTGTTGTGGAGGAACAACTTCGAGCCTTCGCCTAGGCACATCTGAGTGCGGAACAGGACCTCCGCAATTGGGACAGATGCCGCTGTGGAGAGCATCGACGAGTCGTTGATTCTGCATTTGAAGCTCCTCGTTCTTGCTCACCAGCTGATCGTTTCTTCGCTCTAACTCGGCAATACGTTGCTCAGACGTCAGGATACCGAATTTCTTCCTATTTCTCGACCCCCGATAGTAGACTTGGTCTTCTTCTAGTCCGATTTTTGGACCAAATCTTTCTCGTTGTGGTTTCGGTGGGGTGAGAATACACCGCAAAGAAAGCCGCCGGTGCATCTCTCGAGCTTTGGTGTACTTTGTCCTCGGAAGTCTCCTATAGACGGGGAGCGGCTTCCGGCTCGGCGGGTGGATCGACAACCAAGATTGGTGCTTGGGGTAGTGGTTGCGGTTGTGGCTCGATCGGCTCGCTAGCATCGGCGCTATTGAGCATGCTCGGTGGAATTATTTCAGCCGGACCTTCAAAGATCGGGTTCTCTGAAGGACCTGCCCGAAACAAATCACCGAAAGAATTCACTCTTTTGGCCATTTGTGGTTTGGGAGGGGAGGAAAGCTTTTGGGATTTGGGAGGTTTTACGGGAAAACTCAAGAACGGATGAAGAACACGAAGAACACGAGAGAGAAAACGAGAGAGAGAGAGAGAGACTAAGGGAAAACGTGAAATGACCTAAGGAAACTAACGCGAACGAAGGGAAAGGAAGGAACGGACGCACGCTCGCACACGTGCCACGGACGAAGACCCGCAAATGTGGATCGGGCGACGAAAGTCGTAAAGTCTACGTGAACACGCACGCGGTTTATTAAACAATTCGGCCGACGCAAAAGTCGTGCGTCGGCCCAATCACATTTTTTTCTTGATTTTCTATTTTTTTATTTTTTTATTTTATTTTTTTAATACTTTACGAAAAGTCGTAAAGTGAACGAGTGAAAACGCGTAGCACACGCGCTTGCCGACACTTTAAACGGGCCTGGGCCATCGGAATGGTTTGGGCCTTAAAGTGGGCCTGGGCCAAAGAAATCTCTGGCCCATTATTGGTGGGCTTAACTAATGGGCCTAAAAACGAACAGGCCCGACACACTAAATGGGCTAAATACGGGCTTTTGGGCTTTAATACACCACCCATGGGTTTTTTTATTTTTTTTTTTTATTTTTTAATACAACCACCACCCCAAAGGGCTTCGTGCCCAATGACAAACAAGCCCAAAATAAACAGAATAGGCGTAATTATTACAGTTAAATAATTACAAAACAATTTTTTTTTTTTTATATACAATTACAAATTTTCAATTTTTTATTTTTTATTTTTTATTTTTTTAAATAAATAACGAGAGTGAAAAGAAAACTTACCTTTTTACTCCCGAGGAAACCGAAAATCACCAACAAGACATCAACCTCAAGGTTTTTCAACCTTGACTTCCTAAACGTATGCTCCGATGTATGTGGTAAAATTTCCGAATAACCTGGATTATTCCCTATAAAAATTAAAAAGTTAGTAATAAATTTACAAAATAAAAACAAAATATTTACAATGTTAAAAATGTATCACAAATTATCTATACAAAATGAATAAATAAATTTTCCTATGTCTACGTATATTTTATTTACACAATACACTTAAGTGTACAAAAATATTTTCCTTGGCCTGAATATAGTTGAAAAAAAATGAAAGTTGATTCCAAGCGGTAACTCAAGGTGGACTTACGGCCTAGGTGCAATGCCTTGACTTAAATGACTTTCCGTGTTTTCAGAAGGCGAATGGCCAGATCATATGAGAAATAAGCGAGGGGCAGGATTCATTTGGTGGACTACGGAGGCAAGCCCCTATCGACTTTCGTCTGTCTATAGTCCTCTGAATCCAAAACCTGTCACCCAGGGTCTCGACCTAGACACCATCCATGTGCCCCTTACTCAGTTGAGAAAGCACTTAAGTGTTCGACAATTCTCCAAGTGTTAATAAAGGCCGCCCGCAACCTCAAGTGACCTTACGGTACAAATGAAGGGTTTAGGCCAATATTAATAAAAGGACCTTACCTATTCCGTTCAAGTTACAACTTACAACAACAAAAAATAATCAACTATACTCAGAACACCTAAGTATAATTACTAAGTGTAAAATATCTACAAGTAAAATTAGTAAGTATATATAAAATTAACAAGTATTATTGACAAGTAATATAAACAAGTAATATGAACAGTTAAAAAAAATAGTAAAATTATATACAATAAATAATTACAAAAATAGTATTCACAAAAAAAATATTAGGTTAGGAACATTTTCAATCCCCGTCGACGGCGCCAAAAATTGACACGCCCAAAAGGGGCATCAATTTAAAAAAACCCTATCGATTGTAGTATAGTGTAAGTAGGGTATCGTTCACAACGGAGATCAAAGGGTGTACCTAACAAAAAAATGTCACAAAGAATTAAATAAAATAAAGAATTATTATTAACATGTATAAAGTATAAATATATACATATGTACAAAGTAAGGGGGTTTAAGAGATAAATTGAATGAAATAAATTAATTAAACTACAAAGAATAAATTAAATGAGATGGGATGAAACACAAAGTATATAAAGTTCAGCCACATATACACAAGTTTATTAATCATTGGACCGAAAATTAACCAAGTTCCCTAGCCATGAAACCGAAATTAACATATGTGGAAAGTTAGAAGCTAACCATTCCCCAAATAAAACCTCTCTACGAAAATTAACCTAAGTGAAAGCACCTAGATTAACCAATTAAACATGCCATCTTAGTCTAGAAAGCTAGCTAGTCAAACCATATTTAACGCATAGAAAAGAGTTGTTAATTAAAGTGCACGACCCATTATAGAAAAGTCCATATGTCCGCAATCCTTTTTATTTGACACCGACCTTTGTCCAAAGCCTTTACTACTCGTGAATTAGGTTTCCAAAACTATTAGGTGAATTGTAATCCCTAACTCTAGCTCCAATTATATGCAAATATTATAAGTATCGATCCCTATAACATAAACACATAAAAGTTTTCTATAATTCAGAATCAAGTAAACAGAGTCACATAAGCTACTAGAAGAACTAATTAATTAGGATCCAATAACTAAATAAACTCATATAAATAGGCTGGAAATTATATAAATCATGTCATGTTAACTAATACAAAGAATAATCAAGCAACAAAGAGGAATTCATAAGAGTAATTAAAGGAAAAGTCAGATTACACCATATGGAATAGCATGAAGACTTGAAGACCACGAAATCTTGAATCCTTGAAAGCAAGTAATCCAAACCGTGTGCAGCAAGGTGGTGATGATGATTGACGAAATTGATGGTGATGATGGTGATGGTGCAGCCGCCTTTCCTCCTCCTTGAAGCCTTGAGAACCCTAAATACTAGAGAATGGAAAATATGATGGAGAAGAGAAAGAGGAGGGTTTGTCCCTCCCCATTGGGGTGTGAATTTGTAGAGAAGAATGAGGATGCTATTTATAGGAGAATGGAGAGGAAGAAGAAGACAATGAAAGAAATAAAGAAAGAAAATGAAGAGAAGTGGAATGTGAGTGGTAGAAAAGAAATGGTAAGTGGAATGGTGGAAATGTAGTCATATGGCAATGAACCATTTATTTAGGTAAAAGAAATTAAGCACTAATAGTGTTGGAAGAAAGCAACAAATATGAGTTGGTGAGATGGATGACAATATGGTGGTGAGTGGAGCATTGAGAATAAAAGAAGAAGAAAGAATTGGAAAGTAGACAGCACTGAGCTATGCCCACTTAGAACGGAATAATTGACGTTTGAACGGTTGGATGATTCTCAAATTTTAATACAGCATATATAACACGCACATGCAGCGTGTATCAAAATTACAGCTAGATCGGACAGTGAAATTGGGAGATATGGTCTTCGCAAGTTGACTAATCTGCACAGGCAGATGTCCGAAAATCTGGGCTTGGGCCTTTCCTTCATGCCTTGTGAACTAGGGCCTTCCTTCATGGATTTGGGCCTTCCATCTTGGGTTTGGGCCTCCTTCTTGGGCTTGGGCCTCCTTCTTAATGGGCCTAGAGAAAGCCCATTAAGCTTCGTTTCTGCACAAGTTAACATTAATACGTCATTTAGGACTCAAATATGGAAACTAAGCTAAAATAGCAAAGTTACATTTAAATCATAGCCAAATAGTAGGGAAAACACATTAAAAACATCACACTTTGTGCTCCTATCACAAATGCCGCCATATGCTTGCACGTCAATCTTATCTCCACAAATCATGCATAAAACATCTTGAATCAAAAGGACTTTTATTCAGGTGAATTGTGGCTTAGGGCGAGGCGTTATAGAAATGAAATGGAAAGGAATCACAAATTCCGAGCAATCATAGTAAGCAATCACCGCCGAGATTTAACAATATTAGAAACAGTGAGATGCTAAACACATTTATTGAATTCAAATGAAACTAATAACACACTTTTTTTTTTTTTTTCGTTTCGAAATATCTCTTCTTCTCTCTCTTTTTTTTTTTTTTTTTCTTTCTTTTTCTTTTGTATATATATATATATTTTTTTTTTTTTCGAAACAGAAATAGAAACAACAAATTACAAAGTCACACCCCCACACTTATTCTTTTTCAAATCCCCGAGAACATAACAATTTAGCATCAGAACATAAGTAATCTCAGATTGCTTACTAAAATAGCTCGGAAAGGGTAAGGCAAGTGTTTAAGCTCAGGGTAGACATTTATGGTGCGAAGAAACGAAAGGCTAAATATATAGGCACAAAATTGCAAACTAATGATAATATTTAGGGACAAATGCTCATTTGGCTATGGTGGATTCCTAATGCCTTAATCATTTCCAAGATGTATCATGCATGACAGAGAGTTTCGACAAGATATTATGCAAGTTCTAGAGATACATATTACATAAGAATGATCACACATGAAGAACAAAGTGCTAAGAACTATGAATGCACTTTCAATAGGCTCAAAACTCACAGTATGGCATGTATAGTTCACACAAGTCTCTCTATGCTTCTCACAGTTCAATGCATCAATCTGACAATAATGGTGTACATGCAAAGTCCCATAGCAAATTAATTTAAAACATGAAGTTCAGGAGACCTAAGCATGCTTTCATCTCAAACAATTAAGTTCAATCTCATCATTGGTGTTGGAAATCACAAAACAAAAACACAAGCAGAAGCAAATATTTTTGAAATCCTTTTGAATTTTTGAATTTTTTTGATTTTTTTCAATTTACGCAACAATACGTGACCACAGTGACTTACTTAGTGCAATGGTAGGTTCAACGCTACCAAAGGAGTAAGTATGATTTAGTCGATATATTGTTACCGTAGAAAACAAAAACAAGTAAATTATTTTTTTGAATTTTTCAAATTTTTCAAATTTTTTCTTTTCTTTTTAATAAACCCCCCCCCCCCCCCCCACACTTGAATTAAACATTGTCCTCAATGTTAGACAAATATTTCACGAAATGAAAAATTCAAGTATGGTTATTGAATTTAAACACACAACAGAAATAAACACACAACATTTATACAAATGAAAAAGGAAACAAAAATAAACAGAAAGGTTAAAGAAAAACTCCCCCTTGTAGATCGTGAAGCTCCTCCCGAAGCAAGTCACGAACAGTCACAAACAAGGCTAGCAGGGCCTTGCATCCAACGTTTGCTCCTTAGTTGACTGCGGCACTGATCCGCTTCAATGTGTCCTGGACGAGTGTTGTTGCCGACTCCACGGCAGATTTAGCTGATGTAGCCTTCACCGAGATCTGGAACACCATAGTTAGTAGTGTTCCATCAAGAATAGCTCCGGATACGTTAGGCAGAATGGAGAAGCCTGAAGACATAAGCGGAAATGGCTCCGGTTGAACTCCACATAACAAACACTGAAGAATGGAATGGTTGATCGGCGCATAAATCACAGACGACCCCGTTGCATCGGTGCAACACTCCTGAAGAATGAGGAAGTCGTTGTGACTATCTATGGCGAGCACCGAAATCTGGTTCCGCGGGTCAAGACCGATGGTGAAATTTGCTAGCGGACGCACCGAGCAGTCCATCGACATACTATCCCACGGCGGTCTCGTATGCACATCTTTGAGGAACTCAAAGATCCCGGTGTGATGGGAAAGATGCACGACGAACAACCAGCGGTACGATTGACTCCGGGGGGCTTGCTCGGATCTCCCCTTCGCTTTGTGGTCCCGACCTCCATTCGAGTGTCTCTTGTTCGGTTTGAACAAGTCCAGTGATGATACGTGGAGTTGCGATGTCGTTGAAGAAACGGATCGCCATCTGGTTTGCCATTTCCGCTAGGCCTCTTTTCCCTTCGGGCGAAATGATAGAGTCACCGGGTGAAGTGTGGATCCCTGTTACGCACATGTAGCGCTCAGCTTGTCGTTGGAGAGTTGAGATCCAACGCTTTGCACCAAAAGCGAACCCAGAATGGACAAAGGGTTCGAAAATGGCCTTCATCTCCTTCTCGCACACATCCACGTGCTCCACCCAAGTGACCAAGGAAGAACCATTCTGCAAGTCTCGAATCGGGCATCCGGAGGGGCGTTTTCGGCATATAGATCTCACGGAAGGCTTCGGATTTGAGCGCAGTTCATCCACGGAGACATCCACAACGATCCAACTTCCATCCAATTGTAGGTGGGAGTACCTAACAAACTGGACTTCACGAGTCGAAACGATGTTAAATGGCACCGAAACTCGGCCGGCATCACTTGCTTCGCTCCTCGTAGCCTACTGCGTTGTCGGAGGGTAGGATCTCCAACCGTTGAGCGTTTGTGATCATGCTACGAAGACGGGCAACCATCGACCAACATCCATTAAGATCTCAACAATGGTGGTCGGATGAAGGTGGATGGTTGCGAGTGTCTCGAGGATTCCGATTTGAAGTATGGCGCGAGGCTCGCCACGTTGAAACACTCGCAAGTACTCGGCCCTATTTAGAGTCTCGGGATGAATAGAAGTGTCGGGAGTCGGTGACGATATCCGCAAAGGAAAACCGGCAGTGGCCGCTGAGCGCATGAGCTCGTGCTTGGCCTTGCGGGCGATATCCGAGATCAAGTCGGTGTGGACTCCGACAAGATCATGAGCAGGTCCGGAAGAGTAGATGGCACGGTACGGATGGGCGCTCGATAAGTGTAGGCATGAGGCTCCGCACATCCCGTCTCGAAGTGGTCCATGTCGATCGAATCATCGGACAACTCGAGAAGAGGCTCTTGTTGTGGAGTAACAACTTCGAGCCTTCGCTAGGCACATCGGAATGCGGAACGGGACCTCCGTAATTGGGACGATGCCGCCGTGGAGAGCATCGACGAGTCGTTGATTCTGCAGTTGAAGCTCCTCGTTCTTGCTCACCAGCTGATCGTTTCTTCTCTCTAGCTCGGCAATACGCTGCTCGAAAGACTGGATACCGAACTTCTTCCTATTTCTCGACCCCCAATAATAGACTTGGTCTTCTTCTAGTCCGATTTTTGGACCAAATCTTTCTCGTTGTGGTTTCGTGGGGTGACAATACACCGCAAAGAAAGCCGCCAGTGCTTCTCTCTGAGCCTTGGTGTATTTCGTCCTCGGAAGTCTCCTATTGACAGGAGCGGCTTCCGGCTCGGCGGGTGGATCAGCAACCAGGATTGGTGCTTGGGGTAGTGGCTGTGGCTCGGTCGGCATGCTAGCATCGGCGCTATTGAGCATGCTCGGTGGAATTATTTTAGCCAAGCCATCAAAGATCGGGTTCTCTGAAGGACCTGCCTGAAATAACTCACTGAAAGAATTTACTCTCTTGGCCATTTCTGGGTTGGGAAGAAGGAAAACTTTTCTGGGTTTGGGAGTTTTCTGGGAAAAAAAAAGACTAAGAACACAGATGAACAAGCGAGAGAAAACGAGAGAGAGAGAGAGACTAAGGGAAACCTAAGGGAAAAGTGTGGAATGAAACACACGAACAGAAGGGAAGGGAAGGGAACGGACGCACGCTCACACACGTGCCACAGACACAGATCCGTAATTTCCGGATCGAGCGACGAAAGTCGCAATGAAAACGACGCGTGCAACAAAAGTCGCAAAGGGAATAGTGGACACGCGCGTTTGATTTATTAAACAAATCGGCCGACGCAAAAGTCGTGCGTCGGCCCAATCAAATTTTTTGAATTTTCTAATTTCTATTTTTTTTATTTTATTTTTTTAATACTTTACGAAAAGTCGTAAAGTGAACAGTGAAAACGCGTGTGAAACACGCGCAAAGGTTGCCGACACTTTAAACGGGCTTGGGCCATCGAAATGGTTTGGGCCTTAAAGTGGGCCTGGGCCAAAGAAAATCCGGCCCATTATTGGTGGGCATAAACTAATGGGCCTAAAAACGAACAGGCCCGACACACTAAATGGGCATGAGGCCCAATAACAAACAAACAACAAAAAGCAAAACAGTAACAAAAATTATAAACAGTAAAAATAAACACAAGTAATAAAATTTACAAAATATTTACAAAGTTAGAAAATATCACAAATTATCTATACAAAATGAATAAATAAATTTTCCTATGTCTAAGTAAATTTTATTTACAAGTAAAGTTAAATTGTCCAAAAATATAGTTAAAAATAAAGTTGATTCCAAACGGTAACTCAAGGTGGACGTACGGCCTAGGTGCAATGCCTTGACTTAAATGACTTTCCGTGTTTTCAGAGGCGAATGGCCAGATCATATGAGAATAAGCGAGGGGCAGGATTCATTTGGTGGATTACGGAGGCTTACACCCCTATCGACTTACGTCAGTCTATAGTCCTCTGAATCCAAAACCTGTCACCTAGGGTCTCGACCTAGACACCATCCATGTGTCCCTTACTCAGTTGAGAAAGCACTTAAGTGTTCGACAATTCTCCAAGTGTTAATAAAGGCCGCCCTCAACCTCAAGTGACCTTAAAAAGGTACAAATGAAGGGTTTAGGCCAATATTAATAAAAGGACCTTACCTATTTCCGTTCAAGTTACAACTTACAACAACTTAAATAATCAACTATACAAAAGACACCTAAGTAAAATTATTACTAAGTATGTGTAACAAAAATATTTACAAGTAAAATTAGTAAGTATAACAAAATATCTACAAGTATTATTTACAAATAGTAAAACACTTTTTTTTTTTTTAAATAAATAACCGAAAAATAAACATGCAACCAATAAAATAGAAAAGGATAGAAATGCTCCCCCTTGAAGTGCATGCTTTCCGAAATAATCACCATCAATCACCAACAAACAAGGCTTCGAGGCCTTGCGATCCATAAGCTCACGACCTTTGGTGATGATCAACTATGAAGACTTCAAGCAGGAGCAAATGTGAGGTTGCCTCCTCATGAGCGCTTCTTTTTATAGACCTCAAAGCCGGTCTTCTCACACTCTAGGGTGAAGGTGGTGCAAAGTACATTTGCCTTCCATCTAAACAGCTCAAATATGGATGACATTCATGAGTCTTCATCCTGTTTACTCCAATCCCCAAAATCTCTCTAAGGCATTGGATCGCCTCGAGTTGTACCTCACTGCATGGTGGGCTTCTCATCTTGAATGACTCGAACGGGGTAGGTAATAATCCTCGCCTATGTGGAGGAATATAAGGTGTAGGCGGTATTCCTCGATCACACTCATGAATGGTGGAAATAGGCTTCACAACTTCTTGCCTTTGGGTAGATAGAAACTCAACAGGCTTGTGCACTTGTTCGAAACTTGAAGTTTGTTGACACATGAAGTGAGGATCCATGTCCAATTCAGGAAGGACACAAGCTAAAGATGCCTCAGCTTTGTGAACAGGCAGAGGGACACTAAAACTGTCAAGCCCGGACTCATATGTAGAAGCAGCAAAATCAATATCATCATGCACATATGAGTGTACAAACTCATCAAACATGTCATCATCATCAGAATAAGAGAGCTCTGGTAGCTCTTGCTTCTCAACCACAATAGAAGGATGAACTTCAACTATAGGCTTGGGAGGATTTAAAGGACCGAAAATCCTTTCACTCTTTGCTTGATTCCCCTTCACCAAATCAACTGAAAACACCTCCTTGATGACATTAAGTCGAAAGGTGGGCTGGAGTACTTGCAACTTGAGTTTTTCCCCCAAGACTTTGAGCTTCACGGTGCCTTTCTGAACATTAATCTTTGCACCGGCAATGGCCATAAAGGGACTACCAAGGATGATAGGCAATCCACTCTCTATCTTGGGGTCTTCATCCATATCCAAAATCACAAAATCTGCTGGAAGGATGAACTTGTCGACTCTAACCAACACATCTTCCACAATTCCCACCGGCATTCTGAATGTCTCATCTGCAAGTTGCACTGAGAGTGAAGTAGGTTGTAGATTACCAAAGGCTAGCTTCCGGAACGTTGCTAGAGGCATAATATTGATGCACGTGCACATATCCATAAGAGCTCCATCAAAAGACTTGTCACCAATTGTACACCCAACAACAAAGCTCGTAGGATCATGAATGCCACGTGATTCCCTTCGTTGAATGATTGCACTTGCCTCCTCTTTGAGCACAATTTTCTCCTCACCAAGGAATTTCTTCTTGTGCATGCATAGATTCTTGACAAATTCTGCATATGCTGGTACTCGACTGATGAGATCTAGCAGAGGAAGATTCGCGTCTGCTTTTTTAAAAATATCGAACACTTCAGTCATTAGCCCCTTCTTCTTTTTCTTTTTCTTGTCAGCAGCTTTATTCACTCTCTTTTTACTCTTTGAGAGCATAACATCACAATCATCCAATCCATTTCCCGGGAGTACTAATTCTTCCTCCCGGTTCCCATCCTCCTTTAATATGAAATTATGATGCATAACAGTATTATCAACATGGTTAAGAGGTACATTTTCTTCCCTCTTAACCCCACATGAATGCACATCAAAATCACCATTATGCAAAAGTAAGGGATTTGGATCACAGAACTCACATGGTTGCAGATTTGTCAGTTCTTGATCGTGCTCAAATAAACGGTTGGCCTCAAATTGCTCTACCAATTGATCGATCTTTGCACTCCGTTCTTGAGTTTCACGTCATTGTTCCTCGTCATCCGCTAAAGAATTTTGCAATTGAGCTGCCATTTCTTCAAGTAAAGAAAGTGACGGGTGTGACGGCTCGATGCATTGATTTTGAAAGTACCACGGATGCTCGAAGTTTCTAGAATCATCCCAAGAATAATTCCACTGTTCCATAGCTAAAAAATAAGTACCTAAAAAAAATTCAAAGAAAAATGTAAATAAGAACCAAAGAATAAAATAAAATAAAATACAAAAATTGCACACAAAAATTATATCTCACAAAAATAAAACAAAACAAGAATATTGCAAGAAAAATTCGATTACAAATACTAATAGATCAAAGTTAAACCTAAATCCCCGGCAACGGCGCCATTTGATTGGTTGTCAAAATATAGGAAATAGTAAATTAGACTCGGGATTGTCGAACCACGGGGATTAGAGGCCTAAAACCTAATTAGTAAAATATAACCAAATTTTCTAAAACTAAATAACAATTTTTTTATGAATTTCTTTTAACACACAAAATTTAACAAACTAAACTAAACAAATTATTTAGACTTAGAATAAATTTAACTTACAAAGAAAACACAAATTGGATTTTAAATAAATAACACAATTTCAAATATACACAAATATTCTATGTTTCTCAAAATTAACACAAATTATATTAAACAATTAACTAATTAAAATAAATAGAATTTAATAAAACAAAAATTTATTTAAATGTAGGAGAGAGAAAGAGAAGCTTAGTTTCGTGAGAGAAGAGAAAGCAGCCCGTGCTTTCTCTCTTGGTGAGCTGGATTTGACGAAAACCAAAGCTTGGCGAGGCAAGGTACAGAGAGAACGCCGGCGGTAAGCTTGAGATCGTGGGCGGCGGTAGGGCTACGCCGGTGGTCTGAGCTGCACAAATCGAGCACGGGCTCGATGTGGTTGGAGCGGCAAGGGCGGCGGCGACTAGATCAACGATGGCGAGCACGGGCTCGGGGTGGAGGCGGCCGGGCGGGAGATCGGCGATGGTGGCGGCGGCCCGGGCTCGATCGATCGATGCCGGCGGTGGACTTGAGATGGGAGTGACGCGGGCTTGGAGCTGGAATCACGGCGTCGGTGAAGCTTGGTGAACGGCGGCGAGAGAAGAGGCACGGTGAGCGATAGCGCCGGCTTGAGGAGATTGGGTCGCCGTAAGAGAGAGCAGGAGGCTTGCCGGAAATGGAGGTGGTTGTTGGCGGTGCTGAAAGACAAGGACTGGAGGTCCTCTTGGTGAAGCTTGGGACACCGGTGGGATTGAGCTTTGGGCTCGGTGGTGCTTGGAATTTCGAGTAGAGCGATGGTGGTGCTTGAATTGTGAATTTTGATTAATTGTCTTGCAGGTTATGGATTGAGGATTTTGAGTGCAGATGGTGAAGTGAACTTTGCGTGATGTGGTGATGAGATTAAGTGAGAACAAAGAGAGAAGAACAGCTGGGTGTAGATAGAAGACGGTGGGTGCGAGAGAGAAAAGAGGAAGAAGAAAAAGAAAAGAAAAGAAGTAGAGAAAGGGAAAGAAAGAAAGAAGAGGAAGGGAGCGAGAAGATGATAATCGGGCCAGAAGAGGGGGGAAGAAGATGATCAAGAGATGATGTCTAGCCGTGATTAAATAGATAGATAGAGAGATGGTGAAGGAGGTAGAAGCCAAAGAAACGGGCAAATAGTGGCTTAGTGGAATAGTGGTGGTGGAATAATGGAAAAGGTAAGTGATGGTGGTGGAGGATGTAGGTGGCCGGTTGGTGGTGGCCGGCAAGGGTGGTGGAGAATGGTTGTCATTTGTCCTATTCACAAACAAAAGAAAAGATAAATTAATAAAATAAAAAGGAATAAATAAATAAAATAAATAAATAAGAAAATAAAATAAAATGAATAAAAGGAAAATAAATTAAATAAAACTAAAGTCATTTATTATAATTAGAAATATAATTATGTAAAATAATTATGGACACGGGTGTTGGAAATGAATCTCCATTTCGAGAATTGACTTATGTTGACTTTTCGCCCAAAGTCACGGTTGACTTTTCGTCCTTTTCTCGGAAATGCACTAAATTACCCAAAATGTACCATTTTGTGTCGAAGCACTTATTTAACCTACACAAACACAATATGTACATTAAACAGACAAATAGGCTTTCAGAATAGCAAAATCCAGTAATTAAAGGCACTTTGTGAACGTATTTTACGTTCACATCACCCTACTATGCACTATACTACTACCGATAGAGTTTTTTTAAATTGATGCTCCTTTTGGGGCGTGTCAATTTTTGGCGCCGTCTCACCGGGGATTGTTTTTACTATTTACTTTTTACTATTGACTATTGACTTTTTACTATTTGTAAATAATACTTGTTATTTATACTCACTAATTATACTTGTTTATATTTTGTTACACTTAGTAATTTATTTAGGTGTCTTTTATATAGTTGATTATTTTTTGTTGTTGTAAGTTGTAACTTGAACGGAAATAGGTAAGGTCCTTTTTTTAATATTGGCTTAAACCCTTCATTTTTACCGTAAGGTTATTTGAGGTTGAGGGCGGCCTTTATTAACACTTGGAGAATTGTCGAACACTTAAGTGCTTTCTCAACTGAGTAAGGGGCACATGGATGGTGTCTAGGTCGAGATCCTGGGTGACAGGTTTTGGATTCAGAGGACTATAGACTGACGTAAGTCGATAGGGGTGTAAGCCTCCGTAGTCCACTAAATGAATCCTGCCCCTCGCTTATTCTCATATGATCTGGCCATTCGCCTCTGAAAACACGGAAAGTCATTTAAGTCAAGGCATTGCACCTAGGTCGTAAGTCCACCTTGAGTTACCGCTTGGAATCAACTTTCATTTTTTTTCAACTATATTCAGGCAAAGGAAAATATTTTTGTACACTTAAGTGTATTGTGTAAATAAAATATACGTAGACATAGGAAAATTTATTCATTCATTTTGTATAAATAATTTGTGACATATTTTTAACTTTGTAAATATTTTGCTTTTATTTTGTAAAATTATTTCTAACCTTTTTATTTTGTATAGGAAATAATCCGGGTTTATCGGAAATTCTACCACATACATCGGAGCATACGTTTAGGAAGTCAAGGTTGAAAAACCTTGAGGTTGATGTCTTGTTGGTGATTTTCGGTTTCCTCGGGAGTAAAAAGGTAAGTTTTCTTTTCACTCTCGTTATTTATTTAAAAAAAAAAAAAAAAAAAAGAGTGTTTGTTTGTTTGTTTTACTCTTTGTATTTATTTATTTTTACTGTTTATAATTACTGTTTGTTTTATTTTTGGGCTTGATTGTTGTTATTTGTTATTGGGCCTTAGGCCCGTTTGTGTGATTGGTTAGGGTTTTAGGTTTCGAAAAGAAAAAAAAAATAATAAAAATTAATAAATAAAAAAATTTAGCCCATTGGGCTCGTGTCATTCACGAAGCCCAAAAATCCGTAACCCAAGCCCATTTAGCGTGTGATATGCGGTTTTACCGACGTCATTAAATATTACCTAAACATCCTAACAATTTGTCGTTGTAAAGTATAATGGGAAGTAAAGGTTTTTCCCACAGAGGATTGTTTATTTACTTTTCTAATGTCACAAAATTAATTAAACTATATTGTTTCTATTTACAAAAATATACAATATATACAAAGGTGATATTTTTGGGTTTTTGAAATTCTTTTGAAAACAAGAAATAAATAAAAGAAAATATTTTTGGATTTTTATAAAATAAAACAAGGAAAATACAAATTCAAATATACAATTTAAACTAACACAATTAAATAAAACACACCAAAAATAATTAAACAAACACACAAATAAATGAATAACATATTTTTGGGTTTTTCAATATATAATTAAATCACACAATTCAAAATACAAATTAAATTATCCAAATAAATAAACACACAACAAATGTTTAAACAAATAAAATTAAAATGAGTTTGAGAGAAAAGAAATGCTCATTTAATTCCGGCGAGGGATCTGATCGGACTCGCCGGTGTTCGGTGAAGGCTCGATGAGCTCGGGTGTCCATAGCAGATTGGACTGGGCCTTGGGCTTTTGGTCAATGGGTTTTTGAGGCCCAATTAAGAAAGTCAATGACTTTCTTTTCCTTCATTCCGGTCTCCAGCCCAAGCACATGCGTTTCTTCTTGTTGACTTTTCAATGCCAATCTTCATTTTCTTCTTTCTTTATTCCAAGTCAACATTGAACTTCATCTTTCTCTTATTCACGATTTCTCTTCTTTTGCTTTCTTTCATTTCAGTTCATTCTTTCTTCTCCAAATCAAAGAAGCAATCAGCATGCTTGAGGGCTGATTTGGATGCAGCGGCGAGGGAGAGAGCACGGGCCTGGCAGAGGGGACGCCGGATTGAATTTCAGCTGCGGAGAGAGCCTGGGTTGCAGCGGCGTGGCGCAGCTGCTGCAAAAGAGATCCAGCAGAGATGACGAGCGGCGCCGGGAAGAAGACGACGCCGTGGTAGTGAGCTGCCGGCAGAGAGATGCGGTGGACGCGGGCTGGGAAGCGGCGACGGAGATCCGAGCTGGGCTCGGTCTTGGGCTTGGCTCGGCGTGAGGAGCGACGCCGAGGTGATCTTGAAGGACCGGCTGGACTGAAATCTGATGGCAGCGTCGAAGAAGCTGTGAGGAGCAAAGAGGCCAGGCGGTGGCGAGCAATTGATTCCGTGGCTGAGATCGAAGCGGGGCAGAGGAGGCCGTGATGGTGATTCCATGGTGTAGCGCTGGAGGCGCGGCAGAGCAGAGAGCAGCCACGGTGTCGCTTGAAATGGTGATGGCGGCGATGGGTCCTGCAAATTGAAATTGAGCACGAGATTAGTGGTGAGTAATTGTAACAGACGGGGAAGAAAAGAAGAGATTGATTGGAGATTGATTGATTTTAGTGAGGAACAGAGAACAGAGAGAGTTTGTGGAATTGATTGCAGTGGTGAATTGCAGAAGGGGGAAAGAAGAAGGGGCTGAGATAGTGTATGAGAGAAGGGAAAGGAGCAGAGTGTTTGCAGAGAGGTGAGAAGAGAAGGCACAGGGAGATTCCCTGTACACGGACGCATGAGAAGAGCAGAGGAACCAGAGAAGAGTTTGTGAAGGTGAGTGATTAGGACAGAAGGTGTAGCTGTGAGAGCTACACACGGACGCTTGGGAAATGGTGGAGGGGGAAAGAAATGGGAAAGAGTTGGTGGCGCGGGGAGAAGCCCCGGCCAAGGAAAACAGAGATAGAGCTGGGTATTTATAGAGGAGGAGGGCAGTGGTGATGGACTGATGGATTGCTGAATTTGAATTCAAATTGAAGGAGTGGGTGGATTAGTGGAGGAGATGCAGGAGTGAAGGACTGATCTGGTAGAGGGTGGAAGAACAGCTCAAAAGCTGTAGAGGAATCCAAAATGAAAAGGAGGGTAACGTGCTAGCTGCAAGAAGAAACCAAACAAAAGAAAAAGAAAAATAAATTAATAAAAAGAAATTAAATATTTAAATAAAGAATAAAACAAAACAAATAAATAAAATAACAAAAGGAATATTTATAAAATAAATATAAACAAGAAATAATTATTAGAGAAAATAGAATGGTGGTTTCAAAATGTGTATCGCCACCGCGTGTGGTGGTTGCGCCTCCATGCGTGGTGGCTCGCCGCAAAATTGCCGGGATTTGGAACGGTTTCCAAAATCTTCGTATAATGTTATATTCCACCTCCGAATGATGACCGGTGTCATCGGATAATCGAAAAGTCACGGTTGACTTTCCGATATTCTTATTGTAAACCACCAAATGCACCTTTTATGTGCAAATTATCATTTTTACCATATTTTCCACCGAAAACACGAAAACAAACATTAAACCGAGCAAATAAGCTTTCGGAATAGCATCCATCCAAGTATTTAGAGCACTTTATGAACGTATTTTACGTTCACATCAGCGTGTCGGGCCTATTCGTTTTTAGGCCCATTAGTTTAAGCCCACCAATAATGGGCCGGAGATTTCTTTGGCCCAGGCCCACTTTAAGGCCCAAACCATTCCGATGGCCCAAGCCCGTTTAAAGTGTCGGCAAGCGCGTGTGCTACGCGTTTTCACTGTTCACTTTACGACTTTTCATAAAATATTTAAAAAAATAAAAAAATAAAAAATCGAAAATCAAGAAAAAAATGTGATTGGGCCGACGCACGACTTTTGTGTCGGCCGAATTGTTTAATAAATCGTGCGCGCGTTCCAGTATTCCCTTTGCGACTTTCGTCGCTCGATCCGTGATTTACGGATCTTTGTCTTCGACTTTGGACACGCGTCCGTCCATTCCGTTCCCTTCCCCTTCGGTTTGCGTTAGTTCCCTTAGGTCATTTCACGCGTTTTCCCTTTCTCTCTCTCATTCTCTCTCGTTTTCTCTCGTTGTGCTTCGTGTTCTTGAGTTTTTCCCTGAAAATCTCTCAAACCCAGAAAAGCTTTCCTCCTTCCCAACCCAGAAATGGCCAAAAGAGTGAATTCTTTCAGCGATTTGTTTCAGGCAGGTCCTTTAGAGACCCCAATCTTTGAAGGTCTGGCTGAAATAATTCCACCGAGCATGCTCAATAGCGCCGATTGATATGCGGTAAAAACCGAGGTTCATTAAATATTACCTAAATTCCTAACAATTGTCGTTGTAAAGTATAATGGGAAATAAAGGTTTTTCCCACAGAAGATTGTTATATTTACTTTTCAATGTCACAATAAATTAAATTAAATAAAGAATTATATTAACAAGTATAAAGAATAAAGAATATATATATATACAAAATTAAATAAACTATACAGTATTGTTTCTATTTACAAAAATATACATTATATACAAAAGTATTTTTGGGGGTTTTTGATAATTTTGAAAACAATAAAAGAAATATTTTTGGATTTTTATTCTTTTTGAAAACAAGAAACACACACACAAATATTGTTTTGAAGATTAACTAACTCCCTAGCCATGAATCCGAAACTAACACATGTAGAATGCCTACGCAGGTTATCATTCTCCAAATATACTTCTCCCATGAAAATCAACCTAGTGAACGCTCATCTAGATTAAACAATTAAACATGCAAAGGTGATTAATCTAAACATGTCTAACGCATAGAAGAAGAGTTGTTAATTCAAGTGCGCGACCTAGCGAACGCTTGTCTATCCGCGATCCTCATTATTTAGTTTCAACATTAAAGATAAAACCAAACAAACAAAATTCACATAAGCTGCTAGAAGAATCAATTAACTTCAATCCAACAATTATTACACAAAATAGAAAATAAACAAACAATAACATTTCCCAAAATTATTCACGAATAGTTAATTAAACAAAAATAAATTATAATAAATAAACGAAGTTTGGAAAAATGTTACTGTTGCATGGACACTGTCTGGCAGGCGAAGGTGGCAGACTCAGCTATTAAATCGGACAAAACGGTATTTGGATGTGGCGGGTGCAGAGATCATTGGGCTGAAATGGGCTTGGAATGGGCCAAATGGGCTATTGGCCGGTCAAAGTCAATGAGTCCAAGTCAGTTTTGACTTTTCTCCATTTTCTTCTTTTCTGTGCGGATTGACATTTTTCTCATATTTTCCCTAAATACACAAAAACAAATATTAAACAGACAAATAAGCTTTCAGAATAGCAAAATCCAGTAATTAAAGGCACTTTGTGAACGTATTTTACGTTCACATCACACCCCTACACTTGAACTATTGCTAGTCCTCGAGCAAACACAGAACAAAACATCACAAAACAGAAAGGGAAACACAAAACAGACGGTCTTTCCAACCATAATCCTCAGCGAGTTCGAAAGAATTATAATCAAGAGAATAAAAATTATATACCAAGGTTAAAGAATTTGCTAAGCATTTAATATATACATCTCATTTATGCTCGGGTGAAGTGTGTGAAAACCAAGTATACAATTAATGTCAAGCAATCCAATAGGCACATCGAAACAACATTAACCACTAAAGCTCACAAGATTCACTAAATATTTCCGCTCAGTGTTTAGGGTTAAGTGTTTACTCTCAAAACAATTACACAAGTAGTGTTCCCATATGCTTGCTCATTAACCGACTCTCTACAATTAATCCACAAATCATCAGATCATAAGGGCTTTCAGGTGTATAATGTGGCCAAAGGGTGAATGGTGAATAATGAATGGTAAATGAAGTGAAAGGACTCGAAATGAAAAATGTTTTACATGTTTGCAAGACAAGTCAACGACTTTGAAACTCATACTTATGCTAAACCCGAAACAACTCTCTTATTTTTCCTCTAACCTTTTATTGAAAATAATACAAGTAAATAAAATAACTCTATTTTTGTGGTATTTTTTTTTCTTTTCCACATTTTTTTTTTCTTTTCCACATTTTTTTTTTTTTTTTGAGGAATTTTATTCCTTCTTTTTATTTTTGATTTGATTCTTTTTTTTTTCTTTCTTTGAACTAATACAACAAAATAAATACACCCCCACACTTGCCTTCTGGTATACTACCGTACAAATCAAAACCCGAAGCATAAGAACACAAGAAGTCACTATCATCGTCTTGCAAACATAAATAAAACAAGGGTGAGATGGTGTGGGTGAACAAAAGAAACGGCTAATGAGTGTTTAGTTCAAAAGGGGATTCCTAAAGTTCGTGTTTAGATGGATGGTGAATATTTTGGCCATGGTGCTCAACTAATGCCTTACTCATTTCTAATTCATTACAGATTAACAAAATGTTTCAAGTGGTCTCTGAGCAAGTTCTAGGTTCAAAAACTCATGAATTGTGCACACATGAAGAACGAGTAAATGTATGAAAGATGCATACATGTGAATAGTCAATAGGCTCAAGTCCTCACATTTTCTGGGTATGCATGACAATGTATGTTCAAATGTGCTTCTCGGATTGCAATCAACTAATCGAAACAGGTTAAGTGAACATGGAATTTTGAGCAATCATAAGTTATGCAAATTAAATCCAAAGCAAATCACAAAGCCTTAGCATATAATCAACATTCTCAAAATCATAACAATTAAACTCAATTCATCCTTGGGATTGGAAAGAACAAAGCACAAAACACAATAAAACACACAAAAACAAACAAACAGAAGCAAATATTTTTGTAATTTTTGATTTTTTGATTTTTTTGATTTTTTTTTCAATTTACGTAACAATACGTGACCACAGTGACTTACTAAGTGCAATGGTAGGTTCAACGCTACCAAGGGAGTAAGTATGATTTAGTCGAGATACCGTTACCGTAGAAAACGAAAACAAACAAATAAATAAACAACAGAAGCAATTTTTTTTTTCTTTTTTCAATTTTTTTTTTATTAGGGTAACAATACGTGACCACAGTGACTTACTAAGTGCAATGGTAGGTTCAACGCTACCAAGGGAGTAAGTATGATTTAGTCGATATATTGTTACCGTAGAAAACAAAAACAAGTAAATTATTTTTTTGAATTTTTCAAATTTTTCAAATTTTTTCTTTTCTTTTCAATAAACATTCCCCCCACACTTGAATTAAACATTGCCCTCAATGTTAGACAGATATTTCACGAAAATGAATAATTCAAGCATGATTATTGAATTTAAACACACAAACAGAAATAAACACACAAACATAAATAAACACACAATAGTTAAGTAAAAATGAAAAACGAGATAGAAAATACTCCCCCTTGAAGATCATTAAGCTCCTCCCGAAGCAAGTCACCAACAGTCACAAACAAGGCTAGCGGGGCCTTGCATCCAACGTTTGCTCCTTAATTGACTGCGGCTCGATCCTTTGAAGTGTGTCCTGGACAAGGGTTGTTGCCGACTCCACGGCAGACTTGGCTGATGTAGCCTTCACTGAGATCTGGAACACTATAGTCAGCAGTGTTCCGTCAAGAATGGCTCCGGATACGTTAGGCAGAATGGAGAAGCCTGATGACATAAGCGGAAATGGCTCCGGTTGAACTCCACATAACAAACACTGGAGAATGGAATGGTTGATCGGCGCATAAATCACAGACGACCCCGTTGCATCGGTGCAACACTCCTTAAGAATAAGGAAGTCGTTGTGACTATCTATGGCGAGCACCGAAATCTGGTTCCGCGGGTCAAGACCGATGGTGAAATTTGCTAGCACACGCACCGACCTGTCCATCGACATACTATCCCACAATGGTCTCGTCTGAACGTCTTTGAGGAACTCAAAGATTCTGGTGTGATGGGAGAGATGAACGACGGAACAACCAGCTGTACGATTGACTCCAGGGGGCTTGCTCGGATCACCCCTTCGCTTGTTGGTCCTGACCTCCATTCGAGTGTCTCTTGTTCGATTCGAACAAGTCCAGTGGTGGTACGTGGAGTTGCTGATGTCGTTGAAGAAACAGACTGTCATCTGTTTTGCCATTTCCGCCAGGCCTCTTCTTCCTTCAAGAGAAATGATCGAGTCACCGGGTGAAGTGTGGATACCTGTGGCGCACATGTAGCGCTCGGCTTGTCGTTGGAGTGTTGAGATCCAACGCTTTGCACCAAAAGCGAACCCTGAATGAACAAAAGGTTCGAAACTGGCCTTCATCTCCTTTTCGCGTACATCCACGTGCTCCACCCAAGTGACCAAGGAAGAACCATTCTGAAGATCACGTATCAGGCATCCGGAGGGGCGTTTTCGGCAGATCGATCTCACGGAAGGCTTCGGATTGGAACGCAATTCATCCACGGAGACATCCACAACGACCCAACTTCCATTCAGTTGTTGGTGCGAATACCGAACAAACTGGTCTTCACGAGTTGAAACGAGGTGAGATGGCACCAGAAACTCGGCCGACAGCACTTGCTTCTGCTCCTCGTAGCCTTCTTCGTTGTTGGAGGAAAGGATCTCCAACGTCTTGGCGTTTGTAATCATGCTACAGAAGATTGGCAACCATCGACCAACATCCATTAAGATCTGAACGATGGTGGTCGGATAAAGGTGAATGGTTGCCGAGTGTCTCGACGATTCGGCTTTGAAGTACGGAGCAGGTTCAGCTCGTTGAAACACTCGCAAGTACTCGGCCCTATGAAGAGTCTCGGGATGAATAGACGTGTCGGGAGTCGGTGAAGAAATCCATAGAGGAAAACCGGCAGTGGCCATGAGCAGGAGCTCGTCTTTGGCCTTACGGGCGATATCCGAGATCAAGTCGGTGTGGACTCCGACAAGATCATGAGCAGGTCCGGGAAGGGTGTCAGATGGCAACGGTATGGATGGGCGCTCGACTAGGGTAGGCATGAGGCTCCGCACATCCCTTCTCAAGTGGTCCATATCGATGGAATCATCGGACAACTCAAGAATAGGCTCTTGTTGTGGAGGAACAACTTCGAGCCTTCGCCTTGGCACATCTGAGTGCGGAACAGGACCTCCGCAATTGGGACAGATGCCGCTGTGGAGAGCATCGACGAGTCGTTGATTTAGAAGTTGAAGCTCCTCGTTCTTGCTCACCAGCTGATCATTTCGTCTCTCTAACTCGGCAATACGCTGCTCAGACGTAAGGATACCGAATTTCTTCCTATTTCTCGACCCCCAATAATAGACTTGGTCCTCTTCTAGTCCGATTTTTGGACCAAATCTTTCTCGTTGTGGTTTCGTGGGGTGAGAATACACCGCAAAGAAAGCCGTCAGTGCTTCTCTCTGAGCTTTGGTGTACTTGGTCCTCGGAAGTCTCCTATAGACAGGAGCGGTTTCCGGCTCGGCGGGTGGATCGGCGGCCATGATTGGTGCTTGGGGTAGTGGTTGCGGTTGTGGTTGTGGCTCGGTCGGCATGCTAGCATCGGCGCTATTGAGCATGCTCGGTGGAATTATTTCAGCCAAGCCTTCAAAGATCGAGTTCTCTGAAGGACCTGCCTGAAACAAATCGCTGAAAGAATTAACTCTTTTGGCCATTTCTGGGTTGGGAAGGAGGAAAGCTTCTGGGAATTTGGGAGGTTTTCTGGAAAAACTCAAGAACACGAAAAACAACAAGAGAAAACGAGAGAGAATGAGAGAGAGAGAGAGGGAAAACGCGTGAAATGACCTAAGGGAACTAACGCAAACCGAAGGGGAAGGGAACAGAATGGACGGACGCGTGTCCAAAGTTGAAGACAAAGATCCGTAAATCACGGATCGAGCGACGAAAGTCGCAAAGCGTACAGTGAAAACGCATGCGGCTTATTAAACAAATCGGCCGACGCAAAAGTCGTGCGTCGGCCCAATCAAATTTTTTTTTAATTTTTGATTTTTGATTTTTTTTATTTTTTTAATACTTTACTAAAAGTCGTAAAGTGAACAGTGAAAACGCGTAGCACACGCGCTTGCCGACACTTTAAACGGGCTTGGGCCATCGGAATGGTTTGGGCCTTAAAGTGGGCCTGGGCCAAAGAAAACTCCGGCCCATTATTGGTGGGCTTAACTAATGGGCCTAAAAACAAATAGGCCCGACACACTAAATGGGCTTGGGTTACGGGTTTTGGGCTTCGTGAATGACACGAGCCCAATGGGCTAAATTTTTTATTTTATTTTTTATTTTTTTACTTCGAAACCTAAAACCCTAACCAATCACACAAACGGACTTAAGGCCCAATAACAAAACAAACTAACTAACAAGCCCAAAATAAACAGTAAATATAAATAGTACAAATTACAAAACAGTAAAACAAAAACAAACACAATTTTTTTATTTATTTACAATTACAAATTTTTCAATTTTTTTTTTCTTTTTCAAAAACAAATAACGAGAGTGAAAAGAAAACTTACCTTTTTACTCCCGAGGAAACCGAAAATCACCAACAAGACATCAACCTCAAGGTTTTTCAACCTTGACTTCTGATAGGAGCACAAAGTGTGACGTTTTTAATGTGTTTTCCCTACTATTTGGCTATGATTTAATTGTAACTTTGCTATTTTAGCTTAGTTTCCATATTTGAGTCCAAAATGATGTATTAATGTGAACATGTGCAGAAACGAAGTCTAATGGGCTTTTGCGAGGCCCATTATGAGGTGGTCTGCCATGAGGCCCAAGATGGAAGGCCAAAACCCAAGAAGGAGACCCATACCCAAGAAGGAGGCCCAAACCCAAGAAGGAGGCCCAAACCCAAGATGGAAGGCCCAAATCCATGAAGGAAGGCCCAAGTTCACAAAGCATGAGGAAAGGCCCAAGCCCAGATTTTCGGACATTCTGCCTGTGCAGATTAGTCAACTTGCGAAGCCCATATCTCCCAATTGCACCGTTGGATCCAGCTGTAATTTTGATACACGTTGCACGTGTGTGTTATATATTCTGTTTTACAATTTGAGAATCATCCAACCGTCCAAACGTGAATTATTCCGTTCTAAGTGGGAATAGCTCAGTGCTGCCTGCTTTTTATTTCTTTCATTTTCTTTTATTCTCATTGCTCCACTCACCACCATATTGCCATCCATCCCACCACACTATCTTTGTTGCTTTCTCTCCATACCATTAGTGTTTGATTTCTTTTACCTAAATAAATGGTTAATTGCCATATGACTACATTTCCACCATTCCACTCACCATTTCTTTTTCTCCCACTCAAATTCCATTTCTCTTCCCTTTCTTTCTTTATTTCTTTCATTGTCTTCTTCTTCCTCTCCATTCTCCTATAAATAGCAGCCTCATTCTTCTCTTCAACACACCTCAATGGGGAGGGACAAACCCTCCTCTTTCTCTTCTCACATCATATTTTCCATTCTCTAGTATTTAAGGTTTTCAAGTCTTCAAGGAGGAGGAGAAGGCGTCTACACCATCACTACCAGCCCCTATTCTACATCACCATCACCATCATCACCTTGTCTTCACGGCTTGGATCACTTGTGGTCAAGGATTCAAGATGTGGCTTCAAGATCTTCATGCTATTCATACGGTGTATTTCGACTTAGCCTTTAAATTTATGCCTCTTTGTTGCTTGTTTATCTTTTGTATTAGTTAACATGACATGATTTATATAATTTTCAGCCTTTGTTTATGGGTTTATTTAATTGTTGGATCCTAATTAATTAGTTCTTCTAGTAGCTTATGTGACTCCGTTTATTTGATTTTGTTTTAGTAGATAACTTTTATATGTTTTTGTTTTAAGCTTGCAAACTTAAGATGATTGCATATAATTGGTGCTAGAATTAGGGTTTTAATTCTAATTCACAAATAGTAAAGGCTTTGGAAAGAGGTCGGAATGAAATAAGAAGGATCACGGATAGATGGGCGGTCCCACTAGGTCGTGCACTTTAATTAACAACTCTTCTTTTATGCGTTGGACATGTTTTGATTAGCTACCTTTGCATGTTTGATTGATTAATCTAGTTGCGGTCGCTTAGGTTAATTTTCATGAAAGTAGTTTTATTTGGGGAATGATAATTGGCGGTCCAACATTCCACATATGTTAATTTCGGTTTCATGGCTAGGGAACTTGGTTAATTTTCGGTCCAATAATTGGTAAACTTGTATACTTGTGGCTGAACTTTATATACTTTATGTTTCATCCCATTTTATTTAATTTATTCTTTGTAATTTAATTAATTCATTTCATTCAATTTATCACTCAATCCCCTTTTTACTTTGTACATATGTATATATTTATACTTTATACTTGTTAATAATTCTTTATTTTATTTAATTCTTTGTGACAATTTTTGCTAGGTACACCCTTTGATCTCCGTTGTGAACGATACCCTACTATCCCCTTATTGTTTTTACTATTTACTTTTTACTTTTTACTGTTGACTTTTTACTGTTGACTTTGACTATTGACTATTGACTTTTTACTATTTGTAAATAATAATTGTTAATTTTATTTATACTCACTGATTATACTTCTTTATCTTTTGTTACACTTAGTAATTTATTTAGGTGTCTTTTATATAGTTGATTATTTTTTGTTGTTGTAAGTTGTAACTTGAACGGATTAGGTAAGGTCCTTTTGTTAATATTGGCCTAAACCCTTCATTTTTACCGTAAGGTTATTTGAGGTTGATGGCGGCTTTTATTAACACTTGGAGAATTGTCGAACACTTAAGTGCTTTCTCAACTGAGTAAGGGGCACATGAATGGTGTCTAGATATGATCAAGACTCTGGGTGACGGGTTTGTAAAATTGGATTCAGAGGACTTGTCCACTAAATGAATCCTGCCTCTCGCTTATCTCTTGTGATCTGGCCATTCGCCTTCTGAAAACACGGAAAGTCATTTAAGTCAAGGCATTGCACCTAGGCCGTAAGTCCACCTTGAGTTACCGCTTAGAATCAACTTTCATTTTTTTTCAACTATATTCAGGCAAAAGAAAATATTTTTTGTGTAAATAAAATATACTTAGACATAGGAAAATTTATTCATTCATTTTGTATAGATAATTTGTGACACATTTTTAACTTTGTAAATATTTTGTTTTTATTTTGTAAATTTATTACTAACCTTTTTATTTTGTATAGGAAATAATCCGGGTTTATCGGAAATTTTACCACATACATCGGAGCATACGTTTAGGAAGTCAGGGTTGAAAAACCTTGAGGTTGATGTCTTGTTGGTGATTTTCGGTTTCCTCGGGAGTAAAAAGGTAAGTTTTCTTTTCACTCTCGTTATTTATTAAAAATAAAAAAAAAAAAAAAAAATAATAATAATAATTGTAAATAAAAAAAAAGTGTTTGTTTGTTTTACTGTTTTTAATTATTTATTTTTACTGTTCATAATTACTATTCTTATTATTTGTTTTGGGCTTGTTTGTTAGTTTGTTTTGCTATTGGGCCTTAGGCCCGTTTGTGTGTTGGTTAGGGTTTTTGGTTTCGTAAAATAAAAAATAAAAAATAAAAAAAATAAAAAAAATAAAAAAAAATTTAGCCCATTGGGCTCGTGTCATTCACGAAGCCCAAAACCCGTAACCCAAGCCCATTTAGTGTGTCGGGCCTGTTCGTTTTTAGGCCCATTAGTTAAGCCCACCAATAATGGGCCGGAGTTTTCTTTGGCCCAGGCCCACTTTAAGGCCCAGACCATTCCGATGGCCCAAGCCCGTTTAAAGTGTCGGCAAGCGCGTGTGCTACACGTTTTCACTGTTCACTTTACGACTTTTCGTAAAGTATTAAAAAAATAAAAAAAATAATAAAAAAATGAAAATGAAAAAAATTGTGATTGGGCCGACGCACGACTTTTGCGTCGGCCGATTTGTTTAATAAATCGTGCGCGCGTTCCACTATTCCCTTTGCGACTTTCGTTGCTCGATCCGTGATTTACGGATCTCTCGTCCTCGACTTTGGACACGCGTCCGTCCGTTCGTTTCCTTCCCTTCGATTTGCGTTAGTGCCTTAGGTCATTTCACGTTTTCCTTAGTCTCTCTCTCTCTCTCTCGTTTTCTCTCTCGTGTTCTTCCGTGTTCTTCGGTTTTCCCGAAACCTCCCTAATTCCCGAAAGCTTTCCATCCCCAACCCACAAATGGCCAAGAGAGTGAATTCTTTCGGCGATTTGTTTCGGGCGGGTCCTTCGAGAGAACCCGATCTTTGAAGGCTTGGCTGAAATAATTCCACCGAGCATGCTCGATAGCGCCGATGCTAGCATGCCGACCGAGCCACAACCACAACCGCAACCACTACCTCAAGCACCAATCTTGGTTGCTGATCCACCTATTGAGCCGGAAGCCGCTCCTGTCTATAGGAGACTTCCGCGGACAAAGTACACCAAAGCTCAGAGAGATGCACTTGCGGCTTTCTTTGCGGTGTATTCTCACCCCACCAAGCCACAACGAGAAAGATTTGGTCCGAAAATCGGACTTGAGGAGGACCAAGTCTATTATTGGGGGTCGAGAAATAGGAAGAAGTTCGGTATCCTGACGTCTGAGCAACGTATCGCCGAGTTAGAGAGACGAAATGATCAGCTGGTGAGCAAGAACGAGGAGCTTCAACTTTTGAATCAACGACTCGTCGATGCTCTCCACAGCGGCATATGTCCCAATTGCGGAGGTCCTGTTCCACACTCAGATGTGCCAAGGCGAAGGCTCGAAGTTGTTCCTCCACAACAAGAGCCTCTTCTCGAGTTGTCCGATGATTCCATCGACATGGACCACTTGAGAAGGGATGTGTGGAGCCTCATGCCTACCCTAGTCGAGCGCCCATCCATACCTTTGCCATCTGACACCCTTCCCGAACCTGCTCACGATCTTGTCGGAGTCCACACCGACTTGATCTCGGATATCGTCCGCAAGGCCAAGCACGAGCTCATGCTCATGGCCACAGCCGGTTTTCCTTTGTGGATAACTTCACCGACTCCCGACACGTCTATTCATCCCGAGACTCTTCATAGGGCCGAGTACTTGCGAGTGTTTCAACGTGCTGAACCTGCACCGTACTTCAAATCCGAATCGTCGAGACATTCGGCAACCATCCATCTTTATCCGACCACCATCGTTCAGATCTTAATGGATGTTGGTCGATGGTTGCCAGTCTTCTGTAGCATGATTACAAACGCCAAGACGTTGGAGATCCTTTCCTCCAGCAACGAAGAAGGCTACAAGGAGCATATGTAGGTGATGTCGGCCGAGTTTCTGGTGCCATCTCACATCGTTTCGACTCGTGAAGTCCAGTTCGTTCGGTACTCTCACCAACAACTGGATGGAAGTTGGGTCGTCGTGGATGTCTCCGTGGATGAATTGCGTTCCAATCCAAAGCCTTCCGTGAGATCGATTTGCCGAAAACGCCCCTCCGGATGCCTGATACGTGATTTGCATAATGGATCTTCCTTGGTCACTTGGGTGGAGCACGTGGATGTACGTGAGAAGGAGATGAAGGCCATTTTCGAACCTTTTGTTCATTCAGGGTTCGCTTTTGGTGCAAAGCGTTGGATCTCAACTCTCCAACGACAAGCCGAGCGCTACATGTGCGCCACAGGTATCCACTCTTCACCCGGTGACTCGATTATTTCTCTTGAAGGAAGAAGAGGACTTGCGGAAATGGCAAAGCAGATGACAATCTGTTTCTTCAACGACATCAGCAACTCCACGTACCACCACTGGACTTGTTCGAACCGAACAAGAGACACTCGAATGGAGTTCAGGACCAACAAGCGAAGGGGTGATCCGAGCAAGCCCCCTGGAGTCAATCGTACTGCTGGATGTTCTGTCGTGCATCTTTCCCATCATACCAGGATCTTTGAGTTCCTCAAAGACGTGCAGACAAGACCACAATGGGATAGTATGTCGATGGACAGCTCGGTGCGTGTGCTAGCAAATTTCACCATCGGTCTTGACCCGCGGAACCAGATCTCGGTGCTCGCTATAGATAGTCACAACGACTTCCTCATTCTTCAGGAGTGTTGCACCGATGCAACAGGGTCGTCTGTGATATACGCGCCGATCAACCATTCCATTCTCCAGTGTTTGCTATGTGGAGTTCAACCGGAGCCATTTCCGCTTATGTCTTCAGGCTTCTCCATTCTGCCTAACGTATCCGGAGCTGTACTTGACGGAACACTACTGACTATGGTGTTCCAGATCTCGGTGAAGGCTACATCAGCTAAATCTGCCGTGGAGTCGGCAACAACCCTTGTCCAAGACACACTTCAACGGATCAGAGCCGCAGTAAATTAAGGAGCAAACGTTGGATGCAAGGCCCTGCTAGCCTTGTTTGTGACTGTTGGTGACTTGTTTCGGGAGGATTTTTACGATCTTCAAGGGGGAGTTTTTCTATAACTTATCTGTTTTTCATTTGTATAAATGTTGTGTGTTTATCATTTGTATAAATATTTGTGTGTTTAATAATCATGCTTGAATTATTCATTTTTGTGAAATATCTGTCTAACATTGAGGACAATGTTTAATTCAAGTGTGGGGGGAAGATTTACTGAAAAGAAAAGAAAAAATTTGAAAAATTTGAAAAATTCAAAAAAATAATTTACTTGTTTTTGTTTTCTACTGTAACGGTATATCGACTATATCACACTCACTCCCTTGGTAGCGTTGAACCTACCATTGCACTAAGTGAGTCCCTGTGGTCACGTATTGTTACCTACATTGAAAAATCAAAAAAATCAAAAAATCAAAAATTACAAAAATATTTGCTTCTGTTTTGTTGTTTTTGTGTGTTTTATTGTGTTTTGTGTTTTGTTCTTTCCAATTCCGATGATGAATTAAGTTTAATTGTTGTGATTAGGAGAATGTTTATTATATGTCAAGGCTTTGTGTAGTTTGCTTTGGATTTAATATGCATAACTTGTGATTGCTCGAATTTCCATGTTCACATCACCGGTGTTAATTAATTGATTGCAATCCGAGAAGCACATTTGAACATACATTGTCATGCATACCCAGAAAATGTGAGGATTTGAGCCTATTGTATATTCACATGTATGCATATTTCATACATTTACTCGTTCTTCATGTGTGCACAATTCATGAGTTTTTGAACCTAGAACTTGCTCAGAGACCACTTGAAACATTTTGTTAATCTGTAATGAATTAGAAATGAGTAAGGCATTAGTTGAGCACCATGGCCAAAGTATTCACCATCCATCTAAACACGAACTTTAGGAATCCCCTTTTGAACTAAACACTCATTAGCCGTTTCTTTTGTTCACCCATACCATCTCACCCTTGTTTTATTTATGTTTGCAAGACGATGATAGTGACTTCTTGTGTTCTTATGCTTCGGGTTTTGATTTGTATGGTAGTATACCAAAATGCAAGTGTGGGGGTGCATTTTATTTTGTTGTATTTGTTCAAAGAAAAAAAAAAAAAAAAAAAGAGAAATTTCAAAAATAGAGTTATTTTCTTGTATTATTTTCAATAAAAGGTTGGAGGAGAATAAGAAAGTTGTTTCGGGTATAGCATAGGTATGAGTTTCAAAGTCGTTGATTTGTCTTGCAAACATGTGAAACATTTTTCATTTCCAGTCCCTTCATTCATCATTCACGATTCACTATTCACCATCCACCTTTTGGCCCCTGTTTCACCCTAAAAGCCCTTATGATTTAATGATTTGTGGATTAATTGTAGAGAGTCGGTTGATGAGCAAGCATATGGGAACACTACTTGTGTAATTGTTTTGAGAGTAAACACTTAACCCTAAACACTGAGCGGAAATATTTAGTGAATCTTGTGAGGTTTAGTGGTTAATGTTGTTTCGATGTGCCTATTGGATTGCTTGACATTAATTGTATACTTGGTTTTCACACACTTCACCCGAGCATAAATGAGATGTACATATTAAATGCTTAGCAAATTCTTTAACCTTGGTATATAATTTTTATTATCTTGATTATAATTCTTTCGAACTCGCTGAGGATTATGGTTGGAAAGACCGTCTGTTTTGTGTTTCCCTTTCTGTTTTGTGTTGTTTTGTTCTGTGTTTGCTCGAGGACTAGCAATAGTTCAAGTGTAGGGGTGTGATGTGAACGTAAAATACGTTCACAAAGTGCTTTTAATTACTGGATTTTGCTATTCTGAAAGCTTAATTGTTTGTTTAATGTTTGTTATTGTATTTTTAGGGAAAATATGAGAAAAATGTCAATTTCAACACAAAAGGTGAATTTTGGAGATTTACAGCGTAATTCGGAAAGTCAACCGTGACTTTCATTTTTGGAATAAAATATTGTACGAAGATTTCGGAAACCGTTCCGAATTCCGGCAAGTTTGTCGGCGAACCACCACATAAGGCGGCACAACCACCACACGCGGTGGCGAAACGAAAATTAAATCTCCATTTTATTTTCCCTTGTTTATATTTCTATTTCTGTTTATATTTATATTTATATTTATTTTTAGGTTTATATTTTATATTTATATTTATTTGATTTTATATTTATTTCTATTTGTTTGTTTATTTATTTTTGTTTTGTTTTATTTTGAATTTTGGATTTTGGATTTTTCAGCTCCACCACCGAGCTCCTCTTTGGCTGCTAGCTTCACCAACAAATCCCACCACCTTCACCAACCCGTTCCACTTCACCAACCCATTCCACCACCACCATTCCTTGGCCATTTCCTACCCTCCTCTTCTCTATTTAAGGCAACCCTGCAAGCACAAAACAATTCATCAATCTAATTATGTGTGTTTGTTTTCTTTTCAGGTTTGGAAGCTCAAAACCACACATTCACGGAAGCTCTGCCGTGCTTTCCTCTGTGCAGCCATGGCACCGCTTCCACAAACCCATTACCGGTGCCGTCCCCAAATTCAGGCCGCATCCATCACTCCCCGCCCACATCGCCGCTGCCCAAGTGCCCGTGCCCGGCGGCCGTGGCCGGCGCCACATCATCCTCTCGCCCAATCGAGCCCGTGCTCGATCTATCTCCACACCGGCCTCCTCTGTCGATGCCCAGTCCAGCAAAGCTATTGCCGCGTCGGTTTCCTCTCGCCGCTACTGCCGCGCCGCGACTCCTCGCGCACTCACCAAAGCCGCACCGACGCCTCGGCCATCTCTCACCGGCGTCGCCCTCGACCACCCATGGTTCCTCGGATCACACCGCCCAGCTCACCAATCTTGCCCGTGCCTCCCCGATCACGACGCCGCCGGCGTCCTCATCTCGGTCTCGTCGCCGAGCCTAGCCGGCGTTAATAATCACCACGCCGGATCGATCCTCCAATCAGGCCGCATCACCTCTGCCGCCGCCGCCCGTGCCATCAACTCCAATCAACGCCGGCACCACTCCGTTCACTGCTGCACAAAACCGCCGGCGACGCCGCCATCCTCTCTGCCATGCCTCGCCCTCTCTGCGATGAAGAAGTAGAAAAGAGATGAGAATAGAAGAGAGGTTTGATGCTGACATGGAATGAGCAAGAATAAAGAAAGTTGCTAGGTTGAAAAGTCAACCATTGCAAGGAATGGGCTGGTCACGGGATGAATGAAGAAGAGATGAATAATCTCTTTGACAAGTCAACATGGGCCAGTCAACAAAGTCAACAGAAATTGGGCCTCCAAGTCCAATTGCTCAGGCCCAGTCCAAATTGCTCACGGCACCCGCCACATCCAAAGTTACGATTTAATAGCTGAGTCTGCCACCTTCGCCTGCCAGACAGTGTCCATTTTCATGGACACATTAGTAACATTTTCCCAACCCTCGTTTATTTATTATATTATATTTTTGTTTAATTTTATTTTCCGTACTTTAATTAATGTGAATAAATGTTGGGATAAATTGTTACTATTTGTTTTATTTTCTATTTTGTGTAATAATTGTTGGATTGAAGTTAATTGATTCTTCTAGCAGCTTATGTGAATTTTGTTTGTTTGGTTTTATCTTTAATGTTGAAACTAAATAATAAGGATCACGGATAGTTGGGCGGTCCCGCTAGGTCGTGCACTTGAATTAGCAACTCTTCTTCTATGCGTTAGACATGTTTAGATTAATTACCTTTGCATGTTTAATTGTTTAGCCTGTCAGGGTGGTCTCGGGGTTAATTTTCATAGTGAGGTTTTATTTGGGAGATGTATGGTGGTCCAGCATCTTACATATGTTAATTTCGGATTCATGGCTAGGGAGTTGGTTAATCTTCAAAACAATATTTGTGTGTGTTTTTCTTGTTTTCAAAAATAATAAAAATCCAAAAATATTTCTTTTATTGTTTTCAAAAATCTCAAAAACCCCCAAAAACAACTTTTGTATATAATGTATATTTTTGTAAATAGAAACAATACTGTATAGTTTATTTAATTTTGTATATATATTTTCTTTATTCTTTATACTTGTTAATATAATTCTTTATTTAATTTAATTTTTCGTGACATTTAAAAAGTAAATATAACAATCTTCTGTGGGAAAAACCTTTATTTCCCATTATACTTTACAACGACAATTGTTAGGAATTTAGGTAATAATTTAATGACGTAGGCATAAAATCCCTCAAATCATTTTGTTGGTTAATGAGCAAGCTTATGGGAACATTACTTGTGCAATTGTTATGAGAGTAAACACTTAACCCTAAACACTTAGCGGAAATATTTAGTGATCATTGTGAGCTTTAGTGGTTAATGTTGTTTCGATGTTGATAGGAGCACAAAGTGTGACGTTTTTAATGTGTTTTCCCTACTATTTGGCTATGATTTAATTGTAACTTTGCTATTTTAGCTTAGTTTCCATATTTGAGTCCTAAATGACGTATTAATGTGAACATGTGCAGAAACGAAGTCTAATGAGCTTTTGCGAGGCCCATTAAGAAGGAGGCCCAGACCCAAGATGGCAGGCCCAAATCCATGAAGGAAGGCCCAGGTTCACAAAGCATGAGGAAAGGCCCAAGCCCAGATTTTCGGACATTCTGCCTGTGCAGATTAGTCAACTTGCGAAGCCCATATCTTCCAATTACACCGTCAGCTCTAGCTGTAATTTTGATACACGCTGCATGTGGGTGTTAGGTATACGGTATTAAAATTTCAGAATCATCCAACCGTTGGAACGTCCATTATGCCGCTCTAAGTGCGCACTGCTCAGTGCTGTCTGCTTTTTATTTCTTTCCTCTTCTTTTATTTTCAATGCTCCACTCACCCCTATATTCTTTCCTCTTCTTTCTGCCCACAATATTAGTGTTTGATTTCTTTTATCTAAATAAATGGTCCATTGCCATATGACTTCATTTCCACCATTCCACTTACCATTTCTTTTCTACCACTCACATTCCACTTCTCTTCCTTTTCTTTCTTTATTTCTTTCATTGTCTTCTTCTTCCTCTCCATTCTCCTATAAATAGCAGCCTCATTCTTCTCACCAATTCACACCCCAATGGGGAGGGACAAACCCTCCTCTTTCTCTTCTCCATCTCACATCATATTTTTCATTCTCTAGTATTTAGGGTTTTCAAGTCTTCAAGGAGGAGGGGAGCTGTTTACACCATTACCACCAGCCATCAACCATCATCACCACCATCATCATCACCTTGGGAATCTCGGCTTTTGAGTTACTCGCGTGAGGATTTAAGAGTTTGTGATCTTCGAGTTCTTCCTACTTTCCATATGGTGTACTTCAACTTATTCTTTAATTACTCTTTTTGAGTTCCTCTTTGTTGCTTGATTATTCTTTGTATTAGTTAACATGACATGATTTATATAATTTTCAGCCTATATTTATGAGTTTATTTGATTGTTAGATCCTAATTAATTAGTTCTTCTAGCAGCTTATGTGACTCCGTTTATTTGATTCGGTTTTATTGAATCTTTTATGTGTTCTTGTTTTAAGGTTCGAAACTTAAGATGATTGCATGTAATTGGTGCTAGAATTAGGGTTTTAATTCTAATTCACAAGTAGTAAAGGCTTATCAAACGGGTCGGAATCAAAATAAGAAGGATCGCGGATAGACGAGCGTTCGCTAGGTCGCGCACTTTAATTAACAACTCTTCTCCTATGCGTTAGATATGTCATTGATTGATCACCTTTGCATGTTTAATTGTTTAATCTAGATGAGCGTTCACTAGGTTAATTTTCATAGAAGAGGTTTTATTTGGGGAATGATAACCCGTGTGGGCATTCCACATATGTTAGTTTCGGTTTCATGGCTAGGGAACTTGGTTAATTTTCGGTCTAATGATTGGTAAACTTTTGTATATGTGGCTGAACTTTATATACTTTGTGTTTCATCATCATATTTTATTTATTCTTTGTAATTTAATTAATTTATTTCATTCAATTTATCTCTCAATTCCCCTTTTTACTTTGTACATATGTATATATTTATACTTTATACTTGTTAATAATAATTCTTTATTTTATTTAATTCTTTGTGACATTTTTTTGTTAGGTACACCCTTTGATCTCCGTTGTGAACGATACCCTACTTACACTATACTACCGATAGGGTTTTTTAAATTGATGCTCCTTTTGGGCGTGTCAATTTTTGGCGCCGTCGACGGGGATTGAAAATTCCTAACTATTATTTTGTGAATATTTGTGAATATTATTTGTTTATACTTGTTGATATTTTGTTACACTTAGTAATTTATTTAGGTGTCTTTTATATAGTTGATTATTTTTTTGTTGTTGTAAGTTGTAACTTGAACGGAATAGGTAAGGTCCTTTTGTTAATATTGGCCTAAACCCTTCATTTTTACCGTAAGGTTATTTGAGGTTGAGGGCGGCCTTTATTAACACTTGGAGAATTGTCGAACACTTAAGTGCTTTCTCAACTGAGTAAGGGGCACATGGATGGTGTCTAGGTCGAGACCCTAGGTGACAGGTTTTGGATTCAGAGGACTATAGACAGACGAAAGTCGATAGGGGCTTGCCTCCGTAGTCCACTAAATGAATCCTGCCCCTCGCTTATTCTCATATGATCTGGCCATTCGCCTTCTGAAAACACGGAAAGTCATTTAAGTCAAGGCATTGCACCTAGGCCGCAAGTCCACCTTGAGTTACCGCTTGGAATCAACTTTCTTTTTTTTTCAACTATATTCAGGCAAAAGAAAATGTTTTTGTACACTTTAGGTATATTGGATTAAACATGACTTTAAGATGGGTAGCTGTTTCAGTCCCATTGCACATTGAAGTCCTCTGTTCCCGTACCTAAGTGTATTGTGTAAATAAAATTTACTTAGACATAGGAATATTTATTTATTCATTTTGTATAGATAAATTGTGATACATTTTTAACTTTGTAAATATTTTGTTTTTATATTATAAATTTTATTACTAACTTTTTAATTTTTATAGGGAATACTCTGGGTTTATCAGAAATTCTACCACATACATTGGAGCATACGTTTGGAAGTCAAGGTTGAAAAACCTTGAGGTTGATGTCAGGTTGGTGATTTTCTGGTATCCTCGGGAGTAAAAAGGTAAGTTTTCTTTTCACTCTAGTTATTTATTTGTTTATATAAAAAAAAATAGAAAATAGAAAATTTGTAATTGTAAATAAAAAAAAAAGTGTTTTCTTTTGTTTTACTGTTGGTAATTATTTATTTTTACTATTTATAATTACTGTTTGTTTTATTTTTGGGCTTGTTGTTTGTTTGTTATTGGGCCTTAGGCCCGTTTGTGTGATTGGTTAGGGTTTTAGGTTTCGAAAAGAAAAATAAAAAATAAAAAAATAAAAAAAAATAAAAAATTTGGCCCATTGGGCCCGTGTCATTCACGAAGCCCAAAACCCGTAACCCAAACCCATTAGTGTGTCGGGCCTGTTCGTTTTTAGGCCCATTAGATTTAAGCCCACCAATAATGGGCCGGAGTTTTCTTTGGCCCAGGCCCACTTTAAGGCCCAGACCATTCCGATGGCCCAGGCCCATTTAAAGTGTCGGCAAGCGTTAGCGCGTGTGCTACGCGTTTTCACTGTTCACTTTACGACTTTCGCGTAAAGATTTAGTTAAATAAAAAGAAAAATTCTTATTGGACCGTCCCGCGACTTTCGCGTCGGCACGATAATTAAAAAAAAATAAAAAATAAAAAATGAAAAAAATATTTGATTGGGCCGATGGACGACTTTTGCGTCGGCCGATTTGTTTAATAATCCGCATGCGTGTCAACTGTAGCCTTTGCGACTTTCGTCGCTCGATCCGCAATTTGCGGATCTGTGTCTGTGGCACGTGTGCGTACGTGCGTCTGTTCCTTTTCCTTGGTTTGTGTCTATGTGCTTCATTCATTTTCACTTAGTTCCCTTTTAGTCTCTCTAAATTTTCTCTCGTTTGTTCATACTGTTCTTCACTTGTTCTTCGTTGTTCTTAGTTATTTTTCCAGAAAGCTATCCTCCCTCCCAACCTAGAAATGGCCAAAAGAGTGAATTCTTTCAGTGAGTTGTTTCATTCTAGTCCTCCAGAGAGTGATTTCTTTGAAGGCTTGGATGAAATCATTCCACCAAGCATTCTAGATACTGTTAATGCTAGCATGCCGGATGTGCCGGAACCAGAACCGGAACCGAACCACGAAGCACCAATCCGGGCTGCCGATCCACTTGTTGTTGTTGTTCTTGGTCCTTCCCGAAGCGTACGAGAGGCCCGAGGACGAGATTCACCAAGGACCAAAATGATGCGTTGACCGAGTTCTACACGGTGAATCCTCACCCACTCAAACTGCACGAGCAAGGTTTGCTATAGAACTCGGGTTAACTGAAAATAAGGTCTACAACCGGGGAAGGAGATTTCATGATAAGCACGGTATCCCGTCGGAGGAGCAGATTTATGCCGATCTAATGAGAAGAAACGAGGAGCTGATGAGTAAGAATGAGGAGCTTCAAGAGCAGAACCAGAAACTCATCGATGCTCTTCACGGCGGCATTTGTCCCCGAGTGTGGAGGTCTCGTTCCGCACCCGGATGTGCATCGATCAAGATTCGAAGTTGTTCCTCCGGAGCCTCTTCTTGTCTTGTCCGATGATTCAATCGACATGGATGACTTGCGAAGGGATGTGCGGAGCCTCGTACCAACATTAGTCGAGCGCTCATCCTTTCATGTGCCATCGACAACATTCGGGACCTGCTCGCTGATCTCGTTGGGTTAAATTCCGACCGATCGCCGATATCGTGAACAAAGCCAAAGACGAACTCCTTCTCTTGGCGCGGCTGGTTTTCCCCTGTGGATCTTTTCATCAAATCCCAGCACTTCCTTTCATGCCGAAATTCTTAATCATGCCGAGTACTTGCGAGTGTCTCAACGAGCTGAGCCTACACCATATTTCATATCGAAGCCTCGAGACACTCGGCGACCATTCACCGAATCCGACCACCATCGTTCGGATTTTAATGGATGTTGGTCAATGGTTGCTCGTCTTCTGTAGCTTGGTCACCAATGCCCATACCTTGGAGGTCTGTTCTCCGGGATAGAAGAAAGCTACAAGGAGCGAGTGCAAGTGATGTCTGCCGAGTTCCTAGTGCCAACACACAACGTTTCAACTCGTGAAGTCCGGTTTGTTCGTTCCTCTCACCAACAATTGGATGGAAGTTGGATTGTTGTGGATGTCTCTGTGGATGAAATGAGCTCAAAACCAAGGCCTTCCGTGAGATCAAGATGCCGAAAACGTCCTTCCGGATGCACGATACGTGATCTGCAGAATGGATCCTCCTTTGTCACGTGGGTGGAGCATGTTGATGTGCGAGAAAAAGATTTAACCCCCTTATTTAAACCTTTTGTTGAATCAGGTTTTGCATATGGAGCGAAGCGTTGGTTGGCACCTCTTCGACGACATGCCGAGCGCTACATGTGCGTGATGGGGATTCACACTTCACCCGGTGACTCGATCATTTCACCGGGAGGGAGAAGAAGCCTTGCTAAGATGGCAAACCAGATGGCGGTAAGTTTCTTCAACGACATCACCAACTCGACTTACCATCATTGGACTGCATCAAACAAAACGGGAGACACACGTATGGAGGTCGGGACCCGACAAGCGAAGGGGTGATCCTAGCCAACCCCTTGGACTCGATCGTACTTCTGGCTGTTCTGTCAAGCACTTCTCCCATCACACAAGAATCTTTGATTTTATCGGAGACGTACGGACAAGGCATTTATGGGATAGTGTGTCGATAGACGGTTCGGTACATGTGCTTACAAACTTCACCTTGGTCTTGACCCACGAAATTCTATCTCCGTTTTGGGCATAAGTAATCACGTCGACTTCCTCATACTCCGGGAGTGCTTCACAGATTCAACGGGGTCGTACGTGATTTATGCGCCTATCGATCAAGCAACCTTCCAGTCCATGTTATGTGGAGTTGACCCGGAGCCTTTTCAATTGATGTCATCTGGCTTCTCCTTTCTGCCCGATGTATCCGGAGACGTACTTGATGGAACTCTACGACGTTAGTGTTCCAGATCTCGGTGAAGGAAAATTCAGCCGGACGTGCTTGTGGATTTGGCAACGAGGCACGGTCCAGGACACGCTCAAAAAGATCAAAGCCGCAGTCAACTAAGGAGCAAACGTTGGATGCAAGGCCCTGCTAGCCTTGTTTGTGACTGTTGGTGACTTGCTTCGGGAGGAGTCTTTCGTTTCCCTTTTCATTTACTTAACTGTTTTGTGTTTATTTCTGTTTGTGTGTTTACTTCGGTTTATTTTTTTTTATTTTTGTTGTGTGTTTAAATTCAATAACCATGCCTGAATTTCTCATTTCGTGAAATATCTGTCTAACATTGAGGACAATGTTTAATTCAAGTGTGGGGGAAGGTTTATTAAAAAGAAAAGAAAAAATTTGAAAAATTCAAAAATTCAAAAAAAAAATAATTTACTTGTTTTTGTTTTCTACGGTAACAATATATCGACTAAATCATACTTACTCCTTTGGTAGCGTTGAACCTACCATTGCACTTAGTAAGTCACTGTGGTCACGTATTGTTACGTAAATTGGAAAAAAATATAATCAAAAAAATCAAAAAATCAAAAATGACAAAAATATTTGCTTCTGTTTTGTGTGCTATTGTTTGTTTTGTGCTTTGTTCTTTCCAATTCCGATGATGAATTGAGTTTAAATTGTTGTGATTAGGAGAATGTTTATTATATGTCAAGGCTATGTGTTGTTTGCTTTGAATTTAATTTGCATAACTTATGATTGCTCGAATTTCCATGTTCACATAACCTGTTTCGATTAGTTGATTGCAATCTGAGAAGCACATTTAAACATACATTGTCATGCATACCCAGAAAATGTGAGGACTTGAGCCTATTGAATATTCACATGTATGCATCTTTCATACATTTACTCGTTCTTCATGTGTGCACAATTCATGAGTTTTGAACCTAGAACTTGCTCAAAGACCACTTGAAACGTTTTGTTAATCTGTAATGAATTAGAGATGATTAAGGCATTAGTTGAGCACCATGGCCAAAATATTCACCATCCATCTAAACACGAACTTTAGGAATCCCCTTTTGAACTAAACACTCATTAGCCTTTTCTTTTGTTCACCCACATCATCTCACCCTTGTTTTATTGTGTTTGCAAGACGATGATAGTGACTTATTGTGTTTTTATGCTTCGGATTTGTATGGTAATATTCCAAAAGGCAAGTGTGGGGGTGCATTTTATTTTGTTGTAATTGTTCAAACAAAGAAAAAAAAATCAAAAACAAAAAGAAGGAATAAAGTTCCTCAAGAAAAAAAGAAAAGAAAAAAAAAGAAAAAAAAGAAAAAAAATAGAGTTATTTTCTTGTATTATTTTCAATAAAAGGTTGGAGGAGAATAAGAAAGTTGTTTCGGGTATAGCATAGGTATGAGTTTCAAAGTCGTTGACTTGTCTTGCAAACATGTGAAACATTTTTCATTTCCGGTCCCTTCATTCATCATTCACTATTCACCATTCACCCTTTTGGCCCCGTTTATACCCTTGAAGCCCTTATGATCTAATGATTTGTGGATTAATTGTGGAGAGTTGGTTAATGAGCAAGCTTATGGGAACATTACTTGTGCAATTGTTATGAGAGTAAACACTTAACCCTAAACACTGAGCGGAAATATTTAGTGACCATTGTGAGCTTTAGTGGTTAATGTTGTTTCGATGTGCCTATTTGATTGCATGAGATTAATTGTATACTCGGTTTTCACACACTTCACCCGAGCATAAATGAGATGTGCATGTTAAAGACTTAGCAAATTCTTTAGCCTTGGTATATAATTTTTATTCTCTTGATTATAACTCTTCTGAACTCGCTGAGGGTTATGGTTGGAAAGACCATTTTGTTTTGTGTTGTTCTGTTTTAAAGTTTTGTGTTTGCTAGAGGACTAGCAATAGCTAAGTGTGGGGGAATTTGATAGGAGCACAAAGTGTGACGTTTTTAATGTGTTTTCCCTACTATTTGGCTATGATTTAATTGTAACTTTGCTATTTTAGCTTAGTTTCCATATTTGAGTCCTAAATGACGTATTAATGTGAACATGTGCAGAAACGAAGTCTAATGGGCTTTTGCGAGGCCCATTAAGAAGGAGGCCCATTAAGAAGGAGGCCCATTAAGAAGGAGGCCCAGACCCAAGATGGCAGGCCCAAATCCATGAAGGAAGGCCCAGGTTCACAAAGCATGAGGAAAGGCCCAAGCCCAGATTTTCGGACATTCTGCCTGTGCAGATTAGTCAACTTGCGAAGCCCATATCTCCCAATTTCACCGTCAGATCTAGCTGTAATTTTGATACACGCTGCATGTGGGTGTTAGGTATAGGATATTAAAATTTCAGAATCATCCAACCGTTGGAACGTCCATTATGCCGCTCTAAGTGCGCACTGCTCAGTGCTGTCTGCTTTTTATTTCTTTCCTCTTCTTTTATTTTCAATGCTCCACTCACCCCTATATTCTTTCCTCTTCTTTCTGCCCACAATATTAGTATTTGATTTCTTTTACCTAAATAAATGGTCCATTGCCATATGACTTCATTTCCACCATTCCACTTACCATTTCTTTTCTACCACTCACATTCCACTTCTCTTCCTTTTCTTTCTTTATTTCTTTCATTGTCTTCTTCTTCCTCTCCATTCTCCTATAAATAGCAGCCTCATTCTTCTCACCAATTCACACCCCAATGGGGAGGGACAAACCCTCCTCTTTCTCTTCTCCATCTCACATCATATTTTTCATTCTCTAGTATTTAGGGTTTTCAAGTCTTCAAGGAGGAGGGGAGCTGTTTACACCATTACCACCAGCCATCAACCATCATCACCACCATCATCATCACCTTGGGAATCTCGGCTTTTGAGTTACTCGCGTGAGGATTTAAGAGTTTGTGATCTTCGAGTTCTTCCTACTTTCCATATGGTGTACTTCAACTTATTCTTTAATTACTCTTTTTGAGTTCCTCTTTGTTGCTTGATTATTCTTTGTATTAGTTAACATGACATGATTTATATAATTTTCAGCCTATATTTATGAGTTTATTTGATTGTTAGATCCTAATTAATTAGTTCTTCTAGCAGCTTATGTGACTCCGTTTATTTGATTCGGTTTTATTGAATCTTTTATGTGTTCTTGTTTTAAGGTTCGAAACTTAAGATGATTGCATGTAATTGGTGCTAGAATTAGGGTTTTAATTCTAATTCACAAGTAGTAAAGGCTTATCAAACGGGTCGGAATCAAAATAAGAAGGATCGCGGATAGACGAGCGTTCGCTAGGTCGCGCACTTTAATTAACAACTCTTCTCCTATGCGTTAGATATGTCATTGATTGATCACCTTTGCATGTTTAATTGTTTAATCTAGATGAGCGTTCACTAGGTTAATTTTCATAGAAGAGGTTTTATTTGGGGAATGATAACCCGTGTGGGCATTCCACATATGTTAGTTTCGGTTTCATGGCTAGGGAACTTGGTTAATTTTCGGTCTAATGATTGGTAAACTTTTGTATATGTGGCTGAACTTTATATACTTTGTGTTTCATCATCATATTTTATTTATTCTTTGTAATTTAATTAATTTATTTCATTCAATTTATCTCTCAATTCCCCTTTTTACTTTGTACATATGTATATATTTATACTTTATACTTGTTAATAATAATTCTTTATTTTATTTAATTCTTTGTGACATTTTTTTGTTAGGTACAACCTTTGATCTCCGTTGTGAACGATACCCTACTTACACTATACTACCGATAGGGTTTTTTTAATTGATGCTCATTTTGAGCGTGTCAGATGTGCCTATTGGATTGCATGAGATTAATTGTACACTTGGTTTTCACACACTTCACCTGAGCATAAATGAGATGTACATGTTAAATGCTTAGCAAATTCTTTAGCCTTGGTATATAATTTTTATTCTGTTGATTACAACTGTTGTGAACTCGCTGAGGATTATGGTTGGAAAGAATATATGTTTTGTGTTTCCCTTTTCTGTTTTGTGTTGTTCTGTTTGACGTTTTGTGTTGCTAAGGGAGTAGCAATAGCTAAGTGTGGGGGAATTTGATAGGAGCACAAAGTGTGACGTTTTTAATGTGTTTTCCCTACTATTTGGCTATGATTTAATTGTAACTTTGCTATTTTAGCTTAGTTTCCATATTTGAGTCCAAAATGATGTATTAATGTGAACATGTGCAGAAACGAAGTCTAATGGGCTTTTGCGAGGCCCATTATGAGGTGGTCTGCCATGAGGCCCAAGATGGAAGGCCAAAACCCAAGAAGGAGGCCCAAACCCAAGAAGGAAGGCCCAAACCCAAGAAGGAGGCCCAAACCCAAGATGGAAGGCCCAAATCCATGAAGGAAGGCCCAAGTTCACAAAGCATGAGGAAAGGCCCAAGCCCAGATTTTCGGACATTCTGCCTGTGCAGATTAGTCAACTTGCGAAGCCCATATCTCCCAATTGCACCGTTGGATCCAGCTGTAATTTTGATACACGTTGCACGTGTGTGTTATATATTCTGTATTACAATTTGAGAATCATCCAACCGTCCAAACGTGAATTATTCCGTTCTAAGTGGGAATAGCTCAGTGCTGCCTGCTGTTTATTTCTTTCATTTTCTTTTATTCTCATTGCTCCACTCACCACCATATTGCCATCCATCCCACCACACTATCTTTGTTGCTTTCTCTCCATACCATTAGTGTTTGATTTCTTTTACCTAAATAAATGGTTAATTGCCATATGACTACATTTCCACCATTCCACTCACCATTTCTTTTTCTCCCACTCAAATTCCATTTCTCTTCCCTTTCTTTCTTTATTTCTTTCATTGTCTTCTTCTTCCTCTCCATTCTCCTATAAATAGCAGCCTCATTCTTCTCTTCAACACACCTCAATGGGGAGGGACAAACCCTCCTCTTTCTCTTCTCACATCATATTTTCCATTCTCTAGTATTTAAGGTTTTCAAGTCTTCAAGGAGGAGGAGAATGCGTCTACACCATCACTACCAGCCCCTATTCTACATCACCATCACCATCATCACCTTGTCTTCACGGCTTGGATCACTTGTGGTCAAGGATTCAAGATGTGGCTTCAAGATCTTCATGCTATTCATACGGTGTATTTCGACTTAGTTTATTTTTTATTTTTTTTAAATACTTTACGAAAAGTCGTAAAGTGAACAGTGAAAACGCGTGTGAAACACGCGCAAAGGTTGCCGACACTTTAAACGGGCTTGGGCCATCGAAATGGTTTGGGCCTTAAAGTGGGCTTGGGCCAAAGAAATCTCCGCCCCATTATTGGTGGGCTTAACTAATGGGCCTAAAATCGAACAGGCCCGACACACTTATGGGCTTGGGTTACGGGTTTTGGGCTTCGTGAATGACACGAGCCTAATGGGCCAAATTTTTTTATTTTTTTATTTTTTATTTTTATTTTTCGAAACCTAAAACCCTAACCAATCACACAAACGGGCTTAAGGCCCTATAACAAATAACTACAACAAGCCCAAAAATAAAACAAACAGTAATTATAAACAATAAAAATAAATTATTACAAACAGTAAAACAAAACAAGCACTCTTTTTTTTTAAATTTTTTTTATTTTTTTTTAATTAACAAATAAATAACGAGAGTGAAAAGAAAACTTACCTTTTTATCCCGAGGAAACCGAAAATCACCAACAAGACATCAACCTCAAGGTTTTTCAACCTTGACTTCCTAAACGTATGCTCCGATGTATGTGGTAAAATTTCCGATAAACCCGGATTATTTCCTATACAAAATAAAAAGGTTAGTAATAAATTTACAAAATAAAAACAGAATATTTACAAAGTTAAAAATATGTCACAAATTATTTATACAAAATGAATGAATAAATTTTCCTATGTCTACGTATATTTTATTTACACAATACACTTAAGTGTACAAAAATATTTTCCTTTGCCTTAATATAGTTGAAAAAAAGTGAAAGTTGATTCCAAGCGGTAACTCAAGGTGGACTTACGGCCTAGGTGCAATGCCTTGACTTAAATGACTTTCCGTGTTTTCAGAAGGCGAATGGCCAGATCATATGAGAATAAGCGAGGGGCAGGATTCATTTAGTGGACTACGGAGGCTTACACCCCTATCGACTTACGTCAGTCTATAGTCCTCTGAATCCAAAACCTGTCACCCAGGGTCTCGACCTAGACACCATCCATGTGCCCCTTACTCAGTTGAGAAAGCACTTAAGTGTTCGACAATTCTCCAAGTGTTAATAAAGGCCGCCCTCAACCTCAAATAACCTTACTGATAGGAGCACAAAGTGTGACGTTTTTAATGTGTTTTCCCTACTATTTGGCTATGATTTAATTGTAACTTTGCTATTTTAGCTTAGTTTCCATATTTGAGTCCTAAATGACGTATTAATGTGAACATGTGCAGAAACGAAGCTTAATGGGCTTTTGCGTGGCCCATTAAGAGGTGGTCTGCCATGAGGCCCAAGAAGGGGGCCCAAACCCAAGAAGGAGGCCCAAACCCAAGAAGGAGGCCCAAACCCAAGATGGAAGGCCCAAATCCATGAAGGAAGGCCCAAGTTCACAAAGCATGAGGAATGGCCCAAGCCCAGATTTTCGGACAATCTGCCTGTGCAGATAGGTCAACTTGCGAGGCCCATATCTCTCAATTGCACCGTCAGATCTAGCTGTAATTTGGATAGACGCTGCACATGGATGTCAGTTATTCCCAAATAAAATTTCAGAAGCATCCAACCGTTGAAACGTGCATAATTCCGTTCTAAGTGCGCACTGCTCAGTGCTGTCCGTTTTTATTTCTTTCCTCTTCTTTTATTTTCAATGCTCCACTCACCCCTATATTCTTTCCTCTTCTTTCTGCCCACACCATTAGTGTTTAATTTCTTTTTGGTAAATAAATGGTTAATTGCCATATGATTCCATTTCCACCACCACTTACCATTTCTTTATCTCCCATTCACATTCCACTTCTTTTCCCTTTCTTTGTTTATTTCTTCCATTGTCTTCTTCTTCCTCTCCATTTTCCTATAAATAGGAGCCTATTTCTCTACACAAATTCACACCCCAATGGGGAGGGACAAACCCTCCTCTTTCTCTTCTCCCTCTCACATCATATTTTCCATTCTCTAGTATTTAGGGTTTTCAAGACTTCAAGGAGGAGAGGAGCTGTTTACACCATTACCACCAGCCATCAACCATCATCACCACCATCATCATCACCTTGGGAATCTCGGCTTTGAGTTGCTTGCTTTCAAGGATTCAAGAGTTCGTGGTCTTCAAGTTCTTCCTACTTACCATTTGGTGTACTTCAACTTAATCTTTAATTACTCTTTTTGAGTTCCTCTTTGTTGCTTGTTTATCTTTTGTACTAGTTAACATGACATGATTTATATAATTTTCAGCCTATATTTATGAGTTTATTTAGTTATTGGATCCTAATTAATTAGTTCTTCTAGTAGCTTATGTGACTCCGTTTATTTGATTCTGTTTTATAGAAAACTTTTATGTGTTTATGTTATAGGGTTCGAAACTTATAATACTTGCATATAATTGGAGCTAGAGTTAGGGATTACAATTCACCTAATAGTTTTGGAAACCTAATTCACGAGTAGTAAAGGCTTTGGACAAAGGTCGGTGTCTAATAAAAAGGATTGCGGACATATGGACTTTTCTATAATGGGTCGTGCACTTTGATTAACAACTCTTCTTCTATGTGTTAAACATGGTTTGACTAGCTAGCTTTCTAGACTAAGATGGCATGTATAATTGGTTAATCTAGGTGCTTTCACTTAGATTAATTTTCGTAGAGATGTTTTATTTGGGGAATGGTTAGCTTCTAACTTTCCACATATGTTAATTTCGGTTTCATGGCTAGGGAACTTGGTTAATTTTCGGTCCAATAATTGGTAAACTTATATACTTGTGGCTGAACTTTATATTCTTTATGTTTCATCCCATCTTATTTAATTTATTCTTTGTAATTTAATTAATTCATTTATTCAATTTTATCTCTTAAACCCTCTTTTACTTTGTACATATGTATTTATTCTTTATACTTGTTAATAATAATTCTTTATTTTATTTAATTCTTTGTGACAATTTTTTATTAGGTACACCCTTTGATCTCCGTTGTGAACGATACCCTACTATGCACTATACTACTACCGATAGGGTTTTTTAAATTGATGCTCCTTTTGGGCGTGTCACTTACGGTAAAAATGAAGGGTTTAGGCCAATATTCACAAAAGGACCTTACCTATTCCGTTCAAGTTACAACTTACAACAACAAAAAATAATCAACTATATAAAAGACACCTAAATAAATTACTAAGTGTAACAAAATATGAACAAGTATAAACAAGTAATATTCACAAAATAATAGTTAGGAATTTTCAATCCCCGTCGACGGCGCCAAAAATTGACACGCCCCAAAAGGAGCATCAATTTAAAAAAACCCTATCGGTAGTAGTATAGTGCATAGTAGGGTATCGTTCACAACGGAGATCAAAGGGTGTACCTAACAAAAAATGTCACAAGAAATTAAATAAAATAAATAATTATTAACAAGTATAAAGTATAAATATATACATATGTACAAAGTAAAAGGGGGGTTTAAGAAATAAATTGAATGAAATAAATTAATTAATCTACAAAGAATAAATGAAATAAGATGGGATGAAACACGAAGTATATAAAGTTCAGCCACAAGTATACAAGTTTACCAATCATTGGACCGAAAATTAACCAAGTTCCCTAGCCATGAAACCGAAATTAACATATGTGGAATGCTGGACCGCCAATTATCATTCCCCAAATAAAACCACTTTCATGAAAATTAACCTAAGCGACCGCACCTAGATTAACCAATCAAACATGCAAAGGTAGCTAATCAAAACATGTCCAACGCATAAAAGAAGAGTTGTTAATTAAAGTGCACGACCTAGTGGGACCGCCCATCTATCCGTGATCCTTCTTATTTGTTTCCGACCTCTTTCCAAAGCCTTTACTACTTGTGAATTAGAATTAAAACCCTAATTCTAGCACCAATTATATGCAATCATCTTAAGTTTGCAACCTTAAAACAAAAACATATAAAAGTTATCTACTAAAATAGAATCAAATAAACGGAGTCACATAAGCTACTAGAAGAACTAATTAATTAGGATCCAACAATTAAATAAACCCATAAACAAAGGCTGAAAATTATATAAATCATGTCATGTTAACTAATACAAAGGATAAACAAGCAACAAAGAGGCATAAATTTAAAGGCTAAGTCGAAATACACCGTATGAATAGCATGAAGATCTTGAAGCCACATCTTGAATCCTTGACCACAAGTAATCCAAGCTGTGAAGACAAGGTGATAATGGTGATGGTGATGTTGAATAGGGGCTGGTGGTGATGGTGTAGACGCCTTCTCCTCCTCCTTGAAGTCTTGAAAACCCAAAGTACTAGAGAATGGAAAATATGATGTGAGAAGAGAAAGAGGAGGGTTTGTCCCTCCCCATTGGGGTGTGTTTGAAGAGAAGAATGAGGCTGCTATTTATACGAGAATGGAGAGAAAGAAGAAGACAATGCAAGAAATAAAGAAAGAAAGGGAAGAGAAGTGTAATTTAAGTGGGAGATAAAGAAATGGTAAGTGGCATGGTGGAAATGCAATGAGTTGCAATTAACCATTTATTTAAGTAAAAGAAATTAAACACTAATGGTGTGGGCAGAAAGAAGAGGAAAGAATATAGGGGTGAGTGGAGCATTGAAAATAAAAGAAGAGGAAAGAAATAAAAAGCAGGCAGCACTGAGCTATTCCCACTTAGAACGGAATAATTCACGTTTGGACGGTTGGATGATTCTCAAATTGTAAAACAGAATATATAACACACACGTGCAACGTGTATCAAAATTACAGCTGGATCCAACGGTGCAATTGGGAGATATGGGCTTCGCAAGTTGACTAATCTGCACAGGCAGAATGTCCGAAAATCTGGGCTTGGGCCTTTCCTCATGCTTTGTGAACTTGGGCCTTCCTTCATGGATTTGGGCCTTCCATCTTGGGTTTGGGCCTCCTTCTTGGGTTTGGGCCTTCCATCTTGGGCCTCATGGCAGACCATCTCTTAATGGGCCTCGCAAAAGCCCATTAGACTTCGTTTCTGCACATGTTCACATTAATACATCATTTTGGACTCAAATATGGAAACTAAGCTAAAATAGCAAAGTTACAATTAAATCATAGCCAAATAGTAGGGAAAACACATTAAAAACGTCACACTTTGTGCTCCTATCATCTTGCAAACATGTGAAACATTTTTTCCAGTCCCTTCATTCATTATTCACCATTCACCATTCACCACTTTGTGCTCCTGATTATAACTCTTTTGAACTCGCTGAGGGTTATGGTTGGAAAGACCATTCTGTTTTGTGTTGTTCTTGTGTTTGCTAGAGGACTAGCAGTAGCTAAGTGTGGGGGAATTTGATAGGAGCACAAAGTGTGACGTTTTTAATGTGTTTTCCCTACTATTTGGCTATGATTTAATTGTAACTTTGCTATTTTAGCTTAGTTTCCATATTTGAGTCCAAAATGATGTATTAATGTGAACATGTGCAGAAACGAAGTCTAATGGGCTTTTGCGAGGCCCATTAAGAGGTGGTCTGCCATGAGGCCCAAGATGGAAGGCCCAAACCCAAGAAGGAGGCCCAAACCCAAGATGGAAGGCCCAAATCCATGAAGGAAGGCCCAAGTTCACAAAGCATGAGGAATGGCCCAAGCCCAGATTTTCGGACAATCTGCCTGTGCAGATAGGTCAACTTGCGAGGCCCATATCTCTCAATTGCACCGTCAGATCTAGCTGTAATTTGGATAGACGCTGCACATGGATGTCAGTTATTCCCAAATAAAATTGCAGAAGCATCCAACCGTTGAAACGTGCATAATTCCGTTCTAAGTGCGCACTGCTCAGTGCTGTCCGTTTTTATTTCTTTCCTCTTCTTTTATTTTCAATGCTCCACTCACCCCTATATTCTTTCCTCTTCTTTCTGCCCACACCATTAGTGTTTAATTTCTTTTTGGTAAATAAATGGTTAATTGCCATATGATTCCATTTCCACCACCACTTACCATTTCTTTATCTCCCATTCACATTCCACTTCTTTTCCCTTTCTTTGTTTATTTCTTCCATTGTCTTCTTCTTCCTCTCCATTTTCCTATAAATAGGAGCCTATTTCTCTACACAAATTCACACCCCAATGGGGAGGGACAAACCCTCCTCTTTCTCTTCTCCCTCTCACATCATATTTTCCATTCTCTAGTATTTAGGGTTTTCAAGACTTCAAGGAGGAGAGGAGCTGTTTACACCATTACCACCAGCCATCAACCATCATCACCACCATCATCATCACCTTGGGAATCTCGGCTTTGAGTTGCTTGCTTTCAAGGATTCAAGAGTTCGTGGTCTTCAAGTTCTTCCTACTTACCATTTGGTGTACTTCAACTTAATCTTTAATTACTCTTTTTGAGTTCCTCTTTGTTGCTTGTTTATTCTTTGTACTAGTTAACATGACATGACGTTTATAATTTTCAGCCTATATTTTATGAGTTTATTTGATTGTTAGATCCTAATTAATTAGTTCTTCTAGCAGCTTATGTGACTCCGTTTATTTGATTCGGTTTTATTGAATCTTTTATGTGTTCTTGTTTTAAGGTTCAAAACTTAAGATGATTGCATGTAATTAGTGCTAGAATTAGGGTTTTAATTCTAATTCACAAGTAGTAAAGGCTTATCAAACGGGTCGGAGTCAAAATAAGAAGGATCGCGGATATACGAGCGTTCGCTAGGTCGCGCACTTTAATTAACAACTCTTCTCCTATGCGTTAGATATGTTATTGATTGATCACCTTTGCATGTTTAATTGTTTAATCTAGATGAGCGTTCACTAGGTTAATTTTCATAGAAGAGGTTTTATTTGGGGAATGATAACCTGTGTGGGCATTCCACATATGTTAGTTTCGGTTTCATGGCTAGGGAACTTGGTTAATTTTCGGTCTAATGATTGGTAAACTTGTGTATATGTGGCTGAACTTTATATACTTTGTGTTTCATCATCATATTTTATTTATTCTTTGTAGTTTAGTTAATTTATTTCATTCAATTTATCTCTTAAACCCCCTTTTACTTTGTACATATGTATATATTCTTTATACTTGTTAATAATAATTCTTCATTTTATTTAATTCTTTGTGACATTTTTTGTTAGGTACACCCTTTGATCTCCGTTGTGAACGATACCCTACTATGCACTATACTACTACCGATAGGGTTTTTATAAATTGATGCTCCTTTTGGGGCGTGTCAGACGCCTTCCAATCAGAGAAGAAAATTTGCAGCCCTCGACAAATCCGCCCGGACGCCAGGAATGGGCGCCCGGACGCCGGTCAGCCCAGACTGAAATTTCAGAAAATTCGACGAATCCGTCCGGACGCCAAGAGGTAGCGTCCGAACGTCTGGGACCAGAACAGAAAAGAAATTCTACCCAAAAAAAGAGAAAGTTGAATTTTTTTTTGTTTTTATTTTTTAATTTGAAAAATAAAAAGGGAAGAAATGTGGAAGTATTTTGTGTTTTATAGTTTTATTGAAAGGGAGAAGAAAAAAAAAGAAAAAGAAAAAAGAAAAATTTTAAAAAAAAAAAAAGAAAAGAAAAGGGGAAAGTGCGCCTACTTAAAGGAAGGATGCTCCCCCTCTCCATTTCCATCTCACCTGTTTCTCCTCCCTTCCCTCCTCCCAAAAAGAGAGGAGGAGGAGAAAAAAAAAAACCCCCAAATTCATGTTTTTAAAGGTTACACAATTTTCCCCCCCTAGATGCTATCAAGCATTGATTTGCCCTTATTTGTAGTGCAAATTGCATTCCTAATCACGGGAATTAAGTGACTCCGAAGGCCCTTTGTTGCATTTAATGTGTGTTTTCATGTATTTAGGTCATTTGAGTGAGTTGAAGTAATTCGGCACAAGAAGGTGCATTTTGACTACTTTTGGGCACAATTCCGAGAAGAGGACAAGAAGTCAACCGTGGCTTCTAGGCATTGAAGATTGCACAAATTTACCTTCGGAAGACGTTGCCATTGAAGGCCTTGAAGAATCGAAGAAAGGAAGGAAAATGAAGAAATTGCATTTCCGGCGATTTTTCCGGCCAACCACCACCACAAGAGGCGGCAACACCGCCGGACCACCACCGGAGCTCCACCACATGTAGAGAAGACCACCTTGACCAGCTGCACACATGTGCATGGCTGATCACATGTCCACTAATCCCTCCACTCATCCATAATTTCCTCCACTTCCCATTACTTTCCATTACTTTTCCAATCCACTCACATATTCTATTGGGAATTCATTTGGAGGCTGCAATAGAGCTGTTGGCAGCCATCCCATAACCCTAATTCAGTTACATAATTCGTCCATACCAAGAATCAGCCATCCCATTCCATATTCAGCCACCAAGAACACCAAGAACACCAAGAAACTGCCCAGTTTTGTTCTTCCATTTTCACCACTTTCCACTACTCAAATCACTTTCCTTCCTTCACGAAAGTTGTTCCTAAGACATCCATTTATCTTAGGAACCAACTTTCATCACCATTCCACCATCATTCCACCACGTTTCAAGCTCCACAGCTGGGAATTCGTCAAGAACACAAGATTCCAGAAACTTGAAGGAGAAGAAGCTTGGAAGGGAAGAGGAGTTTAAGAGGGGGCTGTCATCTACACTTGGAGTCACCAAGGAGCTGCTGGCCATCATCCCTTGAGAATTTCTTAACCCTACTCTTGTTATTCTTTGTATCTATGTTTCCATTCTTGACAATATTGATGTATTCCTTGAACATGTGTGAGTAGTCCTTTAAGATTGGGGACTAGGGTTGTGTGCCCTAGTCCATTGATGATGAAGTTATGATAATTTGATGTTTATTCATGTTGGTTGATGATGAGTATGTTCATTGCCTAATTTAACCATGTTTAATGCTTGTTTATGAATCTAGCTAATTTGTGAGCATGCATTGGATTTATCTTGGTTGAGATTGCATGATTAGCTATCTTGTGATCTTTGGACAGTTGACAATGAGTATGATAAGCATGAGTTTGAGTTCTTAACTTGTCTTGTTTGATTTCCTATATGTCAATGCTTTACGCCTTGATTTGTTAACTCAAAGATCATAATATGACTTAGGTTAATAAATCAAGAGTTTTCATGAACCGTTGTTGGCATGAAAATAACTTAGAAAGACATGATCCTAGAATTAGGATATGGAAATTGACTCATCCATCAATTGGTTTTGTGTAAGTCCTTGCTGCATTTGTTCTTCACCTCCATTCATGTTTGAATGTGGGACTTGATTCTCATGACCTAATTGGGCATGTTGACATTAGATTGCACTCGTTTTTTCCATACCATAACATGGTTGGAATGTGGGATTTACTCATGAACCTTTACAACATGTATTTACATTGGATTGTCTATTCATCGGATATGGATTGGAGTAAACCCGAAACCCCAATCATCTTTATCACTTGATCACAAACACACTCTTGTTGGGCTTGTCACCTCAACAACTTTGCAAAGCTATCATTCACAATCACTTGTGAACTTTACTTGTTTTCACTTAGAATAGATTGGTCACATTGAGCTACTGTTTTGGTCCTTGTCACTCAAGAGTGACACCCCTTTGAACACTACACAAGCATGTTGCACATACTCCACTTCACTAGTATATAGCTCATCTCTTATCTCACCATTCTAGTGCTATTACATCTTGGTTGCATTGTTTACCAAATAGGGATCTTGGGCCTTCCAATCCCTTGGGTACGATATTTCCCCGGTCATTAATCTTTACCATCCACTACACTTTGACGGCGATACTCCCAAACACGAGATTATCGTTGAGTCAAATGGCGCCGTTGCCGGGGATTGAGGTTAATCCTTGATCCTTTGGTGATCGTAGCCGGGTTGTTCTTAGCACTATTCTTTAGTTTAGATTGTTTGATAACTGTTTTGTAGTTGTTTGTTCATAAGTGTTTGTGTTTCCTTAAGTTTGCATCTAGTTGTTTGTTTGTGTAGTTTCCTTCATTGCATTGCATGTTGCATTTGTTTTTAGCTTGTGTCAAGTGTTGTTCTTGCTGTTAATAAGTGTGTAGTTGCATCTTAGTTTGCTTCAATTCAAGCTAGGTTAGTTCCCTTGCCTATCTAGGGAAGTTCTCAAAATCTGTTTTCAGTTTTCGTTTAGCTATTGTCCTCTGTTTTCTCAATTTTTGTTAAAATAGTAAATCAACCCAGAAAATTCTAAAAAAATTTGTGCTACTGTGTCTACGTGTCTAGTATATGTGGTTAAATTTTCAGATCATTTGGTTAAGTATAGGTTAGGTAAAATAATTGTTTTCTGAGTACTGGTCGCTGGGTGGCATGTTTCGTAATTATTTTTGAACTCTCGGGTAGCAGCTCCATTTTTGCAATTTTCAAATCCGTCCGGACGCCCTTAAGTCCGTCCGGACGCCCAAGAGATTATAGCTTCTGCCCGTGCAATCCGTCCGGACGAATCCACTCCGTCCGATCGTCTGGGAGCTATCCAGAGACTGTTTTGATTGTTCTCTTTTGTTTGTTGCTTCTAATTGGTTCCATAGCTTGTATACTTGTGTTTGATTGTGTATTTGTTTGTTCCTAACCTCTTGTTGTGTGTTAAAGGTACAATGGGAGATGTACACAATGATCAAGGTCCACCATGGGTTGAAGAAGAGCTACCATTGAGTCACTACTCATGTCCGAACATAGTGGATTCACCTTCATGCATTGTGCATCCACATCCAAATGTGGCTTATGAAATCAAGCACTCCACTCTTTCAATCTTACCTACATTTCATGGTGTGGCCAAGGAGAAGCCATATGAACATATCATTGAGTTTGATGCTATGTGCAGCACTCTAAACCGTGGAGGCTTATCAATTGGTGAAGTGAAGCTTCGACTTTTTCAGTTCTCTCTCAAGGACAAAGCAAGGATATGGTTTCACAAGCTCAAGCCTAAGAGTATCCTCTCTTGGGATGACATGCAAAAGGTATTTCTCAATGCCTATTACCCACATCATCGGACCACTACAATGAGACACAGCCTCACCAATTTCTTCCAAGAAGAGCGTGAGACCATTTATGATGCTTGGGAGCGCTTCAAGGACTTGGAGCTTGGTTGTCCACACCATGGCATAAGCAAGTGGCTGTTAGTTTCTTCTTTCTACAATGGTTTGTTTGATGATGATCGTAGAAGACTTGACAATGCTTGTGGTGGAAGTTTTCAACGGAAAGGACCTAATGCCGCTTGGGATATCATTGAAGAAATTTCTGTTCAGTCCGGGCAGTGGGATAACCAAGGGAGAAGGAGAGAATCAAGAGGAAGAGATGAGTATTTCCAAGGAGGAAGAAGAAGAAATGATGAGTTCTATGGGAGAAGCTCCCATGAGGTCTCTCAAGTTCAAAGGGATGAAGATTTCATGAGTAGCAAGCTTGAGAAGCTTGAAGCTTCTTTGAACAAGAAAATTGATTTGCTACTCCAAGTGCAAAGGGCTCCTTCACCTCCATCCAATGCACAAGTCAAAGTGACCTCTTCAATTTGTTTGCTTTGTGAAGCCGCTGATCATGATACTCAAGAGTGTTATCTTGCATCTCAATATCCAAATTTTGTGGAGACACACTTGTATCAAAATGAGCAACAAGCATACCCTCCAAGGAATCAAGGTTTTGGAGGAAGAAATCATGCAAGTTATCAAGGAGGAGCTTCCAACTACACTCATGGAGGAGCAAGCACATACCAGCCACATATCCCTGGGTTCAATGCACCACAAGCTCAAGAGCCAAGCTTGAAAGAAATACTTGCTGCTCTCACTACTAGCCAACTAAAAACAGATCAACAAGTGTCAAACTTGGCACAAGGGCAGCAAAATCTTCAACAAGACTTGCAAAATCTTGAATTTCAGTTTGGGAAGCTTGCCAAGGAGCTTAGTGGAAGGCCACAAGGTGAGCCAAATCCAAGAGGCAAGCAACATGAACAAGTAAATGCCATCTCTACTCTTCGTTCGGGTAGAGTCTATGACAACAAGGTCCAATCTCACCCCACTACAATTTTAGGTAAGCCTCCTTCTCTTACTACTATTACTTTGGATATTGATGATATTGATGCATATGTGGAGAATGGGGCCGGAAGGGAAAAAAATGTACCTTCCGGCAAATTGGATTGTGGAGATGTGACCTTGTCTAATATGCGGAGAAATAAGGGGGTGGATAAGGAAGCCGGTGGGGAAGAAAATGTACCCACCGGAGGAGTTTCAAAGAAGACATCATCAAGTGTTGTCAACAAGGAAGATGGCATTCCCCTTGGCAATGAATTTGGGCAGCTCTCTCTAGAGCAAGAATTTGAGAAAGAAGACCATGAAAAGAAGAAGGGCAGAAATGTATCGTTTCAAGAAGAGCATGTATCGCATGACAATGTACCAAGAAGAGTACCGGTATGTGTACCACTTTTGGACTTGAAACACTATCAAGTTCCACTTCCATTTCCTGAAGTTCGCAGTAAGGAGGAAGTGAAGAAGAAGCAAAACAAGCACCGAAAAGAGTTCATGGAAATGTTCAAGAAGGTGAACATCAACATCCCTCTCATTGAGGCCATCAAGCAATTTCCTCCTTATGCTAAATTTTTGAAAGAGATGTGTACCAACAAGAGGAAATTCACTAAGGATGAGCAAATCACTTTGAGTGAAGAAGTTTCAGCTGTGCTACTAGGGAAGCTTCCTCCAAAGCTCAAGGACCCCGGATCATTCACCGTTCCATGTACTATTGGGAACAAAGGGTTTGAGCAAGCAATGCTAGATTTGGGTGCCTCCATAAATCTCATGCCTTATCACATCTACAAGACTCTTTCCTTGGAGGACATTAAGCCTCTTAAGATATCTCTTAAGATGGCGGATCAAAGAATGGTAACTCCAAGAGGAGTGGTGGAGGATGTCTTGGTAAAAATTGATGATCTCCTTATACCGGCAGATTTTGTTGTGCTTGACATGAAGGAGAGTTTAAATGGAGAAGAGAATGAGATACCTATCATCTTGGGAAGGCCATTCATGGCCACTGCTGGGACAAGAATTGATGTCCAAAAAGGAATTCTCACAATGACGGTCTTTGATACAACCGTAGGATTTCGGATCTTTGATGCTATGAGAAGTCCCATGCCTTTAGGGGATTGTTTCCAAATTGAAAAGTGTGAGCAGCTGGAAATTGATGAGAGTACAAATGTGGGGCTACAAATTTTTGAAGAGTATGTGAAGCAACACCCTCCATCAAGTGAAGCAAGAGAGGAGACAACCAAAGCTTCAAGGAAAGGAGTTTGTGAACCCAAAATAAAGAGGAGAGCTAAGAGACATTCTTGGCCTCCACGTCTCACTCCCAAGTTTCTCAAGCCAAGTAGTTGTTTTGGTGGGAGCTGCAGCAAGACCACCATGGTGGGTGGCAAGAAGGAGAGCTTTGAGCCTCCATGAGCAACAAGAAGAAGAAACAAGACCGGCTTGAAGTCTATAAAGAAAAGCGCTTGTGGGGAGGCAACCCCATGTCACTAATAGCTGTTTTCAATTTTGAATAAAGAGTTTTTGGGAGCACAGGAGGTGCTAAGTTCGGAGTTCCGGAATGGGGAGCTCAAATAAGTCATTTTGCAATGTGTCCAGAATCTGCCTGTGCAGGTCAGACGATTTACGGGGGTCTTTTCTCTCATCCTAGCCGTTAGAATGAGCTGAGCTGTTCATGAAAGTTGTTCCCCTATGTGTCTACTACCTCCGGTTTAAATTTCATGGTAATCGGACCATTGGATCTCCAGATATTCAGCTATCAATGAGTGGTACTCAGGCCTGAGTTGACTTTCTCAGCCCTCACTTTGACCAGTTCGTGTTTTATCCTCCAGTAGGCGTTTGGGGTATTTCCAGTGGCTGACATGAAGCCATTTGAGTCTATTTTTCAATACCACCAGAATCACTACATTCCTATTCCTACCATTGGAGTTATGCCCCTGGGAAAGGGGAGAGGTCAAAGCTGATTCACTGTACTCACTCTTGCTCAACAATATTCACCATGGAGCACACTTGGAGCTTACGTATGGAAGTCAAGGCTTTATGCCTTGAGGTTGGTGATTGTTGGTGCCTACTGAATATCATTGTGGAGATCGCCATAAGGAAGTTTTCATTTTACTTCACTCACATTAGTTTGTTTTTTGTTAATTGTTTTGTTTTGTGTTTTGTGTTTTGTTTTTGTTTGTTTGTTTTGTGTGTTGTTTGTTGTTGTTTGTCATATCTCTCACCCAAAGATTATTGTTAAATTCACTTATCACATTGGGGACAATGTTAAGTTTAAGTGTGGGGGTGAGATTGGGTTCGTTCTAGCCAAAAAGTTTCAAATTTTTCGAATTTTTGTCAAGTTCCAGTAGCTAATCCGTCCGGACACCCTACTAGTGTCCGGACGCCCACGAAGTCTGGGAGGTAAACCCGAGTAATCCGTCCGGACGCCCCTACTAGGCGCCCGGACGCCCTTTGTAATCCCAGAAAACATGCTCTCTGCCACTTGATCCGCCCGGACGCCCAAACTAGGCGCCCGGACGCCAGAGCCCCTGATTGTGAAATTTTGGCATTTTTGTTTGTTTTTGTGTGTTGTTTGTGTTTTGTGTCCATTTTCTCCGATCCCAATGATGAATTGAGCTTACTTTGTTGTGTTCTAGAGACTGTGATCATTGTTGAGGCTTGATATGATTTGCTTTGAGTTTAATATGCATGATTCTTGATTGCTTGATCACCATGTACACTTCACCTTTGTTGATTCGTTGATTGCAATCCGAGAAGCACACTTGACATGTATTTCCATGCATACCCAGAAAATGTGAGGTTTTGAGCCCATTGAATATGCACATGTATGCATCTTTCATGTCTCTATTTGTTCTTCATGTGTGAACATTGCATAAGGTTTGGACCTAGAACTTGCTCAAAGACCGCTTGAAGCTTTTGATTGATCCATTTTGAGTTAGAAATGACTAAGGCATTAGTTGAACACCATTGCCAAATTGACCATCATCCATATGAATTTGAACTCTAGGAATAGCCCACTTGAGCCATATACATCATTAGCTTTCCTTTGTTCACCCACATCACACACATTCATTCCACCACTTCAAAAATACCATCACCATTGTGTTTACAAGACTTTGATAGTGACTTCTTATCCTTGATGCTTGAGAGTTGATGATTGTACTAAAAGGAAAGTTTGGAGGAGTTGTTTATTTTATTGTTATTGTTCAAAGAAAGAAAGAAAGAAAAAAATCAAAAACAAAAAGAAGGAATAAAGTTCCTCAAGAAAAATAAAGAAAAAAATAGAAAATGAGAAAGAAGAAAAATCCAAAAAGAAAGTAGTTTGTGAATAAGGTTGGAGGAGAATAAGAAAATAATTTGGTTGAAGCATTTGGTTGAGTTTCAAAGTCGTTGATATGTCTTGTGAACACTTAGCACCACTCATATTTCCATTCCATTCCATTCACCCATTGGCCCCGTTTTACCATTGTAAGTCCTTGAGATCTAACGATTTATGGTTCGATTTGTAGAGAGTTGGTTGATGAGCAAGCATATGGGAACATTCTTTGTGCATTTGTTATGAGAGTAAACACTTTGACCCTATACACTTGAGCGGAAATACTTAGTGATCTTTGCGAGAGTCGTGGTTAATGTGTTTAGTGTGCCTATTTGATTGCATGAGATGGATTGTACATTGGTTTCCACACACTTCACCGAGCATGATTGAATTGCGCTTGTTAAATTCTTAGCAAATTTGTGAAGCCTTGATTTGTGATTTTATGTCTCTTGTTTACAACATCCCGAGCTCGTTGAGGACTATGGTTGGAGAAAGTTTTGTTTGAATTCTGTTTTTCCCTTTCTTGTGATTTTATTGTGTTTCCCTTATTGTTTTATGTTGTGTTTGCTTGAGGACAAGCAAGATTCAAGTGTGGGGGTGTGATTTGCCCTTATTTGTAGTGCAAATTGCATTCCTAATCACGGGAATTAAGTGACTCCGAAGGCCCTTTGTTGCATTTAATGTGTGTTTTCATGTATTTAGGTCATTTGAGTGAGTTGAAGTAATTCGGCACAAGAAGGTGCATTTTGACTACTTTTGGGCACAATTCCGAGAAGAGGACAAGAAGTCAACCGTGGCTTCTAGGCGTTGAAGATTGCACAAATTTACCTTCGGAAGACGTTGCCATTGAAGGCCTTGAAGAATCGAAGAAAGGAAGGAAAATGAAGAAATTGCATTTCCGGCGATTTTTCCGGCCAACCACCACCACAAGAGGCGGCAGTACCGCCGGACCACCACCGGAGCTCCACCACATGTAGAGAAGACCACCTTGACCAGCTGCACACATGTGCATGGCTGATCACATGTCCACTAATCCCTCCACTCATCCATAATTTCCTCCACTTCCCATTACTTTCCATTACTTTTCCAATCCACTCACATATTCTATTGGGAATTCATTTGGAGGCTGCAATAGAGCTGTTGGCAGCCATCCCATAACCCTAATTGAGTTACACAATTCGTCCATACCAAGAATCAGCCATCCCATTCCATATTCAGCCACCAAGAACACCAAGAACACCAAGAAACTGCCCAGTTTTGTTCTTCCATTTTCACCACTTTCCACTACTCAAATCACTTTCCTTCCTTCACGAAAGTTGTTCCTAAGACATCCATTTATCTTAGGAACCAACTTTCATCACCATTCCACCATCATTCCACCACGTTTCAAGCTCCACAGCTGGGAATTCGTCAAGAACACAAGATTCCAGAAACTTGAAGGAGAAGAAGCTTGGAAGGGAAGAGGAGTTTAAGAGGGGGCTGTCATCTACACTTGGAGTCACCAAGGAGCTGCTGGCCATCATCCCTTGAGAATTTCTTAACCCTACTCTTGTTATTCTTTGTATCTATGTTTCCATTCTTGACAATATTGATGTATTCCTTGAACATGTGTGAGTAGTCCTTTAAGATTGGGGACTAGGGTTGTGTGCCCTAGTCCATTGATGATGAAGTTATGATAATTTGATGTTTATTCATGTTGGTTGATGATGAGTATGTTCATTGCCTAATTTAACCATGTTTAATGCTTGTTTATGAATCTAGCTAATTTGTGAGCATGCATTGGATTTATCTTGGTTGAGATTGCATGATTAGCTATCTTGTGATCTTTGGACAGTTGACAATGAGTATGATAAGCATGAGTTTGAGTTCTTAACTTGTCTTGTTTGATTTCCTATATGTCAATGCTTTACGCCTTGATTTGTTAACTCAAAGATCATAATATGACTTAGGTTAATAAATCAAGAGTTTTCATGAACCGTTGTTGGCATGAAAATAACTTAGAAAGACATGATCCTAGAATTAGGATATGGAAATTGACTCATCCATCAATTGGTTTTGTGTAAGTCCTTGCTGCATTTGTTCTTCACCTCCATTCATGTTTGAATGTGAGACTTGATTCTCATGACCTAATTGGGCATGATGACATTAGATTGCACTCGTTTTTCCATACCATAACATGGTTGGAATGTGGGATTTACTCATGAACCTTTACAACATGTATTTACATTGGATTGTCTATTCATCGGATATGGATTAGAGTAAACCCGAAACCCCAATCATCTTTATCACTTGATCACAAACACACTCTTGTTGGGCTTGTCACCTCAACAACTTTGCAAAGCTATCATTCACAATCACTTGTGAACTTTACTTGTTTTCACTTAGAATAGATTGGTCACATTGAGCTACTGTTTTGGTCCTTGTCACTCAAGAGTGACACCCCTTTGAACACTACACAAGCATGTTGCACATACTCCACTTCACTAGTATATAGCTCATCTCTTATCTCACCATTCTAGTGCTATTACATCTTGGTTGCATTGTTTACCAAATAGGGATCTTGGGCCTTCCAATCCCTTGGGTACGATATTTCCCCGGTCATTAATCTTTACCATCCACTACACTTTGACGGCGATACTCCCAAACACGAGATTATCGTTGAGTCAGACTCCTCATACCGGCTGATTTTGTGATCCTTGACATGAAGGACATTGAGAGCGGAGGAGAAGAAGAGATGCATATTCTCTTAGGAAGGCCATTCATGGCTACTGCTGGGACAAGAATTGATGTCCAAAAAGGGATTCTCACAATGACGGTCTTCGATACAACCGTCGGATTTCGGATCTTTGATGCTACGAGAAATCCCATGCCTTTAGGGGATTGTTTTCGGATAGACAAGTGTGAACCCCCTGAAATTGATGAGAGTAAACTCTCCAAGCTGCAATGTATCGATGAGTATGTGAAGCTGCATCCTCCATCAAGTGATGCAAAGACGGTGCCAAGAAAAGCTTCAAAGAAGAAGGTTGTTGGCAACACCAACAAAAAGAAGAAGAAGAAGAAGGTGGCATGTTTCTGGCCACCATGTTTCACTCCCAAGTTTCTGAAGCCAAGTAGTTGTTTTGGCGGGAGCTGCAACAAGACCACCATGGTGGGTGGTAAGAAGGAGAGCTATGAGCCTCCATGAAGTATGAAGGAAGGAGAAAGACCGGCTTGAGGGTCTCTAAAAACAAGCGCTCATGGGGAGGCAGCCCCATATTCCCGACTCTTGAGGTACATCATGATAAGCATCACCAAAGGTCGTGAGCATTGGATTGCAAGGTCTTGAAACCTTGTTGTTGGTGATTGTTCGTGTCTTAACGGAAAGCATGCGCTTCGAAGGGGAGTACTTCTATCTTTGTTTCTTTTCATTCTTGTTTGTTTTGTGTGTTTTGTGTTGTGTGTCATATTTCTCACCCAAAGTTTATTGTTAAATTCACTTATCACATTGGGGACAATGTTAAGTTTAAGTGTGGGGGTGAGATTGGGTTCGTTTTAGCCAAAATGTTTCAAACTTTTCGATTTTTGTCAAGTTCCAGTAGCTAATCCGCCCGGACACCCTGCTAGTGTCCGGACGCCACGAAGTCTGGGAGGTAAACCCGAGTAATCCGTCCGGACGCCCCTACTAGGCGCCCGGACGCCCTATGTAATCTCAGAAAACCTGCTCTCTGCCACTTGATCCGCCCGGACGCCAGAAGCCCTGATTGTGAAATTTTGGCATTTTTGTTTGTTTTTGTGTGTTGTTTGTGTTTTGTGTCTATTTCCTCCGATCCCAATGATGAATTGAGCTTACTTTGTTGTGTTCTAGAGACTGTGATCATTATTGAGGCTTCATATGATTTGCTTTGAGTTTAATATGCATGATTCTTGATTGCTTGATTACCATGTACACTTCACCATTTGTTGATTCATTGATTGCAATCCGAGAAGCACACTTGACATGTATTGCCATGCATACCCAGAAACTGTGAGGTTTTGAACCCATTGATTATACACATGTATGCATCTTACATGTTTCTCAAAGACCGCTTGAAGCTTTTGATTGATCCATGTTGAGTTAGAAATGACTAAGGCATTAGTTGAACACCATGGCCAAATCATCCATCATCCATATGAATTTGAACTCTAGGAATAGCCCACTTGTGCCATATACATCATTTGCTTTCCTTTGTTCACCCACATCACATTCATGCATTCCACCACTTCAAAACACCATCACCATTGTTCCATTGTGTTTACAAGACTTTGATAGTGACTTCTCATCCTTGATGCTTGTACTAAAGGAAAGTTTGGAGGAGTTTTATTATTGCTACTGTTCAAAGAAAGAAAGAAAGAAAATCAAAAACAAAAAGAAGGAAGAAAGTTCCTCAAGAAAATAAAGAAAAAAAATATATAGAAAATGAGAAAGAAGAAAAATCCAAAAAGAAAGTAGTTTGTGAATAAGGTTGAAGGAGAATAAGAAAATCATTTTGGTTGAAGCATTTGGTTTGAGTTTCAAAGTCGTTGATATGTCTTGTGAACACTTAGCACCACTCATATTTCCATTCCATTCCATTCACCCATTGGCCCCGTTTTACCATTGAAAGTCCTTAAGATCTAACGATTTGTGGTTTGATTTGTTGAAGAGTTGGTTGATGAGCAAGCATATGGGAACGTTCTTTGTGCATTTGTTATGAGAGTAAACACTTTGACCCTATACACTTGAGCGGAAATTCTTAGTGATCTTTGCGAGAGCTGTGGTTATTGTGTTTAGTGTGCCTATTTGATTGCATGAGATGGATTGTACATTGGTTTCCACACACTTCACCCGAGCATGATTGAATTGCGCTTGTTAAATTCTTAGCAAATTTGTGAAGCCTTGATTTGTGATCTTATGTCTCTTGTTTACAACAACCCGAGCTCGTTGAGGACTATTGATGTGAACGTAAAATACGTTCATAAAGTGCTCTAAATACTTGGATGGATGCTATTCTGAAAGCTTATTTGTCAGTTTAATGTTTGTTTTCGTGTTTTCAGGGAAAATATGTGAAAAATGCTAATTTACACATAAAAGGTGAATTTTGGAGATTTACTGCGCAATTTCGGAAAGTCAACCGTGACTTTTCGATTATCTGATGACACCGGTCATTATTTGGAAGTGGAATATAATATTGTACGAAGATTTCGAAAGACGTTTCGAATCCCGGCAATTTTGCCGGCGAACCACCACTCACGGAAGCGCAACCACCACACGCGGTGGTGAAACATATTTTAAATCTCTATTTTTATTTTCCCTTGTTTTTATTTATTTTTATTCTACTTTAGTTTTTATTTTATAATTATTTCTTTTGTTATTTTATTTATTTCTTTTGTTTTATATTTAATTCATTTAATTTCTTTTTGTTATTTTATTTGTTTTGTTTTTGTTTTGTTTTGCAGCCACATGCTTCGTTCTCTTCTCCTGCCATGTTACCCATGTTACCCAGCCACCGAGCTCACTCCACCGGCAGCATCTCCAGCTAGCTTCCACCATCGCACTCACTCCTTCAATTTGAATTCAAATTGAGCAATCCATCAGTCCATCACCACTCCATTTCTCTCTTTAAATACCCAGTCCCTGTTTCATTTTCCTTGGCCGGGGCTTCTCCCCGCGCCACCAATTCTTCCCATCTCTTTCCCCCCTCCACCCTCCTCAAGCTTCCGTGTACAGGGAACCTCCCCGTGCCTTCTGTCCTTGCCCCTATACTTCTCTGGTTCCCTAATCAACAATCACGTCTCCTTCAAAGCGTCCGTGTACAGCCCTGCGGGCCGTGCCTTCTCTTCTCACCTCTCTGCAAACACTCTCTTCTCTCTGCTCTTTTCTTTCCCCAGCTATCTCAGCCCTTCTTCTTTCTCCCCTCTGTTACTCCTGCAATCAAAATCATCACCGTGAGCCCACTGCTCACGGAAACACCACAGCTCCACCTCACTGCCTCCCTTCTTCTAATTAACATAAATCTTCACTCAAGCCTCCAATTCATCTGCAATTACACAGAAACATCCATACCATCATCACCCAAACACCCATCCATTTAATTCACAGAAAACCCAATTCACCAATCCCTGCAATTAACAAGAATCAAACAGGTTCAAATTACCATCTCTTCAATCTCTGTTCTTTTGCAGGTTTAGAAGATTACCCGGCGTACCCAGTCCTCTGCCATCACCGCCGGCGACCCGTGCTCACCAAATCTGCCGTTGTTCCCGTCTCTGCCAGGCCGCCAATCCGCCGTATCCAGCCGGCCGCATCTCTGTCCTCACACGGCCCGGTGCTGCTCTGCTCTCGGCGTCGTCTCCGCCGCATCCCGATGCCGCGCCGCCTCTCGGAAACGGCATCACAATCGACCCAAGCTTCTCGCCGTCGATCTGCTCCAATCACCGCACCAAGCCGGCGCCGTTCACGTCCTCCCTTGCCGCTGCAACTGCAGCCGCTGCTCTCACCTCGCCGTCGAGCCAAGGCCATCACTCCCCGTGCGTACCCATCGTCGATCCCGTGTCCTGTCACCGTCGACCGCTGCAACTGCAGCTGCTGTTCTCTCTCCACCGCGGAAACTCAATCCGGCATCTCCTCTGCCGGCGTGGCGCCTCTCTCTTCTGCTGCCAAGCTCGCCGTTACCATGACCACCGGTCTCTCTCTCTTGTCTCTATTCAGAAATGAAGGGAAAGGCAAGAAGGAGATGAAGAGAAAGGCTACCACGGGCTGAAGAAGAGAAATGAAGAATAGAAAGTGAGGAGATGAAGACCACGGTCAAACACGCGGAAATGGCTAAGAATTGGAGGTTGAAAAGTCAAACTGCTGACTTTGTCAACATGGGCCGGGCAGTCAACGAAGTCAACAAAGAAGAATGGGTTGGGCTTCTACTGTTCACAGGCCCAAGCCCAATTACCCAAGGCCCAGTCCATTTGCTAAGTGCACCCGAGCTCCCGAACTTCATCGAAAATCCGGCGAGTCCGATTAGATCCCTCGCCGGAATTAAATGAGCATTTCTCTCAAACTCAATTTAATTTTATGTTGTGTGATTTATTTGATTTATTTGTATTTTGAATATTTGATTGATTTGATATTTGTGTGTTTAATTATTTTATGAAAAACCCAAAAATATGTTATTTGATTCATTTGTGTGTTAGTTTAATTTCTTTATTGTTGGTGTGTTTTATTTAAGTGTGTTAGTTAAATTTGTTTAACTTTGTTTGTTTGCAAATATATTAAAAAGCCAAAAATATTTACTTTTATTTATTTATTGTTTTCAAAATATTTCAAAAACCCAAAAATATTACTTGTGTATATATTGTACATTTATGTAAATAGAAACAATATAGTTTAATTAATTTCGTGACATTAGAAAAGTAAATAAACAATCCTCTGTGGGAAAAACCTCTACTTCCCATTATACTATTCAACGACAAATTGTTAGGAAGTTTAGGTAATAATTAATGACGTCGGTAAAACCGCATATCATTTTGGCGCCGGCTCGCCGGGGATTGTTTTTACTATTTACTTTTTTTACTTTTTACCGTTTACTATTTGTAAATAATACTTGTTAATTTTATACTCAATACTTGTAAATAATACTTACTAATTATACTTGTATATATTGTTACACTTAGTAATTATACTTAGGTGTTCTGAGTACTGTTAATTATTTAAGTTGTTGTAGGTTGTAATTTGAACGGAAATAGGTAAGGTCCTTTTATTAATATTGGCCTAAACCCTTCATTTTTACCGTAAGGTTATTTGAGGTTGAGGGCGGCCTTTATTAACACTTGGAGAATTGTCGAACACTTAAGTGCTTTCTCAACTGAGTAAGGGGCACATGAATGGTGTCTAGATATGATCAAGACTCTGGGTGACGGGTTTGTAAAATTGGATTCAGAGGACTTGTCCACTAAATGAATCCTGCCTCTCGCTTATCTCTTGTGATCTGGCCATTCGCCTTCTGAAAACACGGAAAGTCATTTACGTCAAGACATTGCACCTAGGCCGTACGTCCACCTTGAATTACCGCTTGGAATCAACTTTGTTCTTAACTATATTTTGGACAATTTAACATTACTTGTAAATAAAATATACTTAGACATAGGAAATTTTATTTATTCATTTTGTATAGATAATTTGTGACACTTTTTAACTTTGTAAATATTTTGTTTTGATTTTGTAAATTGTATTACTAACCTTTTAACTTTTTTATAGGGAATAATCCGGGTTATTCAGAAATTTTACCACATACATCGGAGCATACGTTTAGGAAGTCAAGGTTGAAAAACCTTGAGGTTGATGTCTTGTTGGTGATTTTTCGGTTTCCTCGGGAGTAAAAAGGTAAGTTTTCTTTTCATTCTTATTATTTGTGATTTAATAAATAAAAAATAAAAAAAAAATTTTGAAAAATTTTAATTGTAAATAAAAAAAAAAGAGTGTTTCCTTTTACTGTTTTGTAATTATTTATTTTCACTTTTTATAATTACTGTTTATTTGTTTTGGGCTTGTTTGTTTGTTATTTGTTATTGGGCCTTAGGCCCATTCGTTTGTATGATTGGTTAGGGTTTTAGGTTTCGTAAATTAAAAAATAAAAAATAAAAAAATAAAAATTTTAGCCCATTGGGCTCGTATCATTCACGAAGCCCAAAACCCTTAACCCAAGCCCATTTAGTGTGTCGGGCCTGTTCGTTTTTAGGCCCATTAGTTTAAACCCACCAATAATGGGCCGGAGATTTCTTTGGCCCAGGCCCACTTTAAGGCCCAAGCCATTTCGATGGCCCAAGCCCGTTTAAAGTGTCGGCAACCTTTGCGCGTGTTTCACACGCGTTTTCACTGTTCACTTTACGACTTTTAGTAAAGTATTAAAAAAAATAAAATAAAAAAATAAAAAATAGAAAATCAAAAAAAATTTGATTGGGCCGACGCACGACTTTTGCGTCGGCCGAATTGTTTAATAAGCCGCATGCGTTTTCACATGTACGCTTTGCGACTTTCGTCGCCCGATCCGCAATTTGCGGGTCTTCCGTCTTTGGCACGTGTGCAAGCGTGCATGCGTGCGTCCGCTCCTTTCCCCTTCCCTTCGTTTGCGCTAGTTTCCTTAGGCATTTCACGTTTTCCCTTAATCTCTCTCTCTCTCTCTCTCTCGTTTTCTCTCGCTAGTTCATAGTGTTCATCCGTGTTCTTAGTCTTTTTTCCCGAAAAACTCCCAAACCCGAAAAGCTTTCCTCCTTCCCAAACCACAAATGGCCAAAAGAGTTAATTCCTTCGGCGAGTTGTTTCATGCAGGTCCTTCGGGGAGTCGAATCTTTGAAGGCTCGGATGAAATAATTCCACCAAGCATGCTCAATAGCGCCGATGCTAGCATGCCGACCCAGCCACCACCACAACCGCAACCACAACCCCAAGCACCAATCCTGGTTGCTGATCCACCCGCCGAGCCGGAAGCCGCTCCTGTCTTTAGGAGACTTCCGAGGACGAAATACACCAAAGCTCAGAGAGAAGCACTGGCGGCTTTCTTTGCGGTGTATTCTCACCCCACCAAACCACAACGTGAAAGATTTGGTCCAAAAATCGGACTAGAAGAAGACCAAGTCTACTATTGGGGGTCGAGAAATAGGAAGAAGTTCGGTATCCGGACTTCTGAGCAGCGTATTGCCGAGCTAGAAAGAAGGAACGATCGGTGGTGAGCAAGAACGAGGAGCTTCAACTGCAGAATCAACGACTCGTCGATGCTCTCCGGAGCGGCATCTGTCCCACTGCGGAGGTCCCGTTCCGCATTCCGATGTGCCTAGGCGAAGGCTCGAAGTTGTTCCTCCACAACAAGAGCCTCTTCTCGAGTTGTCCGATGATTCGATCGACATGGACCACTTGAGACGGGATGTGCGGAGCCTCATGCCTACACTAGTCGAGCGCCCATCCGCACCTATTCCATCCGACCATCTTCCCGGACCTGCTCGCTGATCTTGTCGGAGTCCACACCGACTTGATCTCGGATATCGCCCGCAAGGCCAAGCACGAGCTCATGCTCGCGGCCACTGCCGGTTTTCCTTTGTGGATATCTTCACCGACTCCCGACACTTCTATTCATCCCGAGACTCTAAATAGGGCCGAGTACTTGCGAGTGTTTCAACGTGGCGAGCTCGCGCCATACTTCAAATCGGAATCCTCGAGACACTCGGCAACCATCCACCTTCATCCGACCACCATTGTTGAGATTTTAATGGATGTTGGTCGATGGTTGCCCGTCTTCCGTAGCATGATCACAAACGCCCGGACGTTGGAGATCCTACCCTCCGACAATGCGTAGGCTACGAGGACCAAAAGCAAGTGATGTCGGCCGAGTTTACGGTGCCATCTCACATCGTTTCGACTCGTGAAGTCCAGTTCGTTCGGTACTCTCAATTACAATCGGATGGAAGTTGGATCGTTGTGGATGTCTCCGTGGATGAACTGCGCTCAAATCCGAAGCCTTCGGTGAGATCGATTTGCCGAAAGCGCCCCTCCGGATGTTTGATTCGAGATTTGCAGAATGGATCTTCCTTAGTCACTTGGGTGGAGCACGTGGATGTGCGCGAGAAGGAAATGAAGGCCATTTTCGAACCCTTTGTCCATTCTGGGTTCGCTTTTGGTGCAAAGCGTTGGATCTCAACTCTCCAACGACAAGCCGAGCGCTACATGTGCGTCACAGGGATCCACACTTCACCCGGTGACTCTATCATTTCGCCCGAAGGAAAAAGAGGCCTAGCGGAAATGGCAAACCAAATGGCGATCTGTTTCTTCAACGACATCAGCAACTCCACGTATCATCACTGGACTTGTTCGAACCGAACAAGAGACACTCGAATGGAGGTCAGGACCAACAAGCGAAGGGGTGATCCGAGCAAGCCCCCTGGAGTCAATCGTACTGCTGGTTGTTCCGTTGTTCATCTATCTCATCACACTAGGATCTTTGAGTTCCTCAAAGACGTGCAGACAAGACCGCAATGGGATAGTATGTCGATGGACAGCTCTGTACGTGTGCTAGCAAATTTCACCATCGGTCTTGACCCGCGGAACCAGATTTCGGTGCTCGCCATAGATAGTCACAACGACTTCCTCATTCTTCAGGAGTGTTGCACCGATGCAACGGGGTCGTCTGTGATTTATGCGCCGATTAACCATTCCATTCTCCAGTGTTTGTTATGTGGAGTTCAACCGGAGCCATTTCCGCTTATGTCTTCAGGCTTCTCCATTCTGCCAAACGTATCCGGAGCTGTTCTTGATGGAACACTACTGACTATGGTGTTCCAGATCTCGGTGAAGGCTACATCAGCTAAATCTGCCGTGGAGTCGGCAACTACCCTCGTCCAGGACACACTTCAACGGATCAGAACCGCAGTCAACTAAGGAGCAAACGTTGGATGCAAGGCCCTGCTAGCCTTGTTTGTGACTGTTGGTGACTTGCTTCGGGAGGAGCTTAATGATCTTCAAGGGGGAGTTTTTCTTTAACCTTTCTGTTTATTTTTGTTTAATTTTTCATTTGTATAAATGTTGTGTGTTTACTTCTGTTGTATTTCGGTTTGTGTGTTTATTTCTGTTGTGTGTTTAAATTCAATAACCATACTTGAATTTTTCATTTCGTGAAATATCTGTCTATCATTGAGGACAATGTTTAATTCAAGTGTGGGGGAAGGTTTATTAAAAAGAAAAGAAAAAATTTGAAAAATTTGAAAAATTCAAAAAAATAATTTACTTGTTTTTGTTTTCTACTGTAACGGTATCTCGACTAAATCATACTTACTCCCTTGGTAGCGTTGAACCTACCATTGCACTAAGTAAGTCCCTGTGGTCACGTATTGTTACGTAAATTGAAAAAAAAATCAAAAAAATAAAAAAAAATGAAAAATTACAAAAATATTTGCTTCTGTTTTCTGTTTTTGTGTGTTTATTTGTGGTGTGTTTTGTTCTTTCCAATCCCGATGATGAATTGAGTTTAATTGTTATGATTTGGAGAATTTTGATTATATGGTAAGGCTTTCTGTGATTTGTTTTGGATTTAATTTGCATAACTTGTGATTGCTCGAAATTCCATGTTCACATAACCTGTGTTGATTAATTGATTGCAATCCGAGAAGCACATTTGAACATACATTGTCATGCATACCCAGAAATTGTGAGAATTTGAGCCTGTTGAATATTCACATGTATGCATTATTCATACATTTACTCGTTCTTCATGTGTGCACAATTCATGAGTTTTTGAACCTAGAACTTGCTCATTGACCTCTCGAAACTTTTTATTAATCTGTGATGAATTGAAAATGATTAAGGCATTAGTTGAGCACCATGGCCAAATATTCACCATCCATCTAAACACGAACTTTAGGAACCCCTTTTGAACTTATCACTCATTAGCCGTTTCTTTTGTTCACCCACACCATCTCACACATGTTTTATTGTGTTTGCAAGACGATGATAGTGACTTCTTATATTCTTATGCTTCGGATGTATAGTATGTACCAAAATGCAAGTGTGGGGGTGTATTTATTTTGTTGTATTTGTTCAAAGAAAGAAAAAAAAAAAATCAGAAATAAAAAGAAGGAATAAATTCCTCAAAGAAAAAAAAAATAGAAAAGAAAGAAAAAAAAAAAAAAGAGAAATTCCAAAAATAGAGTTATTTTCTTGTATTATTTTCAATAAAAGGTTGGAGGAAAATAAGAGTTGTTTCGGGTTTAGCATAGGTATGAGTTTCAAAGTCGTTGATTTGTCTTGCAAACATGTGGAACATTTATCATTTCTAGTCTTTCCCTTCCATTTACCATTTACCATTCATTCACCATTCATTCACCCTTTGGCCCCATTACACCATTGAAAGCCCTTATGATTTAATGATTTGTGGATTAATTGTAGAGAGTTGGTTAATGAGCAAGCTTATGGGAACATTACTTGTGTAATTGTTATGAGAGTAAACACTTAACCCTAAACACTGAGCGGAAATATTTAGTGAATCTTGTGAGCTTTAGTGGTTAATGTTGTTCATATGTGCCAATTTGATTGCATGAGATTAATTGTACACTCGGTTTTCACCCACTTCACTCGAGCACGAATGAGATGTCCATGTTAAATACTTAGCAAATTCGTGAGCCTTGATATATAGTTTTTATTCTTCTGGTTATAATTCTTGTGAACTCGTTGAGGGTTATGGTTGGAAAGAATTTTTGTTTTGTGTTTCCCTTTCTGTTTTTGTGTTGTTCTGTTTTTAGTTCTGTGTTTGCTAGAGGACTAGCAAAAGTTCAAGTGTGGGGGTGTGATGTGAACGTAAAATACGTTCATAAAGTGCTCTAAATACTTGGATGGATGCTATTCTGAAAGTTTATTTGTCAGTTTAATGTTTGTTTTCGTGTTTTCAGGGAAAATATGTGAAAAATGCTAATTTACACATAAAAGGTGAATTTTGGAGATTTACTGCGCAATTTCGGAAAGTCAACCGTGACTTTTCGATTATCTGATGACACCGGTCATTATTTGGAAGTGGAATATAATATTGTACGAAGATTTCGAAAGACGTTTCGAATCCCGGCAATTTTGCCGGCGAACCACCACTCACGGAAGCGCAACCACCACACGCGGTGGTGAAACATATTTTAAATCTCTATTTTTATTTTCCCTTGTTTTTATTTATTTTTATTCTACTTTAGTTTTTATTTTATAATTATTTCTTTTGTTATTTTATTTATTTCTTTTGTTTTATATTTAATTCATTTAATTTCTTTTTGTTTTTTATTTGTTTTGTTTTTGTTTTGTTTTGCAGCCACATGCTTCGTTCTCTTCTCCTTCCATGTTACCCATGTTACCCAGCCACCACCGAGCTCACTCCACCGGCAGATCTCCAGCCAGCTTCCACCATCGCACTCACTCCTTCAATTTGAATTCAAATTGAGCAATCCATCATCCATCACCACTGCCATTTCTCTCTTTAAATACCCAGTCCCTATTTCATTTTCCTTGGCCGGGGCTTCTCCCCGCGCCACCAATTCTTCCCATCTCTTTCCCCCCTCCACCCTCCTCAAGCTTCCGTGTACAGGGAACCTCCCCGTGCCTTCTGTCCTTGCCCCTATACTTCTCCGGTTCCCTAATCAACAATCACGCTCTCCTTCAAAGCGTCCGTGTACAGCCCTCCGGGCCGTGCCTTCTCTTCTCACCTCTCTGCAAACACTCTCTTCTCTCTGCTCTTTTCTTTCCCCAGCTATCTCAGCCCTTCTTCTTTCTCCCCTCCGTTACTCCTGCAATCAAAATCATCACCGTGAGCCCACTGCTCACGGAAACACCACAGCTCCACCTCACTCGCCTCCCTTCTTCTAATTAACATAAATCTTCACTCAAGCCTCCAATTCATCTGCAATTACACGAAACATCCATACCATCATCACCCAAACACCCATCCATTTAATTCACGGAAAACCCAATTCACCAATCCCTGCAATTAACAAGAATCAAACAGGTTCAAATTACCATCTCTTCAATCTCTGTTCTTTTGCGGGTTTAGAAGATTACCCGGCGTACCCAGTCCTCTGCCATCACCGCCGGCGACCCGTGCTCACCAAATCTGCCGTTGTTCCCGTCTCGCCGGCCGCCAATCCGCCGTATCCAGCCGGCCGCATCTCTGTCCTCACACGGCCCGGTCTGCTCTCTGCTCTCGGCGTCGTCTCCGCCGCATCCCGATGCCGCGCCGCCTCTCGGAAACGGCATCACAATCAGACCCAAGCTTCTCGCCGTCGATCTGCTCCAATCACCGCACCAAGCCGGCGCCGTTCACGTCCTCCCTTGCCGCTGCAACTGCAGCTGCTGCTCTCACCTCGCCGTCGAGCCAAGGCCATCACTCCCCGTGCGTACCCATCGTCGATCCCGTGTCCTGTCACCGTCGACCGCTGCAACCGCAGCTGCTGTTCTCTCTCCACCGCGGAAACTCAATCCGGCATCTCCTCTCCGGCGTGGCGCCTCTCTCTTGCTGCTGCCAAGCTCGCCGTTACCATGACCACCGTCTCTCTCTCTTGTCTCTATTCAGAAATGAAGGGAAAGGCAAGAAGGAGATGAAGAGAAAGGCTACCACGGGCTGAAGAAGAGAAATGAAGAATAGAAAGTGAGGAGATGAAGACCACGGTCAAACACGCGGAAATGGCTAAGAATTGGAGGTTGAAAAGTCAAACTGCTGACTTTGTCAACATGGGCTGGGCAGTCAACGAAGTCAACAAAGAAGAATGGGTTGGGCTTCTACTGTTCACAGGCCCAAGCCCAATTACCCAAGGCCCGATCCATTTGCTAAGTGCACCCGAGCTCCCGAACTTCATCGAAAATCCGGCGAGTCCGATTAGATCCCTCGCCGGAATTAAATGAGCATTTCTCTCAAACTCAATTTAATTTTATGTTGTGTGATTTATTTGATTTATTTGTATTTTGAATATTTGATTGATTTGATATTTGTGTGTTTAATTATTTTATGAAAAACCCAAAAATATGTTATTTGATTCATTTGTGTGTTAGTTTAATTTCTTTATTGTTGGTGTGTTTTATTTAAGTGTGTTAGTTAAATTTGTTTAACTTTGTTTGTTTGCAAATATATTAAAAAGCCAAAAATATTTACTTTTATTTATTTATTGTTTTCAAAATATTTCAAAAACCCAAAAATATTACTTGTGTATATATTGTACATTTATGTAAATAGAAACAATATAGTTTAATTAATTTCGTGACATTAGAAAAGTAAATAAACAATCCTCTGTGGGAAAAACCTCTACTTCCCATTATACTATTCAACGACAAATTGTTAGGAAGTTTAGGTAATAATTAATGACGTCGGTAAAACCGCATATCAACTATGGTTGGAGAAAATTTTGTTTGAATTCTGTTTTTCCCTTTCACGTGTTGTATTGTGTTTCCCTTATTGTTTTATGTTGTGTTTGCTTGAGGACAAGCAAGATTCAAGTGTGGGGGTGTGATTTGCACTTATTTATAGCGCAAGTTGTATTCGTAATCACGAGAGTTAAGCTTTTCCGAAGGCATTTTGTTACTACTAATATGCGTTTTCACGATTTCAGGTTACTTAGGTGACTTGAGGTAATTCGGCACAAGAAGGTGCATTTTGACCACTTTTGGGCACACTTCCGAGAAGAGGACAAGAAGTCAACCGTGGCTTCTAGACATTGAAGATTGCACAAATCAACCTTCGGAAGACGTTGCCATTGAAGGCTTTGAAGAATCGAAGAAAGGAAGGAAAATGAAGAAATTGCATTTCCGGCGACTTTTCCGGCCATCCACCACCATAAGAGGCGGCAGCACCGCCGGACCACCACCGGAGCATCACCACACCTGGAGGAGATAGTCTTGACCAGTTGCATGTATGGGTAGCTACACCCATTACATAAGAGAAATCAGTTTGGTTTACCTATGCATACACTTTTCCTTAAAATCCTCCACTTAGCCTTCCTTTTGTAACTCTCCATGCATCCACTCACACACTTCACAAGGGAGACTCTTGGGGGCTGAGAGAGAGCTGTTGAACCACATCCCATAACCCTAATTCCAGAGACAATTCGTATACACCCAGATCAGCCACCACCTTACACATTCAGCCACCAAGAACACCAAGAACACCAAGAAACTGCCCAGTTTTGTCCTTCCATTTTCACCACTTTCCATTGCTCAAATCACTTTCCATCCTTCACGAAAGTTGTTCCTAAGGCATCCATTTATCTTACGAACCAACTTTCATCACCAGTCCACCATCATTACACCACGTTTCAAGCTCCACAGCTGGGAATTCGTCAAGAACACAAGAATCCGGAAACTTGAAGGAGAAGAAGCTTGGAAGAGAAGAGGAGTTTAAGAGGGGGCTGTCATCTACACTTGGAGTCACCAAGGAGCTTCTGGCCATCATCCCTTGAGAACTTCTTAACTCTACTTTTGTTATTCTTTGTATCTATGTTTATATTCTTGACAAGAATGATGTATTCCTTGAACATGTGTGAGTAGTTCATTAGGTTGGGGGCTAGGGTTGTGTGCTCTAGCCCATGATGATGTTTTGATGACTTGTATTGAATATGCTTGATGATTTCGTTTCTGGATATGTTCATTGTTTTAATACGGTTTTGTTTGATGCTTGTTCATGAATCTAACTAGTTCTCAAGCATGTGTTAAACTTAACTTGTTAGGATTTTATGCTAGTTACATGTTATCCTAAGTGTTGAACCTTGAGCATGATGAGTTTATGTCAATGGACTGAACTTGTTTGAACCTTGATTCTTGAAACTCTATGCCTAGGAAGTTTATATGAGACCCAAACAAGGCTTGGATAAATAGATTAGGAGTATTTGTGACCCTAATAAGGCACAAAATAGGCCTAGAAGAATCCATCCTTTGAGCCATAACATGGCAAGGATAGGGGTTTGATCCTTAGTGAATTCATTGTTGCATGTTCTTGAGAGTTGTCATACATTTGATTGGGGTAGAGTGAACCCGAAACTCCAACCGTTTCATCCATTTGATCACACACAAAGCATACATTTGTTGGGCTTGTCACCTCAACAACACAAAAGCGATTGAACACACTTGCTTGTGTTCTTGTTACCACAATTTCATATTGATTAGATTAGTTACATAGTCACTGTTTTGGTCACTGTTTTGGTTACAAGTCACCCAAGAGTGACACACAATTGAACACTACACTTGCATGTTGCACATACTCCACATCTAAGTACATAATTCATCTCTAATCACACCACTTCTAGTGCATTGTATACCTTGTTTGCATTTGTTCACCAAGTAGCGATCTTGGGCCTTCCAATCCCTTGGGTACGACAACCCCTGGTCACAATTTACCATCCACTACACTTTGACGGCGATACTCACAAACAACCCCTCCGGTATCATCGAGTCACAACTTCCACTTTTCTTGAACTTTTCTCGAGTCAAAATCATCCCAATGGTAAGACAAGATTTCTTAAAGTTGTTCCAATTGACGGAACTCGAAAAGCTCTAGTGGTTTATGATTTATGATTTTAGGAAGTATTAAAAAGAGAAAATACATAACTCACAAACGGGCCAAGCTTTTTGAGTGAAATCAAGTAGAACACCTTTTAAATATCTTTTCTAACTATTGGTGAAGTTTTGGAACTTGCAAAGATTTAGAAAGAAAGAAGTTGGCATGGTTTGACCGTTTTGGCCATAGCTCTTACAATACGCCAAAACCATGCCAACTCCCCCTTTTTTTGAACTTTTCTAGAGTTAAAATCATCCCAATGGTAACACAAGATTTCTTAAAGTTGTTCCAATTGACGAAACTCCAAAAGCTCGAGTCGTTTATGATTTATGTTTTTAGGAAGTATTAAAAAGAGAAAATTCATAACTCACAAACGGGCCAGGCTTTTTGAGTGAAATCAAGTAGAACACCTTTTACATATCTTTTCTTACTATTGGTGAAGTTTTGGAACTTGCAAAGGTTTAGAAAGAAAGAAGTTGGCAAGGTTTGGCCGTTTTGGCCATAGCTCTTACAAAACGCCAAAACCATGTCAACTCCCACTTTTCTTGAACTTTTCTTTAGTCAAAATCATCCCAATGGTAACACAAGATTTCTTAAAGTTGTTCCAATTGACGGAACTCCAAAAGCTCGAGTCGTTTGTGATTTATGATTTTAGGAAGTATTAAAAAGAGAAAATTCATAACTCACAAACGAGCCAACCTTTTTGAGTGAAATCAAGTAGAATACCTTTTTATATCTTTTCTTACTATTGGTGAAGTTTTGGAACTTGCAAAGTTTTAGAAAGAAAGAAGTTGGCAATGTTTGGCCCGTTTTGGCCATAGCACATACAAAACGCCAAAACCATGCCAACTCCCATTTTTCTTGAACTTTTCTAGAGTCAAAATCATCCCAATGGTAACACAAGATTTCTTAAAGTTTTTCCAATTGACGGAACTCGAAAAGCTCGAGTTATTTATGATTTATGATTTTAGGAAGTATTAAAAAGAGAAAAATCATAACTCACAAACGGGCCAAGCTTTTTGAGTGAAATCAAGTAGAACACCTTTTAAATATATTTTCTTACTATTGGTGAAGTTTTGGAACTTGCAAAGATTTAGAAAGAAAGAAGTTGGTAATGTTTGGCCCGTTTTGGCCATTGCACGTACAAAACGCCAAAACCATGCCAACTCCCATTTTTCTTGAACTTTTCTTGAGTCAAAATTATCCCAATGGTAACACAAGATTTCTTAAAGTTATTCCAATTGACGGAACTCGAAAAGCTCGAGTTATTTATGATTTATGATTTTAGGAAGTATTAAAAAGAGAAAATTCATAACTCACAAACGGGCCAAGCTTTTTGAGTGAAATCAAGTAGAACACCTTTTATATATCTTTTCTTACTATTGGTGAAGTTTTGGAACTTGCAAAGATTTAGAAAGAAAGAAGTTGGCAAGGTTTGGCCGTTTTGGCCATAGCGCTTACAATACACCAAAACCATGCCAACTTCCACTTTTCTTGAACTTTTCTAGAGTCAAAATCATCCCAATGGTAAGACAAGATTTCTTAAAGTTGTTCCAATTGATGGAACTCGAAAAGCTCTAGTTGTTTATGATTTATGATTTTAGGAAGTATTAAAAAGAGAAAATACATAACTCACAAACGGGCCAAGCTTTTTGAGTGAAATCAAGTAGAACACCTTTTAAATATCTTTTCTTACTATTGGTGAAGTTTTGGAACTTGCAAAGATTTAGAAAGAAAGAAGTTGGCATGGTTTGACCGTTTTGGCCATAGCTCTTACAAAACGCCAAAACCATGCCAACCCCACCAAACCACAACGTGAAAGATTTGGTCCAAAAATCGGACTAGAAGTAGACCAGATCTATTATTGGGGGTCGGGAAATAGGAAGAAGTTCGGTATCCAGACTTCTGAGCAGCGTATTGCCGAGCTAGAGAGAAGAAACGATGAGTTGGTGAGCAAGAACGAGGAGCTTCAACTGCAGAATAAACGACTCGTCGATGCTCTCCACAACGGCATCTGTCCCAATTGCGGAGGTCCTATTCCGCATTCTGATGTGCCACGGCCAAGGCTCGAAGTTGTTCCGCCACAACAAGAGCCTCTTCTCGAGTTGTCCGATGATTCGATCGACATGGACCACTTGAGACGGGATGTGCGGAGCCTCATGCCTACACTTGTCGAGCGCCCATCCGTACCTATGCCATCTAATCTTCCGGGACCTGCTCACGATCTTGTTAGAGTCCACACCGACTTGATCTCGGATATTGCCCGTAAGGCCAAACACAAGCTCATGCTCATGGCCACTGCTGGATTTCCTTTGTGGATAACTTCACCGACTCCGGGTACTTCCATTCATCCCGAAACTCTTAACCGTGCCAAGTACTTGCGAGTGTTTCAACGAACAGAACCTGCACCGTACTTCAAATCCGAATCCTCGAGACACTCGACAACCATCCACCTTCATCCGACCACCATTGTTGAGATTTTAATGGATGTTGGTCGATGGTTGCCCGTCTTCTGTAGCATGATCACAAACGCTCAGACGTTGGAGATCCTACCCTCCGACAACGCAGAAGGCTACAAGGACCAGAAGCAAGTGATGTCGGCCGAGTTTCTGGTGCCATCTCACATCGTTTCGACTCGTGAAGTCCAGTTCGTTAGGTACTCTCACCTACAACTATATGGAAGTTGGGTCGTTGTGGATGTCTCCGTGGATGAACTGCGTTCAAATGCAAAGCCTTCTGTGAGATCAATTTGCCGAAAACGCCCCTCCGGATGCCTGATACGTGATCTTCAGAATGGATCTTCCTTGGTCACTTGGGTGGAGCACGTGGATGTACGCGAGAAGGAGATGAAGGCCATTTTTGAACCTTTTGTTCATTCAGGGTTCGCTTTTGGTGCAAAGCGTTGGATCTCAACTCTCCAACGACAAGCCGAGCGCTACATGTGCGCCATAGGGATCCACACTTCACCCGGTGACTCTATCATTTCGCCTGAAGGAAGACGAGGCCTAGCGGAAATGGCAAACCCGATGGCGATCTGTTTCTTCAACGATATCAGCAACTCCACGTACCATCACTGGACTTGTTCAAACCGAACAAGAGAGACTCGAATGGAGGTCAGGACTAACAAGCGAAGGGGTGATCCGAGCAAGCCCCCTGGAGTCAATCGTACTGCTGGCTGTTCTGTATTGCACGTATCCCATCACACCAGAATCTTTGAGTTCCTCAAAGACGTTCAGACAAGACCAATGTGGGATAGTATGTCGATGGACAGCTCGGTGCGTGTGCTAGCAAATTTCACCATCGGTCTTGACCTGCGGAGCCAGATTTCGGTGCTCGCCATAGATAATCACAACGACTTCCTCATTCTTCAAGAGTGTTGCACCGATGCAACGGGTTCGTCTGTGATATACGCGTCGATCAACCATTCCATTCTCCAGTGTTTGCTATGTGGAGCTGAACCGGGGCCATTTCCATTGATGCCATCAGGCTTCTCCATTCTACCAAATGTATCCGGAGGCATACTTGATGGAACACTACTTACTATAGTGTTCCAGATCACAGTGAAGGCTACTTAAGCCAAATCTGCCGTGGAGTCGGCCACAACCCTTGTCCAGGACACACTTAAACGGATCAGAGCCGCAGTCAATTGAGGAGCAAACGTTGGATGCAAGGCCTTGCTAGCCTTGTTAGTGACTGTTGGTGACTTACTTCGGGAGGAGCTTAACGATCTTCAAAGGGGAGTATTTCTGTTTTCTTTTTCATTTGTATAAATGTTGTGTGTTTACTTCTGTTTATTTCTATTTGTGTGTTTATTTATGTTTGTGTGCTTAAATTCAATAACCATGCTTGGATTTTTCATTTTCGTGAAATATCTGTCTAACATTGAGGACAATGTTTAATTCAAGTGTGGGGGGAAAGTTTCAGTTTATTTTCTTAAAAAAAAAAAATTCAAAAATTCAAAAATTCATAAAAATAATTTACTTGTGTTTGTTTTCTACGGTAACAATATATCGACTAGTTCATACTTACTCCCTTGGTAGCGTTGAACCTACCAATGCACTAAGTAAGTCATTGTGGTCACGTATTGTTGATGTGAACGTAAAATACGTTCACAAAGAGCTCTAAATACTTGGATGGATGCTATTCTGAAAGCTTATTTGTCGGTTTAATGTTTGTTTTCGTGTTTTCAGGGAAAATATGTGAAAAATGCTAATTTACACATAAAAGGTGAATTTTGGAGATTTACAGCGCAATTTCGGAAAGTCAACCGTGACTTTTCGATTATTTAATGACACCGGTCATTCCTCGGATGTGGAAATCAGAACGTGTACGAAGATTTCGAAAGACGTTTCGAATCCCGGCAATTTTACCGGCAAACCACCACACTTGGCGGCGCAACCACCACACGCGGTGGCGAAATCCATATTTTCTATCTCCATTTTATTTTCCCTTGTTTATATTTTATGTTTATTTATATTTTATTTTTATTTATTTTTATTTCTATTTTAACATTTATTTTATAAATAATTAATTCATTTATTTTCTTTTTGTTATTTTATTTGTTTTCTCTTGATTCTGTTTTGCAGCCACCACGTTCTTCACCCGCTCCCTCTGCAATTATCAATCAACCACAGCTTTCTTAGCTGGTTTTCCATCACCACCAACAGATTCTCCCCCCACTCCTCTTTGAATTCAAATCCAGCTTTTTAGCTGGATCTCTTCCCCCATCCATCCGTTCCAGCTGCACCACCTTCCACTCCTTCTCTTTAAATAGCCATTCCAGCACTGTTTTTGAATACGCCGGGGGGGGGGGGGGGGGGGCTTCTCTCCTTTCTTCCCCATTCCTTCACCTCTTCTCCTCTCCTTCCCGTTCTTCCTCTTCTTCCTCTTCTTTTTCTTTTTCTTTTCTTCTTCTGTTCTTTCCCATCTCCGCACCCCTCTTATCTTCTAACTACACCCAATCCGCAAAATCTGCCGGCAAAAACAACCGTCATCCCTCCCCCCGGCCAAAACCAAAACCACAATCTCCTCTCGCCCACTCTAATTCACCATAATCACAATTCATACTTCCACAATCTCTCCTGCAATTCACAGTCAACTTCACCACCACCAAAATCTTTCCCCAATTCCCTCTATTCTTCTTTTCCTCCCTGCAAACAACAATCACAAATTCACAAATTCCAGAAACCATAAATTCAATTCACCAGTTCGTTCACGAACTGCAAATTCACCAATTCAGACCCCGTGGTCAAGCTCTTAAACCAGTCATCGTCATCATAGCTAACCCGGAGCTTCTCTGTTCACAACCGGCCTCCAGCCCGCGCAGATCTTCTCGCCGTTGCAAGCCTCCGCCGCACCGGTCACTCCACTTCTTTGCCAGGCCGCTTCTTCAAGAGCCCAGACCCGAGCCATCTCGGATTTCTCCTTCTCTAGCTCACCGCCCGTGCTCATCTCCGGTCGCACCAAGCTCACGCCGCTTCTCTGCCGTCGCCGCCACACTTCACCACCGCCGCACCCATCGAACGAGCTTCGCCGATCTCTCGTGTCAAGCCGGCGACCCAATCTCTGTAATCACCGACCCTCCTCTCTGATGGGAGAAAGGAAACAGAAATGAAGAGAGAAGTCTACACTCTTTCTTTGCTGGCTCCACGGGAAATGAGAAGAAAAGAGTTGAAAAGTCAAACTGACTTTCTCTCTGGACCGGGTCAATAAAAGCCAAGCTGATTGTCTGATATGGGCTTCCAAGCCCAATGCTCAAAAGCCCAAGGCCCAATCCAAGAATGCTATCTACACCCAAGCTCCCGAAATTCATTCGCCAAATCCATTGAGCATTTCTTTCCCTTAAACTCAATTTATTTATATTTGTTGTGTGATTTATTTGATTTAATTTGTATTTTGAATATTTGATTTGTGTGTTTAATTATTTTATGAAAAACCTAAAAATATGTTATTTATTCATTTGTGTGTTAGTTTAATTATTCTTGGTGTGTTTATTTAAGTGTGTTAGTTTAAATTGTTAGTTTAATTTATAATTGTTCTTGTTTTATTTTATTTATTTTCAAAGATATTAAAAATCCAAAAACATTTTCTTTCATTTATTTCTTGTTTTCAAAATATTTTCAAAAACCCAAAAATATAACTTTTGTATATATTGTATATTTTTGTAAATAGAAACAATAGATATTAATTTTGTGACATAGAAAAGTAAATAAACAATCATCTGTGGGAAAAACCTTTACTTCCCATTATACTATTCAACGACAAATTGTTAGGAAGTTTAGGTAATAATTAATGACGTCGGTAAATACCGCATATCAATTGTTACCCTAATAAAAAAAATTGAAAAAGAAAAAAAAAATAGTTTTGTAAGCTCGTTTGTTTCGCACTGGCTTTGGAGCTATCGAGTCTTAGAAAGTGCTTGTTTGTTTATTTGAGCTATATCATAAAAAAAATAATCAAAAAAATCAAAAAATCAAAAAATCAAAAATTACAAAAATATTTACTTATGTTGTGTGTTTATTTGTGTTATGTGTTTTGTTCTTTCCAATCCCAAGGATGAATTGAGTTTAATTGTTGTGATTATGAGAATTTTGATTATATGCTAAGGCTTTGTGTAGTTTGCTTTGGATTTAATTGGCATAACTTGTGATTGCTCGAATTTCCATGTTCACATAACCTGTTTCGATTAGTTGATTGCAATCCGAGAAGCACATTTGAACATACATTGTCATGCATACTCAGAAAATGTGAGGACTTGAGCCTATTGAATATTCACATGTATGCATCTTTCATACATTTACTCATTCTTCATGTGTGCACAATTCATGAGTTTTGAACCTAGAACTTGCTCAGAGACCACTTGAAACATTTTGTTAATCTGTGATGAATTAGAAATGAGTAAGGCATTAGTTGAGCACCATGGCCAAAATATTCAACATCCATCTAAACACGAACTTTAGGAATCCCCTTTTGAACTAAACACTCATTAGCCGTTTCTTTTGTTCACCCACACCATCTCACCCTTGTTTTATTGTGTTTGTAAGACGATGATAGTGACTTCTTGTGTTCTTATGCTTCGGATTTGTTTGGTAATATACCAAAGGGCAAGTGTGGGGGTGCATTTTATTTTGTTGTAATTGTTCAAAGAAAGAAAAAAAAATCAAAAACAAAAAGAAGGAATAAAGTTCCTCAAGAAAAAAAAAAAAAAAAAGAAATAGAAAAGAAAGAAAAAAAAATAGAGTTATTTTCGTGTATTATTTTCAATAAAAGGTTGGAAGAGAATAAGAAAGTTGTTTCGGATATAGCATAGGTATGAGTTTCAAAGTCGTTGATTTGTCTTGCAAACATGTGAAACATTTTTCATTTCCAGTCCCTTCATTCATCATTCACCATTCACCCTTTGGCCCCCATTACACCATTGAAAGCCCTTATGATCTAATGATTTATAGATTAATTGTAGAGAGTCGGTTAATGAGCAAGCCTATGGGAACATTACTTGTGCAATTGTTATGAGAGTAAACACTTAACCCTAAACACTGAGCGGAAATATTTAGTGATCATTGTGAGGTTTAGTGGTTAATGTTGTTTTGATGTGCCTATTGGATTGCATGAGATTAATTGTATACTTGGTTTTCACACACTTCACCCGAGCATAAATGAGATGTGCAGGTTAAAGACTTAGCAAATTCTTTAGCCTTGATATATAATTTTTATTCTCCTGATTATAATTCTTTCGAACTCGCTGAGGGTTATGGTTGGAAAGACCATTTTGTTTTGTGTTTCGTTTTCTGTTTTGTGTTGTTCTGTTTTAAAGTTTTGTGTTTGCTAGAGGACTAACAATAGCTAAGTGTGGGGGAATTTGATAGGAGCACAAAGTGTGACGTTTTTAATGTGTTTTCCCTACTATTTGGCTATGATTTAATTGTAACTTTGCTATTTTAGCTTAGTTTCCATATTTGAGTCCTAAATGACGTATTATTGTGAACATGTGCAGAAACGAAGCTTAATGGGCTTTTTCGAGGCCCATTAAGAGGTGCGCTGCCGTGAGGCCCAAGATGAAGACCCAAACCCAAGATGAAGGTCCAAACCCAAAATGAAGGTCCAAACCCAAAATGAAGGCCCAAATCCATGAAGGAAGGCCCAGGTTCACAAAGCATGAGGAAAGGCCCAAGCCCAGATTTTCGGACATTCTGCCTGTGCAGATCAGTCAACTTGCGAAGCCCATATCTCTCCATTTCGCCGTCCAATCTAGCTGTAATTTTTATACACGCTGCATGTGGATGTTAGATATTCTGGATTCAAATTTCAGAATCATCCAACCGTTCAAACTTTAATTATGGCGTTCTAAGTGGACACAGTTCAGTGCTGCCTGCTTTCTAATTCTTTCTTCTTCTTTATTCTCAATGCTCCACTCACCCCCATTTTTCCAACCATCTCACCAACCCATATTTGTTGCTTTCTTCCAACACTATTAGTGCTTAATTTATTTTACCTAAATAAATGGTTAATTGCAACCCACTACATTTCCACCATGCCACTTACCATTTCTTTATCTCCCACTTAAATTCCACTTCTTTTCCTTTTCTTTCTTTATTTCTTGCATTGTCTTCTTCTTCCTCTCCATTCTCCTATAAATAGCAGCCTCATTCTTTTCACCAATTCACAACCCAATTGGGAGGGACAAACCCTCCTCTTTCTCTTCGTCCTCTCTTCTCCTCCTCTCCCCCTTCTTCTTCTTCTTCTTCTTCTTCTTCTTCTTCTTCTCTGCATTTTCTCTTCTATTCTCTGCACCCCTGTTCTTTCTCTCCACACCTAAGCTTCCCCTCATCTGCATATCTCACACCACCACCATCACTACAATAGCTCACCGCGCCGTCCAAGCACAATAAGCCACTCTCTTTCTCTCTCTTATTTTAATTAAGTTTTAATTTTATTTTGATTAGTATTTGAATTCATTTGTGAGAATATTTGTGTAGTATTGTGAGATTTGATTTGTTTATTAGTTTGTTTTACTATTGTGAGATTTGATTTGTGTTATTCAATAAACCCATAACATAATTTGTGATTTATTCTCATAGTTTGATTATTTCTATTTTGTTTGTTCAATTTAGTTTGTTAACTTTTGTGTGCTTCATAAAAATAAAAACCCTAAAAAATTATTATTTGTGTTAAGAAAATTAGATTACATTTTACTAATTAGGTTTTAGGCCTCCAATCCCCGTGGTTCGACAATCCCGAGTCCAAATTACTCATCACTATATTTTGATAACCAATCATACACAAGTCCTTGAGAAACTTTGCATAGACCGACACTTTGCAAATGAGCTCCAATAATGGGATGTTAATCTCCACCTTGTTGAACACTTCTAGTAGCTCATTCTTTAAGGTCTTCTTCTTGTTCTTCGTTTCATCATGGGTGACTACTTTCACTTCTTGAGCAGCGAACATATCCTCACTAGGTAGCTCCCTAGAGGTGCTCATGGTTCTTGGTGGATCCATAGCCATCATGGCCTCACCACCAAGTGTAGGAACCATGTCACTCTCATCCCTAGAAGTCTCCATAGTCCATGAATCTTCTTGTGTCTTCTTCACACCACCATAAGAGCTAACATCATTCTCAAAAGACAAGTAACCAAGTCCTTTCCCAAGCACTACTCCATTGTTCTCCTCACAAGTCTCCTCCTCATTCAATCCATAATTGTCAAGGAGTACAACAAGGACAACAAACTTTGCAACAAGGCATATAAGAACTCAAGGGTATCCACTTGGTTCACTTGTTGCCTTTCTTCCTTCTCCTTTTCGACCATATAAGAACACTTCTCCGCTTCATGACCAAGAGAACCACAATAAAAGCAAGGTGGTGAAGAGACAATGCTATTGACTTGTGGAGAGGTAGCCTTCAATTGTGCTTGTAGGAGCATGTCCATCTTCTTGTTAAAAGCCGCTTCCAACCTATCAAATTGAACACTCATCAAATCATCACCTGTTGGTTCACTCGAGACATTGTAGGCCTTTGGTATTTCAGTTTTCGGTTATGTGGGAGGAAATTTTCTAGGCCCAAAATCATTCCATAGCTCGGAGTTTATCGCTAGATCCTCAAAGGTGTCCCATGCCTCATCGAGAGACATGCTTACTATGGTACTTCCTCGAAATGTGTCCACTCTTTGTCTTTGACCGGAAGATAAGCCTCGGTAGAACACATCAACTAGGAACCATTGCTCCAATCCATGGTATGGGAAACTCATCACTAGATCCTTGAATCTCTCCCAAGTCTCGTAGAAGGCATCACCGGATTGGTGCTTGAAGTTGACAATTGAATCCGACCTTCGCCGTTTTGCTTGGAGGAAAGAACTTAGCTAGAAAAGCCTCTTGAATCTCAAACCAAGAGTGAATAGACCTCGGAAGAAGCTTGAGTAGCCACTTTCTAGCCCCATCCTTCAATGTGAAGTGAAATAAGCGAAGCTTGAGACCATCTTTGGGTAGTCCATGTAGTTGCACCGTGGTACAAGCTTGCTCAAACTCCATTAAGTGATCATACGGCTCTCATCCTTCAAAGCATGAAATGTAGGCATAATGCTCAAGGTAGAAGACTTGATTTCGTAATGAGTGTTGCACAGTGGTAGCACGATGCATGAAGGATGATCCACCACATGAGGGAGTGTGTACTCTCTCATACGCCTCACGGGAGGGTCATTTGGTTCTCCCATTGTTGCTTGAGAGGTTGAAGCTATATTAATACACATTCACTACACCAAAAACAATGCTTAAGTATCACAATTGAAGCAATAAATACAAGTATAAGATGTTAAACAAGCAATGGAAGCAAAGAGGGGAAGAAACGAAGCAAAACTTGCTCCCAGTCGACCGTTCGAGAATTGTGGTCAACCGGTCGAACTTGACACAGGGAATTTTTCACACGATGGTCGATCGGTCGAGTGAATAGTAACCACGAACAGTGAACTTTTTTTTTTATAACAATTTTCTAACAACAAGATTTCCTAAAGTACCAACTAAACAATTACCAAATCAAGCAAAATTCAATTTTAATTAAAGCAAAAACTAGGTGAAAAGTAAGCTAAATGATTATGAACTAAGCCATGAAATGTGTAACACTTATTAAGCAAACCAAAAACAAAAGAAGGCTAAAGACTCAACCAAAACTACCAAAACTACCAAAAAATCAAAGATTAAACATATATCCCCGACGACGGCGCCATTTGACTCATCATCAAAGTGTAGTGGGTAAGTATAGTTTAAGAAGGGGTTGTGACACGCCCAAAAGGAGCATCAATTTAAAAAATCCCTATCGGTAGTAGTATAGTGCATAGTAGGGTATCGTTCACAACGGAGATCAAAGGGTGGACCTAACAAAAAATGTCACAAAGAATTAAATAAAATAAAGAATTATTATTAACAAGTATAAAGTATAAATATATACATATGTACAAAGTAAAAGGGGGTTAGAGATAAATAGAATGAAATAAATTAATTAAATTACAAAGAATAAATTAAATAAGATGGGATGAAACACAAAGTATATAAAGTTCAGCCATAAGTATACAAGTTTACCAATTATTGGACCGAAAATTAACCAAGTTCCCTAGTCATGAAACCGAAATTAACATATGTGGAATGCTGGACCGCCAATTATCATTCCCCAAATAAAACCACTTTCATGAAAATTAACCTAAGCGACCGCACCTAGATTAATCAATCAAACATGCAAAGGTAGCTAATCAAAACATGTCCAACGCATAAAAGAAGAGTTGTTAATTAAAGTGCACGACCTAGTGGGACCGCCCATCTATCCGTGATCCTTTTTATTTGTTTCCGACCTCTTTCCAAAGCCTTTACTACTTGTGAATTAGAATTAAAACCCTAATTCTAGCACCAATTATATGCAATCATCTTAAGTTTGCAACCTTAAAACAAAAACATATAAAAGTTATCTACTAAAATAGAATCAAATAAACGGAGTCACATAAGCTACTAGAAGAACTAATTAATTAGGATCCAACAATTAAATAAACCCATAAACAAAGGCTGAAAATTATATAAATCATGTCATGTTAACTAATACAAAGGATAAACAAGCAACAAAGAGGCATAAATTTAAAGGCTAAGTCGAAATACACCGTATGAATAGGATGAAGATCTTGAAGCCACATCTTGAATCCTTGACCACAAGTAATCCAAGCCGTGAAGACAAGGTGGTGATGGTGATGGTGACGCTGAAATAGGGCTGGTGGTGATGGTGTAGACGCCTTCTCCTCCTCCTTGAAGTCTTGAAAACCCCTAAATACTAGAGAATGGAAAATATGATGTGAGATGGAGAAGAGAAAGAGGAGGGTTTGTCCCTCCCCATTGAGGTGTGTTTGAAGAGAAGAATGAGGCTGCTATTTATAGGAGAATGGAGAGGAAGAAGAAGACAATGCAAGAAATAAAGAAAGAAAAGGAAGAGAAGTGGAATGTGAGTGGTAGAAAAGAAATGGTAAGTGGAATGGTGGAAATGTAGTCATATGGCAATGAACCATTTATTTAGGTAAAAGAAATTAAACACTAATGGTGTGGGCAGAAAGAAGAGGAAAGAATATAGGGGTGAGTGGAGCATTGAAAATAAAAGAAGAGGAAAGAAATAAAAAGCAGACAGCACTGAGTAGTTCCCACTTAGAACGGAATAATGCACGTTTGAACGGTTGGATGATTCTCAAATTTTAATACAGAATATATAACACACACATGCAGCGTGTATCAAAATTACAGCTGGATCCAACGGTGCAATTGGGAGATATTGGCTTCGCAAGTTGACATATCTGCACAGGCAGATTGTCCGAAAATGGGCTTGGACCTTCCTTCTGGGCTTGGGCCTTTCTTCTGGGCTTGGGCCTTTCTTCTTGGGCTTGAGCCTTCATCTTCATGGATTTGGGCCTTCATCTTCTTGGATTTGGGCCTTCATCTTGGGCCTCACGGTAGCTCACTTCTTAATGGGCCTCGAAAAAGCCCATTAGACTTCGTAAATTTCCGAGCTCCGATTTTCTGCACGTATTCACATTTATATATCATTTAGGGACTCAAATATGGAAACTAAGCAAAAATAGCAAAGTTACAATGAAATCATAGCCAAATAGTAGGGAAAATACATTAAAAACGTCACACTTTGTGCTCCTATCAAATTCCCCCACACTTAGCTATTGCTAGTCCCTTAGCAACACAAAACTTAAAACAAAACAACACAAAACAGAAAAGGGAAACACAAAACATATATTCTTTCCAACCATAACCCTCAGCGAGTTCAGAAGAGTTATAATCAGGAGAATACAAATTATATACCAAGGCAAACGAATTTGCTAAGTCTTTAACATGCACATCTCATTTATGCTCGGGTGTAGTGTGTGAAAACCAAGTATACAATTAATGTCAAGCAATCCATTAGGCACGTTGAAACAACATTAACCACTAAACCTCACAAGATTCACTAAATATTTCCGCTCAGTGTTTAGGGTTAAGTGTTTACTCTCAAAACAATTACACAAGTAGTGTTCCCATATGCTTGCTCATTAACCGACTCTCCACAATTAATCCACAAATCATCAGATCATAAGGGCTTTTTAGGTGAAACAGGGACAAAAGGATGAATGGTAAATGGTGAATGGTCAATGAAGTGAAAGGACTCGAAATGAAAAATGTTTTACATGTTTGCAAGACAAGTCAACGACTTTGAAACTCATACCTATGCTATACCCGAAACAACTTTCTTATTCTCCTCCAACCTTTTATTGAAAATAATACAAGAAAATAACTCTATTTTTGGAATTTCTCTTTCTTTCTTTTTTTCTTTTTTTTTTCTTTGAGGAATATTATTCCTTCTTTTTGTTTTTGATTTTTTTTTCTTTCTTTGAACAAATACAACAAAATAAATACACCCCCACACGTGCCTTTTGGTATACTACCATACAAATCCGAAGCATAAGAACATAAGAAGTCACTATCATTGTCTTGCAAACATAAATAAAACAAGGGTGAGATGATATGGGTGAACAAAAGAAACGGCTAATGAGTGTTTAGTTCAAAAGGGGATTCCTAAAGTTCGTGTTTAGATGGATGGTGAATACTTTGGCCATGGTGCTCAACTAATGCCTTACTCATTTCTAATTCATCACAGATTAACAAAATGTTTCAAGTGGTCTTTGAGCAAGTTCTAGGTTCAAAACTCATGAATTGTGCACACATGAAGAACGAGTAAATGTATGAAATATGCATACATGTGAATATTCAATAGGCTCAAATCCTCACAGTTTCTGGGTATGCATGACAATGTATGTTCAAATGTGCTTCTCGGATTGCAATCAATTAATCGAAACAGATTATGTGAACATGGAATTTCGAGCAATCATAAGTTATGCAGATTAAATCCAAAGCAAATCACAAAGCCTTAGCATATAATCAAAATTCTCAAAATCATAACAATTAAACTCAATTCATCATCGGAATCAGAAAGAACAAAACAAGAACACAAATAAACACACAAAAACACACAAACAGAAGCAAATATTTTTATAATTTTTGATTTTTTGATTTTTTATTTTTATTTTTCAATGTAGGTAACAATACGTGACCACAGGGACTCACTTAGTGCAATGGTAGGTTCAACGCTACCAAGGGAGTGAGTGTGATATAGTCGATATACCGTTACCGTAGAAAACGAAAACAAACAAATAAATAAACAACATAAGCAAATTTTTTTTTTTTTCTTTTTCAAATTTTTTTTTATTAGGGTAACAATACGTGACCACAGTGACTTACTAAGTGCAATGGTAGGTTCAACGCTACCAAGGGAGTAAGTATGATTTAGTCGATATATTGTTACCGTAGAAAACGAAAACAAATAAATTATTTTTTTGAATTATTTGAATTTTTCAAATTTTTTCTTTTCTTTTTAATAAACCTTCCCCCCACACTTGAATTAAACATTGTCCTCAATGTTAGACAGATATTTCACGAAAATGAAAAATTCAAGCATGGTTATTGAATTTAAACACACAAACAGAAGCAAACCGAATTAAACACACAAACTGAAATAAACACACAAATAGAAATAAACAGAAGTAAACACACAACATATATACAAATGAAAAAGATAGGTTAAAGAAAAACTCCCCCTTGAAGATCGTGAAGCTCCTCCCGAAGACAAGTCACCAACAGTCACAAACAAGGCTAGCAGGGCCTTGCATCCAACGTTTGCTCCTTAATTGACTGCGGCTCTGATCCTTTGAAGTGTGTCCTGGACAAGGGTTGTTGCCGACTCCACGGCAGACTTGGCTGATGTAGCCCTCACTGAGATCTGGAAGACTATAGTAAGTAGACTTCCATCAAGAATAGCTCCGGATACGTTTGGCAGAATGGAGAAGCCAGAAGACATAAGCGGAAATGGCTCCGGTTGAACTCCAGATAGCAAACACTGGAAAATGGAATGGTTGATCGGTGCATAAATCACAGACGACCCCGTTGCATCGGTGCAACACTCCTGAAGAATAAGGAAGTCGTTGTGACTATCTATGGCGAGCACCGAAATCTGATTGCGTGGGTCAAGACCAATGGTAAAATTCGCTAGCACACGCACAGAGCTGTCCATCGACATACTATCCCACAGTGGTCTTGTGTGAACGTCTTTGAGGAACTCAAAGATCCTGGTGTGATGGGAGAGATGCACGACAGAACAGCCAGCAGTACGATTGACTCCAGGGGGCTTGCTCGGATCACCCCTTCGCTTGTTGGTCCTGACCTCCATTCGAGTGTCTCTTGTTCGGTTCGAACAAGTCCAGTGATGGTACGTGGAGTTGCTGATATCGTTGAAGAAACAGATTGTCATCTGTTTTGCCATTTCCGCAAGGCCTCTTCTTCCTTCAAGAGAAATGATCGAGTCACCGGGTGAAGTGTGGATACCTGTGGCGCACATGTAGCGCTCGGCTTGTCGTTGGAGGGTTGAGATCCAACGCTTTGCACCAAAAGCGAACCCTGAATGAACAAAAGGTTCGAAACTGGCCTTCATCTCCTTCTCGCGTACATCCACGTGCTCCACCCAAGTGACTAAGGAAGATCCATTATGGAAATCACGTATCAGGCATCCGGAGGGGCGTTTTCGGCATATAGATCTCACGGAAGGCTTCGGATTTGTGCGCAATTCATCCACGGAGACATCCACGACGACCCAACTTCCATCTAGTTGTTGGTGAGAATACCGCACAAACTGGACTTCACGAGTTGAAACGAGGTGAGATGGCACCAGAAACTCGGCCGACATCACTTGCTTCTGCTCCTCGTAGCCTTCTTCGTTGCTGGAGGATAGGATCTCCAGCGTCTTGGCGTTTGTAATCATGCTACAGAAGACTGGCAACCATCGACCAACATCCATTAAGATCTGAACGATGGTGGTCGGATAAAGGTGAATGGTTGCCGAGTGTCTCGAGGATTCGGCTTTGAAGTACGGAGCAGGTTCAGCTCGTTGAAACACTTGCAAGTATTCGGCCCTATTAAGAGTCTCGGGATGAATAGACGTGTCGGGAGTCGGTGAAGTTATCCACAAAGGAAAACCGGCAGTGGCCATGAGTATGAGCTCGTCTTTGGCCTTGCGGGCGATATCCGAGATCAAGTCGGTGTGGACTCCGACAAGATCATGAGCAGGTCCGGGAAGGGTGTCAGATGCCAAAGCTATGGATGGGCGATCGACAAGGGTAGGCATGAGGCTTCGCACATCCCGTCTTAAGTGGTCCATGTCGATCGAATCATCGGACAACTCGAGAATAGGCTCTTGTTGTTGAGGAACAACTTCGAGCCTTCGCCGTGGCACATCTGAGTGCGGAACAGGTCCTCCGCAATTGGGACAGATGCCGCTGTGGAGAGCATCGACGAGTCGTTGATTCTGCATTTGAAGCTCCTCGTTCTTGCTCACCAGCTGATCGTTTCTTCGCTCTAACTCGGCAATACGTTGCTCAGACGTCAGGATACCGAATTTCTTCCTATTTCTCGACCCCCAATAGTAGACCTGGTCCTCCTCAAGTCCGATTTTCGGACCAAATCGTTCTCGTTGTGGCTTGGTGGGGTGAGAATACACCGCAAAGAAAGCCGCCAGTGCATCTCTCTGAGCTTTGGTGTACTTTGTCCTCGGAAGTCTCCTATAAACAGGAGCGGCTTCCGGCTCAACGGGTGGATCAGCAACCAGGGTTGGTGCTTGGGGTAGTGGTTGTGGTTGTGGCTCGGTCGGCATGCTAGCATCGGCGCTATTGAGCATGCTCGGTGGAATTATTTCAGCCAAGCCTTCAAAGATCGGGTTCTCTGAAGGACCTGCCTGAAACAAATCGCTGAAAGAATTAACTCTTTTGGCCATTTCTGGGTTGGGAAGGAGGAAAGCTTTTCTGGGTTTGAGAGATTTTCTGGGAAAAACTCAAGAACACGGAAGAACACGTAGAACAACGAGAGAGAGAATTGAGAGAGAATGAGAGAGACAAAGGGAAACCTAAGGGAAATTGCGTGAAATGACTAAGGAAACTAACGCAAACAGAAGGGAAAGGAAGAAACGGACGCACGCTCGCACACGTGCCACAGACAGAAGACCCGCAATTTCCGGATCGAGCGACGAAAGTCGTAAAGTCTACAGTAGACACGCACGCGGTTTATTAAACAAATCGGCCGACGCAAAAGTCGTGCGTCGGCCCAATCACATTTTTTGTTGATTTTCGATTTTTTATTTTTTTATTTTTTTAATACTTTACGAAAAGTCGTAAAGTGAACAATGAAAACGCGTAGCACACGCGCTTGCCGACACTTTAAACGGGCTTGGGCCATCGGAATGGTCTGGGCCTTAAAGTGGGCCTGGGCCAAAGAAATCTCCGGCCCATTATTGGTGGGCTTAACTAATGGGCCTAAAAACAAACAGGCCCGACACACTAAATGGGCTTGGGTTACGGGTTTTGGGCTTCGTGAATGACACGAGCCCAATGGGCCAAAATTTTTTATTTTTTATTTTACGAAACCTAAAACCCTAACCAATCACACAAATGGGCCTAAGGCCCAATAACAAATAACTACAACAAGCCCGAAAATAAAACAAACAGTAATTATAAATAGTAAAAATAAATAATTACAAAACAGTAAAATAAAAACAAACACTCTTTTTATTTTTATTTTTTATTATTATTATTATTTTTTTTTTATAAACAATTAAAAATTTTCTTATTTTTTTTTTTTTTTTTTAAAATAAATAACGAGAGTGAAAAGAAAACTTACCTTTTTACTCCCGAGGAAACCGAAAATCACCAACAAGACATCAACCTCAAGGTTTTTCAACCTTGACTTCCTAAACGTATGCTCCGATGTATGTGGTAAAATTTCCGATAAACCCGGATTATTTCCTATACAAAATAAAAAGGTAGTAATAAAATTTACAAAATAAAAACAAAAATATTTACAAAATGAATAAATAAAATTTCCTATGTCTAAGTATATTTTATTTACAAGTAATGTTAAATTGTCCAAAATATAGTTAAAAACAAAGTTGATTCCAAGCGGTAATTCGAGGTGGACGTACGGCCTAGGTGCAATATCTTGACGTAAATGACTTTCCGTGTTTTCAGAAGGCGAATGGCCAGATCACAAGAGATAAGCGAGAGGCAGGATTCATTTAGTGGACAAGTCCTCTGAATCCAATTTTACAAACCCGTCACCCAGAGTCTTGATCATATCTAGACACCATTCATGTGCCCCTTACTCAGTTGAGAAAGCACTTAAGTGTTCGACAATTCTCCAAGTGTTAATAAAGGCCGCCCTCAACCTCAAATAACCTTACGGTAAAAATGAAGGGTTTAGGCCAATATTAACAAAAGGACCTTACCTATTTCCGTTCAAATTACAACTTACAACAACAAAAAATAATCAACTATATTCAGGATACCTAAGTATAATTACTAAGTGTAAAATTAGTAAGTATATATAAAATTAACAAGTATTATTGACAAGTAATATAAACAAGTAATAATTACAAAAAATTATAAACAGTATTCACAAAAAAAATATTAGGTTAGGATTATATTTTCAATCCCCGGCAACGGCGCCAAAAACTGACACGCTCAAAAGGAGCATCAATTTAAAAAAACCCTATCGGTAGTAGTATAGTGGTAAGTAGGGTATCGTTCACAACGGAGATCAAAGGGTGGACCTAACAAAAAATGTCACAAAGAATTAAATAAAATAAAGAATTATTATTAACAAGTATAAAGTATAAATATATACATATGTACAAAGTAAAAGGGGGTTAGAGATAAATAGAATGAAATAAATTAATTAAATTACAAAGAATAAATTAAATAAGATGGGATGAAACACAAAGTATATAAAGTTCAGCCATAAGTATACAAGTTTACCAATTATTGGACCGAAAATTAACCAAGTTCCCTAGTCATGAAACCGAAATTAACATATGTGGAATGCTGGACCGCCAATTATCATTCCCCAAATAAAACCACTTTCATGAAAATTAACCTAAGCGACCGCACCTAGATTAATCAATCAAACATGCAAAGGTAGCTAATCAAAACATGTCCAACGCATAAAAGAAGAGTTGTTAATTAAAGTGCACGACCTAGTGGGACCGCCCATCTATCCGTGATCCTTTTTATTTGTTTCCGACCTCTTTCCAAAGCCTTTACTACTTGTGAATTAGAATTAAAACCCTAATTCTAGCACCAATTATATGCAATCATCTTAAGTTTGCAACCTTAAAACAAAAACATATAAAAGTTATCTACTAAAATAGAATCAAATAAACGGAGTCACATAAGCTACTAGAAGAACTAATTAATTAGGATCCAACAATTAAATAAACCCATAAACAAAGGCTGAAAATTATATAAATCATGTCATGTTAACTAATACAAAGGATAAACAAGCAACAAAGAGGCATAAATTTAAAGGCTAAGTCGAAATACACCGTATGAATAGGATGAAGATCTTGAAGCCACATCTTGAATCCTTGACCACAAGTAATCCAAGCCGTGAAGACAAGGTGGTGATGGTGATGGTGACGCTGAAATATGGCTGGTGGTGATGGTGTAGACGCCTTCTCCTCCTCCTTGAAGTCTTGAAAACCCTAAATACTAGAGAATGGAAAATATGATGTGAGATGGAGAAGAGAAAGAGGAGGGTTTGTCCCTCCCCATTGAGGTGTGTTTGAAGAGAAGAATGAGGCTGCTATTTATAGGAGAATGGAGAGGAAGAAGAAGACAATGCAAGAAATAAAGAAAGAAAAGGAAGAGAAGTGGAATGTGAGTGGTAGAAAAGAAATGGTAAGTGGAATGGTGGAAATGTAGTCATATGGCAATGAACCATTTATTTAGGTAAAAGAAATTAAACACTAATGGTGTGGGCAGAAAGAAGAGGAAAGAATATAGGGGTGAGTGGAGCATTGAAAATAAAAGAAGAGGAAAGAAATAAAAAGCAGACAGCACTGAGTAGTTCCCACTTAGAACGGAATAATGCACGTTTGAACGGTTGGATGATTCTCAAATTTTAATACAGAATATATAACACACACATGCAGCGTGTATCAAAATTACAGCTGGATCCAACGGTGCAATTGGGAGATATTGGCTTCGCAAGTTGACATATGTGCACAGGCAGATTGTCCGAAAATGGGCTTGGACCTTCCTTCTTGGGCTTGGGCCTTTCTTCTTGGGCTTGGGCCTTTCTTCTTGGGCTTGAGCCTTCATCTTCATGGATTTGGGCCTTCATCTTCTTGGATTTGGGCCTTCATCTTGGGCCTCACGGTAGCTCACTTCTTAATGGGCCTCGAAAAAGCCCATTAGACTTCGTAAATTTCCGAGCTCCGATTTTCTGCACGTATTCACATTTATATATCATTTAGGGACTCAAATATGGAAACTAAGCAAAAATAGCAAAGTTACAATGAAATCATAGCCAAATAGTAGGGAAAATACATTAAAAACGTCACACTTTGTGCTCCTATCAGGTTGTCGTTCCGTCGAGGATCGGTGGGCTCCCCAACCTCTTGGTAGTGTGTGTGATCGAGTGCTTTAGCTAAGGTGGATGTGACTAGAAGTGGAAAGAGTGAGTGACGGTGTGTTTGTGACAATGCATGGTGTATAATGGTGTTAAGTTTGGTTTTGGAAAGATAATGATGCAAAGGAAATGAAACAATCAACAAGTAAGGAAAGCGAGCAAGTAAATAATGTAAAGTGTGTGCAATATATGAGAATGTTGGGGTTTTCGGGCAAACCCCAAGTCCAACGCAACAAGCGATGCTTTAATCAACTCAATCATGCCAATGTGTGTGTAAATCAAGCCCCGTATCCTAACCATATTATAGGTCTAGGACCGTGTTCCCTAAGATATTCGAATGCCATATTATGGGTCATTCCAACTCTCTAGGTGTCATAGGGGATTCCTCTAAGTTACCTAATACTGAATCCCCTAAAGTGCTTAAGAGGCGTAAAGCATCGAAACTAGGGATTCAAACAAGTCACAACTCATCACATATGCTTTCAATTGCCTTGAGTGTGTGAGGTTACCAATCTCACACAATCCCATCAAGATAGATTAGTCAACATGCCAAAGAGGTGGTAAATTCTAAGAACAAGCAACCAACACATATTGAAATAGGTAAGCACATATATTCATGCAATCACAAAGATATTTATTCATGAATCAAAGCATCACAAGGTCACATTGGACTAGGGCACACAACCCTAGTCCCCAACAAGGTAACTACTCACTAATCATTACAATAGACATCATCAAATTATACATTAAAGCACTAGACATAAGGAAAAATAAGAGTAAGGATGAGGATTGCTCAATAAGGGGTACTCTTCTTCTCCTTAGCTCTTGATGATGCTCTTGCATGAATTGGTGAGGATCCCCAGCAGCTAGAGATAGAGGAGGACGTGTGGAGCAAGTTTGGTGAAGGGTAGAAGAGGAAAGTGATTAGATGTTTTTACACCCAACCCAAAATTGACCCCTTTGGTTTTTTCCCTCGAGGTCGGGAAGTGGCTAAAAAGTGGTGGAGAAGCGGAGCGATCGCCGACGGTCGACCGGTCGTCGACTGTCGTCGACCGGTCGACGAACGAACCGTGGGCAAGTGTAAGGGAAGGAAAAAAAAGGAGAAAAGGGAAAGGGAAAGGGAAAGTGATGGGTGATGGGTGATGGGTGATGGGTGATGGGTGATGGGGGCTGCTAGCTAAAATAGGAGATGACCTAAATGTGGCTAAAACTAAGCTATATATTGGCAAGAGAGGGAGAGAATGAAGTGTTAGGATGAAGTAGGGTTAGATCTAATGACTATGAAGTTTTTGAAGAAAAGAAGCATATATTAGATATAATCACGATTACAATCGTTAATAAGGGCATCCTGAACAGCAGGAGGAGCCATAATTAACCTAACAATGTTAATATGAAAATCTAAGGCAGAACAAACCATAAGTTGTCTAACTAGTTGTTTAATGAAGGGTAAAAGGGTAAATGCTTAAGGGAATAAAAGAGAGAAATAATCAATGGGTGACCTCACCATATCTAGCATAGTACTTAGCTGGTTTTTGGAACCCTTTGGTGATGAGTCACAAGGTTGACTTTGTCTTGACTTTGACCACGACCCTCGGAGTTGACCAGAGTTGACTTTTGACCAAACTTTCATAATTCTCTTGCGACTCACTTTCGGGACTCGATGTTGACTCGTTGATGCTCTAAAGTCGGGGTTTACCACGAGTTGATCGCCGGTCCTCGGGTTGACTTTTCGTCCTTTTGCTGGAAATCCACTAAAAGCTCTAAAATGTGCCATTTTGCTCCCAATATCATTCTGATGCTCGTGAACCCTACAATGGTGCAATTCAAGGATTAGAGACACTAAATGGCCCTTGGATTAGCATTGCTAGAGTGATTAGAGGCCTAATTTGTATGTAAATAACATACAAATCATTGCACCGTGGTACAAGCTTGCTCAAACTCCATGAGGTGATCGTATGGACTCTCATCGTTCAAGGCATGGAATGTGGGCATGATACTCAAGGTAGAAGACTTGATCTCGTAGTGAGTGTTGCAAGGCGGTAGCTCAATGCATGAGGGGTGATCCACAACATGAGGAAGATTGTACTCCCTCATGCGCCTCACGGGAAATGGATTGTCATTGTTGTTCGGATCCGGTGGTGGTGGATCCTCCATTGTTGCTTGTGGAATCGGCTCCTCCAAAGGTGCTTGGTGGCGCTCAAGTATAGGAGGTGCACTCTCACACACAATTGGTCGAACACGCCTCCTTCTTATCCTTCCTCTTGTGTTCTCGCTTAAGATCTTTCCGCTTTTAAGTTGTATGTGTGTGTGAGAGGTTGAAGCAAGGTTCATATACCTTCACAACACAATAAGCAATGATTAGGTACCACAATTGAAGCAAGAAATACAAGTATAAGAGGTTAAAACAAGCAATGAAATCAAATAGTGAGAGAAGCAAAACAAAGGGAACAAATAAGCTCCCTATCAACCAGTCGAGAGTTTCCGTCGACCGGTCGAGAGGCGTCCAGTGAGTTCCTGTCGAACGGTAGAGAAGCAGGGGCGGTCGTTCGACAATTTCCCTGAAACTATATTTTTGTGCTTTTCTCCTTTTATACCTAAACAAACAAGGTCCCAAAAGGCGCAACGGAACCCAAACAACAATAAACAAGCGACTTAAGGCACAATTAAACAAACAAATGCACGAATTCAATATTCACAAGTTCAAGAACACACTTGATGCAAGAAACTAGATGAAAATAAACTAGAGGGTTATCAACTAGGAAATGAAATACCACAATATAAACAACAAAATAACAAAATATGCAAACAAAAGCAAAAGAAAGCTAAATTCTCAACCAAAACTACCAAGATATCAAGGTTTCAGCCTCAATCCCCGGCAGCGGCGCTATTTTGACGAATGCAAAAGTAGTGGTGAGTGGTATTGAGATGCAGGGTTGTCGTTCCAACATGGATTGACGGTCCCTAATCTCAAGGTAGTGTGTGGTCGAGTGCTCTAGCTATAATGGAGTGACAAGAGGTGAAAAGAGTGGGTGGAAGCGTGTTTGAACAATGTGCGAAGTGGTGTAGTGTGTGTGGTTTAGTGTAAGGAATGGTGGAATGCCAAGATAACAAACAAGTAAAGAATGCAAGTAAAGGAAAGATAAAGTGTGTGCAATGTATGGAAATGTTGGGGTTTTCGAGCAAACCCCAAGTCCAATGCAACAAAGCAATGCTTCGAATCACGAAATCATGCCAATGTGGTCAACGAATCAATCCCCGTATCATAGCCATATTATGGGTCTAGGACCGTTTTTCCTAAGGTATTCGAATGCCATATTATGGGTCATTCCAACTCTCTAGGTGCCATAGGGGATTTCTCTAAGTTACCTAATACCGAATCCCCTAAAGTGCTTAAGAGGCGTAAAGTGTCAAACCTAGGGACTCAAACAAACAACACATGCATAACCCACCACTCCACTGATATTATTAATGTGAAATAGATTCCTCTTAAGTATTCCTAAGCCTTATTAGGGTCTTAGGGACTCTCCATGAAAAGTAAGAAAGAAAGGAGGCGTAAAACACATGAATTAAGGGTCATACATGGGTACATGCCCATCACACATATTGCCAATTGCCTAGAGTAGAATAAGATTGTCAAGCTAAACACAACTCATACAAGATGGACCAAATGCATACCAAAGAGTGACAAATCTTGCAATACACATTCAATACATATGAAAATAGACAATACACATATTCATGAACCAACAAAGGCATTTATTCATAAATCAAAGCATCACAAAGTCACATTGGACTAGGGCACACAACCCTAGTCCCCAACAAGGTAACTACTCACTAATCATCTCAAATAACATCATCAAAATACAAATATGAACTCTAGACATAAGGAAAAGAGAGATTAAAGATGAGAAATGCTCAAAAGGTGCTCTCTTGCTTCTCCTTAGCTTTTGATGATGAACTTGGTGAGGATCCCAGCTGCCCAAAGTGGTGGAGGAGGTAGTAGACGTCGTGGTGAGCAAGGTTGATAAAGGGTGGAGGCGGAATGGAGGTGAGAAAGTGGTGGAACTGAGCTGGTCCACCGCGCGTCGACCGGTCATCGACTGTCAGTCGACCAGACGTGCAAAACCTAGATCTAAGGGAGAGGTGGAGAGGAGGAAAGGGAAAGGGAAAAGTGTGTGTTTTGGGGCTGATTGAGAATGACCTAAATGTGGCAAAAACTAAGTTATATATAGGTGAAAGGGAGAGGGATGAAGGGCTAGGATGAAGTAGGGTTAGATCTAATGACTAGGAAGTTTAATGAAGGGCAATGAGGTAAAATCCTATAAGGGACAAAGGGGTAGGAATAATCTAGGGGTGACCTCACTATACCTAGCATATCCCTTTGCTGATTTTTGGAATCCTTTGGTGATGAGTCACAAGGTTGACTTCGTCTTGACTTTGACCACAACCCTCGGAGTTGACCAAAGTTGACTTTTGACCAAACTTCCGGAATTCTCTTGTGACTCACTTCCCAGACTTCATGTTGACTCGTTGACGCTCTAAAGTCGGGGTTGACCACGAGTTGACTTTCGGTCATCGGGTTGACTTTTCATCCTTTTGCCGAAAATGCACAAAAAGTCCAAAACGCATCATTTCGCTCCCGATATCATTCTGATGCTCGTGAACCCTACAATGGTGCAATTCAAGGATTAGAGACACTAAACGGCCCTTGGATTAACATTACTAGAGTGGTTAGAGGCCTAATTTGTATGTAAATAACATACAAATCAAAAGGCAGGTTCCAGGTGTGGAAGCTGATGATGTAATTGGAACATTGACTGTTAGGAGTGTTTTTTTTGAAACAAGCAGAAACTTTATTAATCAATATATGATTACAATCCTTAATATGGGCATCCTAAAAAGGAGCAGTACAGACCACACAAGTGGCCTAATCGATGAGTCTAAACCTAGAACTCTAATCGACGATTCAAAACCTAAAACAATACATACACCATGTATCACTGTTGTCAACAACCAACAGAAAAATTCTGGCAAGTATTGTTTTTGAGACCAATAAATCCAATCTAGCTGAAGAAGAATCCATGAAAAAAGAAAGTAAAACCACAATCTAAACTTGCACAACTGCTCATGCTTATTCTTATACAGTAAATTAAAAAAACCCAAATCAAATAACCAAATTTGACCTAGGTTAAACTTTAGCAGCGCCCCACCAGTAATAAGGTCGCCGACTTGGAACACCAAAGCTGATGAGCCGCTAAAATTGAGCATCCAAAACACACCTAGATCCCATATCTTGAATTCTTGGATCTGATTGACATCCAACAGAACCTCTAAGCGAGGTGTCAACCATCTCCGAGAGCCCACGAAACTCCCTGCAGGAGCATAACCACCAAAGGCCTGAAAAGAGTATGACGGACAGAGCCGTCTTTGTGAGTGAGAGAGGCCAAGACCGTCCTCACCATAGGAAGTTGCACCAGTGAACGCGGATAGCACTAGAATTTGGACGATGAAAAGTACAAAAAGAAGTCAAAGGCTAGGAGGATAGCACATGAAGGTGCTACTGGATTTGATGCGCACAGAGGCGCTACTGAGAAATTTCATGGGGGCTAGAATTTTGCTGGAGAGAAGACTCTCATGGAGGCTAGGGTTTTTTTTATATATGACAATCAACTGTTAGGAGTGTTGATAATGGGTACAAGGTTATATTCGCAAATTATATGAGTAAAGCGTGTATTTTGAAATTAACTTGTTTCACTATGATATTTTTGTTTCCTGGTTGTAACTAAAGAATGGTATTTCCTTTCTATTTATAGGAAAGTTCGCTGAGTGGATTGTCAAGTGGGAATCCCAATTAATCTAGGCACCAACTTTGATGTTGTTGGAAATTGGTTGTAGAATTCTAAGAATACGTGGTTTCCTACTGGAAAAAATTAATAATTTGGTTTTCTACTTTTAAGGGTGCGAATGTGTGAGCTAGCTCTATGTTTTTTTAAAAAAATTGTTTATTAATTTATTTTGGGAAGGGTATGATCTAGTTTCTAAAAAAAAGCGAGTGGTTTTTTAGTTTTGTATTGGAATTTGGTTATGTTCAACCCTTTCAGGGTTATGATTAGAGCAATGGATAGATCATCTTAATAGTTAATACTATATTAATAATAAAGTATGAAACTTCAATGCTCTTTTTTTCCCTGTATCACTCTTTTTCCTTTTCCGTGTAAGCTTTCTGTGTAAGTATCAAATTGAACAACTGTAATCAGCTTGGATCGGTTTTGTTGTAAACTATGTTGATGCTTGCTTTTTGCATGTCAATTCCACTTGTTAACTAAAATACAACAAAATAACATAAAGGAGACTTGGCCTCCTTTACTGCTATTTGGAAAAGCAAAAAATGAATAAAAGAGCCTTAGTTATGGTATACTATCATCGGTGCGAAACAAGGAAAAAACTTCTTTGACAATTTAGCGGTGCATTTAATGCAACATAATGTCATAACTGAGGCATGCTGCCTTGGCAAATATTGAATATTTGGAATAACATATGGCATAGGGGGTTGGTTTTTTACTTTTGAAAAATGACATATTGGGATCAAACTGTAAAAATTAGAAAGAATTATAGGTTATTTAAATGTGTTCGATCACTTTACTTGCTCTCACTTTTAACAGGTACGAGTTGTCTCCCCAGACCAAGACTTTTTCCAGATCCTATCTCCTTCATTGCATCTTCTACGAATTGCTGCACGTGGCTTTTAGTAAGTAAGCTCATTGACTATCCACAATTACTTCATAGCTCTTGCAACCTTTATGAAAATCTTTGTTAATCTGTGCAAGTTTGGTAATAATTATTATGTTCATGCAGTATTTTGTTTAGTGTATAGTATCTCCTTGCTTCGGAGTTTTGCCACCTTTTCTTTCACGGTGTAAGGTTCGCTATGGAATAGGATTAAAGTTCTTCGCTTCTCGCTGTGCTTGTTTGTCTAAACAGCTTAAGGATGTTCCCTTGAGTTTTAATTCTTTTTCTTTTGTCTGTTTTCTATTTGCTGGTCAATTTTTTATCTCTCATTTGTCTGGTCTAGTGTCCTACTATGTTTGTCTTTGCTTTTGTTTCCTAATAGCTTCTTGTCTAGCTTGCCTTGTACTTATTTATGTTTTTATTAAAAGTTTCTTGTTTGTTTTTTTAAAAGAAAAAAAAAAGATATTTAAAAATGACTATATGGTTTTTGTTGTGAGTCGCCTATTAACTCAAGGTGAAAAGAGAGAAAAACAAGAAAGCAAAGCGTAGAGTGAATCGATTGATATTGATCAATGGGTGTGTCAAATGGTGATGCCTCAACCTCTTTATATAGTGGAGAGGTTGAGGTGTATTCATGACATACACTAATGGTGAGAAACCTTTTGGTTTCTCCACTAACCCACTAAGTCATACACTAACTATACATTCATGTCCTCTCATAAGTGGTGTAACCCTTATGGAATAAATAGAAAGAAATACCAAAGGTTTTTAGCAATGTATCTAGTCCACATCTTGTATCAAGTTCGTACAGGCTTTAGTTTATAGGACAGCCACCCCACAATGTGTCTTACAACACTCCCCCTTGGATGTCCAAAACTGACTTTGCTGCATCTGTACTCCTTCATCTTCAAGCATTGGGCTAGGTATAGTTAGGTAGAGTCGAAAATGAACATTCATTCGCTAAAGCCAAACACAACAAACCTTAAGTCCGGAAAAACCCAGTGTGGGACAAAACCGGAGTTTTGACAGGCTCCAAAATGAGCGTCAATTTAAAAAAACTCTATCGCTAGTATAGTGTAAGTAGGGTATCGTTCACAACGGAGATCAAAGGGTGTACCTAACAAAAAATGTCACAAAGAATTAAATAAAATAAAGAATTATTATTAACAAGTATAAAGTATAAATACATATGTACAAAGTAAAAAGGGGGTTTAAGAAATAAATTGAATGAAATAAATTAATTAATCAACAAAGAATAAATTAAATGAGATGAGATGGAACACAAAGTATATAAAGTTCAGCCACATATACACAAGTTTACCAATCATTAGACCGAAAATTAACCAAGTTCCCTAGCCATGAAACCGAAACTAACATATGTGGAATGCCCACACGGGTTATCATTCCCCAAATAAAACGTCTTCTATGAAAATTAACCTAGTGAACGCTCATCTAGATTAAACAATTAAACATGCAAAGGTGATCAATCAATAACATATCTAACGCATAGGAGAAGAGTTGTTAATTAAAGTGCGCGACCTAGCGAACGCTCGTCTATCCGCGATCCTTCTTATTTTGATTCCGACCCGTTTGATAAGCCTTTACTACTTGTGAATTAGAATTAAAACCCTAATTCTAGCACCAATTACATGCAATCATCTTAAGTTTCAAACCTTAAAACAAGAACACATAAAAGATTCAATAAAACCGAATCAAATAAACGGAGTCACATAAGCTGCTAGAAGAACTAATTAATTAGGATCTAACAATCAAATAAACTCATAAATATAGGCTGAAAATTATATAAATCATGTCATGTTAACTAATACAAAGAATAATCAAGCAACAAAGAGGAACTCAAAAAGAGTAATTAAAGAATAAGTTGAAGTACACCATATGGAAAGTAGGAAGAACTCGAAGATCACAAACTCTTAAATCCTCATGCGAGTAACTCAAAAGCCGAGATTCCCAAGGTGATGATGATGGTGGTGATGATGGTTGATGGCTGGTGGTAAAGGTGTAAACAGCTCCCCTCCTCCTTGAAGACTTGAAAACCCTAAATACTAGAGAATGGAAAATATGATGTGAGATGGAGAAGAGAAAGAGGAGGGTTTGTCCCTCCCCATTGGGGTGTGAATTTGTAGAGAAGAATGAGGCTGCTATTTATAGGAGAATGGAGAGGAAGAAGAAGATAATGAAAGAAATAAAGAAAGAAAAGGAAGAGAAGTGGAATGTGAGTGGTAGAAAAGAAATGGTAAGTGGAATGGTGGAAATGTAGTCATATGGCAATGAACCATTTATTTAGGTAAAAGAAATTAAACACTAATGGTATGGAGAGAAAGAAACAAAGATAGTTAGGTGAGATGGGTGGAAATATGGGGGTGAGTGGAGCATTGAGAATAAAGGAAAAGGAAAGAAATAAAAAGCAGACAGCACTGAGCAGTGCGCACTTGGAGTGGAATTCTGGACGTGTGGACGGTTGGATGATTCTGAAATTTTAATGCCGAATACTTAACATCCACATGCAGCGTGTATCAAAATTACAGCTAGATCTGACGGTGTAATTGGGAGATATGGGCTTCGCAAGTTGACTGATCTGCACAGGCAGAATGTCCGAAAATCTGGGCTTGGGCCTTTCCTCATGCTTTGTGAACTTGGGCCTTCCTTCATGGATTTGGGCCTTCCATCTTGGGTTTGGGCCTCCTTCATGGATTTGGGCCTTCCATCTTGGGTTTGGGCCTCCTTCTTGGGCCTCATGGCAGACCACCTCTTAATGGGCCTCGCAAAAGCCCATTAGACTTCGTTTCTGCACATGTTCACATTAATACATCATTTTGGACTCAAATATGGAAACTAAGCTAAAATAGCAAAGTTACAATTAAATCATAGCCAAATAGTAGGGAAAACACATTAAAAACGTCACACTTTGTGCTCCTATCAAATTCCCCCACACTTAGCTACTGCTAGTCCTCTAGCAAACACAAGAACAACACAAAACAAAAAAGGAAACACAAAACAGAATGGTCTTTCCAACCATAACCCTCAGCGAGTTCAGAAGAGTTATAATCAGGAGAATAAAAATTATATACCAAGGCTAACAAATTTGCTAAGTGTTTAACATGCACATCTCATTTATGCTCGGGTGAAGTGTGTGAAAACCAAGTGTACAATTAATCTCATGCAATCCAATAGGCACATCGAAACAACATTAACCACTAAAGCTCACAAGAATCACTAAATATTTTCGCTCAGTGTTTAGGGTTAAGTGTTTACTCTCATAACAATTGCACAAGTAATGTTCCCATAAGCTTGCTCATTAACCAACTCTCCACAATTAATCCACAAATCATTAAATCATAAGGGCTTTTAGGGTGAAACAGAGGCCAAAGGGTGAATGAATGGTGAATGGAAAATGGTAAATGAAATGAAAGGACTAGAAATGAAAAATGTTTCACATGTTTGCAAGACAAATCAACGACTTTGAAACTCATACATATGCTATACCCGAAACAACTTTCTTATTCTCCTCCAACCTTTTATTGAAAATAATACAAGAAAATAACTCTATATTTTTTTTTGAGGAACTTTCTTTTCTTTTTTTTTTCTTTTCTTTTTTTCTTGAGGAACTTTATTCCTTCTTTTTGTTTTTGATTTTTTTTTTCTTTCTTTGAACAAATACAACAAAATAAAATGCACCCCCACACTTGCCTTTTGGTATATTACCATACAAATCCGAAGCATAAAAACACAATAAGTCACTATCATCGTCTTGCAAACACAATAAAACAAGGGTGAGATGGTGTGGGTGAACAAAAGAAAAGGCTAATGAGTGTTTAGTTCAAAATGGGATTCCTAAAGTTCGTGTTTAGATGGATGGTGAATATTTTGGCCATGGTGCTCAACTAATGCCTTAATCATCTCTAATTCATTACAGATTAACAAAACGTTTCAAGTGGTCTTTGAGCAAGTTCTAGGTTCAAAACTCATGAATTGTGCACACATGAAGAACGAGTAAATGTATGAAAGATGCATACATGTGAATATTCAATAGGCTCAAGTCCTCACATTTTCTGGGTATGCATGACAATGTATGTTTAAATGTGCTTCTCAGATTGCAATCAACTAATCGAAACAGGTTATGTGAACATGGAAATTCGAGCAATCATAAGTTATGCAAATTAAATTCAAAGCAAACAACACATAGCCTTGACATATAATAAACATTCTCCTAATCACAACAATTTAAACTCAATTCATCATCGGAATTGGAAAGAACAAAGCACAAAACAAACAATAGCACACAAAACAGAAGCAAATATTTTTGTCATTTTTGATTTTTTGATTTTTTTGATTATATTTTTTTTTTGATATAGCTCAAATAAACAAACAAGCACTTTCTAAGACTCGGTAGCTCCAAAGCCAGTGCGAAACAAACGAGCTTACAAAACTATTTTTTTTTCTTTTTCAATTTTTTTTATTGGGGTAACAATACGTGACCACAGTGACTTACTTAGTGCAATGGTAGGTTCAACGCTACCAAGGGAGTAAGTATGATCTAGTCGATATATTGTGACCGTAGAAAACAAAAACAAGTAAATTATTTTTTTGAATTTTTTTTTTGAATTTTTCAAATTTTTTCTTTTCTTTTTAATAAACATTCCCCCCACTCTTGAATTAAACATTGTCCTCAATGTTAGACAGATATTTCACGAAATGAGAAATTCAAGCATGGTTATTGAATTTAAACACACAACAAAAAGAAACAAAAGCAAACACACAAACATAAATAAACGAAAGGTTAAAGAAAAACTCCCCCTTGAAGATCATGAAGCTCCTCCCGAAGGTAGTCACCAACAGTCACAAACAAGGCTAGCGGGGCCTTGCATCCAACGTTTCCTCCTTAGTTGACTGCGGCTTTGATCTTTTGAGCGTGTCCCGGACCGTGCCTCGTTGCCAAATCCACGGCACGTCCGGCTGAATTTGCCTTCACCGAGATCCGGAACACTAACGTCGGTAGAGTTCCATCAAGTACGTCTCCGGATACATCGGGCAGAATGGAGAAGCCGATGACATCAATTGAAAAGGCTCCGGGTCAACTCCACATAATATGGACTGGAAGGTTGCTTGATCGATAGGCGCATAAATCACGTACGACCCCGTTGAATCCGTGAAGCACTCCCGGAGTATGAGGAAGTCGACGTGATTACTTATGCCCAAAACGGAGATAGAATTTCGTGGGTCAAGACCAGTGGTGAAGTTTGTAAGCACATGTATTGAACTGTCTATCGACACACTATCCCATAAATGCCTTGTCGTACATCTCGATAAAATCAAAGATTCTTGTGTGATGGGAGAAGTGCTTGACGAACAGCCGCAAGCTACGATCAAGTCCAAGGGTTGGCTAGGATCACCCCTTCGCTTGTTGGTCCCGACCTCCATATGTGTGTCTCCCGTTTTGTTTGATGCAGTCCAATGATGGTAAGTCGAGTTGGTGATGTCATTGAAGAAACTTACCGCCATCTGGTTTGCCATCTTAGCAAGGCTTCTTCTCCCTCCTGGTGAAATGATTGAGTCACTGGGTGAAGTGTGAATCCCCATCACGCACATGTAGCGCTCGGCATGTCGTTGAAGAGGTGCCAACCAACGCCTCGCTCCATATGCAAAACCTGATTCAACAAAAGGTTTAAATAAAGGGGTTAAATCTTTTTCTCGCACATCAACATGCTCCACCCACGTGACAAAAGAGGATCCATTCTGCAGATCCCGTATCAGGCATCCGGAAGGACGTTTTCGACATCTTGATCTCACGGAAGGCCTTGGATTTGAGTTCATTTCATCCACAGAGACATCCACAACAATCCAACTTCCATCCAATTGTTGGTGAGAGGAACGAACAAACTGGACTTCACGAGTTGAAACATTGTGTGTTGGCACTAGAAACTCGGCAGACATCACTTGCACTTGCTCCTTGTAGCTTTCTTCTATCCCGGAGAACAGGACCTCCAAGGTATGGGCATTGGTGACCAAGCTACAGAAGATGAGCAACCATTGACCAACATCCATTAAAATCTGAACGATGGTGGTTGGATTCAGGTGAATGGTTGCAGAGTGTCTCGAGGCTTCTGATATGAAATATGGTGTAGGCTCAGCTCGTTGAGACACTCGCAAGTACTCGGCATGATTAAGAATTTCAGGATGAATGGAAGTGCTAGGATTTGATGATAAGATCCACAGGGGAAAACCAGCCGCGGCCAAGAGAAGGAGTTCGTCTTTGGCTTTGTTCACGATATCGGCGATCTGGTCGGAATGAAACCCAACGAGATCATGAGCAGGTCCCGGAATGTTGTCAGATGGCACATGAGAGGATGAGCGCTCGAGTAATGTTGGCATGAGGCTCCGCACATCCCTTCGCAAGTCATCCATGTCGATTGAATCATCGGACAAGACAAGAAGAGGCTCCGGAGGAACAACTTCGAATCTTGATCGATGCACATCCGGGTGCGGAACAGACCTCCACACCGGGGACAAATGCCGCCGTGAAGAGCATCGATGAGTTTCTGGTTCTGCTCTTGAAGCTCCTCATTCTTACTCATCCTCCTCGTTTCTTCTTATTAGATCGGCATAAATCTGCTCCTCCGACGGGATACCGTGCTTATCATGAAATCTCCTTCCCCGCTTGTAGACCTTATTTTCAGTTAACCCGAGTTCTATAGCAAACCTTGCTCTTTGCAGTTTGAGTGGGTGAGGATTCACCGTGTAAAAGTCGGTCAACGCATCATTTTGCTCTTTGGTGAATCTCGTCCTCGGGCCTCTCGTACGCTTCTCGGAAGGACCAGCAACAACAACAACATGTGGATCAGCAGCCTGGATTGGTGCTTGTGGTTCCGGTTCCGGTTCGGCACATCCGCATGCTAGCATTAACGTATCTAGAATGCTTGGTGGAATGATTTCATCCAAGCCTTCAAAGAAATCACTCTCTGGAGGACTAGAATGAAACAACTCACTGAAAGAATTCACTCTTTTGGCCATTTCTAGGTTGGGAGGGAGGATAGCTTTCTGGAAAAATAACTAAGAACAACGAAGAACAAGTGAAGAACAGTATGAACAAACGAGAGAAAATTTAGAGAGACTAAAAGGGAACTAAGTGAAAATGAATGCAAAATGAATGGAATGAAGCACATAGACACAAACCAAGGGAAAGGAACAGACGCACGTACGTACACGTGCCACAGACACAGATCCGCAAATTGTGGATCGGGTGACGAAAGTCGCAAAGGCTACAGTAGACACGCACGCGATTATTAAACAAATCGGCCGACGCAAAAGTCGTCCGTCGGCCCAATCAAATTTTTTTTCATTTTTTATTTTTTTATTTTTTATTTATTATCGAGCCGACGCGAAAGTCGCGGAACGGTCCAATAAGAATTTTTCTTTTTATTTAACCAAATCTTTACGCGAAAGTCGTAAAGTGAACAATGAAAACGCGTAGCACACGCGCTAACGGTTGCCGACACTTTAAACGGGCCCGGGCCATCGGAATGGTCTGGGCCTTAAAGTGGGCCTGGCCGCGTAGATACGGGCCATTATTGGTGGGCTTAACTAATGGGCCTAAAAACGAACAGGCCCGACACACTAAATGGGCTTGGAAATGACACGAGCCCAATGGGCTAAATTTAATTAACTAAATTTTGTTTTTCTTTTTTAATTTTTTTTTGTTTTTTTTTTTCGAAACCCAAAACTCAAACCGACAAACCAAATGGGCTTAAGGCCCAATACTAACAAACAACAAGCAAACAAACAGGCCCAAAACAAACAATAATTATAAACAGTAAAAATAAATTATTACAAACAGTAAAACAAACAATCACTTTTTTTTTATTTACAATTACAAATTTTCTATTTTTTTTATTTTTTTTATTTTTTCATTTTTACAAACAAATAACGAGAGTGAAAAGAAAACTTACCTTTTTACTCCCAAGGAAACCGAAAATCACCAACAAGACATCAACCTCAAGGTTTTTCAACCTTGACTTCCTAAACGTATGCTCCGATGTATGTGGTATAATTTCCGATAACCTTGATTATTCCCTATAAAAATTAAAAAGTTAGTAATCAAATTTACAAAATAAAAGCAAAATATTTACAAAGTTAAATATGTATTACAAATTATCTATACAAAATGAATAAATAAATTTTCCTATGTCTAAGTAAATTTTATTTACAAAATACACTTAAGTACGGGAACAGAGGACTTCAATGTGCAATGGGACTGAAACAGCTACCCATCTTAAAGTCATGTTTAATCCAATATACCTAAAGTGTACAAAAACAGTTTATTTTGCCTCAATATAGTTGAAAAAAAATGAAAGTTGATTCCAAGCGGTAACTCAAGGTGGACTTACGGCCTAGGTGCAATGCCTTGACTTAAATGACTTTCCGTGTTTTCAGAAGGCGAATGGCCAGATCATATGAGAATAAGCGAGGGGCAGGATTCATTTAGTGGACTAGTCCTCTGAATCCAATTTTACAAACCCGTCACCCAGGGTCTCGATCATATCTAGACACCATTTATGTGCCCCTTACTCAGTTGAGAAAGCACTTAAGTGTTCGACAATTCTCCAAGTGTTAATAAAGGCCGCCCTCAACCTCAAATAACCTTACGGTAAAAATGAAGGGTTTAGGCCAATATTAATAAAAGGACCTTACCTATTCCGTTCAAGTTACAACTTACAACAACAAAAAATAATCAACTATATAAAAGACACCTAAATATAATTACTAAGTGTAACAAAATATGAACAAGTATTAAAAACAAGTAATATGAACAGTTAAAAAAATAGTAACATTATAAACAATAAAAAGTAAACAGTAATTATATACAAGTAATAGAAACAGTAATAATTACATAAAATTATAAATAGTATTCACAAAAAAAAATATTAGGTTAGGAATATTTTCAATCCACGTCGACGGCGCCAAAAATTGACAGGCTCCAAAATGAGCGTCAATTTAAAAAAACCCTATCGCTAGTATAGTGTAAGTAGGGTATCGTTCACAACGGAGATCAAAGGGTGTACCTAACAAAAAATGTCACAAAGAATTAAATAAAATAAAGAATTATTATTAACAAGTATAAAGTATAAATACATATGTACAAAGTAAAAAGGGGGTTTAAGAAATAAATTGAATGAAATAAATTAATTAATCAACAAAGAATAAATTAAATGAGATGAGATGGAACACAAAGTATATAAAGTTCAGCCACATATACACAAGTTTACCAATCATTAGACCGAAAATTAACCAAGTTCCCTAGCCATGAAACCGAAACTAACATATGTGGAATGCCCACACGGGTTATCATTCCCCAAATAAAACGTCTTCTATGAAAATTAACCTAGTGAACGCTCATCTAGATTAAACAATTAAACATGCAAAGGTGATCAATCAATAACATATCTAACGCATAGGAGAAGAGTTGTTAATTAAAGTGCGCGACCTAGCGAACGCTCGTCTATCCGCGATCCTTCTTATTTTGATTCCGACCCGTTTGATAAGCCTTTACTACTTGTGAATTAGAATTAAAACCCTAATTCTAGCACCAATTACATGCAATCATCTTAAGTTTCAAACCTTAAAACAAGAACACATAAAAGATTCAATAAAACCGAATCAAATAAACGGAGTCACATAAGCTGCTAGAAGAACTAATTAATTAGGATCTAACAATCAAATAAACTCATAAATATAGGCTGAAAATTATATAAATCATGTCATGTTAACTAATACAAAGAATAATCAAGCAACAAAGAGGAACTCAAAAAGAGTAATTAAAGAATAAGTTGAAGTACACCATATGGAAAGTAGGAAGAACTCGAAGATCACAAACTCTTAAATCCTCATGCGAGTAACTCAAAAGCCGAGATTCCCAAGGTGATGATGATGGTGGTGATGATGGTTGATGGCTGGTGGTAAAGGTGTAAACAGCTCCCCTCCTCCTTGAAGACTTGAAAACCCTAAATACTAGAGAATGGAAAATATGATGTGAGATGGAGAAGAGAAAGAGGAGGGTTTGTCCCTCCCCATTGGGGTGTGAATTTGTAGAGAAGAATGAGGCTGCTATTTATAGGAGAATGGAGAGGAAGAAGAAGACAATGAAAGAAATAAAGAAAGAAAAGGAAGAGAAGTGGAATGTGAGTGGTAGAAAAGAAATGGTAAGTGGAATGGTGGAAATGTAGTCATATGGCAATGAACCATTTATTTAGGTAAAAGAAATTAAACACTAATGGTATGGAGAGAAAGAAACAAAGATAGTTAGGTGAGATGGGTGGAAATATGGGGGTGAGTGGAGCATTGAGAATAAAGGAAAAGGAAAGAAATAAAAAGCAGACAGCACTGAGCAGTGCGCACTTGGAGTGGAATTCTGGACGTGTGGACGGTTGGATGATTCTGAAATGTTAATGCCGAATACTTAACATCCACATGCAGCGTGTATCAAAATTACAGCTAGATCTGACGGTGTAATTGGGAGATATGGGCTTCGCAAGTTGACTGATCTGCACAGGCAGAATGTCCGAAAATCTGAACTTGGGCCTTCCTTCATGGATTTGGGCCTTCCATCTTGGGTTTGGGCCTCCTTCATGGATTTGGGCCTTCCATCTTGGGTTTGGGCCTCCTTCTTGGGCCTCATGGCAGACCACCTCTTAATGGGCCTCGCAAAAGCCCATTAGACTTCGTTTCTGCACATGTTCACATTAATACATCATTTTGGACTCAAATATGGAAACTAAGCTAAAATAGCAAAGTTACAATTAAATCATAGCCAAATAGTAGGGAAAACACATTAAAAACGTCACACTTTGTGCTCCTATCAAGTTTAGGAGAAAATTGTGTTGCCGAATGATGTAGACCGAAGCACTATGAGAAGTAAGTGCACGGAGGAACTAACCACAAAATATGTGCCTCATTAAAACCTTGCCAGAGTAAACCCAGTGGGACAAACCTCTGGTCGAAGGAAAAAGAGTACATGGTGGTTAGAAGTATACGACTGGATACTCCCCCTGATTTCGGTAATCCTTAGTGAAGGTCAATGTCAATGTCAATGATTTGACAATAGTTAGACGGTGGCTGGGATGGTGTCTCGTTAAAAACCTTGCCAAGGTAAACCCAGTGAGATAAACCCTTGGTCTAAGGACAAAAAGAGTACACTAGCCAAGCGTCGATCAAATACGAGCATTCGACGGGATGCTCCCCCTCACATGCACACGACTAGGTGCGGATTTTCGACTTAGGCATGAATCGTTACTCTAAGGTAGCTCGGATAGCTTCCTGAGACCGATTGCCTTAACGTGTTTCTGAAATGAATACTTTGGTAGTGAGTTGGTGAATAAGTCAGCACGGTTGCTCTCTGAACCAATGTGCTTCACTTCGATCTTCTGGTGCTCTTGTTGTTGATGCGTAAAGAAGAGCTTCGGCGAGATATGCTTAGTAGCGTCTCCCTTGATGTAACCATGCTTCGCTTGATCAATCACAGCAGTGTTGTCCTCATAGATGACAACTGGTTCATCAGGATTATGAGGTAGCTCACAAGTACTTCGTATATGGCCAATAAGTGCTTGAAGCCATACACACTCTCTAATTGGGTCTGTTTTCGAGACCTCCAAGATATCGCCGTATTCTCAATGATAAAGACATAACCGGATTGAGAACGTCCCTTATGCGGGTCTGATAAGTAACCAGCATCGGCGTAACCGACAAGGGTTGCATTATTTCGAGTGCCAAGGGGGGTAGATCCACTCGATGATGCGTAGGGATAGAACAAGCCCATATCCGTTGTACCTTTACGGTAACGAAAAATGTCTTTGATGCCATTCCAGTGGCAGCGTGTTGGCGCGGTGCTGTATCGACTAAGCAATTCACAGCAAACGAGATGTTCGGTCTAGTACATTGGGCCAAGTACAATAATGCGCCTATTGCACCCAAATATGAACACTGAGGGCTCAAATATCTCTTCGTCGTCTCCCTTTGGACGGAATGGGTCCTTGTTAATGTCTAGAGTTCGAACGATCATGGGAGTATGTGACGACTTAACGTCATGATGACTAAAGCGTCTCAACACCTTCTGGGTATAGTTTGATTGATGTACTAGGATTCCATCTTTACGGTGCTCGATCTGCAGGCCGAGACAATACCGTGTCTTCCCAAGATCCTTCATCTCGAATTCCTTCTTCAGGAGTTTAGCAGTTTTAATAAACTCTTTCAAAGTTCCTATGAGATTCATATCATCTACATAGACTGCGACAATAACATATCCTGAAGCGGATTTCTTAATAAACACGCAAGGGCATAGTTCGTTGTTCACGTATCCTAAGCCGATCAAGTATTCACTTAGACGGGTATACCACATCCGTCCAGATTATTTTAATCCATATAGTGAACGTCTCAGTTTAATCGAGAACGTGTTCCGTGGTCGGGAACTACTTGATTCGAGCAACTTAAGTCCTTCAGGGACTTTCATGTTTATATCTCTGTGTCTAGATCCCCATAGAGATAAACTATGACCACATCCATGAGCTGCATATTCAGTTTTTCGGAAACTACTAAACTGATTAAGTAGTGGAACGTTATAATGTCCATTACGAGAGAATAAGTCTCATCGTAGTCAATTCCAGGGGGTTGAGAAAAGCCTTGCGCCACTAGGCGAGAACAGTCTCATTATTCTCATCACGCTTCCTTACGAAAACCCATTTATAACCAACTGGTTTAACATTGGGCGGTGTTGGAGCGACTGGTTCAAACACACTTCGTTTCACTAAGGAATCAAATTTGACCTGGATTGCTTCTTTCATGTTTTGGTCAGTCGTCTCTACGTTGGAAAATCATCAACGGAGTAAGGTTCGATTTCATCGCTAGTTTTGATTTCGGTAGCTACCACGAATACAATTATATCATAGATGATAATCTCATTTCGATTCCATATCTCACATAAGCATGCATTATCGAGATTTATCTATTCTCAGAAATGGGTTTAGATGTTGGAGCATCCCCCAACTTCGTCTCTTCTAGGACGGACCCATAATCCGGATTATCTCGTGAGATAGATCGATTGAGATCGCGATATCGAGAGGATTCATTTGTTTGTGCCAAATTTACCCTCTTCCGGGGATAAGAATTCTTCGAACCTAATCGTCCACCTCGCTTCTGGGAGGGACATATGACTGGTTAGCCGCCAAGTCGTACGTCGTCCATCTGGGATGACACATCCTACTGGGACGTTGCATCCTTCGGGGATGACTTTGCGTCCTTCTGGAACGTCTATCCTTGCAGGCATGTTTGCAGCTGGTATATGTGATCTCGTCACTTTAGCTAAGTCATTTAATGTGTCTGGCAATTGATTTGCAACATTTTGCAGACTTAGGATTCTCTGCACTTCCTTATCACTGTGTGCAGATGGGGGATAAAGATGAGACTGAGTGGGTACATGCCACGTTAAATCACGTCGTTCCTTATTAATGTTAACGTGCGAATCTCCCCCTAACGACGGGAAGACTGTCTCATCAAAGTGACAATCCGCAAATGCGGTAAAGATCGAGATCGCCTGTCAAGGGCTCTAAAAAGCGTGTAATAGATGAGGATTCATAATCGACAAATATGCTCATCTTTTATATATTGAGGACCCAGTTGTACGTTGTGACGGCACAATTGGCACGTAAACTGCACATCCAAATACGCTTAAGTACGAAATGTCAGGTTCGTTGATAGGAGCACAAAGTGTGACGTTTTTAATGTGTTTTCCCTACTATTTGGCTATGATTTAATTGTAACTTTGCTATTTTAGCTTAGTTTCCATATTTGAGTCCAAAATGATGTATTAATGTGAACATGTGCAGAAACGAAGTCTAATGGGCTTTTGCGAGGCCCATTAAGAGGTGGTCTGCCATGAGGCCCATCAAGAAGGGGGCCCAAACCCAAGAAGGGGGCCCAAACCCAAGATGGCAGGCCCAAATCCATGAAGGAAGGCCCAGGTTCACAAAGCATGAGGAAAGGCCCAAGCCCAGATTTTCGGACATTCTGCCTGTGCAGATTAGTCAACTTGTGAAGCCCATATCTCCCAATTTCACCGTCAGATCTAGCTGTAATTTTGATACACGCTGCGTGTGGATGTTAGGTATTCGGCATTAAAATTTCAGAATCATCCAACCGGTGGAACGTCCATTATACCGCTCTAAGTGCGCACTGCTCAGTGCTGTCTGCTTTTTATTTCTTTCCTCTTCTTTTATTTTCAATGCTCCACTCACCCCTATATTCTTTCCTCTTCTTTCTGCCCACAATATTAGTGTTTGATTTCTTTTATCTAAATAAATGGTTCATTGCCATATGACTTCATTTCCACCATTCCACTTACCATTTCTTTTCTACCACTCACATTCCACTTCTCTTCCTTTTCTTTCTTTATTTCTTTCATTGTCTTCTTCTTCCTCTCCATTCTCCTATAAATAGCAGCCTCATTCTTCTCACCAATTCACCAATTCACACCCCAATGGGGAGGGACAAACCCTCCTCTTTCTCTTCTCCATCTCACATCATATTTTCCATTCTCTAGTATTTAGGGTTTTCAAGTCTTCAAGGAGGAGGGGAGCTGTTTACACGATTACCACCAGCCATCAACCATCATCACCACCATCATCATCACCTTGGGAATCTCGGCTTTTGAGTTACTCGCGTGAGGATTTAAGAGTTTGTGATCTTCGAGTTCTTCCTACTTTCCATATGGTGTACTTCAACTTATTCTTTAATTACTCTTTTTGAGTTCCTCTTTGTTGCTTGATTATTCTTTGTATTAGTTAACATGACATGATTTCTATAATTTTCAGCCTATATTTATGAGTTTATTTGATTGTTAGATCCTAATTAATTAGTTCTTCTAGCAGCTTATGTGACTCCGTTTATTTGATTCGGTTTTATTGAATCTTTTATGTGTTCTTGTTTTAAGGTTCGAAACTTAAGATGATTGCATGTAATTGGTGCTAGAATTAGGGTTTTAATTCTAATTCACAAGTAGTAAAGGCTTATCAAACGGGTCGGAATCAAAATAAAAAGGATCGCGGATAGACGAGCGTTCGCTAGGTCGCGCACTTTAATTAACAACTCTTCTCCTATGCGTTAGATATGTTATTGATTGATCACCTTTGCATGTTTAATTGTTTAATCTAGATGAGCGTTCACTAGGTTAATTTTCATAGAAGAGGTTTTATTTGGGGAATGATAACCCGTGTGGGCATTCCACATATGTTAGTTTCGGTTTCATGGCTAGGGAACTTGGTTAATTTTCGGTCTAATGATTGGTAAACTTGTGTATATGTGGCTGAACTTTATATACTTTGTGTTTCATCATCATATTTTATTTATTCTTTGTAATTTAATTAATTTATTTCATTCAATTTATCTCTCAATTCCCCTTTTTACTTTGTACATATGTATATATTTATACTTTATACTTGTTGATAATAATTCTTTATTTTATTTAATTCTTTGTGACATTTTTTGTTAGGTACACCCTTTGATCTCCGTTGTGAACGATACCCTACTTACACTATACTACCGATAGGGATTTTTTTAAATTGATGCTCCTTTTGGGCGTGTCAATTTTTGGCGCCGTCGACGGGGATTGAAAATATTCCTAACCTAATTTTTTTTGAATACTGTTTATAATTTTTTGTAATTATTACTGTTTTTATTACTTGTATATAATTACTGTTTACTTTTTATTGTTTATAATTTTACTATTTTTTTAACTGTTCATATTACTTGTTTATATTACTTGTCTATATTACTTGTGAATAGTTGTTGTTATTACTTGTTTTTAATACTTATTGATATTTTGTTACACTTAGTAATTTATTTAGGTGTCTTTTATATAGTTGATTATTTTTTGTTGTTGTAAGTTGTAACTTGAACGGAATAGGTAAGGTCCTTTTGTTAATATTGGCCTAAACCCTTCATTTTTACCGTAAGGTTATTTGAGGTTGAGGGCGGCCTTTATTAACACTTGGAGAATTGTCGAACACTTAAGTGCTTTCTCAACTGAGTAAGGGGCACATGAATGGTGTCTAGGTCGAGACCCTGGGTGACAGGTTTTGGATTCAGAGGACTATAGACAGACGAAAGTCGATAGGGGCTTGCCTCCGTAGTCCACCAAATGAATCCTGCCCCTCGCTTATTCTCATATGATCTGGCCATTCGCCTTCTGAAAACACGGAAAGTCATTTAAGTCAAGGCATTGCACCTAGGCCGTAAGTCCACCTTGAGTTACCGCTTGGAATCAACTTTCATTTTTTTTCAACTATATTGAGGCAAAAGAAACTGTTTTTATACACTTTAGGTATATTGGATCAAACATGACTTTAAGATGGGTAGCTGTTTCAGTCCCATTGCACATTGAAGTCCTCTGTTCCCGTACTTAAGTGTATTTTGTAAATAAAATTTACTTAGACATAGGAAAATTTATTTATTCATTTTGTATAGATAATTTGTGATACATTTTTAACATTGTAAATATTTTGTTTTTATTTTGTAAATTTATTACTAACCTTTATATTTTGTATAGGAAATAATCCGGGTTAATCGGAAATTCTACCACATACATCGGAGCATACGTTTAGGACGTCAAGGTTGAAAAACCTTGAGGTTGATGTCTTGTTGGTGATTTTCGGTTTCCTCGAAAAGTAAAAAGGTAAGTTTTCTTTTCACTCTCGTTATTTATTTAAAAAAATAATAATAAAAAAATAAAATAATAAAAAAATAAAATTTGTAATTGTAAAAAAAAAAAAAAGAGTGTTTGCTTTTGTTTTATTGTTTTGTAATTATTTATTTTTACTGTTCATAATTACTGTTCCTATTTACTGTTTGTTTTATTTTTGGGCTTGATTGTTGTTATTTGTTATTGGGCCTTAGGCCCATTTGTGTGATTGGTTAGGGTTTTAGGTTTCGTAAAAATAAATAAATAAAAAATAAAAATAAAAAAATTTGGCCCATTGGGCTTGTGTCATTCACGAAGCCCAAAACCCGTAACCCAAGCCCATTAGTATGTCGGGCCTATTCGTTTTTAGGCCTATTAGTTTAAGCTCACCAATAATGGCCCGTTCTCTACGCGGCCAGGCCCACTTTAAGGCCCAGACTATTCCGATGGCCCAGGCCCATTTAAAGTGTCGGCAACCGTTAGCGCGTGTGCTACGCGTTTTCACTGTTCACTTTACGACTTTCGCGTAAAGATTTACTTAAATAAAAAGAAAAATTCTTATTGGACCGTCCCACGACTTTCGCGTCGGCACGATAATTAAAAAAAATAAAAAATAAAAAAATGAAAAAAAATATTTGATTGGGCCGACGGACGACTTTTGCGTCGGCCGATTTGTTTAATAATCCGCATGCGTGTCAACTGTAGCCTTTGCGATTTTCGTCGCTCGATCCGCAATTTGCGGATCTGTGTCTGTGGCACGTGTGCGTACGTGTGTCCGTTCCTTTCCCTTGGTTTGTGTCTATGTGCTTCATTCCATTCATTTTGCATTCATTTTCACTTAGTTCCCTTTTAGTCTCTCTAAATTTTCTCTCGTCTCGTTCATACTTGTTCTTCACTTGTTCTTCGTTGTTCTTAGTTATTTTTCCGTAAAGCTATCCTCCCTCCCAACCTAGAAATGGCCAAAAGAGTGAATTCTTTCAGTGAGTTGTTTCATTCTAGTCCTCCGAGAGTGATTTCTTTGAAGGCTTGGATGAAATCATTCCACCAAGCATTCTAGATACCGTTAATGCTAGCATGCCGGATCTGCCGTAACCAGAACCAGAACCACAAGCACCAATCCAGCCGCCGATCCACATGTTGTTGTTGTTGCTGGTCCTTCCGAGAAGCGTACGAGAGGCCCGAGGACGAGATTCACCAAGGACCAAAATGATGCGTTGACCGAGTTCTACACGGTGAATCCTCACCCACTCAAACTGCACGAGCAAGGTTTGCTATAGAACTCGGGTTAACCGAAAATAAGGTCTACAACTCGGGGAAGGAGATTTCATGATAAGCACGGTATCCCGTCGAGGAGCAGATTTATGCCGATCTAATAAGAAGAAACGAGGAGCCGATGAGTAAGAATGAGGAGCTTCAAGAGCAGAACCAGAAACTCATCGATGCTCTTCACAGCGGCATTTGTCCCCAGTGTGGAGGTCCTGTTCCGCACCCAGATGTGCAACGATCAAGGTTTGAAGTTGTTCCTTCGGAGCCTCTTCTTGTCTTGTCCGATGATTCAATCGACATGGATGACTTGCGAAGGGATGTGCGGAGCCTCATGCCAACATTACTTGAGCGCTCATCCTCTCATGTGCCATCTGACAACATTCCGGGACCTGCTCATAATCTCGTTGGGTTTCATTCCGACCAGATCGCCGATATCGTGAACAAAGCCAAAGACGAACTCATGCTCTTGGTCGCTACTGGTTTTCCCCTATGGATCTATTCCTCAAATCCCATCACTTTCATTCATCCCGAAACTCTTAATCATGCCGAGTACTTGCGAGTGTCTCAACGAGCCGAGCCTACACCATATTTCATATCGAAGCCTCGAGACACTCGGCAACCATTCACCCGAATCCGACCACCATCGTTCGGATTTTAATGGATGTTGGTCAATGGTTGCTCGTCTTCCGTAGCTTGGTCACCAATGCCCATACCTTGGAGGTCCCGTTCTCCGGATAGAAGAAAGCTACCGGGAGCGAGTGCAAGTGATGTCTCGCCGAGTTTCTAGTGCCAACACACAATGTTTCAACTCGTGAAGTCCAGTTTGTTCGTTCCTCTCACCAACAATCGGATGGAAGTTGGATTGTTGTGGATGTCTCTGTGGATGAAATGAGCTCAAATCCAACGCCTTCCGTGAGATCAAGATGTCGAAAACGTCCTTCCGGATGCCTGATACGGGATCTGCAGAATGGATCCTCCTTTGTCACGTGGGTGGAGCATGTTGATGTGCGAGAAAAAGATTTAACCCCCTTATTTAAACCTTTTGTTGAATCAGGTTTTGCATATGGAGCGAAGCGTTGGTTGGCACCTCTTCAACGACATGCCGAGCGCTACATGTGCGTGATGGGGATTCACACTTCACCTAGTGACTCAATCATTTCACCAGGAGGGAGAAGAAGCCTTGCTAAGATGGCAAACCAGATGGCGATAAGTTTCTTCAACGACATCACCAACTCAACTTACCATCATTGGACTACATCAAACAAAACGGGAGACGCACATATGGAGGTCAAGACCAACAAGCGAAGGGGTGATCCTAGCCAACCCCTTGGACTCGATCGTACCGTTGGCTGTTCCGTCAAGCACTTCTCCCATCACACAAGAATCTTTGATTTTATCGAGACGTACGTACAAGGCATTTATGGGATAGTGTGTCGATAGACAGTTCGATACGTGTGCTTACAAACTTCACCACCGGTCTTGACCCACGAAATTCTATCTCCGTTTTGGGCATAAGTAATCACGTCGACTTCCTCATACTCCAGGAGTGCTTCACAGATTCAACGGGGTCGTACGTGATTTATGCGCCTATCGATCAAGCAACCTTCCAGTCCATGTTATGTGGAGTCGACCCGGAGCCTTTTCAATTGATGTCATCTGGCTTCTCCATTCTGCCCCGATGTATCCGGAGACGTACTTGATGGAACTCTACCGACGTTAGTGTTCCGGATCTCGGTGAAGGCAAATTCAGCCGACGTGCCGTGGATTTGGCAACGTGCACGATCCAGGACACGCTAAAAAAGATCAAAGCCGCAGTCAACTAAGGAGCAAACGTTGGATGCAAGGCCCTGCTAGCCTTGTTTGTGACTGTTGGTGACTACCTTCGGGAGGAGCTTAACGATCTTCAAGGGGGAGTTTTTCTTTAACCCTTCTATTTTACTTAACTATTGTGTGTTTATTTCTGTTTGTGTGTTTAAATTCAATAACCATGCTTGAATTTTTCATTTTCGTGAAATATCTGTCTAACATTGAGGACAATGTTTAATTCAAGTGTGGGGGAAGGTTTATTAAAAAGAAAAGAAAAAAAATTCAAAAATTCAAAAATTAAAAAAAATAATTTACTTGGTTTTGCTTTCTACGGTAACAATATATCGACTAGATCATACTTACTCCCTTGGTAGCGTTGAACCTACCATTGCACTTAGTAAGTCACTGTGGTCACGTATTGTTACCCTAATAAAAAAAATTGAAAAAGAAAAAAAAATAGTTTTGTAAGCTCGTTTGTTTCGCACTGGCTTTGGAGCTATCGAGTCTTAGAAAGTGCTTGTTTGTTTATTTGAGCTATATCAAAAAAAAATCAAAAAATCAAAAATTACAAAAATATTTGCTTCTGTTTTGTGTTTTTGTGTGTTTTATTGTGTTGTGTTTTGTTCTTTCCAATTCCGATGATGAATTGAGTTTAATCTGTTATGATTTTGAGAATGTTGATTATATGCTAAGGCTGTGTGTAGTTTGCTTTGGATTTAATATGCATAACTTGTGATTGCTCGAATTTCCATGTTCACATAACCTGTTTCGATTAATTGATTGCAATCCGAGAAGCACATTTGAACATACATTGTCATGCATACCCAGAAAATGTGAGGATTTGAGCCTATTGAATATTCACATGTATGCATCTTTCATACATTTACTCGTTCTTCATGTGTGCACAATTCATGAGTTTTGAACCTAGAACTTGCTCAGAGACCTCTTGAAACATTTTGTTAATCTGTGATGAATTAGAGATGATTAAGGCATTAGTTCAGCACCATGGCCAAAGTATTCACCATCCATCTAAACACGAACTTTAGGAATCCCCTTTTGAACTAAACACTCATTAGCCGTTTCTTTTGTTCACCCACACCATCTCACCCTTGTTTTATTTATGTTTGCAAGACGATGATAGTGACTTCTTGTGTTCTTATGCTTCGGGTTTTGATTTGTATGGTAGTATACCAAAAGGCAAGTGTGGGGGTGCATTTTATTTTTTTGTAATTGTTCAAAGAAAGAAAGAAAAATCAAAAACAAAAAGAAGGAATAAAGTTCCTCAAGAAAAAAAGGAAAAAAAAAAAAAAAAAAAAAGAAAGAAAAAAAAATAGAGTTATTTTCTTGTATTATTTTCAATAAAAGGTTGGAGGAGAATAAGAAAGTTGTTTCGGGTATAGCATAGGTATGTGATTTGTATGCGATTTGCATACAAATTAGGCCTCTAATCATCATTATTGTGCTTGTCCAATGGCTATTTGTGAGTCTTTAATCCTTGTTTGCACACTTGTAGGTAAATTGAGCATCAGAACGATTTTGGGATCAAAATGGAGCATTTTGGAGCATTTTAGTGGACTTCCGGCAAAAAGACGAAAAGTCAACCCGGGGACCAAAAGTCAACTCGTGGTCAACCCCGACTTTGGAGCATCAAAGTGTCAAAGGCCGAGTCCCGAGAATGAAGCACAAGAGAATTCCGGAAGATTGACCGAGAAACCGAAAAGTCAACTATGGTAAACTCCGAAGGTCAAAGTCAAGGTCCAAGTCAAGGTCAACCTTGTGATTCACAAATGTGCTCCCACAACATCAAGGACCACACTAGATTTGGTGAGGTGACATGTTGATTATTCCTCCCTTTTGTCCTCCCTTGTGATTTTCCTTCCTTGCCCTTCATTAAACCTTTGAGCCCTTAGATTAAACCCTACTTCATCCTAGCCCTTTATTCTTTCCCTTCTAGCCTATAAATACTTAGTACTTGCCCCATTAGAGGAGACCACCACTTCAGCCCCAAAATCCCTCACTTTTCCTTTCCCCTTTCCTCTCTTCCCCTTCCTCTTCGGATCAGCCTCTGCACGTCTGTCGACCGGTCGACAGAAGGTCGACGACCGGTCGACGAACGGCTGAGCAGCCCGATTCTGCCACTTCCACACCTCCTCTCCTCCACCATCCTTCATCAAACCTGTTCACCACGACGTTCTCCACCTCCACCACCATTTTGGGTCGCTGAATCACTCACCAAGGCATCAAGGTTCATCATCAAAGCCAAGGAGGAGCAAGAGAGCACCTATTGAGCATTCCTCATCTTTACTCTCTCTTTTCCTTATGTCTAGAGCTTTATTGTGTAATTTGATGATGTATATGTTGAGGATTAGTGAGTAGTAACTCTGTTGGGGACTAGGGTTGTGTGCCCTAGTCCAATTTGACTATGTGATGCTTGATTTGTGAATAAAATGCCTTTGTGATTGTGTGAATATGTGTGCTTACCCATTTCAATATGTGTTGGTTGCTTGTTCTTAGAATTTACCACCTCTTTGGCATGTTAACTAACCTATCTTGATGAGATTGTGTGAGATTGGTAACCTCACACACTCAAGGCAATTGGAAGCATATGTGATGAGTTGTAACTTGTTTGGGTCCCTAGTTTCGATGCTTTACGCCTCTTAAGCACTTTAGGGGATTCGGTATTAGGTAACGTAGAGGAATCCCCTATGACACCTAGAGAGTTGGAATGACCCTAATAAGGCATTCGAATACCTTAAGAAACACGGTCCTAGACCCATAACATGGCTAGGATACGGGGCTTGATTCACACACACATTGGCATGATTAATTCGATTGAAGCATTGCTAGTTACATTGGACTTGTGGTTTACCCGAAAACCCCAACATTCTCATACATTGCGCACACTTTACATTATTTACTTGCTTGCTTTCCTTACTTGTTGGTTGCTTCATTTCATTTGCATCATTATCTTTCCAAAACCAATCTTGACACCACTACATCACTCATTGTCACATACTCACATTCACTCACTCATTCCACTTCTTATCTATTCCATCATAGCTAGAGCACTCATCACACACAAACCACCAAGGGATTAAGGAGCCCATCGATCCTCGTTGGAACGACAATCCCCCTTCACAATCTACTTACCCCATACTTTGACGGTTCGTCAAATGGCGCCGCTGCCGGGGATCTAGGTTTAATCGTTGATTTCTTGGTTGTTTTGGTTGAGACTTTAGCTTTCTTTTGCTTTTGTTTGCATATTTCCGTGTTGTGTTTGTTCATATTGTGGTATTTCATTGCCTAGTTTGATAACCATCTAGTTTACTTTCATTTAGTTTCTTGCATCAAGTGTGTTTTTGAACTTGTGTATATTGAATTCGTGCTTTCGTTGGCTTAATTGTGTCTTAGGTTGCTTGTTTATTGTTGTTTGGGTTCCCTTGCACCTTTTGGAACCTTGTTTGTTTAGGTATAAAAGGAGAAAAACAAAAAAATATAGTTTCAGGGCATTTGTCGAACGGTCGACTCTGTTTCTCGACCCTTCGACGAAAATTCCCTGGACGAGTGTCGACCGGTCGACGACCATCTGTCGAACGGTCGACGTGGAGCATTTTTGTTCCTTTGCTTTGTTTCTTTCACTCTTTGATATCATTACTTGTTTTCACCTCTTATACTTGTATTCCTTACTTCAATTGTGGTATCTAATCATTGGTTATTGTGTTGTGAAGGTATATGAACCTTGCTTCAACCGCTCACACACGCATACAACTTAGAAGCGGAAAGATTTTAAGTGAGAACACAAGAGGAAGGCCAAGAGTGAGACGACGTATACCGATTGTTTGTGAGAGTGCACCGCCTACACTTGAGCGTCACCAAGCACCTTTGGAGGAGCCGATTCACCAAGCAACAATGGGAGAACCAAATCCACCACCGGATCCACTCAACGACAACAATCCACCTCCCGTGAGACGCATAAGGGAGTACACTCTTCCTCATGTGGTGGATCACCCCTCTTGCATCATTCTACCACCGTGCAACACTCATTATGAAATCAAGTCTTCCACCTTGAGCATTATGCCTACCTTTCATGCCTTGAAAGATGAGAGCCCATACGATCACCTTATGGAGTTTGAGCAAGCTTGTACGACAGTGAAACTACATGGACTACCCGAGGATGGACTCAAGCTTCGCCTATTCCCTTTCACATTGAAGGATGGAGCTAGGAAGTGGTTACTCAAGCTTCCGCCAAGGTCCATTCACTCATGGTTTGAGTTGCAAGAAGCTTTCCTCTCAAAGTTCTTCCCACCTAGCAAGGCCGCCAAGGTTAGGGATTCTATTGTCAACTTCAAGCACCAATCGGGCGATGCTTTCTATGAGACTTGGGAAAGATTCAAGGATTTAGTGATGAGTTGCCCACACCATGGCTTGGAACAATGGTTTCTAGTTGATGTGTTCTACCGAGGGTTGTCTTCCGGGCAACGACAAAGAGTTGATACTTTTCGGGGATGCACAATAGCCGGTATGTCTCCCGATGAGGCATGGGACACATTTGAGGACCTAGCCACAAATTCCGAGCTATGGGATGACTTTGGGTCAAGAAGACTTCCTCCCACACAACCGGCACCTCAAATAACAAGAGTTCACAATGTCTCAAGTGAATCATTGGGGGATGACATGATGAGAACCCAATTTGATAGGTTGGAAGCGGCTCTCAACAAGAAGATAGACATGCTCATGCAAGCACAATCCAAGCCTCCCCCTCGACAAGTCAATAGTGTTATCTCTTCACCACCTTGCTTCTATTGTGGCTCTCTTGGCCATCAAGCGGAGGAGTGTGCTTACATGGTTGAGGAAGAGAAGGGAGAGAGACAACAAGTGAACCAAGTGAGTTCCTATTCACAAGGTTCTTATCAAGCGCCTTCAAAACCTTACAACAACTTTGCACCTCGGAATGAGCAAGGGAGCACTCAAGGATACCAACCAAAACCTTTTGGAAACAATGCTCAAAGGTATCAAGAGAGGTCTCAAGGGTATAACATTTACCAAGGAGGAGATAAGTATCAAGGGAGTGGCACATATGGAGGACATAGGAGCTCAACTTTTGGAGCACCTCCCGGGTTCTCTACTCAAGGAGGAAACACCTACCATCAAGGTGTCTCTTCATCTTTTGCTGCCCCAAGTAGCTCTCAAGCTCAAGAGTCCGCGGAGCCATCAATGAAGGACATGATCGCCACCCTTGTGCAAAGCCAAGTGAAGAGCAATGAAGCGATCTCGGCTCTTGAACAAGGGCAAAACATCTTGCAACAAGGCTTGTCAAAGATTGAGTTGCAAATGGGCCAAATGGCCAAGGAGATTAGTGATAGGAGCACAAAGTGTGACGTTTTTAATGTGTTTTCCCTACTATTTGGCTATGATTTAATTGTAACTTTGCTATTTTAGCTTAGTTTCCATATTTGAGTCCAAAATGTGAACATGTGCAGAAACGAAGTCTAATGGGCTTTTGCGAGGCCCATTAAGAGGTGGTCTGCCATGAGGCCCAAGAAGGGGGCCCAAACCCAAGAAGGAGGCCCAAGCCCAAGAAGGAAGTCCACAAAGCATGAAGGAAGGCCCAAGTCCACAAAGCATGAAGGAAAGGTCCAAGCCCATTTTCGGAGAATCTGCCTGTGCAGATCAGTCAACTTGCGAAGCCCATATCTCCCAATTGCACCGTTGGATCCAGCTGTAATTTTGATACACGCTGCATGTGTGTGTTATATATTCTGTATTAAAATTTGAGAATCATCCAACCGTTCAAACGTGCATTATTCCGTTCTAAGTGGGAACTGCTCAGTGCTATCTGCTTTTTATTTCTTTCCTCTTCTTTTATTTTCAATGCTCCACTCACCCCTATATTCTTTCCTCTTATTTCTGCCCACACCATTAGTGTTTAATTTCTTTTACCTAAATAAATGGTGCATTGCCATATGACTACATTTCCACCATTCCACTTACCATTTCTTTTCTACCACTCACATTCCACTTCTCTTCCTTTTCTTTCTTTATTTCTTGCATTGTCTTCTTCTTCCTCTCCATTCTCCTATAAATAGCAGCCCCATTCTTCTCTACAAATACACACCCCAATGGGGAGGGACAAACCCTCCTCTTTCTCTTCTCCCTCTCACATCATATTTTCCATTCTCTAGTATTTAGGATTTTCAAGACTTCAAGGAGGAGGAGAAGGCGTCTACACCATCACCACCAGCCTCTATTCAACATCACCATCACCATCATCACCTTGTCTTCACAGCTTGGATTACTTGTGGTCAAGGATTCAAGATGTGGCTTCAAGATCTTCATGCTATTCATACGGTGTATTTCGACTTAGCCTTTAAATTTATGCCTCTTTGTTGCTTGTTTATCTTTTGTATTAGTTAACATGACATGATTTATGTAATTTTCAGCCTTTGTTTATGGGTTTATTTAATTGTTGGATCCTAATTAATTAGTTCTTCTAGTAGCTTATGTGACTCCGTTTATTTGATTTTGTTTTAGTAGATAACTTTTATATGTTTTTGTTTTAAGGTTGCAGACTTAAGATGATTGCATATAATTGGTGCTAGAATTAGGGTTTTAATTCTAATTCACAAGTAGTAAAGGCTTTGGAAAGAGGTCGGAAACAAATAAAAAGGATCACGGATAGATGGGCGGTCCCACTAGGTCGTGCACTTTAATTAACAACTCTTCTTTTATGCGTTGGACATGTTTTGATTAGCTACCTTTGCATGTTTGATTGATTAATCTAGGTGCGGTCGCTTAGGTTAATTTTCATGAAAGTGGTTTTATTTGGGGAATGATAATTGGCGGTCCAACATTCCACATATGTTAATTTCGGTTTCATGGCTAGGGAACTTGGTTAATTTTCGGTCCAATAATTGGTAAACTTGTATACTTGTGGCTGAACTTTATATTCTTTGTGTTTCATCCCATCTTATTTAATTTATTCTTTGTAATTTAATTTATTTATTTCATTCAATTTATCACTCAATTCCCCCCTTTTACTTTGTACATATGTATATATTCTTTATACTTGTTAATAATAATTCTTTATTTTATTTAATTCTTTGTGACAATTTTTGTTAGGTACACCCTTTGATCTCCGTTGTGAACGATACCCTACTATGCACTATACTACTACCGATAGGGTTTTTTAAATTGATGCTCCTTTTGGAGCCTGTCAATTTTTGGCGCCGCTCGACGGGGATTGTTTTTACTATTTACTTTTACTATTGACTATTGACTTTTTACTATTGACTATTGACTATTGACTATTGATTTTTTTTACTATTTGTAAATAATACTTGTTAATTTTATTTATACTCACTAATTATACTTGTTGATATTTTGTTACACTTAGTAATTTATTTAGGTGTCTTTTATATAGTTGATTATTTTTTGTTGTTGTAAGTTGTAACTTGAACGGATTAGGTAAGGTCCTTTTGTTAATATTGGCCTAAACCCTTCATTTTTACCGTAAGGTTATTTGAGGTCGAGGGCGGCCTTTATTAACACTTGGAGAATTGTCGAACACTTAAGTGCTTTCTCAACTGAGTAAGGGGCACATGAATGGTGTCTAGATATGATCGAGACTCTGGGTGACGGGTTTGTAAAACTGGATTCAGAGGACTTGTCCACTAAATGAATCCTGCCTCTCGCTTATCTCTTGTGATCTGGCCATTCGCCTTCTGAAAACACGGAAAGTCATTTAAGTCAAGATATTGCACCTAGGCCGTAAGTCCACCTTGAGTTACCGCTTGGAATCAACTTTCATTTTTTTTCAACTATATTCAGGCAAAGGAAAATATTTTTGTACACTTTAGGTATATTGGATTAAACATGACTTTAAGATGGGTAGCTGTTTCAGTCCCATTGCACATTGAAGTCCTCTCGTTCCCGTACCTAAGTGTATTGTGTAAATAAAATTTACTTAGACATAGGAAAATTTATTTATTCATTTTGTATAGATAATTTGTGGTACATTTTTAACATTGTAAATATTTGTTTTTATTTTGTAAATTTATTACTAACTTTTTCATTTTGTATAGGAAATAATCCGGGTTTATTCGGAAATTTTACCACATACATCGGAGCATACGTTTAGGAAGTCAAGGTTGAAAAACCTTGAGGTTGATGTCTTGTTGGTGATTTTTCGGTTTCCTCGGAAGTAAAAAGGTAAGTTTCCTTTTCACTTTTGTTATTTGTTTGTTTTAAAAAAAAAAAAAATAAAAATAAAAATTGAAAAATTTTAATTGTAAATAATAAAAAAAAAGTGTGTTTGTTTGTTTTACTGTTTTGTAAATATTTATTTTCACTTTTTATATTTACTGTTTATTTGTTTTGGGCTTGTTTGTTTGTTATTTGTTATTGGGCCTTAGGCCCATTTGTTTGTGTGATTGGTTAGGGTTTTTGGTTTCGTAAAATAAAAAATAAAAAAAAAAAAAAAATAAAAATTTTAGCCCATTGGGCTCGTGTCATTCACGAAGCCCAAAACCCGTAACCAAGCCCATTTAGTGTGTCGGGCCTCTTCGTTTTTAGGCCCATTAGTTAAGCCCACCAATAATGGGCCGGAGTTCTCTTTGGCCCAGGCCCACTTTAAGGCCCAAACCATTTCGATGGCCCGGGCCCGTTTAAAGTGTCGGCAAGCGCGTGTGCTACGCGTTTTCACTGTTCACTTTACGACTTTTCGTAAAGTATTAAAAAAATAAAAAAAATAAAAAATCGAAAATCAAGAAAAAAATGTGATTGGGCCGACGCACGACTTTTGCGTCGGCCGAATTGTTTAATAAACCGCGTGCGTGTCTACTGTAGACTTTACGACTTTCGTCGCTCGATCCGGAAATTTCGGGTCTTCTGTCTGTGGCACGTGTGCCAGCGTGTGCGCGTCCGTCCATTCCGTTCCCTTCCCCTTCGGTTTGTGTTAGTTCCCTTAGGTTATTTCACGCATTTTCCCTCTTTCTCTCTCGTTTTCTCTCGTTGTTCTTCGTGTTCTTGAGTTTTTCCCAGAAAACCTCCCAAATCCCAGAAGCTTTCCTCCCTTCCCAAACCACAAATGGCCAAAAGAGTGAATTCTTTCAGTGATTTGTTTCAGGCAGGTCCTTCAGAGAACCCAATCTTTGAAGGTCTGGCTGAAATAATTCCACCGAGCATGCTCAATAGCGCCGATGCTAGCATGCCGACCGAGCCACTACCACAACCACAACCACTACCCCAAGCACCAATCATGGTTGCTGATCCACCAGCCGAGCCGGAAGCCGCTCCTGTCTATAGGAGACTTCCGAGGACAAAATACACCAAGGCTCAGAGAGAAGCACTGGCGGCTTTCTTTGCGGTGTATTCTCACCCCACGAAACCACAACGAGAAAGATTTGGTCCAAAAATCGGACTAGAAGAAGACCAAGTCTATTATTGGGGGTCGAGAAATAGGAAGAAGTTCGGTATCATTACATCCGAGCAGCGTATTGCCGAGCTAGAAAGAAGAAACGATCGACCGGTGAGCAAGAACGAGGAGCTTCAAATGCGAATCAACGACTCGTCGATGCTCTCCACAAGGCCGGCATATGTCCCAATTGCGGAGGTCCCGTTCCGCACTCGGACGTGCCTAGGCGAAGGCTCGAAGTTGTTCCTCAACAACAAGAGCCTATTCTTGAGTTTTCCGACGATTCCATCGACATGGACCACTTGAGACGGGATGTGCGGAGCCTCATGCCTACACTAGTCGAGCGCCCATCCGCACCTATTCCATCCGACCATCTTCCCGACCTGCTCACGATCTTGTCGGAGTCCACACCGACTTGATCTCGGATATCGCCCGCAAGGCCAAGCACGAGCTCATCGCTCACGGCCACCGCCGGTTTTCCTTTGTGGATATCTTCACCGACTCCCGATACTTCCATTCATCCCGAAACTCTTAACCGGCCGAGTACTTCGCGAGTGTTTCAACGTGGCGAGCCAGCGCCATACTTCAAATCGGAATCATCGAGACACTCGGCAACCATTCACCTTCATCCAACCACCATCGTTGAAATCTTAATGGATGTTGGTCGATGGTTGCCCGTCTTCTGTAGCATGGTCACAAACGCTCAGATGTTGGAGATCCTACCCTCCGACAACGCAGTAGGCTACGAGGACCAGAAGCAAGTGATGTCGGCCGAGTTTCTGGTGCCATCTCACATCATTTCGACTCGTGACGTCCAGTTCGTTCGCTACTCTCAATTACAACTGGATGGAAGTTGGATCGTTGTGGATGTCTCCGTGGATGAACTGCGCTCAAATCCGAAGCCTTCGATTGAGATCGATTTGCCGAAAGCTCCTCCTCCGGATGCTCGATTCGAGATTTGCATAATGGATCTTCCTTAGTCACTGGGTGGAGCACGTGGATGTGCGCGAGAAGGAAATGAAGGCCATTTTCGAACCCTTTGTCCATTCCGGGTTCGCTTTTGGTGCAAAGCGTTGGATCTCAACTCTCCAACGACAAGCCGAGCGCTACATGTGCGTCACAGGGATCCACACTTCACCCGGTGACTCTATCATTTCGCCCGAAGGAAAAAGAGGCCTAGCGGAATTGGCAAACCAGATGGCGATCTGTTTCTTCAACGACATCGCAACTCCACGTATCATCACCGGACTTGTTCGAACCGAACAAGAGACACTCGAATGGAGGTCGGGACCAACAAGCGCAGGGGTGATCCGAGCAAGCCCCCCGGAGTTAATCGTACTGCCGGTCGTTCCGTCGTTCATCTTTCCCATCACACCAGGATCTTTGAGTTCCTCAAAGACGTGCGTACAAGACCATTGTGGGATAGGATGTCGATGGACAGCTCGTACGTGTGCTAGCGAATTTCACCATCGGTCTTGACCCGCGGAACCGGATCTCGGTGCTCGCCATAGATAGTCACAACGACTTCCTTATTCTTCGGGAGTGTTGCACCGATGCAACGGGGTCGTCTCGTGATTTATGCGCCGATTAACCATTCCATTCTCCAAAGGTTCTGCTATGTGGAGTTCAACCGGAGCCATTTCCGCTTATGTCTTCTCGGCTTCTCCATTCTGCCAAACGTATCCGGAGCTATACTTGATGGAACACTGCCGACTATAGTGTTCCGCATCTCGGTGAAGGCTACATCAGCCAAGTCCGCCGTGGAGTCGGCAACTACCCTTGTCCAGGACACACTTCAAAGGATCAGAGCCGCAGTCAATTAAGAGCGTTGGATGCAAGGCCCTGCTAGCCTTGTTTGTGACTGTTGGTGACTTGCTTCGGGAGGAGCTTCACGATCTACAAGGGGGAGTTTTTCTTTAACTTATTTGTTTTTCATTTGTATATATGTTGTGTGTTTACTTCTGTTTGTATGTTTAAATTCAATAACCATGCTTGAATTTTTCATTCTCGTGAAATATCTGTCTAACATTGATGACAATGTTTAATTCAAGTGTGGGGGGAAGGTTTATTTAAAAAGAAAAGAAAAAAAATTTGAAAAATAAAAAAGTTCAAAAAAATAATTTACTTGTTTTTGTTTTCTACGGTAACAATATATCGACTAGATCATACTTACTCCCTTGGTAGCGTTGAACCTACCATTGCACTTAGTAAGTCACTGTGGTCACGTATTGTTACCCTAATAAAAAAAAATTTTGAAAAAGAAAAAAAAATTTGCTTATGTTGTTTATTTATTTGTTTGTTTTCGTTTTCTACGGTAACGATATATCGACTATATCACACTCACTCCCTTGGTAGCGTTGAACCTACCATTGCACTAAGTGAGTCCCTGTGGTCACGTATTGTTACCTACATTGAAAAATCAAAAAAATCAAAAAATCAAAAATTACAAAAATATTTGCTTCTGTTTTGTTGTTTTTGTGTGTTTTATTGTGTTTTGTGTTTTGTTCTTTCCAATTCCGATGATGAATTAAGTTTAATTGTTGTGATTAGGAGAATGTTTATTATATGTCAAGGCTTTGTGTAGTTTGCTTTGGATTTAATATGCATAACTTGTGATTGCTCGAATTTCCATGTTCACATAACCTGTTTCGATTAATTGATTGTAATCCGAGAAGCACATTTAAACATACATTGTCATGCATACCCAGAAACTGTGAGGATTTGAGCCTATTGAATATTCACATGTATGCATATTTCATACATTTACTCGTTCTTCATGTGTGCACAATTCATGAGTTTTGAACCTAGAACTTGCTCAAAGACCACTTGAAACGTTTTGTTAATCTGTGATGAATTAGAAATGAGTAAGGCATTAGTTGAGCACCATGGCCAAAATATTCACCATCCATCTAAACACGAACTTTAGGAATCCCCTTTTGAACTAAACACTCATTAGCCGTTTCTTTTGTTCACCCACACCATCTCACCCTTGTTTTATTTATGTTTGCAAGACGATGATAGTGACTTCTTATGTTCTTATGCTTCGGGTTTTGATTTGTATGGTAGTATACCAAAAGGCAAGTGTGGGGGTGCATTTTATTTTGTTGTATTTGTTCAAAGAAAGAAAGAAAGAAAAAAAAACAAAAAGAAGGAATAAAGTTCCTCAAGAAAAAAAAAATATAGAAAAAAAAAGAAAAAAGAAAAAGAGATAGTTATTTTCTTGTATTATTTTCAATAAAAGGTTGGAGGAAAATAAGAGTTGTTTCAGGTATAGCATAGGTATGAGTTTCAAAGTCGTTGATTTGTCTTGCAAACATGTGAAACATTTTTCATTTCAAGTCATTTCACTTCATCTACCATTCACCATTTACCATCCACCCTTTGGTCCCTGTTATACCCTTGAAAGTCCTTATGATCTAATGAGTTGTAGATTAATTGTGGAGAGTTGGTTAATGAGCAAGCTTATGGGAACATTACTTGTGCAATTGTTATGAGAGTAAACACTTAACCCTAAACATTGAGCGGAAATATTTAGTGATCATTGTGAGGTTTAGTGGTTAATGTTGTTCATATGTGCCTATTGGATTGTTTGAAATTAATTGTATACTTGGTTTTCACACACTTCACCCGAGCATAAATGAGATGTACATATTAAATGCTTAGCAAATTTGTTAGCCTTGGTATATAATTGTTATTCTCCTGATTATAACTCTTTTGAACTCGCTGAGGGTTATGGTTGGAAAGAATATATGTTTTGTGTTTCCCTTTTCTGTTTTGTGTTGTTCTGTTGTTCTGTTTTACGTTTTGTGTTGCTAAGGGACTAACAATAGCTAAGTGTGGGGGAATTTGATAGGAGCACAAAGTGTGACGTTTTTAATGTGTTTTCCCTACTATTTGGCTATGATTTAATTGTAACTTTGCTATTTTAGCTTAGTTTCCATATTTGAGTCCAAAATGTGAACATGTGCAGAAACGAAGTCTAATGGGCTTTTGCGAGGCCCATTAAGAGGTGGTCTGCCATGAGGCCCAAGAAGGGGGCCCAAACCCAAGAAGGAGGCCCAAGCCCAAGAAGGAAGTCCACAAAGCATGAAGGAAGGCCCAAGTCCACAAAGCATGAAGGAAAGGTCCAAGCCCATTTTCGGAGAATCTGCCTGTGCAGATCAGTCAACTTGCGAAGCCCATATCTCCCAATTGCACCGTTGGATCCAGCTGTAATTTTGATACACGCTGCATGTGTGTGTTATATATTCTGTATTAAAATTTGAGAATCATCCAACCGTTCAAACGTGCATTATTCCGTTCTAAGTGGGAACTGCTCAGTGCTATCTGCTTTTTATTTCTTTCCTCTTCTTTTATTTTCAATGCTCCACTCACCCCTATATTCTTTCCTCTTATTTCTGCCCACACCATTAGTGTTTAATTTCTTTTACCTAAATAAATGGTGCATTGCCATATGACTACATTTCCACCATTCCACTTACCATTTCTTTTCTACCACTCACATTCCACTTCTCTTCCTTTTCTTTCTTTATTTCTTGCATTGTCTTCTTCTTCCTCTCCATTCTCCTATAAATAGCAGCCCCATTCTTCTCTACAAATACACACCCCAATGGGGAGGGACAAACCCTCCTCTTTCTCTTCTCCCTCTCACATCATATTTTCCATTCTCTAGTATTTAGGATTTTCAAGACTTCAAGGAGGAGGAGAAGGCGTCTACACCATCACCACCAGCCTCTATTCAACATCACCATCACCATCATCACCTTGTCTTCACAGCTTGGATTACTTGTGGTCAAGGATTCAAGATGTGGCTTCAAGATCTTCATGCTATTCATACGGTGTATTTCGACTTAGCCTTTAAATTTATGCCTCTTTGTTGCTTGTTTATCTTTTGTATTAGTTAACATGACATGATTTATGTAATTTTCAGCCTTTGTTTATGGGTTTATTTAATTGTTGGATCCTAATTAATTAGTTCTTCTAGTAGCTTATGTGACTCCGTTTATTTGATTTTGTTTTAGTAGATAACTTTTATATGTTTTTGTTTTAAGGTTGCAGACTTAAGATGATTGCATATAATTGGTGCTAGAATTAGGGTTTTAATTCTAATTCACAAGTAGTAAAGGCTTTGGAAAGAGGTCGGAAACAAATAAAAAGGATCACGGATAGATGGGCGGTCCCACTAGGTCGTGCACTTTAATTAACAACTCTTCTTTTATGCGTTGGACATGTTTTGATTAGCTACCTTTGCATGTTTGATTGATTAATCTAGGTGCGGTCGCTTAGGTTAATTTTCATGAAAGTGGTTTTATTTGGGGAATGATAATTGGCGGTCCAACATTCCACATATGTTAATTTCGGTTTCATGGCTAGGGAACTTGGTTAATTTTCGGTCCAATAATTGGTAAACTTGTATACTTGTGGCTGAACTTTATATTCTTTGTGTTTCATCCCATCTTATTTAATTTATTCTTTGTAATTTAATTTATTTATTTCATTCAATTTATCACTCAATTCCCCCCTTTTACTTTGTACATATGTATATATTCTTTATACTTGTTAATAATAATTCTTTATTTTATTTAATTCTTTGTGACAATTTTTGTTAGGTACACCCTTTGATCTCCGTTGTGAACGATACCCTACTATGCACTATACTACTACCGATAGGGTTTTTTTAAATTGATGCTCCTTTTGGAGCCTGTCAATTTTTGGCGCCGGCTCGCCGGGGATTGTTTTTACTATTTACTTTTACTATTGACTATTGACTTTTTACTATTGACTATTGACTATTGACTATTGATTTTTTTTACTATTTGTAAATAATACTTGTTAATTTTATTTATACTCACTAATTATACTTGTTGATATTTTGTTACACTTAGTAATTTATTTAGGTGTCTTTTATATAGTTGATTATTTTTTGTTGTTGTAAGTTGTAACTTGAACGGATTAGGTAAGGTCCTTTTGTTAATATTGGCCTAAACCCTTCATTTTTACCGTAAGGTTATTTGAGGTTGAGGGCGGCCTTTATTAACACTTGGAGAATTGTCGAACACTTAAGTGCTTTCTCAACTGAGTAAGGGGCACATGAATGGTGTCTAGATATGATCGAGACTGCGGGTGACGGGTTTGTAAAACTGGATTCGAGGACTTGTCCACTAAATGAATCCTGCCTCTCGCTTATCTCTTGTGATCTGGCCATTCGCCTTCGAAAACACGGAAAGTCATTTAAGTCAAGATATTGCACCTAGGCCGTAAGTCCACCTTGAGTTACCGCTTGGAATCAACTTTCATTTTTTTTCAACTATATTCAGGCAAAGGAAAATATTTTTGTACACTTTAGGTATATTGGATTAAACATGACTTTAAGATGGGTAGCTGTTTCAGTCCCATTGCACATTGAAGTCCTCTGTTCCCGTACCTAAGTGTATTGTGTAAATAAAATTTACTTAGACATAGGAAAATTTATTTATTCATTTTGTATAGATAATTTGTGGTACATTTTTAACATTGTAAATATTTGTTTTTATTTTGTAAATTTATTACTAACTTTTTCATTTTGTATAGGAAATAATCCGGGTTTATTCGGAAATTTTACCACATACATCGGAGCATACGTTTAGGAAGTCAAGGTTGAAAAACCTTGAGGTTGATGTCTTGTTGGTGATTTTTCGGTTTCCTCGGAAGTAAAAAGGTAAGTTTCCTTTTCACTTTTGTTATTTGTTTGTTTTAAAAAAAAAAAAAATAAAAAAATAAAAATTGAAAAATTTTAATTGTAAATAATAAAAAAAAAGTGTGTTTGTTTGTTTTACTGTTTTGTAAATATTTATTTTCACTTTTTATATTTACTGTTTATTTGTTTTGGGCTTGTTTGTTTGTTATTTGTTATTGGGCCTTAGGCCCATTTGTTTGTGTGATTGGTTAGGGTTTTTGGTTTCGTAAAATAAAAAAAAAAAAATAAAAAAAAAATAAAAATTTTAGCCCATTGGGCTCGTGTCATTCACGAAGCCCAAAACCCGTAACCAAGCCCATTTAGTGTGTCGGGCCTCTTCGTTTTTAGGCCCATTAGTTAAGCCCACCAATAATGGGCCGGAGTTCTCTTTGGCCCGGGCCCACTTTAAGGCCCAAACCATTTCGATGGCCCAGGCCCGTTTAAAGTGTCGGCAAGCGCGTGTGCTACGCGTTTTCACTGTTCACTTTACGACTTTTCGTAAAGTATTAAAAAAATAAAAAAAATAAAAAATCGAAAATCAAGAAAAAAATGTGATTGGGCCGACGCACGACTTTTGCGTCGGCCGAATTGTTTAATAAACCGCGTGCGTGTCTACTGTAGACTTTACGACTTTCGTCGCTCGATCCGGAAATTTCGGGTCTTCTCGTCCGTGGCACGTGTGCCGGCGTGTGCGCGTCCGTCCATTCCGTTCCCTTCCCCTTCGGTTTGTGTTAGTTCCCTTAGGTTATTTCACGCATTTTCCCTCTTTCTCTCTCGTTTTCTCTCGTTGTTCTTCGTGTTCTTGAGTTTTTCCCGGAAAACCTCCCAAATCCCGAAGCTTTCCTCCCTTCCCAAACCACAAATGGCCAAAAGAGTGAATTCTTTCGATGATTTGTTTCGGGCGGGTCCTTCGGAGAACCCCGATCTTTGAAGGTACCGGCTGAAATAATTCCACCGAGCATGCTCGATAGCGCCGATGCTAGCATGCCGACCGAGCCACTACCACAACCACAACCACTACCCCAAGCACCAATCATGGTTCTTGATCCACCAGCCGAGCCGGAAGCCGCTCCCGTCTATAGGAGACTTCCGAGGACAAAATACACCAAGGCTCGGAGAGAAGCACCGGCGGCTTTCTTTGCGGTGTATTCTCACCCCACGAAACCACAACGAGAAAGATTTGGTCCAAAAATCGGACTAGAAGAAGACCAAGTCTATTATTGGGGGTCGAGAAATAGGAAGAAGTTCGGTATCATTACATCTGAGCAGCGTATTGCCGAGCTAGAAAGAAGAAACGATCAGCTGGTGAGCAAGAACGAGGAGCTTCAAATGCAGAATCAACGACTCGTCGATGCTCTCCACAGCGGCATATGTCCCAATTGCGGAGGTCCTGTTCCGCACTCAGATGTGCCTAGGCGAAGGCTCGAAGTTGTTCCTCAACAACAAGAGCCTATTCTTGAGTTTTCCGACGATTCCATCGACATGGACCACTTGAGACGGGATGTGCGGAGCCTCATGCCTACACTAGTCGAGCGCCCATCCGCACCTATTCCATCTGACCATCTTCCCGGACCTGCTCATGATCTTGTCGGAGTCCACACCGACTTGATCTCGGATATCGCCCGCAAGGCCAAGCACGAGCTCATGCTCATGGCCACTGCCGGTTTTCCTTTGTGGATATCTTCACCGACTCCCGATACTTCCATTCATCCCGAAACTCTTAACCGGGCCGAGTACTTGCGAGTGTTTCAACGTGGCGAGCCAGCGCCATACTTCAAATCGGAATCATCGAGACACTCGGCAACCATTCACCTTCATCCAACCACCATCGTTGAAATCTTAATGGATGTTGGTCGATGGTTGCCCGTCTTCTGTAGCATGGTCACAAACGCTCAGATGTTGGAGATCCTACCCTCCGACAACGCAGTAGGCTACGAGGACCAGAAGCAAGTGATGTCGGCCGAGTTTCTGGTGCCATCTCACATCATTTCGACTCGTGACGTCCGGTTCGTTCGCTACTCTCGAATTACAATCGGATGGAAGTTGGATCGTTGTGGATGTCTCCGTGGATGAACTGCGCTCAAATCCGAAGCCTTCAGTGAGATCGATTTGCCGAAAGCTCCCTCCGGATGTTTGATTCGAGATTTGCAGAATGGATCTTCCTTAGTCACTTGGGTGGAGCACGTGGATGTGCGCGAGAAGGAAATGAAGGCCATTTTCGAACCCTTTGTCCATTCCGGGTTCGCTTTTGGTGCAAAGCGTTGGATCTCAACTCTCCAACGACAAGCCGAGCGCTACGTGTGCGTCACGGGGATCCACACTTCACCCGGTGACTCTATCATTTCGCCCGAAGGAAAAAGAGGCCTAGCGGAATTGGCAAACCGGATGGCGATCTGTTTCTTCAACGACATCGCAACTCCACGTATCATCACTTGGACTTGTTCGAACCGAACAAGAGACACTCGAATGGAGGTCGGGACCAACAAGCGCAGGGGGTGATCCGAGCAAGCCCCCGGAGTTAATCGTACTGCTGGCTGTTCGTCGTTCATCTTTCCCATCACACCAGGATCTTTGAGTTCCTCAAAGACGTGCGTACAAGACCATTGTGGGATAGTATGTCGATGGACAGCTCGTACGTGTGCTAGCGAATTTCACCATCGGTCTTGACCCGCGGAACCAGATCTCGGTGCTCGCCATAGATAGTCACAACGACTTCCTTATTCTTCAGGAGTGTTGCACCGATGCAACGGGGTCGTCTGTGATTTATGCGCCGATTAACCATTCCATTCTCCAGTGTCTGCTATGTGGAGTTCAACCGGAGCCATTTCCGCTTATGTCTTCTGGCTTCTCCATTCTGCCAAACGTATCTGGAGCTATACTTGATGGAACACTGCTGACTATAGTGTTCCAGATCTCGGTGAAGGCTACATCAGCCAAGTCTGCCGTGGAGTCGGCAACTACCCTTGTCCAGGACACACTTCAAAGGATCAGAGCCGCAGTCAATTAAGAGCGTTGGATGCAAGGCCCTGCTAGCCTTGTTTGTGACTGTTGGTGACTTGCTTCGGGAGGAGCTTCACGATCTACAAGGGGGAGTTTTTCTTTAACTTATTTGTTTTTCATTTGTATATATGTTGTGTGTTTACTTCTGTTTGTATGTTTAAATTCAATAACCATGCTTGAATTTTTCATTCTCGTGAAATATCTGTCTAACATTGATGACAATGTTTAATTCAAGTGTGGGGGGAAGGTTTATTTAAAAAGAAAAGAAAAAAAATTTGAAAAATAAAAAAGTTCAAAAAAATAATTTACTTGTTTTTGTTTTCTACGGTAACAATATATCGACTAGATCATACTTACTCCCTTGGTAGCGTTGAACCTACCATTGCACTTAGTAAGTCACTGTGGTCACGTATTGTTACCCTAATAAAAAAAAATTTTGAAAAAGAAAAAAAAATTTGCTTATGTTGTTTATTTATTTGTTTGTTTTCGTTTTCTACGGTAACGATATATCGACTATATCACACTCACTCCCTTGGTAGCGTTGAACCTACCATTGCACTAAGTGAGTCCCTGTGGTCACGTATTGTTACCTACATTGAAAAATCAAAAAAATCAAAAAATCAAAAATTACAAAAATATTTGCTTCTGTTTTGTTGTTTTTGTGTGTTTTATTGTGTTTTGTGTTTTGTTCTTTCCAATTCCGATGATGAATTAAGTTTAATTGTTGTGATTAGGAGAATGTTTATTATATGTCAAGGCTTTGTGTAGTTTGCTTTGGATTTAATATGCATAACTTGTGATTGCTCGAATTTCCATGTTCACATAACCTGTTTCGATTAATTGATTGTAATCCGAGAAGCACATTTAAACATACATTGTCATGCATACCCAGAAACTGTGAGGATTTGAGCCTATTGAATATTCACATGTATGCATATTTCATACATTTACTCGTTCTTCATGTGTGCACAATTCATGAGTTTTGAACCTAGAACTTGCTCAAAGACCACTTGAAACGTTTTGTTAATCTGTGATGAATTAGAAATGAGTAAGGCATTAGTTGAGCACCATGGCCAAAATATTCACCATCCATCTAAACACGAACTTTAGGAATCCCCTTTTGAACTAAACACTCATTAGCCGTTTCTTTTGTTCACCCACACCATCTCACCCTTGTTTTATTTATGTTTGCAAGACGATGATAGTGACTTCTTATGTTCTTATGCTTCGGGTTTTGATTTGTATGGTAGTATACCAAAAGGCAAGTGTGGGGGTGCATTTTATTTTGTTGTATTTGTTCAAAGAAAGAAAGAAAGAAAAAAAAAACAAAAAGAAGGAATAAAGTTCCTCAAGAAAAAAAAAATATAGAAAAAAAAAGAAAAAAGAAAAAGAGATAGTTATTTTCTTGTATTATTTTCAATAAAAGGTTGGAGGAAAATAAGAGTTGTTTCAGGTATAGCATAGGTATGAGTTTCAAAGTCGTTGATTTGTCTTGCAAACATGTGAAACATTTTTCATTTCAAGTCATTTCACTTCATCTACCATTCACCATTTACCATCCACCCTTTGGTCCCTGTTATACCCTTGAAAGTCCTTATGATCTAATGAGTTGTAGATTAATTGTGGAGAGTTGGTTAATGAGCAAGCTTATGGGAACATTACTTGTGCAATTGTTATGAGAGTAAACACTTAACCCTAAACATTGAGCGGAAATATTTAGTGATCATTGTGAGGTTTAGTGGTTAATGTTGTTCATATGTGCCTATTGGATTGTTTGAAATTAATTGTATACTTGGTTTTCACACACTTCACCCGAGCATAAATGAGATGTACATATTAAATGCTTAGCAAATTTGTTAGCCTTGGTATATAATTGTTATTCTCCTGATTATAACTCTTTTGAACTCGCTGAGGGTTATGGTTGGAAAGAATATATGTTTTGTGTTTCCCTTTTCTGTTTTGTGTTGTTCTGTTGTTCTGTTTTACGTTTTGTGTTGCTAAGGGACTAACAATAGCTAAGTGTGGGGGAATTTGATAGGAGCACAAAGTGTGACGTTTTTAATGTGTTTTCCCTACTATTTGGCTATGATTTAATTGTAACTTTGCTATTTTAGCTTAGTTTCCATATTTGAGTCCAAAATGTGAACATGTGCAGAAACGAAGTCTAATGGGCTTTTGCGAGGCCCATTAAGAGGTGGTCTGCCATGAGGCCCAAGAAGGGGGCCCAAACCCAAGAAGGAGGCCCAAGCCCAAGAAGGAAGTCCACAAAGCATGAAGGAAGGCCCAAGTCCACAAAGCATGAAGGAAAGGTCCAAGCCCATTTTCGGAGAATCTGCCTGTGCAGATCAGTCAACTTGCGAAGCCCATATCTCCCAATTGCACCGTTGGATCCAGCTGTAATTTTGATACACGCTGCATGTGTGTGTTATATATTCTGTATTAAAATTTGAGAATCATCCAACCGTTCAAACGTGCATTATTCCGTTCTAAGTGGGAACTGCTCAGTGCTATCTGCTTTTTATTTCTTTCCTCTTCTTTTATTTTCAATGCTCCACTCACCCCTATATTCTTTCCTCTTATTTCTGCCCACACCATTAGTGTTTAATTTCTTTTACCTAAATAAATGGTTCATTGCCATATGACTACATTTCCACCATTCCACTTACCATTTCTTTTCTACCACTCACATTCCACTTCTCTTCCTTTTCTTTCTTTATTTCTTGCATTGTCTTCTTCTTCCTCTCCATTCTCCTATAAATAGCAGCCCCATTCTTCTCTACAAATACACACCCCAATGGGGAGGGACAAACCCTCCTCTTTCTCTTCTCCCTCTCACATCATATTTTCCATTCTCTAGTATTTAGGATTTTCAAGACTTCAAGGAGGAGGAGAAGGCGTCTACACCATCACCACCAGCCTCTATTCAACATCACCATCACCATCATCACCTTGTCTTCACAGCTTGGATTACTTGTGGTCAAGGATTCAAGATGTGGCTTCAAGATCTTCATGCTATTCATACGGTGTATTTCGACTTAGCCTTTAAATTTATGCCTCTTTGTTGCTTGTTTATCTTTTGTATTAGTTAACATGACATGATTTATGTAATTTTCAGCCTTTGTTTATGGGTTTATTTAATTGTTGGATCCTAATTAATTAGTTCTTCTAGTAGCTTATGTGACTCCGTTTATTTGATTTTGTTTTAGTAGATAACTTTTATATGTTTTTGTTTTAAGGTTGCAGACTTAAGATGATTGCATATAATTGGTGCTAGAATTAGGGTTTTAATTCTAATTCACAAGTAGTAAAGGCTTTGGAAAGAGGTCGGAAACAAATAAAAAGGATCACGGATAGATGGGCGGTCCCACTAGGTCGTGCACTTTAATTAACAACTCTTCTTTTATGCGTTGGACATGTTTTGATTAGCTACCTTTGCATGTTTGATTGATTAATCTAGGTGCGGTCGCTTAGGTTAATTTTCATGAAAGTGGTTTTATTTGGGGAATGATAATTGGCGGTCCAACATTCCACATATGTTAATTTCGGTTTCATGGCTAGGGAACTTGGTTAATTTTCGGTCCAATAATTGGTAAACTTGTATACTTGTGGCTGAACTTTATATTCTTTGTGTTTCATCCCATCTTATTTAATTTATTCTTTGTAATTTAATTTATTTATTTCATTCAATTTATCACTCAATTCCCCCCTTTTACTTTGTACATATGTATATATTCTTTATACTTGTTAATAATAATTCTTTATTTTATTTAATTCTTTGTGACAATTTTTGTTAGGTACACCCTTTGATCTCCGTTGTGAACGATACCCTACTATGCACTATACTACTACCGATAGGGTTTTTTTAAATTGATGCTCCTTTTGGAGCCTGTCAAAGATTGAGTTGCAAATGGGCCAAATGGCCAAGGAGATTAGTGAGAGGCCAAGAGGTACCTTGCCTTCTAATGTGGAGCAAAATCCTAAGTTCAAGACCAAGGAGCAATGCAATGCTATCTTCACTTCTCATTCCGGTATCTCTCATGCTACTTATACTCCTACTCCCCTAATATCAAATGTTTTCACCCCTTCTCCTTTCATTCCTATTCATGAGAACTTTGATCATATGCATTGCATGGAGGATGGGGCCAAGGAGGAAGAAAATGTACTCCTTGGCAATTATGGATTGAATGAGGAGGAGACTTGTGAGGAGAATAAAGGAGTTGTGCTTGGGAAAGGACTTGGTTACTTGTCTTTTGAGAATGATATTACCTCTTATGGTGGAGTGAAGACACAAGAAGGAGCATTGAGTGAGGAGACTCCTAGGCATGAGAGTGTCATGGTTTCTAACCTTGGTGGTGAGGCTATGAAGGCTATGGACCCACCAAGAACCATGAACACCTCTAGGGAGATCATTGATGATGATGTGCATGTACACCAAGCGATGAAGATCACCCCCGATGAGAGGAGGAACAAGAAGAAGACATTGACGAATGAGCTTCATGAAGTGTTCAAAAAGGTAGAGATTAATATCCCTTTGTTGGAGCTCATTTGCAAAGTGCCGGTCTATGCAAATTTCCTCAAGGACTTGTGCACCAAGAAGAAGCGGCTTGAGGAGCATGAAGTATACAAGATTGAAGGGCATATAAGCTCAATGATTCAACACAACATGCCACCAAAGAGAAAAGATCCCGGAAGCTTCACTATCGGATGTCAAATTGGTGAGACACACCTTGATGGAGCACTTATGGACCTAGGGGCAAGTGTCAATGTGATGCCTCTATCTCTCTACAAGAGGTTGAGCATTGGTGCTTTGCAACCTACCCCTATTGCACTTACCTTTGCGGATGGAAGCAAGCGAAGACCGGCGGGTGTAGTGGAAGATGTGCTAGTAAGAGTTGACAAGTTTATTCTTCCCGCCGACTTTGTTGTGCTTGATATGGGTGAAAACCCCAATGAAGACAATGGATTCCCCCTTATCTTTGGACGCCCTTTCATGGCTACGGCGGGAGTGAAGATCAATGTTTTAAAGGGAACCATTAGCTTCAAGGTGTTGGGGGAGAAAGTGAAGTTTGAAATGTTCAAGCCCATTCATCCACCGGAGGTAGTTGAGGAGGTGTTTTCTATTAACTTGGTGAAGGGAAATAGTGCTAAGAGTGAAAGGATTTTTGGTCCTTTGAATCCACCGAAGCCCACACCTCGTGCTCAAGACTACTACTCAAAGCCACCACCTCTTTCTCATGAAGACATACTTGGGAAGGATCCATTTCTTGAAGGAGCTACAAAGAAGACTCCTCCCATGAATGCGCTACAAAAGGCGACAATCAAGGCCATGAGAGAGATGGTAGGAGAGGTGAAGAAGAAAAAGTATGCTTGGCCACCACCTTCGAAGTTAATTTTCAATGGTATCAAGGGCTGTTTTGTGGGAAGCTTTGGCGATGGTGAGACAAGCCATACATTGAGTGAGAAGAAGCTTTGCTTTGAGCCACCATAATTTCACCAAGGAGGAACCAAGACCGGCTTGTAGGTCTATAAACCGAAGCGCTTGTGGGGAGGCAACCCCATTTGGAAAAGGAATTTTTTTGTTTTTGTTTTCAGCACTATTTAGTAAAGAATAAAGGTTTTGGGAGGTTGGGCGGAGCTAGGATATGGAGCTTTGTGATAGGCCCAAAATGAGCATCAATTTAAAAAAACCCTATCGGTAGTATAGTGTAAGTAGGGTATCGTTCACAACGGAGATCAAAGGGTGTACCTAACAAAAAATGTCACAAAGAATTAAATAAAATAAAGAATTATTATTAACAAGTATAAAGTATAAATATATACATATGTACAAAGTAAAAAGGGGAATTGAGAGATAAATTGAATGAAATAAATTAATTAAATTACAAAGAATAAATAAAATATGATGATGAAACACAAAGTATATAAAGTTCAGCCACATATACACAAGTTTACCAATCATTAGACCGAAAATTAACCAAGTTCCCTAGCCATGAAACCGAAACTAACATATGTGGAATGCCCACACGGGTTATCATTCCCCAAATAAAACCTCTTCTATGAAAATTAACCTAGTGAATGCTCATCTAGATTAAACAATTAAACATGCAAAGGTGATCAATCAATAACATATCTAACGCATAGGAAAAGAGTTGTTAATTAAAGTGCGCGACCTAGCGAACGCTCGTCTATCCGCGATCCTTCTTATTTTGATTCCGACCCGTTTGATAAGCCTTTACTACTTGTGAATTAGAATTAAAACCCTAATTCTAGCACAAATTACATGCAATCATCTTAAGTTTCGAACCTTAAAACAAGAACACATAAAAGATTCAATAAAACCGAATCAAATAAACGGAGTCACATAAGCTGCTAGAAGAACTAATTAATTAGGATCTAACAATCAAATAAACTCATAAAATATAGGCTGAAAATTATAAACGTCATGTCATGTTAACTAGTACAAAGAATAAACAAGCAACAAAGAGGAACTCAAAAAGAGTAATTAAAGAATGAGTTGAAGTACACCATATGGAAAGTAGGAAGAACTCGAAGATCACAAACTCTTAAATCCTCACGCGAGTAACTCAAAAGCCGAGATTCCCAAGGTGATGATGATGGTGGTGATGATGGTTGATGGCTGGTGGTAATGGTGTAAACAGCTCCCCTCCTCCTTGAAGACTTGAAAACCCTAAATACTAGAGAATGGAAAATATGATGTGAGATGGAGAAGAGAAAGAGGAGGGTTTGTCCCTCCCCATTGGGGTGTGTCTTTGTGAGAAGAATGAGGCTGCTATTTATAGGAGAATGGAGAGGAAGAAGAAGACAATGAAAGAAATAAAGAAAGAAAGGGAAGAGAAGTGGAATGTGAGTGGTAGAAAAGAAATGATAAGTGGAATGGTGGAAATGTAGTCATATGGCAATGAACCATTTATTTAGGTAAAAGAAATCAAACACTAATATTGTGGGCAGAAAGAAGAGGAAAGAATATAGGGGTGAGTGGAGCATTGAAAATAAAAGAAGAGGAAAGAAATAAAAAGCAGACAGCACTGAGCAGTGCGCACTTAGAGCGGCATAATGGACGTTCCACCGGTTGGATGATTCTGAAATTTTATTTGGGAGCGGCTAACATCCGCATTCAGCGTGTATCAAAATTACAGCTAGATCTGACGGTGCAATTGAGAGATATGGGCTTCGCAAGTTGACTAATCTGCACAGGCAGAATGTCCGAAAATCTGGGCTTGGGCCTTTCCTCATGCTTTGTGAACCTGGGCCTTCCTTCATGGATTTGGGCCCCCTTCTTGAGTTTGGGCCCCATGGCAGACCACCTCTTAATGGGCCTCGCAAAAGCCCATTAGACTTCGTTTCTGCACATGTTCACATTAATACATCATTTTGGACTCAAATATGGAAACTAAGCTAAAATAGCAAAGTTACAATTAAATCATAGCCAAATAGTAGGGAAAACACATTAAAAACGTCACACTTTGTGCTCCTATCAAATTCCCCCACACTTAGCTACTGCTAGTCCTCTAGCAAACACAAGAACAACACAACACAGAAAAGGAAACACAAAACAGAATGGTCTTTCCAACCATAACCCTCAGCGAGTTCAAAAGAGTTATAATAAGGAGAATAAAAATTATATACCAAGGCTAACAAATTTGCTAAGTGTTTAACATGTACATCTCATTCATGCTCGGGTGAAGTGTGTGAAAACCAAGTGTACAATCAATCTCATGCAATCAAATAGGCACATCGAAACAACATTAACCACTAAAGCTCACAAGATTCACTAATTATTGATGTGAACGTAAAATACGTTCACAAAGTGCCTTTAATTACTGGATTTTGCTATTCCGAAAGCCTAATTGTCTGTATAATATTTGTTTTTGTGTTTTTAGGGAAAATACCAGAGAAATGTTTATCTGCACATAATAGGTGCATTTTGGAGGTTTTCAGCGTAATTCGGAAAGTCAACCGTGACTTTCATTTGTGGAATAAAATATTATACGAAGATTTCGGAAACCATTCCGAATCCCGACAATTTGTCGGCGAACCACCACATAAGGCGGCGCAACCACCACACGCGGTGGTGGAACACAATTCAAACCACCATTTATTTTCTCTAATAGTTGTTTCTTTTATTTATTTATTTTCTTTTATTATTTAATTTTTCTTTTGTTTTATATTTATTTATTTTATTTCTTTTTGTTATTTAATTTTTCTTTTTCTTTTGTTGTTGCAGCTAACATGTTCACGTTCTAATTCCCTTGGATTTTTCTCCAGCTAACAACCCACTGCCGGCCGCCCACTTCTCTAGCTCAACCATTTTCCTTCCTCACATGGCTTCAATTCCATTCAAGCATCAATTCTAGCTATTTCTTCCACCTTATAGATCACTCCACGAAGCTCCACCATCACTGCATATTCCCTCTGCTCCTTGGCTGTTCCCCCTTTCCTTTCCTATTTAAGGAGAGCTCTGCAAGCATTGATCACACAATCACAGCCATCACCAACAAAGCCAACCCGTGCTCTAAATTAATCACAAATTGCCATCACCATTTCACCATGGCACCCTATCAATTTCTCTCTACACCCAAATGCCCAAGAATTTCTGCCGTGCTTCTTTGCCTCACCACCGCTACACATCACCGTTTCAGCGGCGCCCCATCTTACTCACCCAAACCTGCAATCAATTCAAGTTTTCTTTTCTTTTCTTTTGTTTTCCTGCAATTTTACAATCATACAATCATCTCTCTAATTATCTTCTTTTTCTTTTGCAGGTTTGAAAGCAGCTCACCTTGCCGCTGCAATCAAGAAACCCGTGCTCACCAAATCTGCCGCCGCATCACCCATGGTTGCTTCTTTGCCTAGCAGCGACGCCGCTGCTCTCACCTAACCCGGAGCTCCTCTCTTGTCGTCGCTGCCATCTATTTTGCCTCTGCCCAGAAATCCAATCCAAGCTGCCGGCGTCGTATTCCATCGCTGCAATTCCAAACCCGGAGCTTCCAACCATCTCTACTAGCAACACCGCCGACGCCGTCCATAACCCAGCCAATCATCAACGCCGGCGACCCTTCTCTTCGCCGCTGCTCACCACTGCAGATCCGTTCATGGCCCTCTTGTTCTCTGTTCTGGAAAGAATGAAGAAAAGAATGAAGAAATCGTGGAAGAGAAGGGAAGGGATGAAGTAATGCGACTTGGAGCAAGGAATAATAAAAAAAAAGAAAGAATAGCAGCTGCTTTGAAAAGTCAACATGAAGGATTGGGTTTGGGCCAAAAATGCAAAGGAAAGAAAGGAATTGGGCCTCCAAGCCCAATGATCCAAGCCCAATGCCAATTGATTTGTGCACCCGCCACATCCAAATTACAAGTCCGATTTTTATAGGCGAGTCTGCCACCTTCGCACGCCGACGGTGTCCATTTTCATGGACACAACAGTAACATTTTTCTCAAACTCGTTTATTTATTATAATTTATTTTTGTTTAATTAACTATTCGTGAATAATTTTGGGAAATGTTATTGTTTGTTTATTTTCTATTTTGTGTAATAATTGTTGGATTGAAGTTGATTAATTCTTCTAGCAGCTTATGTGAATTTTGTTTGTTTGGTTTTATCTTTAATGTTGAAACTAAATAATAAGGATCGCGGATAGACGAGCGTTCGCTAGGTCGCGCACTTGAATTAACAACTCTTTTTCTATGCGTTAGACATGTTTAGATTAATCACCTTTGCATGTTTAAATGTTTAATCTAGATGAGCGTTCACTAGGTTGATTTCATGGGAGAAGTTTATTTGGGGAATGATAACCTGCGTAGGCATTCTACATGTGTTAGTTTCGGATTCATGGCTAGGGAGTTGGTTAATCTTCAAAACAATATTTGTGTGTTTTCAAAAATAATAAAAAATCCAAAAATATTTCTTTTTAATTATTTATTGTTTTCAAAAATCTCAAAAACCCCCAAAAATACTTTTGTATATAATGTATATTTTTGTAAATATAAAATACTGTATAGTTCATTTAATTTTGTATATATATATATTCTTTATTCTTTATACTTGTTAATAATAATTCTTTATTTAATTTAATTTTTCGTGACATTAAAAAGTAAATATAACAATCTTCTGTGGGAAAAACCTTTATTTCTCATTATACTTTACAACGACAATTGTTAGGAATTTAGGTAATAATTAATCACGAGGTAAAAATCTTCTAATCATTTTGGCGCCGGCTCGCCGGGGATTGTTTTTACTATTTACTTTTGACTTTTTACTTTTTACTGTTGACTTTTTGACTGTTGACTTTTTACTTTTGACTTTTTACTATTGACTATTGACTGTTGACTTTTTACTATTGATTATACTTGTTTATATTTTTACACTTAGTAATTATACTTAGGTATCCTGAATATGGTTGATTATTTTTTGTTGTTGTAAGTTGTAACTTGAACGGATTAGGTAAGGTCCTTTTGTTAATATTGGCCTAAACCCTTCATTTTTACCGTAAGGTTATTTGAGGTTGAGGGCGGCCTTTATTAACACTTGGAGAATTGTCGAACACTTAAGTGCTTTCTCAACTGAGTAAGGGGCACATGAATGGTGTCTAGATATGATCAAGACTCTGGGTGACGGGTTTGTAAAATTGGATTCAGAGGACTTGTCCACTAAATGAATCCTGCCTCTCGCTTATCTCTTGTGATCTGGCCATTCGCCTTCTGAAAACACGGAAAGTCATTTAAGTCAAGGCATTGCACCTAGGCCGTAAGTCCACCTTGAGTTACCGCTTGGAATCAACTTTCATTTTTTTTCAACTATATTCAGGCAAAGGAAAATATTTTTGTACACTTAAGTGTATTGTGTAAATAAAATATACGTAGACATAGAAATTTTATTCATTCATTTTGTATAGATAATTTGTGACACATTTTTAACTTTGTAAATATTTTGTTTTTATTTTGTAAAATTATTACTAACCTTTTTATTTTGTATAGGAAATAATCCGGGTATATCGGAAATTCTACGACATACATCGGAGCATACGTTTAGGAAGTCAAGGTTGAAAAACCTTGAGGTTGATGTCTTGTTGGTGATTTTCGGTTTCCTCGGGAGTAAAAAGGTAAGTTTTCTTTTCGCTCCAGTTATTTATTTTTTTTTAAAAAAAAAAAAAAAAAAAAAAAGAGTGTTTGTTTGTTTGTTTGTTTTACTCTTTGTAATTATTTATTTTTACTGTTTATTTTATTTTTGGGCTTGCTTGTTGTTATTTGTTATTGGGCCTTAGGCCCGTTTTAGGTTTCGTAAAAAAATAAAAATAAAAAAGTTTAGCCCATTGGGCTCGTGTCATTCACGAAGCCCAAAACCCGTAACCCAAGCCCATTTTAGCGTGTCGGGCCTGTTCGTTTTTAGGCCCATTAGTTAAGCGCACCAATAATGGGCCGGAGTTTTCTTTTGCCCAGGCCCACTTTAAGGCCCAAACCATTCCGATGGCCCAGGCCCGTTTAAAGTGTCGGCAAGCGCGTGTGCTACGCGTTTTCACTGTTCACTTTACGACTTTTCGTAAAGTATTAAAAAAAATAAAAAAATAAAAAATCGAAAATAAAAAAAAAATGTGATTGGGCCGACGCACGACTTTTGCGTCGGCCGAATTGTTTAATAAGCCGCGTGTGTGTCTACTGTAGACTTTACGACTATCGTCGCTCGATCCGGAAATTACGGGTCTTCTGTCTGTGGCACGTGTGCGAGCGTGCGTCCGTTCCCTTCCCTTCCCTTCTGTTCGTGTGTTTCATTTCACGCATTTCCTTAGGTTTCCCTTAGTCTCTCTCTCTCTCTCGTTTTCTCTCTCTCGTGTTCTTCGTGTTCTTCAGTTTTCCCAGAAAATCTCCCAAATCCCAGAAGTTATCCTCCCTTCCCAACCCAGAAATGGCCAAGAGAGTGAATTCTTTCAGCGATTTGTTTCAGGCAGGTCCTTCAGAGAACCCAATCTTTGAAGGTCTGGCTGAAATAATTCCACCGAGCATGCTCAATAGCGCCGATGCTAGCATGCCGACCGAGCCACTACCACAACCGCAACCACTACCCCAAGCACCAATCTTGGTTGCTGATCCACCTATTGAGCCGGAAGCCGCTCCTGTCTATAGGAGACTTCCGAGGTCGAAGTACACCAAAGCTCAGAGAGATGCACTGGCGGCTTTCTTTGCGGTGTATTCTCACCCCACCAAGCCACAAAGAGAAAGATTTGGTCCGAAAATCGGACTAGAGGAGGACCAGGTCTATTATTGGGGGTCGAGAAATAGGAAGAAGTTCGGTATCCAGTCTTCCGAGCAGCGTATTGCCGAGCTAGAGAGAAGAAACGATCAGCTGGTGAGCAAGAACGAGGAGCTTCAAATGCAGAATCAAAGACTCGTCGATGCTCTCCACAGCGGCATCTGTCCTAATTGCGGAGGTCCTGTTCCGCACTCAGATGTGCCAAGGCGAAGGCTCGAAGTTGTTCCTCAACAACAAGAGCCTCTTCTCGAGTTGTCCGATGATTCCATCGACATGGACCACTTAAGAAGGGATGTGCGGAGCCTCATGCCTACACTAGTCGAGCGCCCATCCATACCTGTGCCATCTAATCTTCCCGGACCTGCTCATGATCTTGTCGGAGTCCACACCGACTTGATCTCGGATATCGTCCGTAAGGCCAAACACGAGCTCCTGCTGATGGCTACTGCTGGATTTCCTTTGTGGATAACTTCACCGACTCCCGACACGTCTATTCATCCTGAGACTCTTCATAGGGCCGAGTACTTGCGAGTGTTTCAACGAGCTGAACCTGCTCCGTACTTCAAAGCCGAATCGTCGAGACACTCGGCAACCATCCATCTTTATCCGACCACCATCGTTCAAATTCTCATGGATGTTGGTCGATGGTTGCCCGTCTTCTGTAGCATGATTACAAACGCCAAGACGTTGGAGATCTTATCCTCCAGCAACGAAGAAGGCTACAAGGAGCAGAAGCAAGTGATGTCGGCCGAGTTTCTGGTGCCATCTCACATCGTTTCGACTCGTGAAGTCCAGTTCGTGCGGTATTCTCACCAGCAACTGGATGGAAGTTGGGTCGTCGTGGATGTCTCCGTGGATGAATTGCGTTCCAATCCAAAGCCTTCCGTGAGATCAATTTGCCGAAAACGCCCCTCCGGATGCCTGATACGTGATCTTCATAATGGATCTTCCTTGGTCACTTGGGTGGAGCACGTGGATGTACGCGAGAAAGAGATGAAGGCCAGTTTCGAACCTTTTGTTCATTCAGGGTTCGCTTTTGGTGCAAAGCGTTGGATCTCAACCCTCCAACGACAAGCCGAGCGCTACATGTGCGCCACAGGTATCCACTCTTCACCCGGTGACTCGATTATTTCTCTTGAAGGAAGAAGAGGACTTGCGGAAATGGCAAAACAGATGACGATCTGTTTCTTCAACGACATCAGCAACTCCACGTACCACCACTGGACTTGTTCGAACCGAACAAGAGACACTCGAATGGAGGTCAGGACCAACAAGCGAAGGGGAGATCCGAGCAAGCCCCCTGGAGTCAATCGTACTGCTGGTTGTTCCGTTGTTCATCTATCTCATCACACTAGGATCTTTGAGTTCCTCAACGACGTGCAGACAAGACCGCAATGGGATAGTATGTCGATGGATAGCTCTGTACGTGTGCTAGCAAATTTCACCATCGGTCTTGACCCGCGGAAGCATATCTCGGTGCTCGCTATAGATAGTCACAACGACTTCCTCATCCTTCAGGAGTGTTGCACCGATGCAACGGGGTCGTCTGTGATTTATGCACCGATCAACCATTCCATTTTCCAGTGTTTGCTATCTGGAGTTCAACCGGAGCCATTTCCGCTTATGTCTTCAGGCTTCTCCATTCTGCCTAACGTATCCGGAGCTGTACTTGACGGAACACTGCTGACTATAGTGTTCCAGATCTCAGTGAGGGCTACATCAGCCAAGTCTGCCGTGGAGTCGGCAACTACCCTTGTCCAGGACACACTTCAAAGGATCAGAACCGCAGTCAACTAAGGAGCAAACGTTGGATGCAAGGCCCTGCTAGCCTTGTTTGTGACTGTTGGTGACTTGCTTCGGGAGGAACTTAATGATCTTCAAGGGGGAGTTTTTCTTTAACCTTTCTGTTTATTTTTGTTTCCCTTTTCATTTATTTAACTGTTGTGTGTTTATTTCAGTTTGTGTGTTTAAATTCAATAACCATGCTTGAATTTTTCATTTTCGTGAAATATTTGTCAACATTGAGGACAATGTTTAATTCAAGTGTGGGGGGAAGGTTTATTAAAAAGAAAAGAAAAAATTTGAAAAATTTGAAAAATTCAAAAAAATAATTTACTTGTTTTTGTTTTCTACTGTAACGGTATATCGACTAAATCATACTTACTCCCTTGGTAGCGTTGAACCTACCATTGCACTTAGTAAGTCACTGTGGTCACGTATTGTTACCCTAAATTAAAAAAATCAAAAAAATCAAAAAATCAAAAATTACAAAAATATTTGCTTCTGTTTGTGTGTTTATTTGTGTTATGTGTGTTATTTTCTTTCCAATTCCGATGATGAATTGAGTTTAATTGTTATGATTTGGAAAATGTTGGTTATATGCTAAGGTTTTGTGATTTGCTTTGGATTTAATTTGCATAACTTGTGATTGCTCGAAATTCCATGTTCACATAACCTGTTTCAATTAATTGATTGCAATCCGAGAAGCACATTTAAACATACATTGTCATGCATACCCAGAAAATGTGAGGACTTGAGCCTATTGAATATTCACATGTATGCATATTTCATACATTTACTCGTTCTTCATGTGTGCACAATTCATGAGTTTTGAACCTAGAACTTGCTCAGAGACCACTTGAAACGTTTTGTTAATCTGTGATGAATTAGAGATGATTAAGGCATTAGTTGAGCACCATGGCCAAAATATTCACCATCCATTTAAACACGAACTTTAGGAATCCCCTTTTGAACTGATCACTCATTAGCCGTTTCTTTTGTTCACCCACACCATTTCACCCTTGTTTTATTGTGTTTGCAAGACGATGATAGTGACTTCTTATGTTCTTATGCTTCGGATTTGTATGGTATATACCAAAAGGCAAGTGTGGGGGTGTATTTATTTTGTTGTATTTGTTCAAAGAAAGAAAAAAAAAATCAGAAATAAAAAGAAGGAATAAATTCGTCAAAGAAAAAAAAAAGAAAGAGAAATTCCAAAAATAGAGTTATTTTCTTGTATTATTTTCAATAAAAAGTTGGAGGAAAATAAGAGCGTTGTTTCGGGTTTAGCATATGTATGAGTTTCAAAGTCGTTGACTTGTCTTGCAAACATGTAAAACATTTATCATTTCCAGTCCCTTCATACCATTCACCATTTACCATTCATCCACCCTTTGGTCCCTGTTTCACCTGAAAGTCCTTATGATCTAATGAGTTGTGGATTAATTGTAGAGAGTTGGTTAATGAGCAAGCTTATGGGAACACTACTTGTGTAATTGTTTTGAGAGTAAACATTTAACCCTAAACACCGAGCGGAAATATTTAGTGAATCTTGTGAGGTTTAGTGGTTAATGTTGTTCATATGTGCCTATTGGATTGCTTGACATTAATTGTATACTTGATTTTCACACACTTCATCCGAGCATAAATGAGATGTACATATTAAATGCTTAGCAAATTCTTTAACCTTGGTATATAATTTTTATTCTCTTGATTATAATTCTTTCGAACTCGCTGAGGATTATGGTTGGAAAGACCAGTCTGTTTTGTGTTTCCCTTTCTGTTTTGTGTTTTCTGTTTTTGTATTCTGTGTTTGCTAGAGGACTAGCAATAGTTCAAGTGTAGGGGTGTGATGTGAACGTAAAATACGTTCACAAAGTGCCTTTAATTACTGGATTTTGCTATTCCGAAAGCCTAATTGTCTGTATAATATTTGTTTTTGTGTTTTTAGGGAAAATACCAGAAAAATGTTTATCTGCACATAATAGGTGCATTTTGGAGGTTTTCAGCGTAATTCGGAAAGTCAACCGTGACTTTCATTTGTGGAATAAAATATTATACGAAGATTTCGGAAACCATTCCGAATCCCGACAATTTGTCGGCGAACCACCACATAAGGCGGCGCAACCACCACACGCGGTGGTGGAACACAATTCAAACCACCATTTATTTTCTCTAATAGTTGTTTCTTTTATTTATTTATTTTCTTTTATTATTTAATTTTTCTTTTGTTTTATATTTATTTCTTTTATTTCTTTTTGTTATTTAATTTTTCTTTTTCTTTTGTTGTTGCAGCTAACATGTTCACGTTCTAATTCCCTTGGATTTTTCTCCAGCTAACAACCCACTGCCGGCCGCCCACTTCTCTAGCTCAACCATTTTCCTTCCTCACATGGCTTCAATTCCATTCAAGCATCAATTCTAGCTATTTCTTCCACCTTATAGATCACTCCACGAAGCTCCACCATCACTGCATATTCCCTCTGCTCCTTGGCTGTTCCCCCTTTCCTTTCCTATTTAAGGAGAGCTCCTGCAAGCATTGATCACACAATCACAGCCATCACCAACAAAGCCAACCCGTGCTCTAAATTAATCACAAATTGCCATCACCATTTCACCATGGCACCCTATCAATTTCTCTCTACACCCAAATGCCCAAGCATTTCTGCCGTGCTGCTTTGCCTCACCACCGCTACACATCACCGTTTCAGCCGGCGCCCCATCTTACTCACCCAAACCTGCAATCAATTCAAGTTTTCTTTTCTTTTCTTTTGTTTTCCTGCAATTTTACAATCATACAATCATCTCTCTAATTATCTTCTTTTTCTTTTGCAGGTTTGAAAGCAGCTCACCTTGCCGCTGCAATCAAGAAACCCGTGCTCACCAAATCTGCCGCCGCATCACCCATGGTTGCTTCTTTGCCTAGCAGCGACGCCGCTGCTCTCACCTAACCCGGAGCTCCTCTCTTGTCGTCGCTGCCATCTATTTTGCCTCTGCCCAGAAATCCAATCCAAGCTGCCGGCGTCGTATTCCATCGCTGCAATTCCAAACCCGGAGCTTCCAACCATCTCTACTAGCAACACCGCCGACGCCGTCCATAACCCAGCCAATCATCAACGCCGGCGACCCTTCTCTTCGCCGCTGCTCACCACTGCAGATCCGTTCATGGCCCTCTTGTTCTCTGTTCTGGAAAGAATGAAGAAAAGAATGAAGAAATCGTGGAAGAGAAGGGAAGGGATGAAGTAATGCTGACTTGGAGCAAGGAATAATAAAAAAAAGAAAGAATGGCAGCTGCTTTGAAAAGTCAACATGAAGGATTGGGTTTGGGCCAAAAATGCAAAGGAAAGAAAGGAATTGGGCCTCCAAGCCCAATGATCCAAGCCCAATGCCAATTGATTTGTGCACCCGCCACATCCAAATTACAAGTCCGATTTTTATAGCTGAGTCTGCCACCTTCGCCTGCCAGACAGTGTCCATTTTCATGGACACAACAGTAACATTTTTCTCAAACTCGTTTATTTATTATAATTTATTTTTGTTTAATTAACTATTCGTGAATAATTTTGGGAAATGTTATTGTTTGTTTATTTTCTATTCTGTGTAATAAATTGGATTGAAGTTGATTAATTCTTCTAGCAGCTTATGTGAATTTTGTTTGTTTGGTTTTATCTTTAATGTTGAAACTAAATAATAAGGATCGCGGATAGACGAGCGTTCGCTAGGTCGCGCACTTGAATTAACAACTCTTTTTCTATGCGTTAGACATGTTTAGATTAATCACCTTTGCATGTTTAAATGTTTAATCTAGATGAGCGTTCACTAGGTTGATTTCATGGGAGAAGTTTATTTGGGGAATGATAACCTGCGTAGGCATTCTACATGTGTTAGTTTCGGATTCATGGCTAGGGAGTTGGTTAATCTTCAAAACAATATTTGTGTGTTTTCAAAAATAATAAAAAATCCAAAAATATTTCTTTTTAATTATTTATTGTTTTCAAAAATCTCAAAAACCCCCAAAAATACTTTTGTATATAATGTATATTTTTGTAAATATAAAATACTGTATAGTTCATTTAATTTTGTATATATATATATTCTTTATTCTTTATACTTGTTAATAATAATTCTTTATTTAATTTAATTTTTCGTGACATTAAAAAGTAAATATAACAATCTTCTGTGGGAAAAACCTTTATTTCCCATTATACTTTACAACGACAATTGTTAGGAATTTAGGTAATAATTAATGACGAGGTAAAAATCTTCTAATCAATTATTTCCGCTCAGTGTTTAGGGTTAAGTGTTTACTCTCAAAACAATTACACAAGTAACGTTCCCATAAGCTTGCTCATTAACCAACTCTCCACAATTAATCCACAAATCATTAGATCATAAGGGCTTCAAGGGTATAAACGGGGGCCAAAAGGGTGAATGGTAAATAATGAATGAAGGGACTGGAAATGAAAAATGTTTCATATGTTTGCAAGACAAATCAACGACTTTGAAACTCATACTTATGCTATACCCGAAACAACTTTCTTATTCTCCTCCAACCTTTTATTGAACATAATACAAGAAAATAACTCTATTTTTGAAATTTCTCTTTCTTTCTTTTTTTTTCTTTTTTTTTTCTTTGAGGAATTTTATTCCTTCTTTTTGTTTTTGATTTTTTTTTTCTTTCTTTGAACAAATACAACAAAATAAAATACACCCCCACACTTGCCTTTTGGTATACTACCATACAAATCCGAAGCATAAGAACATAAGAAGTCACTATCATCGTCTTGCAAACATAAATAAAACAAGGGTGAGATGGTGTGGGTGAACAAAAGAAACGGCTAATGAGTGTTTAGTTCAAAAGGGGATTCCTAAAGTTCGTGTTTAGATGGATGGTGAATATTTTGGCCATGGTGCTCAACTAATGCCTTAATCATCTCTAATTCATTACAGATTAACAAAACGTTTCAAGTGGTCTTTGAGCAAGTTCTAGGTTCAAAACTCATGAATTGTGCACACATGAAGAACGAGTAAATGTATGAAAGATGCATACATGTGAATATTCAATAGGCTCAAATCCTCACATTTTCTGGGTATGCATGACAATGTATGTTTAAATGTGCTTCTCGGATTGCAATCAATTAATCGAAACAGGTTATGTGAACATGGAATTTCGAGCAATCACAAGTTATGCATATTAAATCCAAAGCAAACTACACAAAGCCTTGACATATAATAAAGATTCTCCTAATCACAACAATTAAACTCAATTCATCCTTGGGATTGGAAAGAACAAAGCACAAAACAGAAGCAAATATTTTTGTAATTTTTGATTTTTTGATTTTTTTTATTGATTTTTTTAAAATGATATAGCTCAAATAAACGAACAAGCACTTTCTAAGACTCGATAGCTCCAAAGCCAGTGCGAAACAAACGAGCATACAAAACTATTTTTTTTTTCTTTTTCAATTTTTTTTATTAGGGTAACAATACGTGACCACAGTGACTTACTAAGTGCAATGGTAGGTTCGACGCTACCAAGGGAGTAAGTATGATCCAGTCGATATATTGTGACCGTAGAAAACAAAAACAAGTAAATTATGTTTTTTTGAATTTTTTTTATTTTTCAAATATTTTTTTTTCTTTTTAATAAACCTTCCCCCACACTTGAATTAAACATTGTCCTCAATGTTGACAAATATTTCACGAAAATGAAAAATTCAAGCATGGTTATTGAATTGAAAATACAAACAGAAATAACCACACCAACAAAAATAAACACACAACAGTTAAGTAAATGAAAAGGGAAACAGAAAAACTCCCCCTTGAAGATCGTTAAGCTCCTCCCGAAGGTAGTCACCAACAGTCACAAACAAGGCTAGCAGGGCCTTGCATCCAACGTTTGCTCCTTAGTTGACTGCGGCTTTGATCTTTTTGAGCGTGTCCTGGACCGTGCCTGTTGCCAAATCCACAGCACGTCTGGCTGAATTTGCCTTCACTGAGATCTGGAACACTAACGTCAGTAGAGTTCCATCAAGTACGTCTCCGGATACATCAGGCAGAATGGAGAAGCCAGATGACATCAATTGAAAAGGCTCCGGGTCAACTCCACATAACATGGACTGGAAGGTTGCTTGATCGATAGGCGCATAAATCACGTACGACCCCGTTGAATCTGTGAAGCACTCCTGGAGTATGAGGAAGTCGACGTGATTACTTATGCCCAAAACGGAGATAGAATTTCGTGGGTCAAGACCAGTGGTGAAGTTTGTAAGCACATGTATTGAACTGTCTATCGACACACTATCCCATAAATGCCTTGTCTGTACATCTCTGATAAAATCAAAGATTCTTGTGTGATGGGAGAAGTGCTTGACAGAACAGCCAGCAGTACGATCAAGTCCAAGGGGTTGGCTAGGATCACCCCTTCGCTTGTTGGTCCTGACCTCCATATGTGTGTCTCCCGTTTTGTTTGATGCAGTCCAATGATGGTAAGTCGAGTTGGTGATGTCGTTGAAGAAACTTACCGCCATCTGGTTTGCCATCTTAGCAAGGCTTCTTCTCCCTCCTGGTGAAATGATTGAGTCACTGGGTGAAGTGTGAATCCCCATCACGCACATGTAGCGCTCGGCATGTCGTTGAAGAGGTGCCAACCAACGCTTCGCTCCATATGCAAAACCTGATTCAACAAAAGGTTTAAATAAGGGGGTTAAATCTTTTTCTCGCACATCAACATGCTCCACCCAAGTGACAAACGAGGATCCATTCTGCAGATCCCGTATCATGCATCCGGAAGGACGTTTTCGGCATCTTGATCTCACGGAAGGCCTTGGATTTGAGCTCATTTCATCCACAGAAACATCCACAACGACCTAACTTCCATCCAGTTGTTGGTGAGAGGAACGAACCAACTGGACTTCACGAGTTGAAACGTTGTGTGTTGGCACTAGAAACTCGTCAGACATCACTTGCACTTGCTCCTTGTAGCTTTCTTCTATCCCGGAGAACAGGACCTCCAAGGTATGGGCATTGGTGACCAAGCTACAGAAGACGAGCAACCATTGACCAACATCCATTAAAATCTGAACGATGGTGGTCGAATTCAGGTGAATGGTTGCTGAGTGTCTCGAGGCTTCTGATATGAAATATGGTGTAGGCTCAGCTCGTTGAGACACTCGCAAGTACTCGGCATGATTAAGAGTTTCGGGATGAATGGAAGTGATGGGATGATAGGAGCACAAAGTGTGACGTTTTTAATGTATTTTCCCTACTATTTGGCTATGATTTCATTGTAACTTTGCTATTTTTGCTTAGTTTCCATATTTGAGTCCCTAAATGATATATAAATGTGAATACGTGCAGAAAATCGGAGCTCGGAAATTTACGAAGTCTAATGGGCTTTTTCGAGGCCCATTAAGAAGTGAGCTACCGTGAGGCCCAAGATGAAGGCCCAAATCCATGAAGATGAAGGCCCAAATCCATGAAGATGAAGGCCCAAATCCATGAAGAAAGGCCCAAATCCATGAAGAAAGGCCCAAGCCCAAGAAGAAAGGCCCAAGCCCATTTTCGGACAATCTGCCTGTGCAGATATGTCAACTTGCGAAGCCAATATCTCCCAATTTCACCGTTGGATCCAGCTGTAATTTTGATACACGCTGCATGTGTGTTTTATAGATTCTGTATTAAAATTTGAGAATCATCCAACCGTTCAAACGTGCATTATTCCGTTCTAAGTGGGAACTGCTCAGTGCTGTCTGCTTTTTATTTCTTTCCTCTTCTTTTATTTTCAATGCTCCACTCACCCCTATATTCTTTCCTCTTCTTTCTGCCCACAATATTAGTGTTTGATTTCTTTTATCTAAATAAATGGTTCATTGCCATATGACTTCATTTCCACCATTCCACTTACCATTTCTTTTCTACCACTCACATTCCACTTCTCTTCCTTTTCTTTCTTTATTTCTTTCATTGTCTTCTTCTTCCTCTCCATTCTCCTATAAATAGCAGCCTCATTCTTCTCTTGAAACACACCTCAATGAGGAGGGACAAACCCTCCTCTTTCTCTTCTCATCTCACATTTTCCATTCTCTAATACTATGGGTTTTCAAGACTTCAAGGAGGAGGAGAAGGCGTCTACACCATCACCACCAGCCCCTATTCAACATCACCATCACCATCATCACCTTGTCTTCACAGCTTGGATTACTTGTGGTCAAGGATTCAAGATGTGGTTTCAAGATCTTCATGCTATTCATACGGTGTATTTCGACTTAGCCTTTAAATTTATGCCTCTTTGTTACTTGATTATTCTTTGTATTAGTTAACATGACATGATTTATATAATATTCAGCCCTTGTTTATGGATTTATTTAATTGTTGGATCCTAATTAATTAGTTCTTCTAGTAGTTTATGTGACTCCGTTTATTTGATTTTGTTTTAGTAGATAACTTTTATATGTTTTTGTTTTAAGGTTGCAAACTTAAGATAATTGCATATAATTGGTGCTAGAATTAGGGTTTTAATTCTAATTCACAAGTAGTAAAGGCTTTGGAAAGAGGTCGGAATGAAATAAGAAGGATCACGGATAGATGGGTGGTCCCACTAGGTCGTGCACTTTAATTAACAACTCTTCTTTTATGCGTTGGACATGTTTTGATTAGCTACCTTTGCATGTTTGATTGGTTAATCTAGGTGCGGTCGCTTAGGTTAATTTTCATGAAAGTGGTTTTATTTGGGGAATGATAATTGGCGGTCCAGCATTCCACATATGTTAATTTCGGTTTCATGGCTAGGGAACTTGGTTAATTTTCGGTCCAATAATTGGTAAACTTGTATACTTGTGGCTGAACTTTATATACTTTGTGTTTCATCCCATCTTATTTAATTTATTCTTTGTAATTTAATTAATTTATTTCATTCAATTTATCTCTTAAACCCCTTTTTACTTTGTACATATGTATATATATATTCTTCATACTTGTTAATAATAATTCTTTATTTTATTTAATTCTTTGTGACATTTTTTGTTAGGTACACCCTTTGATCTCCGTTGTGAACGATACCCTACTATGCACTATACTACTACCGATAGGGTTTTTTCTAAATTGATGCTCCTTTTGGGCGTACCAATTTTTGGCGCCGTCGCCGGGGATTGAAAATATTCTTAACCTAATTTTTTTTTTTTGTGAATACTGTTTATAATTTTTTGTAATTATTACTGTTTTTATTACTTGTATATAATTACTGTTTACTTTTTATTGTTTATAATTTTACTTTAACTGTTCATATTACTTGTTTATATTACTTGTCTATATTACTTGTGACTAGTTGTTGTTATTACTTGTTTTTAATACTTGTTCATATTTTGTTACACTTAGTAATTTATTTAGGTGTCTTTTATATAGTTGATTATTTTTTGTTGTTGTAAGTTGTAACTTGAACGGAATAGGTAAGGTCCTTTTGTTAATATTGGCCTAAACCCTTCATTTTTACCGTAAGGTTATTTGAGGTTGAGGGCGGCCTTTATTAACACTTGGAGAATTGTCGAACACTTAAGTGCTTTCTCAACTGAGTAAGGGGCACATGAATGGTGTCTAGATATGATCGAGACCCCGGGTGACGGGTTTGTAAAATTGGATTCGAGAGGACTAGTCCACTAAATGAATCCTGCCTCTCGCTTATCTCTTGTGATCCGGCCATTCGCCTTCTGAAAACACGGAAAGTCATTTAAGTCAAGGCATTGCACCTAGGCCGTAAGTCCACCTTGAGTTACCGCTTGGAATCAACTTTCATTTTTTTTCAACTATATTAAGGCAAAAGAAAATATTTTTGTGTAAATAGAATATACGTAGACATAGGAAAATTTATTTATTTATTCATTTTGTATAGATAATTTGTGATACATTTTTAACATTGTAAATATTTGTTTTTATTTTGTAAATTTATTACTAACTTTATAATTTTGTATAGGGAAAAACCCGGGTTTATCGGAAAATTTTACCACATACATCGGAGCATACGTTTAGGAAGTCAAGGTTGAAAAACCTTGAGGTTGATGTCTTGTTGGTGATTTTCGGTTTCCTCGGGAGTAAAAAGGTAAGTTTTCTTTTCACTCTCGTTATTTGTTTTTAAAAAAAAAAAAAAAAAAAAAAAATTATTAGAAAATTTGTAATTGTAAAAAAAAAAAAAGGTGTGTTTGTTTTTCTTTTTCTGTTGGTAATTATTATTATTATTTATTTTTTTACTGTTTATAATTACTATTCTTATTATTTGTTTTGGGCTTGTTTGTTAGTTTGTTTTGATATTGGGCCTTAGGCCCATTTGTGTGTTGGTTAGTGTTTTAGGTTTCGAAAAGAAAAAAAAAAAATAAAAAATAAAAAAAAATTTAGCCCATTGGGCTCGTGTCATTCACGAAGCCCAAAACCCGTAACCCAAGCCCATTAGTGTGTCGGGCCTGTTCGTTTTTAGGCCCATTAGTTTAAGCCCACCAATAATGGGCCGGAGATTTCTTTGGCTCAGGCCCACTTTAAGGCCCAAACCATTTCGATGGCCCAGGCCCGTTTAAAGTGTCGGCAACCTTTGCGCGTGTGCTACGCGTTTTCACTGTTCACTTTACGACTTTTCGTAAAGTATTAAAAAAATAGAATAAAAAAATAAAAAATAGAAAATCAAAAAAATTTTGATTGGGCCGACGCACGACTTTTGCGTCGGCCGAATTGTTTAATAAATCGACGTGCGTGTTCACTATTCCCTTTGCGAATTTCGTCGCTCGATCCGTGATTTACGGATCTCTGTCCTCGACTTTGGACACGCGTCCGTCCGTTCGTTTCTCTTCCCTTCGGTATGCGTTAGTGCCTTAGGTCATTTCACGCAAATTCCCTTAGGTTCCCTCTCTCTCTCTCGTTTTCTCTCTCGTGTTCTTCGTGTTCTTCAGTTTTCCCAGAAACCTCCCTAATTCCCAGAAAGCTATCCTCCCTTCCCAACCCAGAAATGGCCAAACGAGTGAATTCTTTCAGTGATTTGTTTCAGGCAGGTCCTTCAGAGAACCCAATCTTTGAAGGTCTAGCTGAAATAATTCCACCGAGCATGCTCAATAGCGCCGATGCTAGCATGCCGACCGAGCCACAACCGCAACCACTACCCCAAGCACCAATCATGGTTGCTGATCCACCCGTTGAGCCGGAAGCCGCTCCTGTCTATAGGAGACTTCCGAGGTCGAAGTACAGCAAAGCTCAGAGAGAAGCACTGGCGGCTTTCTTTGCGGTGTATTCTCACCCCACGAAACCACAACGAGAAAGATTTGGTCCAAAAATCGGACTAGAAGAAGACCAAGTCTATTATTGGGGGTCGAGAAATAGGAAGAAGTTCGGTATCCTTACGTCTGAGCAGCGTATTGCCGAGCTAGAGAGACGAAATGATCAGCTGGTGAGCAAGAACGAGGAGCTTCAACTTCTGAATCAACGACTCGTCGATGCTCTCCACAGCGGCATCTGTCCCAATTGCGGAGGTCCTGTTCCGCACTCAGATGTGCCTAGGCGAAGGCTCGAAGTTGTTCCTCCACAACAAGAGCCTATTCTTGAGTTGTCCGATGATTCCATCGACATGGACCACTTGAGACGCGATGTGCGGAGCCTCATGCCTACCCTAGTCGAGCGCCCATCCATACCTTTGCCATCTGATACCCTTCCCGGACCTGCTCACGATCTTGTCGGAGTCCACACCGACTTGATCTTGGATATCGTCCGTAAGGCCAAACACGAGCTCCTGCTCATGGCCACTGCCAGATTTCCTTTGTGGATAACTTCACCGACTCCCGACACGTCTATTCATCCCGAGACTCTTAATAGGGCCGAGTACTTGCGAGTGTTTCAATGTGCTGAACCTGCACCGTACTTCAAAGCCGAATCATCGAGACACTCGGCAACCATTCACCTTTATCCGACCACCATCGTTCAGATCTTAATGGATGTTGGTCGATGGTTGCCCGTCTTCTGTAGCATGATCACAAACGCCAAGACGTTGGAGATCCTATCCTCCAACAACGAAGAAGGCTACGAGGAGCAGAAGCAAGTGATGTCGGCCGAGTTTCTGGTGCCATCTCATCTCGTTTCAACTCGTGAAGTCCAGTTCGTTCGGTATTCTCACCAACAACTGGATGGAAGTTGGGTCGTCGTGGATGTCTCCGTGGATGAATTGCGCACAAATCCAAAGCCTTCCGTGAGATCGATTTGCCGAAAACGCCCCTCCGGATGCTTGATACGTGATCTTCAGAATGGATCTTCCTTAGTCACTTGGGTGGAGCACGTGGATGTACGCGAGAAGGAGATGAAGGCCAGTTTCGAACCTTTTGTTCATTCAGGGTTCGCATTTGGTGCAAAGCGTTGGATCTCAACCCTCCAACGACAAGCCGAGCGCTACATGTGCGCCACAGGTATCCACACTTCACCCGGTGACTCTATCATTTCTCCTGAAGGAAGAAGAGGACTTGCGGAAATGGCAAAACAGATGACAATCTGTTTCTTCAACGACATCAGCAACTCCACGTACCATCACTGGACTTGTTCGAACCGAACAAGGGACACTCGAATGGAGGTCAGGACCAACAAGAGAAGGGGTGATCCGAGCAAGCCCCCTGGAGTCAATCGTACTGCTGGTTGTTCTGTCGTGCATCTATCTCATCACACCAGAATCTTTGAGTTCCTCAAAGACGTTCAGACAAGACCAATATGGGATAGTATGTCGATGGACAGCTCTGTACGTGTGCTAGCAAATTTCACCATCGGTCTTGACCCGCGCAATCAGATTTCGGTGCTCGCCATAGATAGTCACAACGACTTCCTTATTCTTCAGGAGTGTTGCACCGATGCAACGGGGTCGTCTGTGATTTATGCGCCGATTAACCATTCCATTTTCCAGTGTTTGCTATCTGGAGTTCAACCGGAGCCATTTCCGCTTATGTCTTCAGGCTTCTCCATTCTGCCTAACGTATCCGGAGCTATTCTTGATGGAAGTCTACTTACTATAGTCTTCCAGATCTCGGTGAAGGCTACATCAGCCAAGTCTGCCGTGGAGTCGGCAACAACCCTTGTCCAGGACACACTTCAAAGGATCAGAGCCGCAGTCAATTAAGGAGCAAACGTTGGATGCAAGGCCCTGCTAGCCTTGTTTGTGACTGTTGGTGACTTGCTTCGGGAGGAGCTTTATGATCTTCAAGGGGGAGTTTTTCTTTAACCTATCTTTTTCATTTGTATATATGTTGTGTGTTTACTTCTGTTTATTTCTATTTGTGTGTTTACTTCTGTTTGTGTGTTTAAATTCAATAACCATGCTTGAATTATTCATTTTCGTGAAATATTTGTCTAACATTGAGGACAATGTTTAATTCAAGTGTGGGGGGAAGGTTTATTAAAAAGAAAAGAAAAAATTTGAAAAATTTGAAAAATTCAAAAAAATAATTTACTTGTTTTCGTTTTCTACGGTAACAATATATCGACTAAATCATACTTACTCCCTTGGTAGCGTTGAACCTACCATTGCACTTAGTAAGTCACTGTGGTCACGTATTGTTACGTAAATTGAAAAAAATCAAAAAAATCAAAAAAATTAAAAATTACAAAAATATTTGCTTCTTTTTGTGTGTTTATTTCTGTTATGTGTGTTGTTTTCTTTCCAATCCCGATGATGAATTGAGTTTAATTGTTATGATTTTGAGAATGTTTCTTATATGCTAAGGTTTTGTGTAGTTTGCTTTGGATTTAATCTGCATAACTTATGATTGCTCGAAATTCCATGTTCACTTAACCTGTTTCGATTAATTGATTGCAATCCGAGAAGCACATTTAAACATACATTGTCATGCATACCCAGAAAATGTGAGGACTTGAGCCTGTTGTATATTCACATGTATGCATCTTTCATACATTTACTCGTTCTTCATGTGTGCACAATTCATGAGTTTTTGAACCTAGAACTTGCTCAGAGACCTCTTGAAACTTTTTATTAATCTGTGATGAATTAGAAATGAGTAAGGCATTAGTTGAGCACCATGGCCAAAATATTCACCATCCATCTAAACACGAACTTTAGGAATAACCCTTTTGAACTAAACACTCATCAGCCGTTTCTTTTGTTCACCCACACCATTTCACCCTTGTTTTATTGTGTTTGCAAGACGATGATAGTGACTTCTTATGTTTTTATGCTTCGGATTTGTGTGGTATGTACCAAAAGGCAAGTGTGGGGGTGTATTTATTTTGTTGTATTTGTTCAAAGAAAAAAAAAAAAGAAAGAAAAAAAAATCAGAAATCAAAAAGAAGGAATAAATTCCTCATAGAAAAAAAAATAGAAAAGAAAAAAAAAATGTCAGAAAGAGAAATTCCAAAAATAGAGTTATTTTCTTGTATTATTTTCAATAAAAGGTTGGAGGAAAATAAGAGTTGTTTCGGGTATAGCATAGGTATGAGTTTCAAAGTCGTTGATTTGTCTTGCAAACATGTGAAACATTTTCCATTTCGAGTCCTTTCACTTCATTGACCATTCACCATTTACCATTCATCCTTTTGTCCCTGTTTCACCTAAAAAGCCCTTATGATCTGATGATTTGTGGATTAATTGTGGAGAGTCGGTTAATGAGCAAGCATATGGGAACACTACTTGTGTAATTGTTTTGAGAGTAAACACTTAACCCTAAACACTGAGCGGAAATATTTAGTGAATCTTGTGAGGTTTAGTGGTTAATGTTGTTTCAATGTGCCTATTGAATTGCTTGACATTAATTGTATACTTGGTTTTCACACACTACACCCGAGCATAAATGAGATGTGCATGTTAAAGACTTAGCAAATTCGTTAGCCTTGGTATATAATTTGTATTCTCTTGATTATAACTCTTCTGAACTCGCTGAGGGTTATGGTTGGAAAGAATATATGTTTTGTGTTTCCCTTTTCTGTTTTGTATTGTTTTGTTTTAAGTTTTGTGTTGCTAAGGGACTAGCAATAGCTAAGTGTGGGGGAATTTGATAGGAGCACAAAGTGTGACGTTTTTAATGTATTTTCCCTACTATTTGGCTATGATTTCATTGTAACTTTGCTATTTTTGCTTAGTTTCCATATTTGAGTCCCTAAATGATATATAAATGTGAATACGTGCAGAAAATCGGAGCTCGGAAATTTACGAAGTCTAATGGGCTTTTTCGAGGCCCATTAAGAAGTGAGCTACCGTGAGGCCCAAGATGAAGGCCCAAATCCATGAAGATGAAGGCCCAAATCCATGAAGATGAAGGCCCAAATCCATGAAGAAAGGCCCAAATCCATGAAGAAAGGCCCAAGCCCAAGAAGAAAGGCCCAAGCCCATTTTCGGACAATCTGCCTGTGCAGATATGTCAACTTGCGAAGCCAATATCTCCCAATTTCACCGTTGGATCCAGCTGTAATTTTGATACACGCTGCATGTGTGTTTTATAGATTCTGTATTAAAATTTGAGAATCATCCAACCGTTCAAACGTGCATTATTCCGTTCTAAGTGGGAACTGCTCAGTGCTGTCTGCTTTTTATTTCTTTCCTCTTCTTTTATTTTCAATGCTCCACTCACCCCTATATTCTTTCCTCTTCTTTCTGCCCACAATATTAGTGTTTGATTTCTTTTATCTAAATAAATGGTTCATTGCCATATGACTTCATTTCCACCATTCCACTTACCATTTCTTTTCTACCACTCACATTCCACTTCTCTTCCTTTTCTTTCTTTATTTCTTTCATTGTCTTCTTCTTCCTCTCCATTCTCCTATAAATAGCAGCCTCATTCTTCTCTTGAAACACACCTCAATGAGGAGGGACAAACCCTCCTCTTTCTCTTCTCATCTCACATTTTCCATTCTCTAATACTATGGGTTTTCAAGACTTCAAGGAGGAGGAGAAGGCGTCTACACCATCACCACCAGCCCCTATTCAACATCACCATCACCATCATCACCTTGTCTTCACAGCTTGGATTACTTGTGGTCAAGGATTCAAGATGTGGTTTCAAGATCTTCATGCTATTCATACGGTGTATTTCGACTTAGCCTTTAAATTTATGCCTCTTTGTTACTTGATTATTCTTTGTATTAGTTAACATGACATGATTTATATAATATTCAGCCCTTGTTTATGGATTTATTTAATTGTTGGATCCTAATTAATTAGTTCTTCTAGTAGTTTATGTGACTCCGTTTATTTGATTTTGTTTTAGTAGATAACTTTTATATGTTTTTGTTTTAAGGTTGCAAACTTAAGATAATTGCATATAATTGGTGCTAGAATTAGGGTTTTAATTCTAATTCACAAGTAGTAAAGGCTTTGGAAAGAGGTCGGAATGAAATAAGAAGGATCACGGATAGATGGGTGGTCCCACTAGGTCGTGCACTTTAATTAACAACTCTTCTTTTATGCGTTGGACATGTTTTGATTAGCTACCTTTGCATGTTTGATTGGTTAATCTAGGTGCGGTCGCTTAGGTTAATTTTCATGAAAGTGGTTTTATTTGGGGAATGATAATTGGCGGTCCAGCATTCCACATATGTTAATTTCGGTTTCATGGCTAGGGAACTTGGTTAATTTTCGGTCCAATAATTGGTAAACTTGTATACTTGTGGCTGAACTTTATATACTTTGTGTTTCATCCCATCTTATTTAATTTATTCTTTGTAATTTAATTAATTTATTTCATTCAATTTATCTCTTAAACCCCTTTTTACTTTGTACATATGTATATATATATTCTTCATACTTGTTAATAATAATTCTTTATTTTATTTAATTCTTTGTGACATTTTTTGTTAGGTACACCCTTTGATCTCCGTTGTGAACGATACCCTACTATGCACTATACTACTACCGATAGGGTTTTTTTAAATTGATGCTCCTTTTGGGCGTATCAATTTTTGGCGCCGTCGACGTGGATTGAAAATATTCTTAACCTAATATTTTTTTTTGTGAATACTGTTTATAATTTTTTGTAATTATTACTGTTTTTATTACTTGTATATAATTACTGTTTACTGTTTATTGTTTATAATTTTACTTTAACTGTTCATATTACTTGTTTATATTACTTGTCTATATTACTTGTGACTAGTTGTTGTTATTACTTGTTTTTAATACTTGTTCATATTTTGTTACACTTAGTAATTTATTTAGGTGTCTTTTATATAGTTGATTATTTTTTGTTGTTGTAAGTTGTAACTTGAACGGAATAGGTAAGGTCCTTTTGTTAATATTGGCCTAAACCCTTCATTTTTACCGTAAGGTTATTTGAGGTTGAGAGCGGCCTTTATTAACACTTGGAGAATTGTCGAACACTTAAGTGCTTTCTCAACTGAGTAAGGGGCACATGAATGGTGTCTAGATATGATCGAGACCCTGGGTGACGGGTTTGTAAAATTGGATTCGAGAGGACTAGTCCACTAAATGAATCCTGCCTCTCGCTTATCTCTTGTGATCTGGCCATTCGCCTTCTGAAAACACGGAAAGTCATTTAAGTCAAGGCATTGCACCTAGGCCGTAAGTCCACCTTGAGTTACCGCTTGGAATCAACTTTCATTTTTTTTTCAACTATATTAAGGCAAAAGAAAATATTTTTGTGTAAATAGAATATACGTAGACATAGGAAAATTTATTTATTTATTCATTTTGTATAGATAATTTGTGATACATTTTTAACATTGTAAATATTTGTTTTTATTTTGTAAATTTATTACTAACTTTATAATTTTGTATAGGAAAAAACCCGGGTTTATCGGAAAATTTTACCACATACATCGGAGCATACGTTTAGGAAGTCAAGGTTGAAAAACCTTGAGGTTGATGTCTTGTTGGTGATTTTCGGTTTCCTCGGGAGTAAAAAGGTAAGTTTTCTTTTCACTCTCGTTATTTGTTTTTAAAAAAAAAAAAGAAAAAAAAATTATTAGAAAATTTGTAATTGTAAAAAAAAAAAAAAAGTGTGTTTGTTTTTCTTTTTCTGTTGGTAATTATTATTATTATTTTTTTTTTTACTGTTTATAATTACTATTCTTATTATTTGTTTTGGGCTTGTTTGTTAGTTTGTTTTGATATTGGGCCTTAGGCCCATTTGTGTGTTGGTTAGTGTTTTAGGTTTCGAAAAAAAAAAAAAAATAAAAAATAAAAAAAAAAAATTTAGCCCATTGGGCTCGTGTCATTCACGAAGCCCAAAACCCGTAACCCAAGCCCATTTAGTGTGTCGGGCCTGTTCGTTTTTAGGCCCATTAGTTTAAGCCCACCAATAATGGGCCGGAGATTTCTTTGGCCCAGGCCCACTTTAAGGCCCAAACCATTTCGATGGCCCAGGCCCGTTTAAAGTGTCGGCAAGCGCGTGTGCTACGCGTTTTCACTGTTCACTTTACGACTTTTCGTAAAGTATTAAAAAAAATAGAATAAAAAAATAAAAAATAGAAAATCAAAAAAATTTTTGATTGGGCCGACGCACGACTTTTGCGTCGGCCGAATTGTTTAATAAATCGACGTGCGTGTTCACTATTCCCTTTGCGAATTTCGTCGCTCGATCCGTGATTTACGGATCTCTTGTCCTTGACTTTGGACACGCGTCCGTCCGTTCGTTTCCCTTCCCTTCGGTATGCGTTAGTGCCTTAGTCATTTCACGCAAATTCCCTTAGGTTTCCTCCTTCTCTCTCTCGTTTTCTCTCTCGTGTGTTCTTCGTGTTCTTCAGTTTTCCCGAAACCTCCCTAATTCCCGAAAAGCTATCCTCCCTTCCCAACCCGAAATGGCCAAACGAGTGAATTCTTTCGGTGATTTGTTTCGGGCAGGTCCTTCGAGAACCCCGATCTTTGAAGGTCTGGCTGAAATAATTCCACCGAGCATGCTCGATAGCGCCGATGCTAGCATGCCGAGCCACCCAGCCACAACCGCAACCACTACCCCAAGCACCAATCATGGTTGCTGATCCACCCGTTGAGCCGGAAGCCGCTCCCATCTATAGGAGACTTCCGAGGTCGAAATACACCAAGCTCGGAGAGAAGCACTGCGGCTTTCTTTGCGGTGTATTCTCACCCCACGAAACCACAACGAGAAAGATTTGGTCCAAAAATCGGACTTGAAGAAGACCAAGTCTATTATTGGGGGTCGAGAAATAGGAAGAAGTTCGGTATCCTTACGTCCGAGCAGCGTATTGCTGAGCTAGAGAGACGAAATGATCGAGTGGTGAGCAAGAACGAGGAGCTTCAACTTCGAGATCAACGACTCGTCGATGCTCTCCACGGCGGCATCTGTCCCCGATTGCGGAGGTCCTGTTCCGCACTCGGATGTGCCACGGCGAAGGCTCGAAGTTGTTCCTCCACAACAAGAGCCTATTCTTGAGTTGTCCGATGATTCCATCGACATGGACCACTTGAGACGCGATGTGCGGAGCCTCGTACCTACCCTAGTCGAGCGCCCATCCATACCTTTGCCATCCGATACCCTTCCGGACCTGCTCACGATCTTGTCGGAGTCCACACCGACTTGATCTTGGATATCGTCCGTAAGGCCAAACACGAGCTCCTGCTCGCTCTGGCCACTGCCGGATTTCCTTTGTGGATAACTTCACCGACTCCCGACACGTCTATTCATCCCGAGACTCTTAATAGGGCCGAGTACTTGCGAGTGTTTCAATGTGCTGAACCTGCACCGTACTTCAAAGCCGAATCATCGAGACACTCGGCAACCATTCACCTTTATCCGACCACCATCGTTCAGATCTTAATGGATGTTGGTCGATGGTTGCCCGTCTTCTGTAGCATGATCACAAACGCCAAGACGTTGGAGATCCTATCCTCCAACAACGAAGAAGGCTACGAGGAGCAGAAGCAAGTGATGTCGGCCGAGTTTCTGGTGCCATCTCATCTCGTTTCAACTCGTGAAGTCCAGTTCGTTCGGTATTCTCACCAACAACTGGATGGAAGTTGGGTCGTCGTGGATGTCTCCGTGGATGAATTGCGCACAAATCCAAAGCCTTCCGTGAGATCGATTTGCCGAAAACGCCCCTCCGGATGCCTGATACGTGATCTTCATAATGGATCTTCCTTAGTCACTTGGGTGGAGCACGTGGATGTACGCGAGAAGGAGATGAAGGCCAGTTTCGAACCTTTTGTTCATTCGGGGTTCGCATTTGGTGCAAAGCGTTGGATCTCGACCCTCCAACGACAAGCCGAGCGCTACATGTGCGCCACGGGTATCCACACTTCACCCGGTGACTCTATCATTTCTCTTGAAGGAAGAAGAGGACTTGCGGAAATGGCAAAACAGATGACAATCTGTTTCTTCAACGACATCGCAACTCCACGTACCATCACTGGACTTGTTCGAACCGAACAAGGGACACTCGAATGGAGGTCGGGACCAACAAGAGAAGGGGTGATCCGAGCAAGCCCCCGGAGGTCAATCGTACTGCTGGTTGTTCCGTCGTGCATCTATCTCATCACACCGGGATCTTTGAGTTCCTCAAAGACGTTCGAACAAGACCAATATGGGATAGTATGTCGATGGACAGCTCGTACGTGTGCTAGCAAATTTCACCATCGGTCTTGACCCGCGCAATCGGATTTCGGTGCTCGCCATAGATAGTCACAACGACTTCCTTATTCTTCGGGAGTGTTGCACCGATGCAACGGGGTCGTCTGTGATTTATGCGCCGATTAACCATTCCATTTTCCGGTGTTTGCTATCCGGAGTTCAACCGGAGCCATTTCCGCTTATGTCTTCGAGCTTCTCCATTCTGCCTAACGTATCCGGAGCTATTCTTGATGGAAGTCTACTTACTATAGTCTTCCAGATCTCGGTGAAGGCTACATCAGCCAAGTCTGCCGTGGAGTCGGCAACAACCCTTGTCCAGGACACACTTCAAAGGATCAGAGCCGCAGTCAATTAAGGAGCAAACGTTGGATGCAAGGCCCTGCTAGCCTTGTTTGTGACTGTTGGTGACTTGCTTCGGGAGGAGCTTTATGATCTTCAAGGGGGAGTTTTTCTTTAACCTATCTTTTTCATTTGTATATATGTTGTGTGTTTACTTCTGTTTATTTCTATTTGTGTGTTTACTTCTGTTTGTGTGTTTAAATTCAATAACCATGCTTGAATTATTCATTTTCGTGAAATATTTGTCTAACATTGAGGACAATGTTTAATTCAAGTGTGGGGGGAAGGTTTATTAAAAAGAAAAGAAAAAATTTGAAAAATTTGAAAAATTCAAAAAAATAATTTACTTGTTTTCGTTTTCTACGGTAACAATATATCGACTAAATCATACTTACTCCCTTGGTAGCGTTGAACCTACCATTGCACTTAGTAAGTCACTGTGGTCACGTATTGTTACGTAAATTGAAAAAAATCAAAAAAATCAAAAAAATTAAAAATTACAAAAATATTTGCTTCTTTTTGTGTGTTTATTTCTGTTATGTGTGTTGTTTTCTTTCCAATCCCGATGATGAATTGAGTTTAATTGTTATGATTTTGAGAATGTTTCTTATATGCTAAGGTTTTGTGTAGTTTGCTTTGGATTTAATCTGCATAACTTATGATTGCTCGAAATTCCATGTTCACTTAACCTGTTTCGATTAATTGATTGCAATCCGAGAAGCACATTTAAACATACATTGTCATGCATACCCAGAAAATGTGAGGACTTGAGCCTGTTGTATATTCACATGTATGCATCTTTCATACATTTACTCGTTCTTCATGTGTGCACAATTCATGAGTTTTTGAACCTAGAACTTGCTCAGAGACCTCTTGAAACTTTTTATTAATCTGTGATGAATTAGAAATGAGTAAGGCATTAGTTGAGCACCATGGCCAAAATATTCACCATCCATCTAAACACGAACTTTAGGAATAACCCTTTTGAACTAAACACTCATCAGCCGTTTCTTTTGTTCACCCACACCATTTCACCCTTGTTTTATTGTGTTTGCAAGACGATGATAGTGACTTCTTATGTTTTTATGCTTCGGATTTGTGTGGTATGTACCAAAAGGCAAGTGTGGGGGTGTATTTATTTTGTTGTATTTGTTCAAAGAAAAAAAAAAAGAAGAGGAAAAAAAATCAGAAATCAAAAAGAAGGAATAAATTCCTCATAGAAAAAAAAATAGAAAAGAAAAAAAAATGTCGAAAGAGAAATTCCAAAAATAGAGTTATTTTCTTGTTTTATTTTCAATAAAAGGTTGGAGGAGAATAAGAGTTGTTTCGGGTATAGCATAGGTATGAGTTTCAAAGTCGTTGATTTGTCTTGCAAACATGTGAAACATTTTCCATTTCGAGTCCTTTCACTTCATTGACCATTCACCATTTACCATTCATCCTTTTGTCCCTGTTTCACCTAAAAAGCCCTTATGATCTGATGATTTGTGGATTAATTGTGGAGAGTCGGTTAATGAGCAAGCATATGGGAACACTACTTGTGTAATTGTTTTGAGAGTAAACACTTAACCCTAAACACTGAGCGGAAATATTTAGTGAATCTTGTGAGGTTTAGTGGTTAATGTTGTTTCAATGTGCCTATTGAATTGCTTGACATTAATTGTATACTTGGTTTTCACACACTACACCCGAGCATAAATGAGATGTGCATGTTAAAGACTTAGCAAATTCGTTAGCCTTGGTATATAATTTGTATTCTCTTGATTATAACTCTTCTGAACTCGCTGAGGGTTATGGTTGGAAAGAATATATGTTTTGTGTTTCCCTTTTCTGTTTTGTATTGTTTTGTTTTAAGTTTTGTGTTGCTAAGGGACTAGCAATAGCTAAGTGTGGGGGAATTTGATAGGAGCACAAAGTGTGACGTTTTTAATGTATTTTCCCTACTATTTGGCTATGATTTCATTGTAACTTTGCTATTTTTGCTTAGTTTCCATATTTGAGTCCCTAAATGATATATAAATGTGAATACGTGCAGAAAATCGGAGCTCGGAAATTTACGAAGTCTAATGGGCTTTTTCGAGGCCCATTAAGAAGTGAGCTACCGTGAGGCCCAAGATGAAGGCCCAAATCCATGAAGATGAAGGCCCAAATCCATGAAGATGAAGGCCCAAATCCATGAAGAAAGGCCCAAATCCATGAAGAAAGGCCCAAGCCCAAGAAGAAAGGCCCAAGCCCATTTTCGGACAATCTGCCTGTGCAGATATGTCAACTTGCGAAGCCAATATCTCCCAATTTCACCGTTGGATCCAGCTGTAATTTTGATACACGCTGCATGTGTGTTTTATAGATTCTGTATTAAAATTTGAGAATCATCCAACCGTTCAAACGTGCATTATTCCGTTCTAAGTGGGAACTGCTCAGTGCTGTCTGCTTTTTATTTCTTTCCTCTTCTTTTATTTTCAATGCTCCACTCACCCCTATATTCTTTCCTCTTCTTTCTGCCCACAATATTAGTGTTTGATTTCTTTTATCTAAATAAATGGTTCATTGCCATATGACTTCATTTCCACCATTCCACTTACCATTTCTTTTCTACCACTCACATTCCACTTCTCTTCCTTTTCTTTCTTTATTTCTTTCATTGTCTTCTTCTTCCTCTCCATTCTCCTATAAATAGCAGCCTCATTCTTCTCTTGAAACACACCTCAATGAGGAGGGACAAACCCTCCTCTTTCTCTTCTCATCTCACATTTTCCATTCTCTAATACTATGGGTTTTCAAGACTTCAAGGAGGAGGAGAAGGCGTCTACACCATCACCACCAGCCCCTATTCAACATCACCATCACCATCATCACCTTGTCTTCACAGCTTGGATTACTTGTGGTCAAGGATTCAAGATGTGGTTTCAAGATCTTCATGCTATTCATACGGTGTATTTCGACTTAGCCTTTAAATTTATGCCTCTTTGTTACTTGATTATTCTTTGTATTAGTTAACATGACATGATTTATATAATATTCAGCCCTTGTTTATGGATTTATTTAATTGTTGGATCCTAATTAATTAGTTCTTCTAGTAGTTTATGTGACTCCGTTTATTTGATTTTGTTTTAGTAGTGACACGCCCAAAATGAGCATCAATTTAAAAAAAAACCCTATCGGTAGTATAGTGGTGTAAGTAGGGTATCGTTCACAACGGAGATCAAAGGGTGTACCTAACAAAAATTGTCACAAGAATTATTAACAAGTATAAAGTATAAATATATACATATGTACCAAGTAAAAGGGGGTTTAAGAGATAAATTGAATGAAATAAATTAATTAAATTACAAAGAATAAATTAAATAAGATGGGATGAAACACAAAGTATATAAAGTTCAGCCACAAGTATACAAGTTTACCAATTATTGGACCGAAAATTAACCAAGTTCCCTAGCCATGAAACCGAAATTAACATATGTGGAATGCTGGACCGCCAATTATCATTCCCCAAATAAAACCACTTTCATGAAAATTAACCTAAGCGACCGCACCTAGATTAATCAATCAAACATGCAAAGGTAGCTAATCAAAACATGTTTAACGCATAAAAGAAGAGTTGTTAATTAAAGTGCACGACCTAGTGGGACCGCCCATCTATCCGTGATCCTTCTTATTTGTTTCCGACCTCTTTCCAAAGCCTTTACTACTAGTGAATTAGAATTAAAACCCTAATTCTAGTACCAATTATATGCAATTATCTTAAGCTTCGAACCTTAAAACAAGAACACATAAAAGATTCAATAAAACCGAATCAAATAAACGGAGTCACATAAGCTGCTAGAAGAACTAATTAATTAGGATCTAACAATCAAATAAACTCATAAATATAGGCTGAAAATTATATAAATCATGTCATGTTAACTTATACAAAGAATAATCAAGTAACAAAGAGGCATAAATTTAAAGGCTAAGTCGAAATACACCGTATGAATAGCATGAAGATCTTGAAGCCACATCTTGAATCCTTGACCACAAGTAATCCAAGCCGTGAAGACAAGGTGATGATGGTGATGGTGATGTTGAATAGGGGCTGGTGGTGATGGTGTAGACGCCTTCTCCTCCTCCTTGAAGTCTTGAAAACCCTAAATACTAGAGAATGGAAAATATGATGTGAGAAGAGAAAGAGGAGGGTTTGTCCCTCCCCATTGGGGTGTGAATTGGTGTGAAATAGTGTTGTGAAGCCCTCTATTTATAGGAGAATGGAGAGGAATAAGAAGACAATGAAAGAAATAAAGAAAGAAAGGGAATAGAAGTGGAATGTGAATGGGAGATAAAGAAATGGTAAGTGGTGGTGGAAATGTAGTCATATGGCAATTAACCAATTATTTAGGTAAAAGAAATCAAACACTAATGGTATGGAGAGAAAGAAACAAAGATAGTTAGGTGAGATGGGTGGAAATATGGGGGTGAGTGGAGCATTGAGAATAAAGGAAAAGGAAAGAAATAAAAAGCAGACAGCACTGAGCAGTGCGCACTTGGAGTGGAATTCTGGACGTTTGAACGGTTGGATGATTCTCAAATTTTAATACAGAATATCTAACACACACATGCAGCGTGTATCAAAAATACAGCTGGATCCAACGGTGAAATTGGGAGATATGGGCTTCGCAAGTTGACTAATCTGCACAGGCAGAATGTCCGAAAATCTGGGCTTGGGCCTTTCCTTCATGCTTTGTGAACTTGGGTCTTCCTTCATGGATTTGGGCCTTCCATCTTGGGTTTGGGCCTCTCTTCTTGGATTTGGGCCTTCCTTCTTGGGCTTGGGCCTTTCTTCATGGATTTGGGCCTCACGGCAGCTCACCTCTTAATGGGCCTCGAAAAAGCCCATTAGACTTCGTAAATTTCCGAGCTCCGATTTTCTGCACGTATTCACATTTATATATCATTTAGGGACTCAAATATGGAAACTAAGCAAAAATAGCAAAGTTACAATGAAATCATAGCCAAATAGTAGGGAAAATACATTAAAAACGTCACACTTTGTGCTCCTATCAAGTAGATCCCCACACTTAGCTATTGCTTTAAGTGCAACTTAAGCAATTGCACAAAACTGGTGTAAAATTAGGGTTTTAATTCTAATTCACAAAAGGCTAGAAAAGGCTTTGGAAACAGTCAAAAGCATATATGTCTTTCCAACGGCGATTTTAACCACTCGGCGAGTTCGTGCAGTTATAATCGGGAGAATACATTTGTTGAATTATATACCAAGGCTAACGAATTTGCTAAGTCTTTAACATGCACATCTCATTTATGCTCGGGTGTAGTGTGTGAAAACCAAGTATACAATTAATGTCAAGCAATCCAATAGGCACATTGAAACAACATTAACCACTAAACCTCACAAGATTCACTAAATATTTCCGCTCGGTGTTTAGGGTTAAGTGTTTACTCTCAAAACAATTACACAAGTAGTGTTCCCATATGCTTGCTCATTAACCGACTCTCCACAATTAATCCACAAATCATCAGATCATAAGGGCTTTTTAGGTGAAACAGGGACAAAAGGATGAATGGTAAATGGTGAATGGTCAATGAAGTGAAAGGACTCGAAATGGAAAATGTTTCACATGTTTGCAAGACAAATCAACGACTTTGAAACTCATACCTATGCTATACCCGAACAACTTTCTTATTCTCCTCTAACCTTTTATTGAAAATAAAAACAATACAATAACTCTATTTTTGGAATTTCTCTTTTTGACATTTTTTTTTTCTTTCTTTCTTTTCTATTTTTTTTTTTGAGGAATTTATTCCTTCTTTTTATTTCTGATTTTTTTTTCTTTGAACAATTACAACAAAATAAATACACCCCCACACTTGCCTTCTGGTATAATACCAAACAAATCAAAACCCGAAGCATAAGAACACAAGAAGTCACTATCATCGTCTTGCAAACATAAATAAAACAAGGGTGAGATGGTATGGGTGAACAAAAGAAACGGCTAATGAGTGTTTAGTTCAAAAGGGGATTCCTAAAGTTCGTGTTTAGATGGATGGTGAATACTTTGGCCATGGTGCTCAACTAATGCCTTACTCATTTCTAATTCATCACAGATTAACAAAATGTTTCAAGTGGTCTTTGAGCAAGTTCTAGGTTCAAAACTCATGAATTGTGCACACATGAAGAACGAGTAAATGTATGAAATATGCATACATGTGAATATTCAATAGGCTCAAATCCTCACAGTTTCTGGGTATGCATGACAATGTATGTTCAAATGTGCTTCTCGGATTGCAATCAATTAATTAACACCGGTGATGTGAACATGGAAATTCGAGCAATCACAAGTTATGCATATTAAATCCAAAGCAAACTACACAAAGCCTTGACATATAATAAACATTCTCCTAATCACAACAATTAAACTTAATTCATCATCGGAATTGGAAAGAACAAAACACAAAACACAATAAAACACACAAAAACAACAAAACAGAAGCAAATATTTTTGTAATTTTTGATTTTTTGATTTTTTTGATTTTTCAATGTAGGTAACAATACGTGACCACAGGGACTCACTTAGTGCAATGGTAGGTTCAACGCTACCAAGGGAGTGAGTGTGATATAGTCGATATACCGTTACCGTAGAAAACGAAAACAAACAAATAAATAAACAACAGAAGCAAATTTTTTTTTCTTTTTCAAATTTTTTTTTTATTAGGGTAACAATACGTGACCACAGTGACTTACTAAGTGCAATGGTAGGTTCAACGCTACCAAGGGAGTAAGTATGATCTAGTCGATATATTGTTACCGTAGAAAACAAAAACAAGTAAATTATTTTTTTGAACTTTTTTATTTTTCAAATTTTTTTTTCTTTTCTTTTTAAATAAATCTTCCCCCCACACTTGAATTAAACATTGTCCTCAATGTTAGACAGATATTTCACGAAAATGAAAAATTCAAGCATGGTTATTGAATTTAAACACACAAACAGAAATCAACCGAAGTAAACACACAAACTGAAATAAACACACAACATAAACAGAAGTAAACACACAACAGTTAAGTAAATGAAAAGGGAAACAGAAAGACTCCCCCTTGAAGATCATTAAGCTCCTCCCGAAGCAAGTCACCAACAGTCACAAACAAGGCTAGCAGGGCCTTGCATCCAACGTTTGCTCCTTAATTGACTGCGGCTCTGATCCTTTGAAGTGTGTCCTGGACAAGGGTAGTTGCCGACTCCACGGCAGACTTGGCTGATGTAGCCTTCACCGAGATCTGGAACACTATAGTCAGCAGTGTTCCGTCAAGTACAGCTCCGGATACGTTAGGCAGAATGGAGAAGCCTGAAGACATAAGCGGAAATGGCTCCGGTTGAACTCCAGATAGCAAACACTGGAAAATGGAATGGTTAATCGGCGCATAAATCACAGACGACCCCGTTGCATCGGTGCAACACTCCTGAAGAATGAGGAAGTCGTTGTGACTATCTATGGCGAGCACCGAAATCTGGTTCCGCGGGTCAAGACCGATGGTGAAATTTGCTAGCACACGCACAGAGCTGTCCATCGACATACTATCCCATTGTGGTCTTGTCTGCACGTCTTTGAGGAACTCAAAGATCCTGGTGTGATGGGAAAGATGCACGACGGAACAACCAGCAGTACGATTGACTCCAGGGGGCTTGCTCGGATCACCCCTTCGCTTGTTGGTCCTGACCTCCATTCGAGTGTCTCTTGTTCGGTTCGAACAAGTCCAGTGGTGGTACGTGGAGTTGCTGATGTCGTTGAAGAAACAGATCGTCATCTGTTTTGCCATTTCCGCAAGTCCTCTTCTTCCTTCAAGAGAAATAATCGAGTCACCGGGTGAAGAGTGGATACCTGTGGCGCACATGTAGCGCTCGGCTTGTCGTTGGAGAGTTGAGATCCAACGCTTTGCACCAAAAGCGAACCCTGAATGAACAAAAGGTTCGAAACTGGCCTTCATCTCCTTCTCGCGTACATCCACGTGCTCCACCCAAGTGACCAAGGAAGATCCATTATGAAGATCACGTATCAGGCATCCGGAGGGGCGTTTTCGGCAAATCGATCTCACGGAAGGCTTTGGATTTGTGCGCAATTCATCCACGGAGACATCCACGACGACCCAACTTCCATCCAGTTGTTGGTGAGAATACCGAACAAACTGGACTTCACGAGTTGAAACGAGGTGAGATGGCACCAGAAACTCGGCCGACATCACTTGCTTCTGCTCCTCGTAGCCTTCTTCGTTGTTGGAGGATAGGATCTCCAACGTCTTGGCGTTTGTAATCATGCTACAGAAGACTGGCAACCATCGACCAACATCCATTAAGATCTGAACGATGGTGGTCGGATAAAGGTGAATGGTTGCCGAGTGTCTCGACGATTCGGCTTTGAAGTACGGAGCGAGGTTCGGCTCGTTGAAACACTCGCAAGTACTCGGCCACATGAAGAGTCTCGGGATGAATAGACGTGTCGGGAGTCGGTGAAGTTATCCACAAAGGAAAACCGGCGGTGGCCGCTGAGCAGGAGCTCGTGTTTGGCCTTACGGACGATATCCGAGATCAAGTCGGTGTGGACTCCGACAAGATCATGAGCAGGTCCGGGAAGGGTGTCGGATGGAAAAGGTATGGATGGGCGCTCGACAAGTGTTGGCATGAGGCTCCGCACATCCCGTCTCAAGTGGTCCATGTCGATGGAATCATCGGACAACTCGAGAATAGGCTCTTGTTGTGGAGGAACAACTTCGAGCCTTCGCCTGGCACATCCGAGTGCGGAACGGGACCTCCGCAATGGGACATATGCCGCTGTGGAGAGCATCGACGAGTCGTTGATTCCGCATTTGAAGCTCCTCGTTCTTGCTCACCGCAGATCGTTTCTTCTTTCTCTAGCTCGGCAATACGCTGCTCGGATGTAATGATACCGAACTTCTTCCTATTTCTCGACCCCCGATAATAGACTTGGTCTTCTTCTAGTCCGATTTTTGGACCAAATCTTTCTCGTTGTGGCTTGGTGGGGTGAGAATACACCGCAAAGAAAGCCGCCGGTGCTTCTCTCGAGCTTTGGTGTACTTTGTCCTCGGAAGTCTCCTATAGACGGGAGCGGCTTCCGGCTCGACGGGTGGATCAGGCAACCATGATTGGTGCTTGGGGTAGTGGTTGTGGTTGTGGTAGTGGCTCGGTCGGCATGCTAGCATCGGCGCTATTGAGCATGCTTGGTGGAATTATTTCAGCCAAGCCTTCAAAGATTGGGTTCTCTGAAGGACCTGCCTGAAACAAGTCGCTGAAAGAACTAACTCTTTTGGCCATTTGTGGTTTGGGAGCGAGGGAAGCTTCTGGGATTTGGGAGGTTTTTCTGGGAAAACTAACTAAGAACACGAAGAACACGATGAACAAGCGAGAGAAAACGAGAGAGAATGAGAGAGAGAAAGGGAAAACGTGAAATGCCCTAAGGAAACTAACGCAAACAGAAGGGAAAGGAAGGAACGGACGCACGCTCGCACACGTGCCACAGACAGAAGACCCGCAAATTGTGGATCGGGCGACGAAAGTCGTAAAGTCTACAGTAGACACGCACGCGGTTTATTAAACAATTCGGCCGACGCAAAAGTCGCGCGTCGGCCCAATCACATTTTTTCTTGATTTTCGATTTTTTATTTTTTTATTTTTTTAATACTTTACGAAAAATCGTAAAGTGAACAGTGAAAACGCGTAGCACACGCGCTTGCCGACACTTTAAACGGGCTTGGGCCATCGAAATGGTCTGGGCCTTAAAGTGGGCCTGGGCCAAAGAAATCTCCGGCCCATTATTGGTGGGCTTAACTAATGGGCCTAAAAACGAACAGGCCCGACACACTAATGGGCTTGGGTTACGGGGTTTTGGGCTTCGGGAATGACACGGGCCCAATGGGCCAAATTTTTTTTATTATTTATTTTTTTTTTAATTTCGAAACCCAAAACACTAACCAATCACACAAACGGGCCTAAGGCCCAATAACAAACAAACTAACTAACTAACAAGCCCAAAAATAAAACAAACAGTAATTATAAATAGTAAAAAGAAATAATTACCAACAGTAAAACAAAAGAAAACACTCTTTTTTTTTATTTACAATTAATTTTTTTTTTTTTTTTTTTTTCTTTATTATTATTTTTTAAATAAATAACGAGTGTGAAAAGAAAACTTACCTTTTTACTCCCGAGGAAACCGAAAATCACCAACAAGACATCAACCTCAAGGTTTTTCAACCTTGACTTCCTAAACGTATGCTCCGATGTATGTGGTAAAATTTCCGATAAACCCGGATTATTTCCTATACAAAATAAAAAGGTTAGTAATAAATTTACAAAATAAAAACAAAATATTTACAAAGTTAAAAATATGTCACAAATTATCTATACAAAATGAATGAATAAATTTTCCTATGTCTACGTATATTTTATTTACACAATACACTTAAGTGTACAAAAATATTTTCCTTTGCCTTAATATAGTTGAAAAAAAATGAAAGTTGATTCCAAGCGGTAACTCAAGGTGGACTTACGGCCTAGGTGCAATGCCTTGACTTAAATGACTTTCCGTGTTTTCAGAAGGCGAATGGCCAGATCACAAGAGATAAGCGAGAGGCAGGATTCATTTAGTGGACTAGTCCTCTGAATCCAATTTTACAAACCCGTCACCCAGGGTCTCGATCATATCTAGACACCATTCATGTGCCCCTTACTCAGTTGAGAAAGCACTTAAGTGTTCGACAATTCTCCAAGTGTTAATAAAGGCCGCCCTCAACCTCAAGTGACCTTACGGTACAAATGAAGGGTTTAGGCCAATATTAATAAAAGGACCTTACCTATTTCCGTTCAAGTTACAACTTACAACAACCAAAAAAATAATCAACTATATTTAGGATACCTAAGTATAATTACTAAGTGTAACAAAATATATACAAGTAACATAAACAAGTAATATGAACAGTTAAAAAAAATAGTAAAATTATAAACAATAAAAAGTAAACAGTAATTATATACAAGTAATAAAAACAGTAATAATTACAAAATATTATAAACAGTATCAACAAAAAAAATATTAGGTTAGGAACATTGTCAATCCACGTCGACGGCGCCAAAAATTGACACGCCAAAAAGGAGCATCAATTTAAAAAAAACCCTATCGGTAGTAGTATAGTGCATAGTAGGGTATCGTTCACAACGGAGATCAAAGGGTGTACCTAACAAAAATTGTCACAAGAATTATTAACAAGTATAAAGTATAAATATATACATATGTACCAAGTAAAAGGGGGTTTAAGAGATAAATTGAATGAAATAAATTAATTAAATTACAAAGAATAAATTAAATAAGATGGGATGAAACACAAAGTATATAAAGTTCAGCCACAAGTATACAAGTTTACCAATTATTGGACCGAAAATTAACCAAGTTCCCTAGCCATGAAACCGAAATTAACATATGTGGAATGCTGGACCGCCAATTATCATTCCCCAAATAAAACCACTTTCATGAAAATTAACCTAAGCGACCGCACCTAGATTAATCAATCAAACATGCAAAGGTAGCTAATCAAAACATGTTTAACGCATAAAAGAAGAGTTGTTAATTAAAGTGCACGACCTAGTGGGACCGCCCATCTATCCGTGATCCTTCTTATTTGTTTCCGACCTCTTTCCAAAGCCTTTACTACTAGTGAATTAGAATTAAAACCCTAATTCTAGTACCAATTATATGCAATTATCTTAAGCTTCCAACCTTAAAACAAGAACACATAAAAGATTCAATAAAACCGAATCAAATAAACGGAGTCACATAAGCTGCTAGAAGAACTAATTAATTAGGATCTAACAATCAAATAAACTCATAAATATAGGCTGAAAATTATATAAATCATGTCATGTTAACTAATACAAAGAATAATCAAGTAACAAAGAGGCATAAATTTAAAGGCTAAGTCGAAATACACCGTATGAATAGCATGAAGATCTTGAAGCCACATCTTGAATCCTTGACCACAAGTAATCCAAGCCGTGAAGACAAGGTGATGATGGTGATGGTGATGTTGAATAGGGGCTGGTGGTGATGGTGTAGACGCCTTCTCCTCCTCCTTGAAGTCTTGAAAACCCTAAATACTAGAGAATGGAAAATATGATGTGAGAAGAGAAAGAGGAGGGTTTGTCCCTCCCCATTGGGGTGTGAATTGGTGTGAAATAGTGTTGTGAAGCCCTCTATTTATAGGAGAATGGAGAGGAATAAGAAGACAATGAAAGAAATAAAGAAAGAAAGGGAATAGAAGTGGAATGTGAATGGGAGATAAAGAAATGGTAAGTGGTGGTGGAAATGTAGTCATATGGCAATTAACCAATTATTTAGGTAAAAGAAATCAAACACTAATGGTATGGAGAGAAAGAAGCAAAGATAGTTAGGTGAGATGGGTGGAAATATGGGGGTGAGTGGAGCATTGAGAATAAAGGAAAAGGAAAGAAATAAAAAGCAGACAGCACTGAGCAGTGCGCACTTGGAGTGGAATTCTGGACGTTTGAACGGTTGGATGATTCTCAAATTTTAATACAGAATATCTAACACACACATGCAGCGTGTATCAAAAATACAGCTGGATCCAACGGTGAAATTGGGAGATATGGGCTTCGCAAGTTGACTAATCTGCACAGGCAGAATGTCCGAAAATCTGGGCTTGGGCCTTTCCTTCATGCTTTGTGAACTTGGGTCTTCCTTCATGGATTTGGGCCTTCCATCTTGGGTTTGGGCCTCCTTCTTGGGTTTGGGCCTTCCTTCTTGGGCTTGGGCCTTTCTTCATGGATTTGGGCCTCACGGCAGCTCACCTCTTAATGGGCCTCGAAAAAGCCCATTAGACTTCGTAAATTTCCGAGCTCCGATTTTCTGCACGTATTCACATTTATATATCATTTAGGGACTCAAATATGGAAACTAAGCAAAAATAGCAAAGTTACAATGAAATCATAGCCAAATAGTAGGGAAAATACATTAAAAACGTCACACTTTGTGCTCCTATCAAGTAGATAACTTTTATATGTTTTTGTTTTAAGGTTGCAAACTTAAGATAATTGCATATAATTGGTGCTAGAATTAGGGTTTTAATTCTAATTCACAAGTAGTAAAGGCTTTGGAAAGAGGTCGGAATGAAATAAGAAGGATCACGGATAGATGGGTGGTCCCACTAGGTCGTGCACTTTAATTAACAACTCTTCTTTTATGCGTTGGACATGTTTTGATTAGCTACCTTTGCATGTTTGATTGGTTAATCTAGGTGCGGTCGCTTAGGTTAATTTTCATGAAAGTGGTTTTATTTGGGGAATGATAATTGGCGGTCCAGCATTCCACATATGTTAATTTCGGTTTCATGGCTAGGGAACTTGGTTAATTTTCGGTCCAATAATTGGTAAACTTGTATACTTGTGGCTGAACTTTATATACTTTGTGTTTCATCCCATCTTATTTAATTTATTCTTTGTAATTTAATTAATTTATTTCATTCAATTTATCTCTTAAACCCCTTTTTACTTTGTACATATGTATATATATATTCTTCATACTTGTTAATAATAATTCTTTATTTTATTTAATTCTTTGTGACATTTTTTGTTAGGTACACCCTTTGATCTCCGTTGTGAACGATACCCTACTATGCACTATACTACTACCGATAGGGTTTTTTTAAATTGATGCTCCTTCGGGGCGTGTCATGGGATTTGATGAAAAGATCCACAGGGGAAAACCAGCCGCGGCCAAGAGCATGAGTTCGTCTTTGGCTTTGTTCACGATATCGGCGATCTGGTCGGAATGAAACCCAACGAGATCATGAGCAGGTCCCGGAATGTTGTCGATGGCACATGAGAGGATGAGCGCTCGAGTAATGTTGGCATGAGGCTCCGCACATCCCTTCGCAAGTCATCCATGTCGATTGAATCATCGGACAAGACAAGAAGAGGCTCCGGAGGAACAACTTCGAATCTTGATCGATGCACATCCGGGTGCGGAACGGGACCTCCACACCGGGGACAAATGCCGCTGTGAAGAGCATCGATGAGTTTCTGGTTCTGCTCTTGAAGCTCCTCATTCTTACTCATCAGCTCCTCGTTTCTTCTTATTAGATCGGCATAAATCTGCTCCTCGACGGGATACCGTGCTTATCATGAAATCTCCTTCCCCGGTTGTAGACCTTATTTTCGGTTAACCCGAGTTCTATAGCAAACCTTGCTCTGTGCAGTTTGAGTGGGTGAGGATTCACCGTGTAGAACTCGGTCAACGCATCATTTTGGTCCTTGGTGAATCTCGTCCTCGGGCCTCTCGTACGCTTCTCGGAAGGACCAGCGAAGGCAACAACGGGTGGATCATCGGCCTGGATTGGTGCTTGTGGTTCTGGTTCTGGTTCTGGCACATCCGGCATGCTAGCATTAACAGTATCTAGAATGCTTGGTGGAATGATTTCATCCAAGCCTTCAAAGAAATCACTCTCTGGAGGACTAGAATGAAACAACTCACTGAAAGAATTCACTCTTTTGGCCATTTCTAGGTTGGGAGGGAGGATAGCTTTCTGGAAAAATAACTAAGAACAACGAAGAACAAGTGAAGAACAGTATGGACAAACGAGAGAAAATTTAGAGAGAATAAAAGGGAACTAAGTGAAAATGAATGCAAAATGAATGGAATGAAACACACAAACACAAACGAAGGGAAAGGAACAGACGCACGCACGCACACGTGCCAAAGACAGAGATCCGCAAATTGCGGATCGAGCGACGAAAGTCGCAAAGGCTACAGTTGACACGCATGCGGATTATTAAACAAATCGGCCGACGCAAAAGTCGTCCGTCGGCCCAATCAAATTTTTTTTTCATTTTTATTTTTTTATTTTTATTTTTTTAATTATCGTGCCGACGCGAAAGTCGCGGGACGGTCCAATAAGAATTTTTCTTTTTATTTAACCAAATCTTTACGCGAAAGTCGTAAAGTGAACAGTGAAAACGCGTGTCACACGCGCTGACGCTTGCCGACACTTTAAACGGGCCTGGGCCATCGGAATGGTCTGGGCCTTAAAGTGGGCCTGGCCGCGTAGAGTACGGGCCATTATTGGTGGGCTTAACCTAATGGGCCTAAAAACGAACAGGCCCGACACACTAATGGGCTTAGGTTACGGGTTTTGGGCTTCGGGAATGACACGGGCCCAATGAGCCAAATTTTTTTTTTTTTTTTTTTCGAAACCTAAAACCCTAACCAATCACACAAATGGGCCTAAGGCCCAATAACAAATAACAACAAGCAAGCCCAAAAATAAAACAAACAGTCATTATAAACAGTAAAAATAAATAATTACAAAGAGTAAAACAAACAAACACTCTTTTTTTTTTATATACAATTACAAATTTTCTAATTTTTTTTATTTTTATTTTTATTTTTTTACAAACAAATAACGAGAGTGAAAAAGAAAACTTACCTTTTTACTCCCGAGGAAACCAGAAAATCACCAACAAGACTTCAACCTCAAGGTTTTTCAACCTTGACTTCCAAACGTATGCTCCGATGTATGTGGTATAATTTCCGATAAACCCGGATTATTTCCTATACAAAATTAAAAAGTTAGTAATAAATTTACAAAATAAAAACAAAATATTTACAATGTTAAAAATATGTCACAAATTATCTATACAAAATGAATAAATAAAATTTCCTATGTCTAAGTAAATTTTATTTACACAATACACTTACGTACGGGAACAGAGGACTTCAATGTGCAATGGGACTGAAACAGCTACCCATCTTAAAGTCATGTTTAATCCAATATACCTAAAGTGTACAAAAACATTTTCTTTTGCCTGAATATATGACTGGCCCAAAAGGAGCATCAATTTAGAAAAAACCCTATCGGTAGTAGTATAGTGCATAGTAGGGTATCGTTCACAACGGAGATCAAAGGGTGTACCTAACAAAAATTGTCACAAAGAATTAAATAAAATAAAGAATTATTATTAACAAGTATAAAGAATATATACATATGTACAAAGTAAAAGGGGGGAATTGAGTGATAAATTGAATGAAATAAATAAATTAAATTACAAAGAATAAATGAAATAAGATGGGATGAAACATAAAGAATATAAAGTTCAGCCACAAGTATACAAGTTTACCAATTATTGGACCGAAAATTAACCAAGTTCCCTAGCCATGAAACCGAAATTAACATATGTGGAATGCTGGACCGCCAATTATCATTCCCCAAATAAAACCACTTTCATGAAAATTAACCTAAGCGACCGCACCTAGATTAACCAATCAAACATGCAAAGGTAGCTAATCAAAACATGTCCAACGCATAAAAGAAGAGTTGTTAATTAAAGTGCACGACCTAGTGGGACCGCCCATCTATCCGTGATCTTTCTTATTTGTTTCCGACCTCTTTCCAAAGCCTTTACTACTTGTAAATTAGAATTAAAACCCTAATTCTAGCACCAATTATATGCAATCATCTTAAGTTTGCAACCTTAAAACAAAAACATATAAAAGTTATCTACTAAAATAGAATCAAATAAACGGAGTCACATAAGCTACTAGAAGAACTAATTAATTAGGATCCAACAATTAAATAAACCCATAAACAAAGGCTGAAAATTATATAAATCATGTCATGTTAACTAATACAAAGGATAAACAAGCAACAAAGAGGCATAAATTTAAAGGCTAAGTCGAAATACACCGTATGAATAGCATGAAGATCTTGAAGCCACATCTTGAATCCTTGACCACAAGTAATCCAAGCTGTGAAGACAAGGTGGTGATGGTGATGGTGACGCTGAAATAGGGCTGGTGGTGATGGTGTAGACGCCTTCTCCTCCTCCTTGAAGACTTGAAAACCCTAAATACTAGAGAATGGAAAATATGATGTGAGAAGAGAAAGAGGAGGGTTTGTCCCTCCCCATTGGAGTGTGAATTGGTGAGAAGAATGAGGCTGCTATTTATAGGAGAATGGAGAGGAAGAAGAAGACAATGAAAGAAATAAAGAAAGAAAAGGAATAGAAGTGGAATGTGAGTGGTAGAAAAGAAATGGTAAATGGAATGGTGGAAATGAAGTCATATGGCAATGAACCATTTATTTAGATAAAAGAAATCAAACACTAATATTGTGGGCAGAAAGAAGAGGAAAGAATATAGGGGTGAGTGGAGCATTGAAAATAAAAGAAGGGGAAAGAAATAAAAAGCAGACAGCACTGAGCAGTGCGCACTTAGAGCGGCATAATGGACGTTGTACCGGTTGGATGATTCTGAAAATTTAATGCCGAATACCTAACATCCACATGCAGCGTGTATCAAAATTACAGCTAGATCTGACGGTGAAATTGGGAGATATGGGCCTCGCAAGTTGACCTATCTGCACAGGCAGATTGTCCGAAAATCTGGGCTTGGGCCTTTCCTCATGCTTTGTGAACCTGGGCCTTCCTTCATGGATTTGGGCCTTCCATCTTGGGTTTGGGCCTCCTTCTTGGGTTTGGGCCTCCTTCTTGGGCTTGGGCCTCGCAAAAGCCCATTAGACTTCGTTTCTGCACATGTTCACATTAATACATCATTTTGGACTCAAATATGGAAACTAAGCTAAAATAGCAAAGTTACAATTAAATCATAGCCAAATAGTAGGGAAAACACATTAAAAACGTCACACTTTGTGCTCCTATCAATATAGTTGAAAAAAAAGAAAGTTGATTCCAAGCGGTAACTCAAGGTGGACTTACGGCCTAGGTGCAATGCCTTGACTTAAATGACTTTCCGTGTTTTCAGAAGCGAATGGCAGATCATATGAGAATAAGCGAGGGGCAGGATTCATTTAGTGGACTACGGAGGCTTACACCCCTATCGACTTACGTCAGTCTATAGTCCTCTGAATCCAAAACCTGTCACCCAGGGTCTCGACCTAGACACCATCCATGTGCCCCTTACTCAGTTGAGAAAGCACTTAAGTGTTCGACAATTCTCCAAGTGTTAATAAAGGCCGCCCTCAACCTCAAATAACAACAAGCAAGCCCAAAAATAAAACAAACAGTAATTATAAACAGTAAAAATAAATAATTACAAAGAGTAAAACAAACAAACACTCTTTTTTTTTTTATATACAATTACAAATTTTCTAATTTTTTTTATTTTTATTTTTATTTTTATTTTTTTACAAACAAATAACGATAGTGAAAAGAAAACTTACCTTTTTACTCCCGAGGAAACCAGAAAATCACCAACAAGACTTCAACCTCAAGGTTTTTCAACCTTGACTTCCAAACGTATGCTCCGATGTATGTGGTATAATTTCCGATAAACCCGGATTATTTCCTATACAAAATTAAAAAGTTAGTAATAAATTTACAAAATAAAAACAAAATATTTACAATGTTAAAAATATGTCACAAATTATCTATACAAAATGAATAAATAAAATTTCCTATGTCTAAGTAAATTTTATTTACACAATACACTTACGTACGGGAACAGAGGACTTCAATGTGCAATGGGACTGAAACAGCTACCCATCTTAAAGTCATGTTTAATCCAATATACCTAAAGTGTACAAAAACATTTTCTTTTGCCTGAATATAGTTGAAAAAAAAGAAAGTTGATTCCAAGCGGTAACTCAAGGTGGACTTACGGCCTAGGTGCAATGCCTTGACTTAAATGACTTTCCGTGTTTTCAGAAGCGAATGGCCAGATCATATGAGAATAAGCGAGGGGCAGGATTCATTTAGTGGACTACGGAGGCTTACACCCCTATCGACTTACGTCAGTCTATAGTCCTCTGAATCCAAAACCTGTCACCCAGGGTCTCGATCTAGACACCATCCATGTGCCCCTTACTCAGTTGAGAAAGCACTTAAGTGTTCGACAATTCTCCAAGTGTTAATAAAGGCCGCCCTCAACATCAAATAACCTTACGGTAAAAATGAAGGGTTTAGGCCAATATTAATAAAAGGACCTTACCTATTTCCGTTCAAGTTACAACTTACAAAAACAAAAAAATAATCAACTATATAAAAGACACCTATATAACTTACTAAGTGTAACAAAATATCAACAAGTATAAATAAATATTATTCACAAATATTCACAAAATAATAGTTAGGAATTTTCAATCCCCGTCGACGGCGCCAAAAATTGATAGGCCCAAAATGAGCATCAATTTAAAAAAACCCTATCGGTAGTATAGTGTAAGTAGGGTATCGTTCACAACGGAGATCAAAGGGTGTACCTAACAAAAAATGTCACAAAGAATTAAATAAAATAAAGAATTATTATTAACAAGTATAAAGTATAAATATATACATATGTACAAAGTAAAAAGGGGAATTGAGAGATAAATTGAATGAAATAAATTAATTAAATTACAAAGAATAAATAAAATATGATGATGAAACACAAAGTATATAAAGTTCAGCCACATATACACAAGTTTACCAATCATTAGACCGAAAATTAACCAAGTTCCCTAGCCATGAAACCGAAACTAACATATGTGGAATGCCCACACGGGTTATCATTCCCCAAATAAAACCTCTTCTATGAAAATTAACCTAGTGAATGCTCATCTAGATTAAACAATTAAACATGCAAAGGTGATCAATCAATAACATATCTAACGCATAGGAAAAGAGTTGTTAATTAAAGTGCGCGACCTAGCGAACGCTCGTCTATCCGCGATCCTTCTTATTTTGATTCCGACCCGTTTGATAAGCCTTTACTACTTGTGAATTAGAATTAAAACCCTAATTCTAGCACAAATTACATGCAATCATCTTAAGTTTCGAACCTTAAAACAAGAACACATAAAAGATTCAATAAAACCGAATCAAATAAACGGAGTCACATAAGCTGCTAGAAGAACTAATTAATTAGGATCTAACAATCAAATAAACTCATAAAATATAGGCTGAAAATTATAAACGTCATGTCATGTTAACTAGTACAAAGAATAAACAAGCAACAAAGAGGAACTCAAAAAGAGTAATTAAAGAATGAGTTGAAGTACACCATATGGAAAGTAGGAAGAACTCGAAGATCACAAACTCTTAAATCCTCACGCGAGTAACTCAAAAGCCGAGATTCCCAAGGTGATGATGATGGTGGTGATGATGGTTGATGGCTGGTGGTAATGGTGTAAACAGCTCCCCTCCTCCTTGAAGACTTGAAAACCCTAAATACTAGAGAATGGAAAATATGATGTGAGATGGAGAAGAGAAAGAGGAGGGTTTGTCCCTCCCCATTGGGGTGTGTCTTTGTGAGAAGAATGAGGCTGCTATTTATAGGAGAATGGAGAGGAAGAAGAAGACAATGAAAGAAATAAAGAAAGAAAGGGAAGAGAAGTGGAATGTGAGTGGTAGAAAAGAAATGGTAAGTGGAATGGTGGAAATGTAGTCATATGGCAATGAACCATTTATTTAGGTAAAAGAAATCAAACACTAATATTGTGGGCAGAAAGAAGAGGAAAGAATATAGGGGTGAGTGGAGCATTGAAAATAAAAGAAGAGGAAAGAAATAAAAAGCAGACAGCACTGAGCAGTGCGCACTTAGAGCGGCATAATGGACGTTCCACCGGTTGGATGATTCTGAAATTTTATTTGGGAGCGGCTAACATCCGCATGCAGCGTGTATCAAAATTACAGCTAGATCTGACGGTGCAATTGAGAGATATGGGCTTCGCAAGTTGACTAATCTGCACAGGCAGAATGTCCGAAAATCTGGGCTTGGGCCTTTCCTCATGCTTTGTGAACCTGGGCCTTCCTTCATGGATTTGGGCCCCCTTCTTGAGTTTGGGCCCCATGGCAGACCACCTCTTAATGGGCCTCGCAAAAGCCCATTAGACTTCGTTTCTGCACATGTTCACATTAATACATCATTTTGGACTCAAATATGGAAACTAAGCTAAAATAGCAAAGTTACAATTAAATCATAGCCAAATAGTAGGGAAAACACATTAAAAACGTCACACTTTGTGCTCCTATCACTTTGGAGGGAGAGACCCAAGAGGTGTTGATTCGCATTTGTCTACGCGAGGCCTGGGCAGAACAGTGACTTTGGAGACAGTTTTCTTCACATCAGACCGTTGGAATGTAGTGAAACAAGTTGGGAAAGCTTCTTCTATGAGTCTTCTGTGCTCGGTGGAAATTTCTCTCTAATCAGACCGTTGGATCTGTCGCAATATTGGTTTTAAGGAGGAGTCCTCACTGCAATTTGACTTTCTGGAGGGTCACTTTGACCGGTTCTTCATTGCATTTCCGAAAGACTATCTCTGAGTTTCCAGTGGCCAAACTAAAGCTCTTTGAGTGTACTTCCCAACGCCACTGGAATCACTAAATTCAGATGCATATTCTTGAAGTTATACCCAAATCTTTGGGAGGAGGTCAATGCTGCATTGCTGCTTTCCCCTGTTTTCAAGTGATCCCGATGCAATCACACTCGCTAGTACATTTCGCACCCGAGGAGCAAACATATGGAAGTCAGGGCCTTGTGCCCTGAGGTTGGTGTCTATTTGAGGTTTCTCGGCTAGATAAGGGAGTCTACAAAGGGGGTTATCTTATCTCTATCTTCCGATTGCTTTATATTTTGTTATGTGTGCATTCGCCCGACTTCACTCTCCTCACTTTCACCAATTCGATTTTCATTGCTTTTAAACTCCTCACAACACCGAGGACGATGTTGGATTTAAGTGTGGGGGTGTGAGGTTGGGCTAAATTTAAGTTGTCTCACATTTTCGAACATTTTCGAACCACCAAAATTTTTGAATTTTTCAAAGTTTTCATCGTTCAGTCGACCCTTTGGTCGAACGGTCCACTGAAAATCCCTGGACGTTCGTCGACCGGTCGACGGAAATGTGTCGAACGGTCGACAGGTGCTTAAAATCGAAATTTTGAGAATTTTGAAACTTTGAAGATTGTTTGGTGTACTTTTATTGTCCTTTTCAACCCCAATGATGAATTTGAGCCCGTTAGGTTGTGAATTAAGCGGATAAAGAGCATGTGCTTAAACTTTATTGGATTGCCTTGTGATTAATTTATGTAATTGATGCTTGCTTGACACTTTGTGCACATTTGCCTTATTGATTGATCAATTGCAACTAGAGAAGCATGTGTAGACGATGTATTGACTTGCATATACCCTTTATGGTGAGATTTTGAGCCTTATTGATATGTATGCATCATTCATACATCCTTGTTCTTCATGTGTGTGCATTCCATTAGTTTACGAGACCTAGAACTTGCTCAAAGACCGCTTGAGGCTATGTGTTAGTTTGCAACGAATTGGAAATGATTAAGGCACTAGTTAAGCACCATGGCCAAACTAACATTCATCCCTTAAACACTAATCCACTAGGACTAACCCATTTGAGCCACATTCATCGTTTAGCCTTTCACTTCACCACCCACATCATCCTAACCCATGTTTTAACTTAAACACTAGCCATCCTTGTTCCGAAATGTTAATAAGACAATGATTGTGACTTCTTGTTTCTTTTATGCTTGGGAAATCTATGGGATTGTACAAAATGGCAAGTGTGGGGGTAGTTAGATAGAAAGAATTGAGGTTGTAAAGAAGAAAAGAAGTTGAGAAAATGAAAAAGAAAAGTGGTGTGTAAAAATAAGTTCAAAAAGAAAGTCCCAAAGAAAAGAAAATACAAAATGAGAAATTGTTGTTGAGAAAAAGAAAGAAAAAGGAGAAAGGAAGAAAGAAAAAAAAAAGGTTGTAGAAAAATAAAAGGTTGGAGAAGAATAGAGTTAGGTTGTTTGATTACGAAAGCATATGCAAAAGGAATGAGTTTCAAAGTCCTTGAATTGTCTTGTGAAACATTAGGAACATTTGACTTTCCATTCCCTTCATTTCATGCTAACCCTTTACCTTTGGCCCCATTACAACCATGTGAAAGCCCTTTTGATCCAATAAGTTGTGAGCTAATTAGTGGAAAGATGGTCATTGAGCAAGCTTATGGGGACGTAGCTCTTGGTTATGCTTTGAGAGCAAACACTTTACCCTAAACACAAGAGCGGAAATATTTAGTGAACCATGTGAGTTTAGCGGTTAAGCATGTCGATATGTGCCAATTTGATTGCTCTTGATTGATTATCTCATGGCTAGCACACACAACACCAAGCATGCATTGAATACATATCTTAATCACTTGGCAAAGCATGATGTTTATGTTGTGTGCTTGATTGAGTCTTGATGGATGGCTTAGTGGGCTTATTGAGGATATGGTTGGAAAGGCAATTGAATTTGTGTTGATTGGATTGTTGATTCTATTTGCTTGAGGACAAGCAAAGCTTAAGTGTGGGGGTGTGATTTGTATGCGATTTGCATACAAATTAGGCCTCTAATCATCATTATTGTGCTTGTCCAATGGCTATTTGTGAGTCTCTAATCCTTGTTTGCACACTTGTAGGTAAATTGAGCATCAAAACGATTTTGGGATCAAAAGGGAGCATTTTGGAGCATTTTAGTGGACTTCCGGCAAAAAGACGAAAAGTCAACCCGAGGACCAAAAGTCAACTCGTGGTCAACCCCGACTTTGGAGCATCAAAGTGTCAAAGGCCGAGTCCCGAGAATGAAGCACAAGAGAATTCCGGAAGATTGACCGAGAAACCGAAAAGTCAACTATGGTCAACTCCGAAGGTCAAAGTCAAGGTCCAAGTCAAGGTCAACCTTGTGATTCACAAATGTGCTCCCACATCATCAAGGACCACACTAGATTTGGTGAGGTGACATGTTGATTATTCCTCCCTTGTGATTTTCCTTCCTTGCCCTTCATTAAACCTTTGAGCCCTTAGATTAAACCCTACTTCATCCTAGCCCTTTATTCTTTCCCTTCTAGCCTATAAATACTTAGTACTTGCCCCATTAGAGGAGACCACCACTTCAGCCCCAAAATCCCTCACTTTTCCTTTCCCCTTTCCTCTCTTCCCCTTCCTCTTCGGATCAGCCTCTGCACGTCTGTCGACCGGTCGACAGAAGGTCGACGACCGGTCGACGCACGGCTGAGCAGCCCGATTCTGCCACTTCCACACCTCCTCTCCTCCACCATCCTTCATCAAACCTGTTCACCACGACGTTCTCCACCTCCACCACCATTTTGGGTCGCTGAATCACTCACCAAGGCATCAAGGTTCATCATCAAAGCCAAGGAGGAGCAAGAGAGCACCTATTGAGCATTCCTCATCTCTACTCTCTCTTTTCCTTATGTCTAGAGCTTTATTGTGTAATTTGATGATGTATATGTTGAGGATTAGTGAGTAGTAACTCTGTTGGGGACTAGGGTTGTGTGCCCTAGTCCAATTTGACTATGTGATGCTTGATTTGTGAATAAAATGCCTTTGTGATTGTGTGAATATGTGTGCTTACCCATTTCAATATGTGTTGGTTGCTTGTTCTTAGAATTTACCACCTCTTTGGCATGTTAACTAACCTATCTTGATGAGATTGTGTGAGATTGGTAACCTCACACACTCAAGGCAATTGGAAGCATATGTGATGAGTTGTAACTTGTTTGGGTCCCTAGTTTCGATGCTTTACGCCTCTTAAGCACTTTAGGGGATTCGGTATTAGGTAACGTAGAGGAATCCCCTATGACACCTAGAGAGTTGGAATGACCCTAATAAGGCATTCGAATACCTTAAGAAACACGGTCCTAGACCCATAACATGGCTAGGATACGGGGCTTGATTCACACACACATTGGCATGATTAATTTGATTGAAGCATTGCTAGTTACATTGGACTTGTGGTTTACCCGAAAACCCCAACATTCTCCTACATTGCGCACACTTTACATTATTTACTTGCTTGCTTTCCTTACTTGTTGGTTGCTTCATTTCATTTGCATCATTATCTTTCCAAAACCAATCTTGACACCACTACATCACTCATTGTCACATACTCACATTCACTCACTCATTCCACTTCTTATCTATTCCATCATAGCTAGAGCACTCATCACACACAAACCACCAAGGGATTAAGGAGCCCATCGATCCTCGTTGGAACGACAATCCCCCTTCACAATCTACTTACCCCATACTTTGACGGTTCGTCAGTATGAGTTTCAAAGTCGTTGATTTGTCTTGCAAACATGTGAAACATTTTTCATTTACAGTCCCTTCATTTACCATTCACCATTTACCATCCACCCTTTGGTCCCTGTTTCACCTGAAAGCCCTTATGATTTAATGACTTGTGGATTAATTGTAGAGAGTTGGTTGATGAGCAAGCTTATGGGAACGTTACTTGTGTAATTGTTTTGAGAGTAAACACTTAACCCTAAACACTGAGCGGAAATATTTAGTGATCATTGTGAGCTTTAGTGGTTAATGTTGTGTAGATGTGCCTATTGGATTGCATGCGATTAATTGTATACTCGGTGTTCACACACTTCACCCGAGCATGAATGAGATGTACATGTTAAATGCTTAGCAAATTCGTTAGCCTTGGTATATAATTTATATTCTTCGGATTATAACTCTTATGAACTCGCTGAGGGTTATGGTTGGAAAGACCATTCTGTTTTGTGTTGTTCTTGTGTTTGCTAGAGGACTAGCAGTAGCTAAGTGTGGGGGAATTTGATAGGAGCACAAAGTGTGACGTTTTTAATGTGTTTTCCCTACTATTTGGCTATGATTTAATTGTAACTTTGCTATTTTAGCTTAGTTTCCATATTTGAGTCCAAAATGATGTATTAATGTGAACATGTGCAGAAACGAAGTCTAATGGGCTTTTGCGAGGCCCATTAAGAGGTGGTCTGCCATGGGGCCCAAACTCAAGAAGGGGGCCCAAATCCATGAAGGAAGGCCCAGGTTCACAAAGCATGAGGAAAGGCCCAAGCCCAGATTTTCGGACATTCTGCCTGTGCAGATTAGTCAACTTGCGAAGCCCATATCTCCCAATTTCACCGTCAGATCTAGCTGTAATTTTGATACACGCTGCGTGTGGATGTTAGGTATTCGGTATTAAAATTTCAGAATCATCCAACCGGTGAAACGTCCATTATGCCGCTCTAAGTGCGCACTGCTCAGTGCTGTCTGCTTTTTATTTCTTTCCTCTTCTTTTATTTTCAATGCTCCACTCACCCCTATATTCTTTCCTCTTCTTTCTGCCCACAATATTAGTGTTTGATTTCTTTTATCTAAATAAATGGTTCATTGCCATATGACTTCATTTCCACCATTCCACTTACCATTTCTTTTCTACCACTCACATTCCACTTCTCTTCCTTTTATTTCTTTATTTCTTTCATTGTCTTCTTCTTCCTCTCCATTCTCCTATAAATAGCAGCCTCATTCTTCTCACCAATTCACCAATTCACACCCCAATGGGGAGGGACAAACCCTCCTCTTTCTCTTCTCCATCTCACATCATATTTTCCATTCTCTAGTATTTAGGGTTTTCAAGTCTTCAAGGAGGAGGGGAGCTGTTTACACGATTACCACCAGCCATCAACCATCATCACCACCATCATCATCACCTTGGGAATCTCGGCTTTTGAGTTACTCGCGTGAGGATTTAAGAGTTTGTGATCTTCGAGTTCTTCCTACTTTCCATATGGTGTACTTCAACTTATTCTTTAATTACTCTTTTTGAGTTCCTCTTTGTTGCTTGATTATTCTTTGTATTAGTTAACATGACATGATTTCTATAATTTTCAGCCTATATTTATGAGTTTATTTGATTGTTAGATCCTAATTAATTAGTTCTTCTAGCAGCTTATGTGACTCCGTTTATTTGATTCGGTTTTATTGAATCTTTTATGTGTTCTTGTTTTAAGGTTCGAAACTTAAGATGATTGCATGTAATTGGTGCTAGAATTAGGGTTTTAATTCTAATTCACAAGTAGTAAAGGCTTATCAAACGGGTCGGAATCAAAATAAAAAGGATCGCAGATAGACGAGCGTTCGCTAGGTCGCGCACTTTAATTAACAACTCTTCTCCTATGCGTTAGATATGTTATTGATTGATCACCTTTGCATGTTTAATTGTTTAATCTAGATGAGCGTTCACTAGGTTAATTTTCATAGAAGAGGTTTTATTTGGGGAATGATAACCCGTGTGGGCATTCCACATATGTTAGTTTCGGTTTCATGGCTAGGGAACTTGGTTAATTTTCGGTCTAATGATTGGTAAACTTGTGTATATGTGGCTGAACTTTATATACTTTGTGTTTCATCATCATATTTTATTTATTCTTTGTAATTTAATTAATTTATTTCATTCAATTTATCTCTCAATTCCCCTTTTTACTTTGTACATATGTATATATTTATACTTTATACTTGTTGATAATAATTCTTTATTTTATTTAATTCTTTGTGACATTTTTTGTTAGGTACACCCTTTGATCTCCGTTGTGAACGATACCCTACTTACACTATACTACCGATAGGGATTTTTTTAAATTGATGCTCCTTTTGGGCGTGTCATTCGTACCCAGTCACCAGCTGTAACGCGAAAATAAGATTGGGTAGCAGTGGGCCTCAATCGGACCAACATGGCTGCATGCAAAATTGCGTAGCCCCACGTAGAAATTGGAAGCTTGGTGCGCATGACCAAGGTTCATGCGATCATTTAATGAACGCTTCTACGATACCATTCTGGGTGTGAACATGGAAAACCATATGTTCAACATCAATCCCAAGGGACAGGCAATAATCATCGGAAAAACTTCGATGTAAACTCTCCGGTATTATCAAGTCTTCTGGACTTTATAGGATAATCCGAGTGGTGAGCCCTCTAGGCGAGAGTTTAGCGAAAACAGCGTTTCTTGTGGACAATAAACTTGTGACCATCTTGTCGATGCATCAACCAGTACCATGAAATATTTATATGGTCCGCAGGCTGGTTGGATAGGTCCACTATATCACCTTGGATTCTCGCAAGGGAATTACGATACTAGTTTGGTGGGCTTTACATGAATTGGTTTGAGATTTGTCTTTCCAATAGAGCAAGCTGGGCATGGGCTTTTCGGATTAATCACGAAATTTTTTCTTCCAAGAGAATGCCCGTGTGATGCATTTATAGTTCTAAGCATCGTATTATGACCCGGATGTCCCAGACGGTCATGCCACAACATATAAGTGCTCTTATCAATCGGCGCCTGGCGAATAATAATGTTATTTTCAATCAAGTGTATTGTGGTAACATAAAGACCACTTGAAAGACATCTCAATTTCTCCAAGATACGCTTTTTGCCGTATTTAGTGGAGCTTATGTGTAAAGGAAATCCACACCATTTTCATGAGCGGTTTCAACATGATATTTATTTTCTCGAATGTCCTTAAAACTCAGTAAGGTTCGACAGGACCTATGAGTATATAAGGCCTCAGATATGGTTATAGGGGTACCATTGGACAACGTGAATTGGGCTTTACCAAAGCCTTCGATTGGGGTCGACGGGCCCGAAATCGTTGTCACTGAGGTTACATTAGGCGTGAAGTTGATGAAATACTTATGATCTTTCAAGATAGTGTGAGTGGTATCACTATCAGCCAGACAATCAACTTCCCCACAAGTCATGCCTAATAGTATAATAATTTAAAGCCGGTCACAATGTCAAAGGAATTTGCTCAAAAATACTTTAAATTATTTCGAGAAATGTTGAAACATGATTCGTAAACAAAACCATAATCCAAAAGAAAGCGTAAACATTTATGTAGATGGGCTACACTTAGGCCCAATTATTATCATGAAAATTGAGAAAAATAATCCAAATCCATTTCAGCGACAAAGTCGGCTGTCTCAAGAGTTGCCTCTAGAGTAATTTCGACCACATAAATTTTGGGTTTATTGCATTGCTAATGATATGTACAACCACAACGATAGCAGCGATTGGGCTCGGGGACTTTATCTTTTGCTTAGGGACAATCGGCCCTGTTGTTGTCACTTTCTCGAGGCTATCTCAAATTTCATGGGGCCAAAGGTCCACAGTTTGAGAGTCCAAACCTCGCCTGGTTGGATGAGCACGAGGCTCGAGGCGGTTTTGAGGTAAATGGGACGACGGGCCCATGTCTAAGTTCTCAGGTTGTGGACAAAGTCCACAAGCAGCATTAGCCTTTGGATAAGGGTACGCCCAAGAGTGGAAAGTCAAGTTTGATCGAAATTTGTTTCTACGACAGGAGAAACTTGATTTATGTATCATATAAATCAATTAGTTTATATGTTCATGATAATGTTTACGGATTAGACATGTGAACATAAGTTCTACTTCGAAAATCTTCTGGTTCGAAACATGTAATCATGGTTTTGTGAGAAATAAAATTCTCATGGATTTATATCGAAATCGACAGGTCGATATAGATGAAATCTGCTGGTCATCATTTGGCAAACACATATATATTTTCTACCACATATATAATTTGTACCACATAATTGCGAGAAAATAAACAATTCTAGAATGAAAAGTTATTTACTCAACCATTTCGGTAGCTCCAATTAAATACGACCAGATAAGGTAGGGTGAGGTTTTTGGTAGAGCGAGGCTCACTTAATACCGAACCTCATTCGGAATAGTGTCAGTAGACATCGCATCCAATTGGGTGAGCCTAGTCGTGGAAGATTCATAACCTTTTGTGACTTAATGTGGAGATATATGTGCCATGTGTATCATTTTATATGCTTTTATTTTTGATTTAGTGATCAAGTAATCAAACAAAAATAATAAAGCATATGCAATCCAAATTATAATTTCTCTTGTCCTAATATTAAATAGGGTTCATGCTCAATAGTTATGGTGCACTATTTTTCAAGGATTGAAAAATTAAAAATCATAACTTACTTGAGAAATGCACCTAAAATAAATTTAGGGTTCCACGAGTCAAAAAAAAATCACCAACAAATTTGGGTTGCTTCCTTCGAACTTCGTGACGGTGTTCGTCGTTCATCGTTCTTCCTCCTTGTTCTTCAAACTTGGAACAGTGCTGATAACATGTTGTGAGTCGCCTATTAACTCAAGGTGAAAAGAGAGAAAAACAAGAAAGCAAAGCGTAGAGTGAATCGATTGATATTGATCAATAGGTGTGTCAAATGGTGATGCCTCAACCTCTTTATATAGTGGAGAGGTTGAGGTGTATTCTGATATGCGGTATTTACCGACGTCATTAATTATTACCTAAACTTCCTAACAATTTGTCGTTGTAAAGTATAATGGGAAGTAGAGGGTTTTTCCACAGATGATTGTTTATTTACTTTTCTAATGTCACAAAATTAATTAAACTATACAATAATATTTCTATTTACAAATGTACAATATATACAAAAGTGTTGTTTTTGGGTTTTTGAAAATATTTTGAAAACAAGAAATAAATAAAAGGAAATATTTTTGGTTTTTAATCTTTTTGAAAATAAAACAAGAAAAACACAAATTCAATTACAATTCAAACTAACACAATTAAATAAACACACCAAGAATAAAATGATTAAACTAACACACAAATGAATCAAAAACATATTTTTGGGTTTTTCATAATATAATTAAATCACACAATATTCAAATTAAACAATTATTCAAAATACAAATAAATCAAATAAATCACACAACAAATATAATTAAAAAGAGTTTGAGAGAAAGAAATGCTCAATGAATATCGGTGAAGTCTCGGGAAGTCGGGTGTAGTTAGCAGATTGGGCTAGGGCCTTGCGGGTGTCAACAGTAATTTGGGCCTTGGGGCAATTGGACTTTTGTCAACAGACCAACCTGGTTTGACCTCTTTTGAGTTGAAAAGTCAACTCATTCATCCCATGCGTTGTTCTCTTCCCCGTGGTTCAGCCTTCATTTTCTTTTTCAATTTCTTCTCTTCTTCTTTCTTTATTCTTGCTGCATACCTCCATTAGAGAGAGAGAGAGATGAAAGCTCTGGTGAGGCCGTGAGGGATTGACGGCGTGGTTGGCTTGAACACAGATGGATCGATGGTGGCAGAGATGCACCCAGGCCGGTCTGGGCTTGGATCGACGCCGGTTTGAGAAACGCCATGGCTGAACTGGAACAGCGAAATCGACGGCGTGGGCTTCTGTAAATGATGATTCCGATGGTGGTGTTCGATGGTGATGCCGGCATGGGTCCTGCGAAATGAATTGAACATGAGATTAGTGGTGATGGATTTTGATGTGAATGATTATGATTATGGTGATTGTGATTATGAAATGTAATTGCAGGTAAATGGAAATCCGAGAGAAGGCTCGGCGCTAGAGGTGCGGATGAGTTCTGGGCTTGTGGTGATTCAAAACCGTCTGGCACCGGGGCTTGACGCGGCTGTGCACTTCCAGAACGGTGGTGAAACTGGTGAACGAGCATGGACTCGGCGGTAGCAGCAGAAGAGAGAGGGTCGGCTTCTGGGATGAGCGGCAGAGTAGTGACTGAGTTTGTGTGGTGCAGTGATTGTGATTATGAGGTTGCTTGCTCTTTGAATTGCAGGTTGATTCACGGTGGTGGTTCTGTGATTTTGTGGTGATTGAGAGATTGTGGCCGGGGGGAGTAATTTGGTTAATTGCAGGGAGCTTGAGAGGAACAGAGAGGAGGAAGAGAAATAGAGGGTGAGAGCAGAAGTGTAGCTGGGAGAGCTACACACGCAAGCCAGAGAAAGGGAGAGAAAGGGAGAAGAGGGTGGAAGAGAAGGGAGAAGCCTCCCCCCCGGCCTATTCAAAACAGAGCAGACTTTGGTATTTAAAGAGAGGGAAGAAGTGAGCTTTGTAGGTGGGTGAGGAATCAGACAATGGTGGAGTGATGAACTGGATGGACAACTCAAACATGGAATTTGAATTCAAAGTGAAGGAGCGGGTGAAATGGTGCGATGATGGTGGAAGATTAGCTGGAGATTCTGCCGGTTGGAATAGAACGGTGAAGCACATGCTGCAGCCAAAATAAAACAAAAGAAGAAGATAAAGAAAAATAAAATAATAAAAAGAAATATAAATATATATAAAATATAAAAATGAATATAAAAATAAATATAAATATAAATAAACATAAAATATAAACAAGAGAAAATAAAATGGAGATTTAAAATATGTTTCACCACCGCGTGTGGTGGTTGCGCCTCCATGAGTGGTGATTCGCCGGTAAAATTGCCGGGATTCGAAACGTCTTTCGAAATCTTCGTACACGTTCTGATTTCCACATCCGAGGAATGACCGGTGTCATTAAATAATCGAAAAGTCACGGTTGACTTTCCGAAATTGCGCTGTAAATCTCCAAAATTCACCTTTTATGTGTAAATTAGCATTTTTCACATATTTTCCCTGAAAACACGAAAACAAACATTAAACCGACAAATAAGCTTTCAGAATAGCATCCATCCAAGTATTTAGAGCACTTTGTGAACGTATTTTACGTTCACATCACACCCCCACACTTGAACTTTTGCTAGTCCTCTAGCAAACACGGAACTAAAAACAGAACAACACAAAAACAGAAAAGGAAACACAAAACAGAAATTCTTTCCAACCATAACCCTCAACGAGTTCAAAGAATTATAATCAGGAGAATAAATACTATATACCAAGGCTCACGAATTTGCTAAGTATTTAACATGGACATCTCATTCGTGCTCGAGTGAAGTGTGTGAAAACCGAGTGTACAATTAATTTCAAACAATCAAATAGGCACATATGAACAACATTAACCACTAAAACTCACAAGATTCACTAATATTTCCGCTCAGTGTTTAGGGTTAAGTGTTTACTCTCATAACAATTACACAAGTAGTGTTCCCATAAGCTTGCTCATCAACCAACTCTCCACAATTAATCCACAATTCATTAAATCATAAGGGCTTTCAATGGTGTAATGAGGCCAAAGGGTGAATGGTGAATCATGAATGGTGAAAAATGAATGAAGGGACTAGAAATGAGAAATGTTTCACATGTTTGCAAGACAAATCAACGACTTTGAAACTCATACATATGCTATACCCGAAACAACTTTCTTATTTTCCTCCAACCTTTTATTGAAAATAATACAAGAAAATAACTCTATTTTTTTTTCTTTCTTTTCTATTTTTTTTTCTTTTATTTTTTTCTTGAGGAACTTTATTCCTTCTTTTTGTTTTTGATTTTTTTTTTCTTTCTTTGAACAATTACAACAAAATAAAATGCACCCCCATACTTGCCTTTTGGTACATAGTATACATCCGAAGCATAAGAATATAAGAAGTCACTATCATCGTCTTGCAAACACAATAAAACAAGGGTGAGATGGTGTGGGTGAACAAAAGAAACGGCTAATAAGTGATTAGTTCAAAAGGGGATTCCTAAAGTTCGTGTTTAGATGGATGGTGAATATTTTGGCCATGGTGCTCAACTAATGCCTTAATCATTTTCAATTCATCACAGATTAATAAAAAGTTTCAAGAGGTCTTTGAGCAAGTTCTAGGTTCAAAACTCATGAATTGTGCACACATGAAGAACGAGTAAATGTATGAATGATGCATACATGTGAATATTCAAGATGCTCAAATCCTCACATTTTCTCGGTATGCATGACAATGTATGTTCAAATGTGCTTGTCGGATTGCAATCAACTAATCGAAACAGGTTATGTGAACATGCAAATTCGAGCAATCACAAGTTATGCAAATTAAATCCAAAGCAAATCACAGAAAGCCTTGACATATAATAAACATTCTCAAAATCATAACAATTAAACTCAATTCATCATTGGGATTGGAAAGAACAAAACACACCACAAATAAACACACAAAAACAGAAAACAGAAGCAAATATTTTTGTAATTTTTGATTTTTTGATTTTTTTGATTTTTTTTTCAATTTACGTAACAATACGTGACCACAGTGACTTACTTAGTGCAATGGTAGGTTCAAAGTCGTATGAGTTGTCTTGCAAACATGTGAAACATTTTTCATTTCCAGTCCCTTCATTCATCATTCACCATTCACTATTCACCATTCACCCTTTGACCCCCATTACACCATTGAAAGTCCTTATGATTTAATGATTTGTGGATTAATTGTGGAGAGTTGGTTGATGAGCAAGCTTATGGGAACATTACTTGTGTAATTGTTATGAGAGTAAACACTTAACCCTAAACACTGAGCGGAAATATTTAGTGAATTTTGTGAGCTTTAGTGGTTAATGTTGTTCATATGTGCCTATTTGATTGCTTGAAATTAATTGTACACTCGGTTTCCACACACTTCACTCGAGCACGAATGAGATGTCCATGTTAAATACTTAGCAAATTCGTGAGCCTTGATATATAATTTTTATTCTTCTGATTATAATTCTTGTGAACTCGTTGAGGGTTATGGTTGGAAAGAATTTATGTTTTGTGTTTCCCTTTTGTTTTTGTGTTGTTCTGTTTTTAGTTCCGTGTTTGTTAGAGGACTAGCAAAAGTTCAAGTGTGGGGGTGTGATGTGAACGTAAAATACGTTCACAAAGTGCTCTAAATACTTGGATGGATGCTATTTTGAAAGCTTATTTGTCGGTTTAATGTTTGTTTTCGTGTTTTCAGGGAAAATATGTACGTGAAAAATGTAAATTTACACATAAAAGGTGAATTTTGGAGATTTACAGCGCAATTTCGGAAAGTCAACCGTGACTTTCCAATTATCTGATGACACCGGTCATCATTCGGAAGTGGAATATAACATTGTACGAAGATTTCGAAAGACGTTTCGAATCCCGGCAATTTTGCCGGCGAACCACCACTCACGGAGGCGCAACCACCACACGCGGTGGTGAAGCATATTTTAAATCTCTATTTTATTTTCCCTTGTTTTTATTTATTTTTATTCTACTTTAGTTTTTATTTTATAATTATTTCTTTTATTATTTTATTTTTCTTTTCTTTTGTTATTTTATTATTTTCTTTTGTTTGTGTCTCTTTGCAGCCATGTTCACGTTCTTCTTTGGGATTCTTCTCCAGCTCGTAATCAATCCACCCACTTCTCTTTGAATTTGAATTCAAACGGCAATCCAGCTTTTGAGCATCTCCATTCTCTTCCACCATCCCACCTTTCCAGCTGCACCCACCGAGATCATTGTTTTCCCCTCTTCAAATAGACAGGCTCGCTTCATTCTTCACAGGCGGGGGGCTTCTCCCTTCTCCTTCTCCCTTTCTTTCCCTTTCTCTCGGCGACCGTGTACAACCACCATGGCTGTGCCTTCTTTTCTCCCCCTTCTATTTCTCTTCCTCCTCTCTCGTTCCTCTCAAATTCCCTGCAAACAACCACAATTTCCCCCCCCCGGCCACAAGCTCTCAACCACACCCACCAATCATCTCTCTGCACCCACACCATCATCGCAGTCCATCACCATAATCACAACCTGCAATCACAAAATCACAAAGCCCATGGTTTAGAATTTAATCAATCACCATCTTTCCAATCTCTGTTCTTTTGCAGGTTTAGAAATTCACCACAAGCCAAGCCGCCGGCGTCGTCCCCGTGCTCCTCTTCACCGCAAATCCCGAAGCAGCACCGTCGTCGCTCTGCCCAGCCATCGCCATCGCCGGTCGCTTCAATCCACTGCCGTCAATCTAATCAGCGCCGCCATCATGCCGAGAGCCCTCTCTCGCCACCGTGAAACCCGAGCCCGAGCTCGGAATTCCACGTCTTCGTTCTTGCCATCAACCACGACGATTCCATGCTCGGATCCCGGCCTCACCGCCGCAAGCCTCCTTGCCGCGCCGTCACCGTCGACCCAATCAGCTCTGCCGCCATCCCGTGCTCTGCCGCTCCTCTCACCTGCTCCCAAGCAGCACCGGCGCCATCGATCGCACCACGGCGTCAATCACCGCCACGATCCAAGCCGACAATCGCCCAAGCAGTTCTCTTTCCGGCGGCGTCTCTCCCTCTGCTGCCGGCGTTCCCAACTCGTGCTCTCATCTCTCTCTCTAATGTTAGAGAAGAAATGATAGGAGCACAAAGTGTGACGTTTTTAATGTGTTTTCCTTACTATTTGGCTATGATTTAATTGTAACTTTGCTATTTTAGCTTAGTTTCCATATTTGAGTCCAAAATGATGTATTAATGTGAACATGTGCAGAAACGAAGTCTAATGGGCTTTTGCGAGGCCCATTAAGAGGTGGTCTGCCATGAGGCCCAAGATGGAAGGCCCAAATCCATGAAGGAAGGCCCATGTTCACAAAGCATGAGGAAAGGCCCAAGCCCAAATTTTCGGACAATCTTCCTGTGCAGATAGGTCAAATTGAGAGGCCCATATCTCTCAATTGCACCGTCAGATCTAGCTGTAATTTTGATACACGCTGCAAATGGATGTCAGTTATTCCCAAATAAAATTTCAGAAGCATCCAACCGGTGGAACGTCCATTATGCCGCTCTAAGTGCGCACTGCTCAGTGCTGTCTTCTTTTTATTTCTTTCCTCTTCTTTTATTTTCAATGCTCCACTCACCCCTATATTTTTTCCTCTTCTTTCTACCCACAATATTAGTGTTTGATTTCTTTTATCTAAATAAATGGTTCATTGCCATATGACTTCATTTCCACCATTCCACTTACCATTTCTTTTCTACCACTCACATTTCACTTCTCTTCCTTTTCTTTCTTTATTTCTTTCATTGTATTCTTCTTCCTCTCCATTCTCCTATAAATAGCAGTCTCATTCTTCTCACCAAAACACCCCCCAATGGGGAGGGACAAACCCTCCTCTTTCTCTTCTCCATCTCACATCATATTTTCCATTCTCTAGTATTTAGGGTTTTCAAGTCTTCAAGGAGGAGGGGAGCTGTTTACACCATTACCACCAGCCATCAACCATCATCACCACCATCATCATCACCTTGGGAATCTCGGCTTTTGAGTTACTCGCGTGAGGATTTAAGAGTTTGTGATCTTCGAGTTCTTCCTACTTTCCATATGGTGTACTTCAACTTATTCTTTAATTACTCTTTTTGAGTTCCTCTTTGTTGCTTGTTTATTCTTTGTACTAGTTAACATGACATGACGTTTATAATTTTCAGCCTATATTTTATGAGTTTATTTGATTGTTAGATCCTAATTAATTAGTTCTTCTAGCAGCTTATGTGACTCCGTTTATTTGATTCGGTTTTATTGAATCTTTTATGTGTTCTTGTTTTAAGGTTCAAAACTTAAGATGATTGCATGTAATTAGTGCTAGAATTAGGGTTTTAATTCTAATTCACAAGTAGTAAAGGCTTATCAAACGGGTCGGAATCAAAATAAGAAGGATCGCGGATAGACGAGCGTTCGCTAGGTCGCGCACTTTAATTAACAACTCTTCTCCTATGCGTTAGATATGTTATTGATTGATCACCTTTGCATGTTTAATTGTTTAATCTAGATGAGCGTTCACTAGGTTAATTTTCATAGAAGAGGTTTTATTTGGGGAATGATAACCCGTGTGGGCATTCCACATATGTTAGTTTCGGTTTCATGGCTAGGGAACTTGGTTAATTTTCGGTCTAATGATTGGTAAACTTGTGTATATGTGGCTGAACTTTATATACTTTGTGTTTCATCATCATATTTTATTTATTCTTTGTAATTTAATTAATTTATTTCATTCAATTTATCTCTCAATTCCCCTTTTTACTTTGTACATATGTATATATTTATAGTTTATACTTGTTAATAATAATTCTTTATTTTATTTAATTCTTTGTGACATTTTTTGTTAGGTACACCCTTTGATCTCCGTTGTGAACGATACCCTACTTACACTATACTACCGATAGGGTTTTTTTTAAATTGATGCTCAAATTGGCCGTGTCAGTTTTTGGCGCCGTCGACGGGGATTGAAAATTCCTAACTATTATTTTGTGAATATTTGTGAATAATACTTGTTTATACTTGTTGATATTTTGTGAATAATACTTGTATATATTTGGTTACACTTAGTAATTTATTTAGGTGTTTTTTATATAGTTGATTATTTTTTTGTTTTTGTAAGTTGTAACTTGAACGGAAATAGGTAAGGTCCTTTTGTTAATATTGGCCTAAACCCTTCATTTTTACCGTAAGGTTATTTGAGGTTGAGGGCGGCCTTTATTAACACTTGGAGAATTGTCGAACACTTAAGTGCTTTCTCAACTGAGTAAGGGGCACATGGATGGTGTCTAGGTCGAGACCCTGGGTGACAGGTTTTGGATTCAGAGGACTATAGACTGACGTAAGTCGATAGGGGTGTAAGCCTCCGTAGTCCACTAAATGAATCCTGCCCCTCGCTTATTCTCATATGATCTGGCCATTCGCCTTCTGAAAACACAGAAAGTCATTTAAGTCAAGGCATTGCACCTAGGCCGCAAGTCCACCTTGAGTTACCGCTTGGAATCAACTTTCTTTTTTTTCAACTATATTCAGACAAAAGAAATTGTTTTTGTACACTTTAGGTATATTGGATCAAACATGACTTTAAGATGGGTAGCTGTTTCAGTCCCATTGCACATTGAAGTCCTCTGTTCCCGTACCTAAGTGTATTGTGTAAATAAAATTTACTTAGACATAGGAAAATTTATTTATTCATTTTGTATAGATAATTTGTGATACATTTTTAACTTTGTAAATATTTTGTCTTTATTTTGTAAATTTTGTTACTAACTTTTCAATTTTTATAGGGAATAATCCGGGTTTATCAGAAATTCTACCACATACATTGGAGCATACGTTTGGAAGTCAAGGTTGAAAAACCTTGAGGTTGATCTCTTGTTGGTGATTTTCTGGTGTCCTCGGGAGTAAAAAGGTAAGTTTCTTTTGCACTCTAGTTATTTAATTGCTTATTTTTAAAAAATAAAAAAATAAAAAAATAGAAAATTTGTAATTGTAAATAATAAAAAAAAGAGTGATTGTTTTGTTTTACTATTTGTCATTATTTATTTTTACTGTTTATAATTATTGTTTTTTTTTGGGCTTGTTTGTTTGCTTGTTGTTTTTTAGTATTGGGCCTTAAGCCCATTTGTTTTGTCGGTTTGAGTTTGGGTTTCGAAAAAAAAATAAAAAAAAAATTAGTTAATTAAATTTAGCCCATTGGGCTCGTGTCATTTCCAACCCCAAAACCCGTAACCCAAGCCCATTAGTGTGTCGGGCCTGTTCGTTTTTAGGCCCATTAGTTTAAGCCCACCAATAATGGGCCGGAGTTTTCTTTGGCCCAGGCCCACTTTAAGGCCCAGACCATTACGATGGCCCAGGCCCGTTTAAAGTGTCGGCAACCTTTGCGCGTGTGCTACGCGTTTTCACTGTTCACTTTACGACTTTCGCGTAAAGATTTAGTTAAATAAAAAGAAAAATTCTTATTGGACCGTCCCACGACTTTCGCGTCGGCACGATAATTAAAAATAAAAATAAAAAAATAAAAAATGAAAAAAAAAATTTGATTGGGCCGACGGACGACTTTTGCGTCGGCCGATTTGTTTAATAATCCGCATGCGTGTCAACTGTAGCCTTTGCGACTTTCGTCGCTCGATCCGCAATTTGCGGATCTGTGTCTGTGGCACGTGTGCGTACGTGCGTCTGTTCCTTTCCCTTGGTTTGTGTCTATGTGCTTCATTCCATTCATTTTGCATTCATTTTCACTTAGTTCCCTTTTAGTCTCTCTAAATTTTCTCTCGTTTGTTCATACTGTTCTTCACTTGTTCTTCGTTGTTCTTAGTTATTTTTCCGAAAGCTATCCTCCCTCCCAACCTAGAAATGGCCAAAAGAGTGAATTCTTTCAGTGAGTTGTTTCATTCTAGTCCTCCGGAGAGTGATTTCTTTGAAGGCTTGGATGAAATCATTCCACCAAGCATTCTAGATACTGTTAATGCTATCATGCCGGATGTGCCGGAACCGTAACCGAACCACAAGCACCAATCCAGCCGCTCGATCCACATGTTGTTGTTGTTGCTGGTCCTTCCCGAAGCGTACGAGAGGCCCGAGGACGAGATTCACCAAGGACCAAAATGATGCGTTGACCGAGTTCTACACGGTGAATCCTAACCCACTCAAACTGCACAGAGCAAGGTTTGCTATAGAACTCGGGTTAACTGAAAATAAGGTCTACAACCGGGGAAGGAGATTTCATGATAAGCACGGTATCCCGTCGAGGAGCAGATTTATGCCGATCTAATAAGAAGAAACGAGGAGCTGATGAGTAAGAATGAGGAGCTTCAAGAGCAGAACCAGAAACTCATTGATGCTCTTCACGGCGGCATTTGTCCCCGGTGTGGAGGTCCCGTTCCGCACCCGGATGTGCAACGATCAAGGTTCGAAGTTGTTCCTCCGGAGCCTCTTCTTGTCTTGTCGGATGATTCAATCGACATGGATGACTTGCGAAGGGATGTGCGGAGCCTCATGCCAACATTAGTCGAGCGCTCATCCTCTCAGCGTGCCATCCGACAACATTCCGGACCTGCTCATGATCTCGTTGGGTTAAATTCCGACCTGATCGCCGATATCGTGAACAAAGCCAAAGACGAACTCCTTCTCTTGGCCGCGGCTCGTTTTCCCCCGTGGATCTTTTCATCAAATCCCAAGCACTTCCATTCATCCCGAGACTCTTAATCATGCCGAGTACTTGCGAGTGTCTCAACGAGCCGAGCCTACACCATATTTCATATCGAAGCCTCGAGATACTCAACAGAACCATTCACCGAATCCGACCACCATCGTTCGGATTTTAATGGATGTTGGTCAATGGTTGCTCATCTTCTGTAGCTTGGTCACCAATGCCCATACCTTGGAGGTCCTGTTCTCCGGGATAGAAGAAAGCTACAAGGAGCGAGTGCAAGTGATGTCTGCCGAGTTCCTAGTGCCAACACACAACGTTTCAACTCGTGAAGTCCAATTTGTTCGTTCCTCTCACCAACAATTGGATGGAAGTTGGATTGTTGTGGATGTCTCTGTGGATGAAATGAGCTCAAATCCAAGGCCTTCCGTGAGATCAAGATGCCGAAAACGTCCTTCCGGATGCCTGATACGGGATCTGCAGAATGGATCCTCCTTTGTCACGTGGGTGGAGCATGTTGATGTGCGAGAAAAAGATTTAACCCCCTTATTTAAACCTTTTGTTGAATCAGGTTTTGCATATGGAGCGAAGCGTTGGTTGGCACCTCTTCAACGACATGGCGAGCGCTACATGTGCGTGACGGGGATTCACACTTCACCTAGTGACTCAATCATTTCACCAGGAGGGAGAAAAAGCCTTGCTAAGATGGCAAACCAGATGGCGGTAAGTTTCTTCAACGACATCACCAACTCGACTTACCATCATTGGACTGCATCAAACAAAACGGGAGACACACATATGGAGGTCAGGACCAACAAGCGAAGGGGTGATCCTAGCCAACCCCTTGGACTCGATCGTACTGCTGGCTGTTCTGTCAAGCACTTCTCCCATCACACAAGAATCTTTGATTTTATCAAAGACGTACAGACAAGGCATTTATGGGATAGTGTGTCGATAGACAGTTCAGTACATGTGCTTACAAACTTCACCACTGGTCTTGACCCACGAAATTCTATCTCCGTTTTGGGCATAAGTAATCACGTCGACTTCCTCATACTCCAGGAGTGCTTCACAGATTCAACGGGGTCGTACGTGATTTATGCGCCTATCGATCAAGCAACCTTCCAGTCCATGTTATGTGGAGTTGACCCGGAGCCTTTTCAATTGATGTCATCTGGCTTCTCCATTCTACCTGATGTATCCGGAGACGTACTTGATGGAACTCTACTGACGTTAGTGTTCCAGATCTCAGTGAAGGCTAATTCAGCCAGACGTGCTGTGGATTTGGCAACAGGCACGGTACAGGACACGCTCAAAAGGATCAAAGCCGCAGTCAACTAAGGAGCAAACATTGGATGCAAGGCCCTGCTAGCCTTGTTTGTGACTGTTGGTGACTACCTTCGGGAGGAGCTTCACGATCTTCAAAGGGGAGTATTTCTGTTTCCCTTTTCATCTACTTAACTGTTGTGTGTTTATTTTTGTTGGTGTGTTTATTTCTGTTTGTATTTTCAATTCAATAACCATGCTTGAATTTTTCATTTTCGTGAAATATTTGTCAACATTGAGGACAATGTTTAATTCAAGTGTGGGGGGAAGGTTTATTAAAAAGAAAAGAAAAAATTTGAAAAATTCAAAAAAAAAAAATTCAAAAAAAAAATTTACTTGTTTTTGTTTTCTACGGTCACAATATATCGACTAGATCATACTTACTCCCTTGGTAGCGTTGAACCTACCATTGCACTTAGTAAGTCACCGTGGTCACGTATTGTTACCCTAATAAAAAAAAATTGAAAAAGAAAAAAAAAAAAAATAGTTTTGTAAGCTCGTTTGTTTCGCACTGGCTTTGGAGCTATCGAGTCTTAGAAAGTGCTTGTTCGTTTATTTGTGCTATATCATTTTAAAAAAAAATCAATCAAAAAAATCAAAAAATCAAAAATTACAAAAATATTTGCTTCTGTTTTGTGTGTTTTGTGCTTTGTTCTTTCCAATCCCAAGGATAAATTGAGTTTAATTGTTGTGATTAGGAGAATGTTTATTATATGTCAAGGCTTTGTGATTTGCTTTGAATTTAATTTGCATAACTTATGATTGCTCGAAAATTCTATGTTCACATAACATGTTTCGATTAATTGATTGCAATCCGAGAAGCACATTTGAACATACATTGTCATGCATACCCAGAAAATGTGAGGACTTGAGCCTATTGAATATTCACATGTATGCATATTTCATACATTTACTCGTTCTTCATGTGTGCACAATTCATGAGTTTTGAACCTAGAACTTGCTCAGAGACCACTTGAAACATTTTGTTAATCTGTAATGAATTAGAGATGAGTAAGGCATTAGTTGAGCACCATGGCCAAAGTATTCACCATCCATCTAAACACGAACTTTAGGAATAACCCTTTTGAACTAAACACTCATCAGCCGTTTCTTTTGTTCACCCACACCATCTCACCCTTGTTTTATTGTGTTTGCAAGACGATGATAGTGACTTCTTGTGTCTTTTTGCTTCGGATTTTTATGGTATATACCAAAAGGCAAGTGTGGGGGTGCATTTTATTTAGTTGTATTTGTTCAAAGAAGAAAGAAAAAAAAAATCAAAAACAAAAAGAAGGAATAAAATTCCTCAAAGAAAAAAAAAGAAAAAGAGAAAAAAGAAAGAGAAATTCCAAAAATAGAGTTATTTTCTTGTATTATTTTCAATAAAAGGTTGGAGGAGAATAAGAAAGTGGTTTCGGGTATAGCATAGGTATGAGTTTCAAAGTCGTTGATTTGTCTTGCAAACATGTGAAACATTTTTCATTTCCAGTCCCTTCATTCACCATTTACCACTCACCATTTACCATCCACCTTTGGTCCCTGTTTCACCTGAAAGTCCTTATGATCTAATGAGTTGTAGATTAATTGTGGAGAGTCGGTTAATGAGCAAGTATATGGGAACATTACTTGTGCAATTGTTATGAGAGTAAACACTTAACCCTAAACACTGAGCGGAAATATTTAGAGATCATTGTGAGCTTTAGTGGTTAATGTTGTTTCGATGTGCCTATTGGATTGCATGAGATTGATTGTATACTTGGTTTTCACACACTTCACCCGAGCATGAATGAGATGTACATGTTAAATGCTTAGCAAATTCTTTAGCCTTGGTATATAATTTTTATTTTGTTGATTACAACTGTTGTGAACTCGCTGAGGGTTATGGTTAGAAAGACAATTCTGTTTTGTGTTTCCTTTTCTGTTTTGTGTTGTTCTTGTGTTTGCTAGAGGACTAGCAGTAGCTAAGTGTGGGGGATTTGATAGGAGCACAAAGTGTGACGTTTTTAATGTGTTTTCCTTACTATTTGGCTATGATTTAATTGTAACTTTGCTATTTTAGCTTAGTTTCCATATTTGAGTCCAAAATGATGTATTAATGTGAACATGTGCAGAAACGAAGTCTAATGGGCTTTTGCGAGGCCCATTAAGAGGTGGTCTGCCATGAGGCCCAAGATGGAAGGCCCAAATCCATGAAGGAAGGCCCATGTTCACAAAGCATGAGGAAAGGCCCAAGCCCAAATTTTCGGACAATCTGCCTGTGCAGATAGGTCAACTTGAGAGGCCCATATCTCTCAATTGCACCGTCAGATCTAGCTGTAATTGTGATATACGCTGCAAATGGATGTCAGTTATTCGCAAATAAAATTTCAGAAGCATCCAACCGGTGGAACGTCCATTATGCCGCTCTAAGTGCGCACTGCTCAGTGCTGTCTGCTTTTTATTTCTTTCCTCTTCTTTTATTTTCAATGCTCCACTCACCCCTATATTTTTTCCTCTTCTTTCTACCCACAATATTAGTGTTTGATTTCTTTTATCTAAATAAATGGTTCATTGCCATATGACTTCATTTCCACCATTCCACTTACCATTTCTTTTCTACCACTCACATTCCACTTCTCTTCCTTTTCTTTCTTTATTTCTTTCATTGTCTTCTTCTTCCTCTCCATTCTCCTATAAATAGCAGCCTCATTCTTCTCACCAAAACACACCCCAATGGGGAGGGACAAACCCTCCTCTTTCTCTTCTCCATCTCACATCATATTTTCCATTCTCTAGTATTTAGGGTTTTCAAGTCTTCAAGGAGGAGGGGAGCTGTTTACACCATTACCACCAGCCATCAACCATCATCACCACCATCATCATCACCTTGGGAATCTCGGCTTTTGAGTTACTCGCGTGAGGATTTAAGAGTTTGTGATCTTCGAGTTCTTCCTACTTTCCATATGGTGTACTTCAACTTATTCTTTAATTACTCTTTTTGAGTTCCTCTTTGTTGCTTGTTTATTCTTTGTACTAGTTAACATGACATGACGTTTATAATTTTCAGCCTATATTTTATGAGTTTATTTGATTGTTAGATCCTAATTAATTAGTTCTTCTAGCAGCTTATGTGACTCCGTTTATTTGATTCGGTTTTATTGAATCTTTTATGTGTTCTTGTTTTAAGGTTCAAAACTTAAGATGATTGCATGTAATTAGTGCTAGAATTAGGGTTTTAATTCTAATTCACAAGTAGTAAAGGCTTATCAAACGGGTCGGAATCAAAATAAGAAGGATCGCGGATAGACGAGCGTTCGCTAGGTCGCACACTTTAATTAACAACTCTTCTCCTATGCGTTAGATATGTTATTGATTGATCACCTTTGCATGTTTAATTGTTTAATCTAGATGAGCGTTCACTAGGTTAATTTTCATAGAAGAGGTTTTATTTGGGGAATGATAACCCGTGTGGGCATTCCACATATGTTAGTTTCGGTTTCATGGCTAGGGAACTTGGTTAATTTTCGGTCTAATGATTGGTAAACTTGTGTATATGTGGCTGAACTTTATATACTTTGTGTTTCATCATCATATTTTATTTATTCTTTGTAATTTAATTAATTTATTTCATTCAATTTATCTCTCAATTCCCCTTTTTACTTTGTACATATGTATATATTTATACTTTATACTTGTTAATAATAATTCTTTATTTTATTTAATTTTTTGTGACATTTTTTGTTAGGTACACCCTTTGATCTCCGTTGTGAACGATACCCTACTTACACTATACTACCGATAGGGATTTTTTAAATTAATGCCCCTTTTGGGCGTATCAAGAAACAAATGGATAAGAAAGATGAGAAAGAAAGATGCAGATGGCTGCACGGGAAAGAAGAAGTAATGAGTTGACTTTTCAACTCAATAGAAGAAGACCATGGGCTGGACCGGTCAAGAAAAGAATTAATTGGGCTGCTTTCTCAACTGGGCCTCAAAGCCCAAAAGCCCAATGGCCCAAGCCCAATTACTAAGTGCACCCGAGCCTTCACCGAACACCGGCGAGTCCGATCAGATCCCTCGCCGGAATTTAATGAGCATTTCTTTTCTCTCAAACTCATTTTAATTTTATTTGTTTAAACATTTGTTGTGTGTTTATTTATTTGGATAATTTAATTTGTATTTTGAATTGTGTGATTTAATTATATATTGAAAAACCCAAAAATATGTTTTTAATTCATTTGTGTGTTAGTTTAATTTCTTGATTGTTGATGTGTTTTATTTAAGTGTGTTAGTTAAATTGTATTTGAATTTGTATTATTCTTGTTTTACTTTATTTGTTTGCAAAAATATTAAAAAGCCAAAAATATTTCCTTTTATTTATTTCTTGTTTTCAAAACATTTACAAAAACCCAAAAATAACATGTTTGTATATATTGTACATTTTTGTAAATAGAAACAATATAGTTTAATTAATTTAGTGACATTAGAAAAGTAAATAAACAATCCTCTGTGGGAAAAACCTTTACTTCCCATTATACTATTCAACGACAAATTGTTAGGAAGTTTAGGTAATAATTAATGACGTCGGTTTTACCGCAAATCATTTTGGCACCGGCTCGCCGGGGATTGTTTTTACTATTTACTTTTTTACTTTTTACAATTTACTATTGGTAAATAATACTTGTAAATAATAATTACTAATTATACTTGTATATATTGTTACACTTAGTACTTATACTTAGGTATCCTGAATACTGTTAATTATTTAAGTTGTTGTAGGTTGTAATTTGAACGGAAATAGGTAAGGTCCTTTTATTAATATTGGCCTACACCCTTCATTTGTACCGTAAGGTCACTTGAGGTTGAGGGCGGCCTTTATTAACACTTGGAGAATTGCCGAACACTTAAGTGCTTTCTCAACTGAGTAAGGGGGACATGAATGGTGTCTAGATATGATCAAGACTCTGGGTGACGGGTTTGTAAAATTGGATTCAGAGGACTTGTCCACTAAATGAATCCTGCCTCTCCCTTATCTCTTGTGATCTGGCCATTCGCCTTCTGAAAACACGGAAAGTCATTTAAGTCAAGGCATTGCACCTACGCCGTATGTCCACCTTGAATTACCGCTTGGAATCAACTTTGTTCTTAACTATATTTTGGACAATTTAACATTACTTGTAAATAAAATTTACATAGACATAGGAAATTTTATTTATTCATTTTGTATAGATAATTTGTGACACATTTTTAACTTTGTAAATATTTTGTTTTGATTTTGTAAATTTTATTACTAACTTTTTCATTTTTATAGGGAATAATCCGGGTTATTCGGAAATTTTACCACATACATCGGAGCATACGTTTAGGAAGTCAAGGTTGAAAAACCTTGAGGTTGATGTCTTGTTGGTGATTTTTCGGTTTCCTCGGGAGTAAAAAGGTAAGTTTTCTTTTCATTCTTGTTATTTGTGATTTAAAAAAAAAATTTGAAAAATTTTAATTGTAAGTAATAAAAAAAAAAGTGTGTTTGTTTGTTTTACTGTTTTGTAAATATTTATTTTCACTTTTTATAATTACTGTTTGTTTGTTTTGGGCTTGTTTGTTTGTTATTGGGCCTTAGGCCCATTCGTTTGTGTGATTGGTTAGGGTTTTAGGTTTCGTAAAATAAAAAAAAAAAAAAAAAAAAAATTTAGCCCATTGGGCTCGTGTCATTCACGAAGCCCAAAACCCGTAACCCTAGCCCATTTAGTGTGTCGGGCCTGTTCGTTTTTAGGCCCATTAGTTTAAGCCCACCAATAATGGGCCGGAGTTTTCTTTGGCCCAGGCCCACTTTAAGGCCCAAACCATTTCGATGGCCCAAGCCCGTTTAAAGTGTCGGCAACCTTTGCGCGTGTTTCACACGCGTTTTCACTGTTCACTTTACGACTTTTCGTAAAGTATTAAAATAATTGAAAATCAAAAAAATTTGATTGGGCCGACGCACGACTTTTGCGTCGGCCGAATTGTTTAATAAGCCGCATGCGTTTTCACTGTACGCTTTGCGACTTTCGTCGCCCGATCCGCAATTTGCGGGACTTCTGTCTTTGGCACGTGTGCGAGCGTGCATGCGTGCGTCCGCTCCTTTCCCCTTCCCTTCTGTTTGCGCTAGTTTCCTTAGGCATTTCACGTTTTCCCTTAATCTCTCTCTCTCTCGTTTTCTCTCGCTAGTTCATAGTGTTCATCCGTGTTCTTAGTCTTTTTTCCCGTAAAACTCCCAAACCCGAAAAGCTTTCCTCCTTCCCAACCCGAAATGGCCAAGAGAGTAAATTCTTTCGAGCGTGTCCTTGAGAGAACCCGATCTTTGAAGGCTTGGCTGAAATAATTCCACCGAGCATGCTCAATAGCGCCGATGCTAGCATGCCGACCCGCCCACAACCACAACCGCAACCACTACCCCAAGCACCAGTCCTGGTTGCTGATCCACCCGTTGAGCCGGAAGCCGCTCCTGTCTATAGGAGACTTCCGAGGACAAAATACACCAAGGCTCAGAGAGATGCACTAGCAGCTTTCTTTGCGGTGTATGCTCACCCCACCAAACCACAACGACAAAGATTTGGTCCAAAAATCGGACTAGAAGAAGACCAGGTCTACTATTGGGGGTCGAGAAATAGGAAGAAGTTCGGTATCCAGACTTCTGAGCAGCGTATTGCCGAGTTAGAGAGAAGAAACGATGAGCTGGTGAGCAAGAACGAGGAGCTTCAATTGCAGAATCAACGACTCGTCGATGCTCTCCACAGCGGCATCTGTCCCAATTGCGGAGGTCCTGTTCCGCATTCTGATGTGCCTAGGCGAAGGCTCGAAGTTGTTCCTCCACAACAAGAGCCTCTTCTCGAGTTGTCCGATGATTCGATCGACTTGGACCACTTGAGACGGGATGTGCGGAGCCTCATGCCTACACCTATCGAGCGCCCATCCGTACCTGTGCCATCTAATCTTCCGGGACCTGCTCATGATCTTGTCGGAGTCCACACCGACTTGATCTTGGATATCGCCCGCAAGGCCAAACACGAGCTCATGCTCATGGCCACTGCCGGTTTTCCTTTGTGGATATCTTCACCGACTCCCGACACTTCTATTCATCCCGAGACTCTAAATATGGCCGAGTACTTGCGAGTGTTTCAACGTGGCGAGCCTGCGCCATACTTCAAATCGGAATCCTCGAGACACTCGGCAACCATTCACCTTCATCCGACCACCATTGTTGAGATTTTAATGGATGTTGGTCGATGGTTGCCCGTCTTCTGTAGCATGGTCACAAACGCTCAGACGTTGGAGATCCTACCCTCCGACAACGCAGAAGGCTACAAGGACCAGAAGCAAGTGATGTCGGCCGAGTTTCTGGTGCCATCTCACATCATTTCGACTCGTGAAGTCCAGTTCGTTCGGTACTCTCATCAACAACTGGATGGAAGTTGGATCGTTGTGGATGTCTCCGTGGATGAACTGCGCTCAAATCCGAAGCCTTCCGTGAGATCTATATGCCGAAAACGCCCCTCCGGATGCCTGATTCGAGACTTGCAAAATGGATCTTCCTTGGTCACTTGGGTGGAGCACGTGGATGTACGCGAGAAGGAGATGAAGGCCATTTTCGAACCTTTCGTTCATTCAGGGTTCGCTTTTGGTGCAAAGCGTTGGATCTCAACTCTCCAACGACAAGCCGAGCGCTACATGTGCGTCACAGGGATCCACACTTCACCCGGTGACTCTATCATTTCGCCCGAAGGAAAAAGAGGCCTAGCGGAAATGGCAAACCAGATGGCGATCTGTTTCTTCAACGACATCAGCAACTCCACGTATCATCACTGGACTTGTTCGAACCGAACAAGAGACACTCGAATGGAGGTCAGGACCAACAAGCGAAGGGGAGATCCGAGCAAGCCCCCTGGAGTCAATCGTACTGCTGGTTGTTCTGTCGTGCATCTTTCCCATCACACCAGGTTCTTTGAGTTCCTCAAAGATGTGCATACGAGACCGCTGTGGGATAGTATGTCGATGGACAGCTCGGTACGTGTGCTAGCAAACTTTACCATCGGTCTTAACCCGCGGAACTAGATTTCGGTGCTCGCCATAGATAGTCACAATGACTTCCTCATTCTTCAGGAGTGTTGCACCGATGCAACGGGGTCGTCTGTGATTTATGCGCCGATCAACCATTCCATTCTCCAGTGTTTGTTATGTGGAGTTCAACCGTAGCCATTTCCGCTTATGTCTTCAGGCTTCTCCATTCTGCCTAACGTATCCGGAGCCATTCTTGATGGAACACTGCTGACTATGGTGTTCCAGATCTCGGTGAAGGCTACATCAGCCAAATCTGCCGTGGAGTCGGCAACTACCCTCGTCCAGGACACACTTCAACGGATCAGAACCGCAGTCAACTAAGGAGCAAACGTTGGATGCAAGGCCCTGCTAGCCTTGTTCGTGACTGTTGGTGACTTGCTTCGGGAGGAGCTTCACGATCTACAAAGGGGAGTTTTTCTTTAACTTATCTGTTTTTCATTTGTATATATGTTGTGTGTTTATTTTTGTTGGTGTGTTTGTTTCTGTTTGTATTTTCAATGCAATAACCATGCTTGAATTTTTCATTTTCCTGAAATATCTGTCTAACATTGAGGACAATGTTTAATTCAAGTGTGGGGGGAAGGTTTATTAAAAAGAAAAGAAAAAATTTGAAAAATTCAAAAATTCAAAAAAATAATTTACTTGTTTTTGTTTTCTATGGTAACAATATATCGACTAGATCATACTTACTCCCTTGGTAGCGTTGAACCTACCGTTGCACTAAGTAAGTCACTGTGGTCACGTATTGTTACCCTAAATTGAAAAATCAAAAAAATCAAAAATTACAAAAATATTTGCTTCTGTTTTCTGTTTTTGTGTGTTTTTGTGCTTTGTTCTTTCCGATTCCGATGATGAATTGAGTTTAATTGTTATGATTTTGAGAATGTTTATTATATGTCAAGGCTTTGTGTAGTTTGCTTTGGATTTAATTTGCATAACTTATGATTGCTCGAAATTCCATGTTCACTTAACCTGTGTTGATTAATTGATTGCAATCCGAGAATGTGAGGACTTGAGCCTATTGAATATTCACATGTATGCATCATTCATACATTTACTCGTTCTTCATGTGTGCACAATTCATGAGTTTTGAACCGAGAACTTGCTCAAAGACCTCTTGAAACATTTTATTAATCTGTGATGAATTAGAGATGAGTAAGGCATTAGTTGAGCACCATGGCCAAAGTATTCACCATCCATCTAAACACGAACTTTAGGAATCCCCTTTTGAACTAAACACTCATTAGCCGTTTCTTTTGTTCACCCACACCATCTCACCCTTGTTTTATTTATGTTTGCAAAACGATGATAGTGACTTCTTGTGTTCTTATGCTTCGGGTTTTGATTTGTATGGTAGTATACCAAAAGGCAAGTGTGAGGGTGTATTTTATTTTGTTGTATTTGTTCAAAGAAAGAAAAAAAAAATCAATCAAAAACAAAAAGAAGGAATAAAATTCCTCAAAGAAAAAAAAAAAAAAAAAAAAGAAAAAAAAGAAAAGAAAGAGAAATTCCAAAAATAGAGTTATTTTCTTGTATTATTTTTAATAAAAGGTTGGAGGAGAATAAGAAAGTTGTTTCGGGTATAGCATAGGTATGAGTTTCAAAGTCGTTGACTTGTCTTGCAAACATGTGAAACATTTTTCATTTCCAGTCCCTTCATTCATCATTCACCATTCACTATTCACCATTCACCCTTTGACCCCCATTACACCATTGAAAGTCCTTATGATTTAATGATTTGTGGATTAATTGTGGAGAGTTGGTTGATGAGCAAGCTTATGGGAACATTACTTGTGTAATTGTTATGAGAGTAAACACTTAACCCTAAACACTGAGCGGAAATATTTAGTGAATTTTGTGATCTTTAGTGGTTAATGTTGTTCATATGTGCCTATTTGATTGCTTGAAATTAATTGTACACTCGGTTTCCACACACTTCACTCGAGCACGAATGAGATGTCCATGTTAAATACTTAGCAAATTCGTGAGCCTTGATATATAATTTTTATTCTTCTGATTATAATTCTTGTGAACTCGTTGAGGGTTATGGTTGGAAAGAATTTATGTTTTGTGTTTCCCTTTTGTTTTTGTGTTGTTCTGTTTTTAGTTCCGTGTTTGTTAGAGGACTAGCAAAAGTTCAAGTGTGGGGGTGTGATGTGAACGTAAAATACGTTCACAAAGTGCTCTAAATACTTGGATGGATGCTATTCTGAAAGCTTATTTGTCGGTTTAATGTTTGTTTTCGTGTTTTCAGGGAAAATATGTACGTGAAAAATGTAAATTTACACATAAAAGGTGAATTTTGGAGATTTACAGCGCAATTTCGGAAAGTCAACCGTGACTTTCCAATTATCTGATGACACCGGTCATCATTCGGAAGTGGAATATAACATTGTACGAAGATTTCGAAAGACGTTTCGAATCCCGGCAATTTTGCCGGCGAACCACCACTCACGGAGGCGCAACCACCACACGCGGTGGTGAAGCATATTTTAAATCTCTATTTTATTTTCCCTTGTTTTTATTTATTTTTATTCTACTTTAGTTTTTATTTTATAATTATTTCTTTTATTATTTTATTTTTCTTTTCTTTTGTTATTTTATTATTTTCTTTTGTTTGTGTCTCTTTGCAGCCATGTTCACGTTCTTGCTGGGATTCTTCTCCAGCCTGTAATCAATCCACCCACTTCTCTTTGAATTTGAATTCAAACGGCAATCCAGCTTTTGAGCATCTCCATTCTCTTCCACCATCCCACCTTTCCAGCTGCACCCACTGAGATCATTGTTTTCCCCTCTTCAAATAGACAGGCTCTGCTCCATTCTTCACAGGGCGGGGGGGCTTCTCCCTTCTCCTTCTCCCTTTCTTTCCCTTTCTCTGGCGACCGTGTACAGCCACCATGGCTGTGCCTTCTTTTCTCCCCCTTCTATTTCTCTTCCTCCTCTCTGTTCCTCTCAAATTCCCTGCAAACAACCACAATTTCCCCCCCGGCCACAAGCTCTCAACCACACCCACCAATCATCTCTCTGCACCCACACCATCATCGCAGTCCATCACCATAATCACAACCTGCAATCACAAAATCACAAAGCCCATGGTTTAGAATTTAATCAATCACCATCTTTCCAATCTCTGTTCTTTTGCAGGTTTAGAAATTCACCACAAGCCAAGCTGCCGGCGTCGTCCCCGTGCTCCTCTTCACCGCAAATCCCGGAAGCAGCACCGTCGTCGCTCTGCCCAGCCATCGCCATCGCCGGTCGCTTCAATCCACTGCCGTCAATCTAATCGCGCCGCCATCATGCCGAGAGCCCCTCTCTCGCCACCGTGAAACCCGAGCCCGAGCTCGGAATTCCACGTCTTCGTTCTTGCCGTCAACCACGACGATTCCATGCTCGGATCCCGGCCTCACCGCCGCAAGCCTCCTTGCCGCGCCGTCACCGTCGACCCAATCAGCTCTGCCGCCATCCCGTGCTCTGCCGCTCCTCTCACCTGCTCCCAAGCAGCACCGGCGCCATCGATCGCACCACGGCGTCAATCACTGCCACGATCCAAGCCGACAATCAGCCAAGCAGTTCTCTTTCCGGCGGCGTCTCTCCCTCTGCTGCCGGCGTTCCCAACTCGTGCTCTCATCTCTCTCTCTAATGTTAGAGAAGAAACAAATGGATAAGAAAGATGAGAAAGAAAGATGCAGATGGCTGCACGGGAAAGAAGAAGTAATGAGTTGACTTTTCAACTCAATAGAAGAAGACCATGGGCTGGACCGGTCAAGAAAAGAATTAATTGGGCTGCTTTCTCAACTGGGCCTCAAAGCCCAAAAGCCCAATGGCCCAAGCCCAATTACTAAGTGCACCCGAGCCCTCACCGAACACCGGCGAGTCCGATCAGATCCCTCGCCGGAATTTAATGAGCATTTCTTTTCTCTCAAACTCATTTTAATTTTATTTGTTTAAACATTTGTTGTGTGTTTATTTATTTGGATAATTTAATTTGTATTTTGAATTGTGTGATTTAATTATATATTGAAAAACCCAAAAATATGTTTTTAATTCATTTGTGTGTTAGTTTAATTTCTTGATTGTTGATGTGTTTTATTTAAGTGTGTTAGTTAAATTGTATTTGAATTTGTATTATTCTTGTTTTACTTTATTTGTTTGCAAAAATATTAAAAAGCCAAAAATATTTCCTTTTATTTATTTCTTGTTTTCAAAACATTTACAAAAACCCAAAAATAACATGTTTGTATATATTGTACATTTTTGTAAATAGAAACAATATAGTTTAATTAATTTCATGACATTAGAAAAGTAAATAAACAATCCTCTGTGGGAAAAACCTTTACTTCCCATTATACTATTCAACGACAAATTGTTAGGAAGTTTAGGTAATAATTAATGACGTCGGTTTTACCGCAAATCAAATAGCTCCGGATACGTTAGGCAGAATGGAGAAGCCTGATGACATAAGTGGAAATGGCTCCGGTTCAACTCCACATAGCAAACACTGGAGAATGGAATGGTTAATCGGCGCATAAATCACAGACGACCCCGTTGCATCGGTGCAACACTCCTGAAGAATGAGGAAGTCGTTGTGATTATCTATGGCGAGCACCGAAATCTGGTTTCGCGGGTCAAGACCGATGGTAAAGTTTGCTAGCACACGTACCGAGCTGTCCATCGACATACTATCCCACATTGGTCTTGTCTGAACGTCTTTGAGGAACTCAAAGATTCTGGTGTGATGGGATACATGCAAGACAGAACAGCCAGCAGTACGATTGACTCCAGGGGGCTTGCTCGGATCTCCCCTTCGCTTGTTGGTCCTGACCTCCATTCGAGTATCTCTTGTTCGGTTTGAACAAGTCCAGTGATGGTACGTGCAGTTGCTGATATCGTTGAAGAAACAGATCGCCCTCTGGTTTGCCATTTCCGCTAGGCCTCTTTTTCCTTCGGGTGAAATGATTGAGTCACCGGGTGAAGTGTGGATCCCTGTGGCGCACATGTAGCGCTCGGCTTGTCGTTGGAGAGTTGAAATCCAACGCTTTGCACCAAAAGCGAACCTAGAATGGACAAAGTGTTTGAAAATGGCCTTCATCTCTTTCTCGCGTACATCCACGTGCTCCACCCAAGTGACCAAGGAATAACCATTCTGAAGATCACGTATCAAGCATCCGGAGGGGCGTTTTCGGCATATTGATCTTACTGAAGGCTTCGGATTTGTGCGCAATTCATCCACGGAGACATCCACAACGATCCAACTTCCATCCAGTTGTTGATGAGAGTACCGAACGAACTGGACTTCACGAGTCGAAACGATGTGAGATGGTACCAGAAACTCGGCCGACATCACTTGCTTCTGGTCCTTGAAGCCTTCTGCGTTGTCGGAGGGTAGGATCTCCAACGTCTGAGTGTTTGTGATCATGCTACAGAAGACGGGCAACCATCGACCAACATCCATTAAGATCTCAACGATGGTGGTCGGATGAAGATGGATGGTTGCCGAGTGTCTCGAGGATTCGGCTTTGAAGTACGGTGCTGGTTCGCAACGTTGAAACACTCGCAAGTACTCGGCGCGGTTAAGAGTTTCGGGATGAATGGAAGTATCGGGAGTCGGTGAACATATCCACAAAGGAAAACTGGCAGTGGCCATGAGCATGAGCTCGTGTTTGGCCTTGCGGGCGATATCCGAGATCAAGTCGGTGTGGACTCCGACAAGATCATGAGCAGGACCGGGAAGATGGTCAAATGGAATAGGTGCGGATGGGCGCTCGACAAGTGTTGGCATAAGGCTCCGCACATCCCGTCTCAAGTGGTCCATGTCGATCGAATCATCGGACAACTCGAGAAGAGGCTCTTGTTGTGGAGGAACAACTTCGAGCCTTCGCCTAGGCACATCTGAGTGCGGAACAGGACCTCCGCAATTGGGACAGATGCCGCTGTGGAGAGCATCGACGAGTCGTTCATTCTGCAATTGAAGCTCCTCGTTCTTGCTCACCAGCTCATCGTTTCTTCTCTCTAGCTCGGCGATACGCTGCTCAGATGTCTGGATACCGAACTTCTTCCTATTTCTCGACCCCCAATAATAGATCTGGTCTTCTTCTAGTCCGATTTTTGGACCAAATCTTTCTCGTTGTGGTTTTGTGGGGTGAGCATACACCGCAAAGAAAGCTGCTAGTGCATCTCTCTGAGCCTTGGTGTATTTCGTCCTCGGAAGTCTCCTACGGACAGGAGCGGCTTCCGGCTCGGCGGGTGGATCAGCAACCAGGATTGGTGCTTGGGGTAGTGGTTGCGGTTGCGGTTGTGGTTGTGGCTCGGTCGGCATGCTAGCATCGGCGCTATTGAACATGTTGGGTGGAATGATTTCAGCCAGAACTTCAAAGATTGGGTTCTCTGAAGGACCTGCCTGAAACAACTCGCTGAAGGAATTAACTCTTTTGGCCATTTGTGGTTTGGGAGGGGAGGATAGCTTCTGGGAATTGGGAGGTTTTCTGGGAAAACTCAAGAACACGAAGAACACGAGAGAGAAAACGAGAGAAAGAGAGAGAGACTAAGGGAAATGCGTGAAATGACCTAAGGAAACTAACGCAAACAGAAGGGAATGGGAAAAACTCGCACACGCTCGCACACGTGCCAAAGACAGAAGACCCGCAAATTGTGGATCGAGCGACGAAAGTCGCAAAGGTTACAGTTGACACGCACGCGGCTTATTAAACAATTCGGCCGACGCAAAAGTCGTGCGTCGGCCCAATCAAATTTTTTTGATTTTCAATTTTTTATTTTATTATTTTATTTTTTTAATACTTTACGAAAAGTCGTAAAGTGAACAGTGAAAACGCGTGAGACGCACGCGCTGACGGTTGCCGACACTTTAAACAGGCCTGGGCCATCGGAATGGTCTGGGCCTTAAAGTGGGCCTGGGCCAAAGAAAACTCCGGCCCATTATTGGTGGGCTTAACTAATGGGCCTAAAAACTAACAGGCCCGACACACTAAATGGGCTTGGGTTACGGGTTTTGGGCTTCGGGAATGACACGAGCCCAATGGGCCAAAGACATAATTAACTATTTTTTTTTTATTCGAAACCTAAAACCCTAACCAATCACACAAACGGGCCTAAAGCCCAATAACAAACTAACTAATAAACAAGCCCAAAACAAACAAACAGTAATTATAAATAGTGAAAATAAATAATTACAAAACAGTAAAACAAACAAACACACTCTTTTTTTTATTTACAATTAAAAAATTTCTAATTTTTTTTTTTAAACAGACAAATAACGATTGTGAAAAGAAAACTTACCTTTTTACTCCCGAGGAAACCGAAAAATCACCAACAAGACATCAACCTCAAGGTTTTTCAACCTTGACTTCCTAAACGTATGCTCCGATGTATGTGGTAAAATTTCCGAATAACCCGGATTATTCCCTATAAAAATTAAAAAGTTAATAATAAAATTTACAAGTTAAAAGCAAAATATTTACAAAATGAATAAATAAATTATCCTATGTCTGAGTAAATTTTATTTACAAGTAATGTTAATTTGTCCAAAATATAGTTAAAAATAAAGTTGATTCCAAGCGGTAATTTGAGGTGGGCCTAGGTGCAATGCCTTGACTTAAATGACTTTCCGTGTTTTCAGAAGGCGAATGGCCAGATCACAAGAGATAAGCGAGAGGCAGGATTCATTTAGTGGACTAGTCCTCTGAATCCAATTTTACAAACCCGTCACCCAGGGTCTTGATCATATCTAGACACCATTCATGTGCCCCTTACTCAGTTGAGAAAGCACTTAAGTGTTCGACAATTCTCCAAGTGTTAATAAAGGCCGCCCTCAACCTCAAGTGACCTTACGGTATAAATGAAGGGTTTAGGCCAATATTAATAAAAGGACCTGATATGCTCAAAGCAAGCATCAATTTAAAAAACCCTATCGGTAGTATAGTGTAAGTAGGGTATCGTTCACAACGGAGATCAAAGGGTGTATGATGTGAACGTAAAATACGTTCACAAAGTGCCTTTAATTACTGGATTTTGCTATTCCGAAAGCTTAATTATTTGTTTAATGTTTGTTTTCGTGTTTGTTGTTTTATTTTGTTTGATTTCTCTTTACTGCAGCCATGTTACACGCCGCCCACTGCGATGCTCTTCGCCGTCGCTGCCATCTCCGCCGCCTCATCAAAGCCCCTCTCACTGCGTCACCTCTGCCGAATCAAATCCGACGAACCCGGACCGCACCCCCGCTCCCGCCACACCATCACTTCACCGTCCAATCCGTCGATTTTGCAGAAGCCCATTGTTGCTAGCTCCGTCGATCATCCAAGCTTCCTCTTTTCCTCACCGCTCCCGCGAATCCGCCGACACCAATCAATAGATCCCTTCCCCGTGCTCGCCGTCCATGCCCATCGATCCACCCACCGCATCGCTCGCCTAGACCACGCCGTTCGCCTTCGCCGCCCCTTCGCGTCGATCTCCCTCACCAGTAGCCTCAAACCATCAAGCCCGCGCGCCAAACCCGTGCCCGTCCGTCCCCGTGCCTTTCCGGCGTTGTCCAGCGCGCCATCACCGTCGGACTTACCCGCCACAAGCCGTGCTCACCATTCAAGCCAGCATCACCGATTTCCATTCACCGTCGGCACCATAAAGCCCACCCGCCGGATTCCATCCTCACGTTGCGGTTCTCCGCCCCGCGTTGTTCTGTTCTCGCGCCGGCCGCCCCTACCAACCCTATCGTCGGCCGCGTCGCTGTCTTGCGCGTGCCTCGCCGTCGATCCTTGGCCACCATGATGGTCCGGCTCCCTCTCGCCGAAATGGATTTCGTGAAAATGAGGAGAGCAACTTCCAATGGACTTGGTAGGAGATGAAGCCACGTTGAAAAGTCAAATGGGCTTCGCCCATTTCACCAATAGTCACCACCATTGAACTTTCCTCCCCACCCAAATATGCGATTAAATAGGAGTCTTTGATCTTTTATGACACACAGAACATTTTCCCAAACTCGTTTATTTATTATAATTTATTTTTTTTAATTAACTATTCGAATAATTTGGATTTATTGTTTGTTTATTTTCTATTTTTGTAATATTGTTGGATTGTTAATTGATTCTTCTAGCCTTATGTGAATTTGTTGTTGGTTTTATCTTTAATGTTGAAACTAAATAATAAGGATCGGATAGACGATTCTAGGTCGCGCACTTGAATTAACAACTCTTCTTATGGTTAGCATGTTTAGATTAATCCTTTCTTTAATGTTCAATCTAGTGAGCGTTCACTAGGTTGATCAGGAGAGTTATTGGGGAATGAAACCGTGGGCATTCTACTATTCTGGTAATTGTTAATTAAACAATATTTTTTTTCTTTCAAAATTAAAACCAAAATTGTTATGTAATTTAAATAATATAAAGTATAGTTTATTTTTTGTATATATATATATATCTTTATTCTTTATACTTTTAATATTTCTTTATTTATTTATTTTCGACATTAAAAAGTAAATATAACAACTTGTGAAATTTATTTCCATTATACTTTCACGACAATTGTTAGGAATTTAGGTAATAATTAATGACGTAGGTTAAGCCCTCTGATCATTTGGCGCTTGTTTTTTTACTATTGCTTTTACTATTGATATTGACTTTTTACTATTACTATTGCTTTTTACTATTTGTAAATAATACTTTTAATTTTATTTATACTCACTTGTTCTACTTTTTATTTTTTTACACTTAGTAATTTATTTAGGTTCTTTTATATAGTTGATTATTTTTTGTTTTGTAAGTTGTAACTTGAACGGAAATAGGTAGTCCTTTGTTAATATGGCCTAAACCTTTTTTTACCGTAAGGTTATTTGAGGTTGAGGGCGGCCTTTATTAACACTTGAGAATTGTCGAACACTTAAGTGCTTTCTCAATGAGTAGGGCACATGAATGGTGTCTAGATATGGTCAAGACTCGGGTGACGGTTTGTAAAATTGATTCGAGGACTTGTCCACTAAATGAATCCTGCACTCGCTTATCTCTTTTGCATTCGCCTTCGAAAACACGAAAGTCATTTAAGTCAAGGCATTGCACCTAGGCGTAAGTCCACCTTAGTTACTTGGAATCAACTTTCATTTTTTTCAACTATATTCAGAAAAGAAAATATTTTTGTGTAAATAAAATATACGTAGACATAGGAATATACGGAGACATAAGAATATACGTAGACATAGGAATATACGTAGACATAAGAATATACGTAGACATAGGAATATACGTAGACATAGGAAAATCTATTCATTCATTTTGTATAGATAATTTGTGACATATTTTGTAAATATTTTGTTTTTATTTTGTAAATTTATTACTAACATTTTAATTTTTATAGGGAATAATCCGGGTTTATCGGAAATTTTACTACATACACGGAGATACTTTAGGAAGTCAAGGTTGAAAAACCTTGAGGTTGATGTCTTGTTGGTGATTTTTCATTCTGTAAAAGGTAATTTTTTACTCTTATTTTTTTTAAAAAAAAAAAAAATAAAAAATAATTGTAAATAAACAAAAAAAAAAAGATCTTTTTTTTTTACTTTTGTAATTATTTAGTTTTACTATTTATAATTACTTTTTTTTATTTTTGGTTTTTTTTTTTTATTGCTAGGCCGTTTGTGAATGTTAGGGTTTTAGGTTTCGTAAAATAAAAATAAAATAAAAAATAAAAATAATTGATGGCTCGTGTCATCACGAAGCCCAAAACCCGTAACCCAACCCATTAGTGTGTCGGGCCTGTTCGTTTTTAGGCCCATTAGTTTAAGCCCACCAAAGCCGAAGATTTTCCCTTTAAGGCCGACCATCCGATGCCAAGCCCGTTTAAAGTTCCAAGCGCTGTCTACGCGTTTTCACTTTCACTTTACGACTTTTTGTAAAGTATTAAAAAATAAAAAAATAAAAAATCGAAAATCAAGAAAAAAAATGTGATGGACGCACGACTTTCGTCCCGATTTGATTAATAAACCGCGTGCTTCTACTGTAGACTTTACGACTTTCTCGCCGATCCGAAATGCGGGCTTCTCGTGGCACGTGTGCAGCTCCGTCCATTGTTCCCTTCCCTTCTTTGCTTAGTTCCTTAGTCATTTCGTGTTTCCTTAGTCTTCCTCCTATTCTCTCTCATCTCCTCTCGTTTTCTCTAAGTTTCTTCGTGTTCTTCGTGTTCTTGAGTTTTCCCGAAAATCTCTAACCCGAAAAGCTATCCTCCCTTCCCAACCCAAATGGCCAAAAGAGTTAACTCTTTCAGCGATTTGTTTCAGCGTCCTTCGAGAGAACCCAATCTTTGAAGTCCGCGAAATAATTCCACCGAGCATGCTCATACGCCATCTAGCATGCCGACCGACCACAACCACGCCACTACCACAACCACAACCACTACCCCGCACCACTGTCGATCCACTATGACGAAGCCGCTCCTGCTATAGGAGACTTCGAGGAGCAAATACACCAAAGCTCGAGAGATCACTTCTTTCTTGCGGTGTATTCTCACCCCACCAACCACAACGAGAACGATTTGTCCGAAAATCGACTTGAGGAGGACCAATCTATTATGGGGGTCGAGAAATAGAAGAATTCGGTATCCGACTCCGAGCAACGTATCCCGAGCGAGAGAAGAAACGATCGGGTGAGCAAGAACGAGGAGCTTCAACTTTGAATCAACGACTGTCGATGCTCTCCACCGGCATTTGTCCTAATCAGGTCCGTTCCGCACTCGATGTCCTAGCGAAGGCTCGAAGTTGTTCCTCCACAACAAGAGCCTATTCTCGAGCGTCGACATTCCATCGACATGGACCACTTGAGACGGATGGCGGAGCCTCGACCTTCATTTATCGAGCGCCCATCCATACCTTTGCCATCGACACCCTTCCCCACTCCATGATCTTGTCGGAGTCCACACCGACTTGATCTCGATATCGCCCGCAAGGCCAAGCACGAGCTCATCTCGCCCGCCGTTTTCCTCATGGATTCTTCACCGACCCCGACACGTCTATTCATCCCGAGACTCTTCATGGCCGAGTACTTGCGAGTGTTTCAACGAGCCGAACCTGCACGTACTTCGCGAATCCTCGAGACACTCGCACCATCCACCTTTATCCGACCACCATCGTTCGATTTTAATGGATGTTGGTCGATGGTTGCGCTTCGTAGCATGATCACAAACGCCAAGACTTGGAGATCCTTTCCTCCAGAACAAAGAAGGCTACGAGGAGCATATGGAGGTGATGTCCCGAGTTTCGGTGCCATCTCACATCGTCTCAACTCGTGAAGTCCAGTTCTTCGTACTCTCACCAACAAGATGAAGTGGGTCGTCGTGATGTCTCCGTGGATGAATTGCGTTCAAATCCAAAGCCTTCGTGAGATCGATTTGCCGAAAACGCCCTCCGATCGATACGTGATCTGCATAATGGATCTTCCTTGTCACTTGGGTGGAGCACGTGGATGTACGCGAGAAAGAGATGAAGGCCGTTTCGAACCTTTTGTTCATTCGGGGTTCGCTTTCAAAGCGTTGGATCTCAACACTCCAACGCAAGCCGAGCGTACGTGCGCCACATATCCACTCTTCACCGGTGACTCGATTATTTCTCTTAAGGAAGAAGAGGACTTGGGAAATGGCAAAACAGATGACGATCTGTTTCTTCAACGACATCGCAACTCCACGTATCACCCTGGACTTGTTCGAACCGAACAAGGACACTCGAATGGAGGTCGGACCAACAAGCGCGGGGTGATCCGAGCAAGCCCCCGGAGTCAATCGTACCGCTGGTTGTTCCGTCGTTCATCTATCTCATCACACCGATCTTGAGTTCCTCAAAGACGTGCGGACAAGACCACATGGGATAGTATGTCGATGGACAGCTCTACTGTGCTAGCAATTTCTCCATCGGTCTTGACCCCCGAACCAGATTTCTGCTCGCCTAGATAGTCACAACGACTTCCTCATTCTCCGAGTGTTGCACCGATGCAACGGGGTCGTCGTGATTTACGCGCGATCAACCATTCCATTCTCCGGTGTTTGCTATGTGGAGTTCAACGGCCATTTCCGCTATGCTTCAGGCTTCTCCATTCGCCCAACGTATCCGGAGCTATTCTTGACGAACACCGCGACTATAGTGTTCCGATCTCGGTGAAGGCTACATCGCCAAGTCGCCGTGGAGTCGGCAACAACCTTTGTCCAGACACACTTCAACGGATCGAACCGCAGTCATTAAGGAGCAACGTTGGATGCAAGGCCCTGCTAGCCTTGTTTGTGACGTTGGTGACTTGCTTCGGGAGGAGCTTAACGATCTTCAAGGGGGAGATTTTCTTTAACTTATCTTTTTCATTTGTATATATGTTGTGTGTTTACTTCTGTTTATTTCTATTTCTGTGTTTATTTCGTTGTGTGTTTAATTCGGTTTGCTTCTGTTTGTGTGTTTAAATTCAATAACCATACTTGAATTTTTCATTTTCGTGAAATATCTGTCTAACATTGAGGACAATGTTTAATTCAAGTGTGGGGGGAAGGTTTATTTAAAAAGAAAAGAAAAAATTTGAAAAATTTGAAAAATTTAAAAAAATAATTTACTTGTTTTTGTTTTCTACTGTAACGGTATATCGACTAAATCATACTTACTCCCTTGGTAGCGTTGAACCTACCATTGCACTTAGTAAGTCACTGTGGTCACGTATTGTTACGTAAATTGAAAAAAAAAATCAAAAAATCAAAAAATCAAAAAATCAAAAAATCAAAAATTACAAAAATATTTGCTTCTGTTTGTGTGTGTTTATTTGTGTTATGTGTGTTGTTTTCTTTCCAATCCCGATGATGAATTGAGTTTAATTGTTATGATTTGGAAAATGTTTATTATATGTTAAGGTTTTGTGTAATTTGCTTTGGATTTAATTTGCATAACTTATGATTGCTCGAAATTTCATATTCACATAACCTGTTTCGATTAGTTGATTGCAATCCGAGAAGCACATTTGAACATACATTGTCATGCATACCCAGAAAATGTGAGGACTTGAGCCTATTGAATATTCACATGTATGCATCATTCATACATTTACTCGTTCTTCATGTGTGCACAATTCATGAGTTTTTGAACCTAGAACTTGCTCAGAGACCTCTTGAAACATTTTGTTAATCTGTAATGAATTAGAAATGAGTAAGGCATTAGTTGAGCACCATGGCCAAAATATTCACCATCCATCTAAACACGAACTTTATGAATCCCCTTTTGAACTAAACACTCATTAGCCGTTTCTTTTGTTCACCCACACCATTTCACCCTTGTTTTATTTATGTTTGCAAGACGATGATAGTGACTTCTTATGTTCTTATGCTTCGGATTTGTATGGTAGTATACCAAAAGGCAAGTGTGGGGGTGTATTTATTTTGTTGTATTTGTTCAAAGAAAGAAAAAAAAATCAGAAAAAAAAAACAAAAGAGAAATCCAAAAATAGATTATTTATTGTTATTATTTTCAATAAAAGTGGAAAAATAAGAAGTTTCGGTTTAGTAGTATGAGTTTCAAAGTGTGATGTCTTGCAAACATGTAAAACATTTTTCATTTCGAGTCCTTTCACTTCATTTACCATTCACCATTTACCATCCACCATTTGGTCCCTGTTTCACCTGAAAGTCCTTATGATCTGATGATTTGTAGATTAATTGTAGAGAGTTGGTTAATGAGCAAGCATATGGGAACACTACTTGTGTAATTGTTTTGAGAGTAAACACTTAACCCTAAACACTGAGCGGAAATATTTAGTGATCATAGTGAGGTTTAGTGGTTAATGTTGTTCATATGTGCCTATTGGATTGCTTGACATTAATTGTATATTCGGTTTTCACACACTTCACCCGAGCATAAATGAGATGTACATGTTAAATGCTTAGCAAATTCTTTAACCTTGGTATATAATTTTTATTCTCTTGATTATAATTATTTCGAACTCGCTGAGGATTATGGTTGGAAAGACCGTATGTTTTGTGTTTCCCTTTCTGTTCTGTGTTGTTTTGTTTTGTGTTTGCTAGAGGACTAGCAATAGTTCAAGTGTAGGGGTGTGATGTGAACGTAAAATACGTTCACAAAGTGCCTTTAATTACTGGATTTTGCTATTCCGAAAGCTTAATTATTTGTTTAATGTTTGTTTTCGTGTTTTTAGGGAAAATACCAGGAAAATGTTTATCTGCACAAAATAGGTGCATTTTGGGGTTTTCAGCGTAAATGGAAAAGTCAACCGTGACTTTCATTTGTGGAATAAAATATTGTACGAAGATTTCGGGAACCGTTCCGAATCCCAACAATTTGTCGGCGAACCACCACATTAGGCGGCACAACCACCACACGCGGTGGCGAAACATAATTCAAACCTCCATTATATTTTCCCTTATTTTATATTTTATTATTTGTGTTTCTTTTTGTTATTTTATTTTTCTGTTATTTTATTTTATTTATTTCTTTAATTTTCTTTTGGTTTGTTGTTTTATTTTGTTTGATTTCTCTTTACTGCAGCCATGTTACACGCCGCCCACTGCTGATGCTCTTCGCCGTCGCTGCCATCTCCGCCGGCCTCATCAAAGCCCAGCTCTCACTGCCGTCACCTCTGCTGAATCAAATCCGACGAACCCAGACCGCACCCCCTGCTCCCAGGCCACACCATCACTTCACCGGTGCCAATTCCGTCGATTTTGCAGCAAGCCCATTCGTTGCTAGCTCCGGCGTCGATCATCCAAGCTTCCTCTTTGTTCCTCACCGCTCCTGCCCAGAACCCAGCGCCGGCACCAATCAATAGATCCCAGTTCAGCCCGTGCTCGCCCGTCCATGCCCATCGATCCACCGCACCGCATCGCCGCCTAGACCACGCCGTTCCGCCGTTACGCCGCCCCTCTCACCGGCGTCGATCTCCCTCACCGGGCCGAGCGCTCAAACCATCAAAGCCCAAGCCGCCCCCAAAACCCGTGCCCGGTCCGCGTCCCCGTGCCTTCTCCGCGTTGTCCAAGCAGCTGCCGCCATCACCGTTCGGACCTGCTACCCCGCCACAAGCCCGTGCTCACCATTCAAGCCGCACCGCATCACCGATTTCCATTCACCGTCGGCACCATAAAGCCCACCCGGCGGATTCCAGCTCACTTCACCGTTCCGGTTCTCCCCCGCCGTTGTTCCTGTTCTCGCCGTCGGCGTTACTCGCCCGCTACCAACCTGCTATCGTCGTTAGCAGCGCCGTCTGCTGCTGCTCTATGCCGCTGCCCGTGCCTCGCCGTCGATCCCTTGCGCCACCATGCCGGCGTCTGCTGCTGCTCCTTGCCGCTCCCTCTCCTGCCCAGAAATGGATTTCGTGAAAATGAGGAGAGCAACTTCTCAATGCTGACTTGGCTATGGAGATGAAGCCACGTTGAAAAGTCAAATGGGCTTTGACCCTTTGACCGGCCCAAGCCCATTTCAGCCCAACTGCTAAGTACACCCACTTGGCCCAATTTCAGAAATGCTCATTTGCTCTCTGCACCCGCCACATCCAAATATGTCCGATTAAATAGCTGAGTCTGCCACCTTCGCCTGCCAGACAGTGTCCATTTTCATGGTCACAACAGTAACATTTTTCCCAAACTCTGTTTATTTATTATAATTTATTTTTGTTTAATTAACTATTCGTGAATAATTTTGGGAAATGTTATTGTTTGTTTATTTTCTATTTTGTGTAATAATTGTTGGATTGAAGTTAATTGATTCTTCTAGCAGCTTATGTGAATTTTGTTTGTTTGGTTTTATCTTTAATGTTGAAACTAAATAATAAGGATCGCGGATAGACGAGCGTTCGCTAGGTCGCGCACTTGAATTAACAACTCTTTTTCTATGCGTTAGACATGTTTAGATTAATCACCTTTGCATGTTTAATTGTTCAATCTAGATGAGCGTTCACTAGGTTGATTTCATGGGAGAAGTTTATTTGGGGAATGATAACCCGCGTGGGCATTCTACATGTGTTGATTTCGGATTCATGGCTAGGGAGTTGGTTAATCTTCAAAACAATATTTGTGTGTGTTTTTCTTGTTTTCAAAAATCTCAAAAACCCCCAAAAATACTTTTGTATATAATGTATATTTTTGTAAATAAATATAAAATACTGTATAGTTTATTTAATTTTGTATATATATATATTCTTTATTCTTTATACTTGTTAATAATAATTCTTTATTTAATTTAATTTTTCGTGACATTAAAAAGTAAATATAACAATCTTCTGTGGGAAAAACCTTTATTTCCCATTATACTTTACAACGACAACCGTTAGGAATTTAGGTAATAATTAATGACCTAGGTTTAACCTTTAATCAGTGTACCTAACAAAGAATGTCACAAAAATTATTAACAAGTATAAAGAATAAATATATACATATGTTACACGAAATTAAGGGGGGAGTTGAGAAATTGATTTATATAAGTTAACTAAGTAAACTACAAAGAATAAATTAAATGAGATAAGATGGAACACAAAGTACATAATTTCCAGCCATATATACACAAGTTTACCAATCATTAGACCGAAAATTAACCAAGTTCCCTAGCCATGAAACCGAAATTAACATATGTGGAATGCCGAAAAGTCGGTTATCACCCCCCAAATAAAACCTCTCTATGAAAATTAACCCCGAGAACGCTCTGACAGGCTAAACAATTAAACATGCAAAGGTAGCTAATCTAAACATGTCTAACGCATAGAAAAAGAGTTGCTAATTAAAGTGCACGGCCCATTATAGAAAAGTCCATATGTCCGCGATCCTTTTTATTTGATTCCGACCTCTTTCCAAAGCCTTTACTAATTGTGAATTAGAATTAAAAACTCTAATTCTAGCATCAATTACATGCAATCATCTTAAGTTTGCAACCTTAAAACAAAAACATATAAAAGTTCTCTACTAAAACAGAATCAAACAAACGGAGTCACATAAGCTGCTAGAAGAACTAATTAATTAGGATCTAACAATCAAATAAACTCATAAAATATAGGCTGAAAATTACAAACTTTATGTCATGTTAACTAATACATAGAATTAATCAAGCAACAAAGAGGCATAATAATATTTAAAGGCAAGGTCGAAATACACCATATGGAAAGCATGAGGAACTTGAAGCCACGAACTCTTGAATCCTTGAAAGCAAGCAATCCAAGCCGTGAGAACCAAGGTGGTGATGATGATGGACGAAATTGATGGCTGGTTGGTGATGGTGTAGACGCCTTTCCTCCTCCTTGAAGTCTTGAGAAACCTTGCACTAGAGAATGCAAGCCGAGAACTTGGATGTGTGGCTGCTGAAAAGATGGAGGTATGGAATGGTATTTCTCGGTGTAGAAGGTGGTGAGGAATTATGTTGTGAAGCCCTCTATTTATAGGAGAACATGGAACCCTAGGAGCAATCTTGATCGTTCATTAAAAATCCCCTTGTGTGGCCGAGATTTCCTTGAGTAGTCACCAAGAAATCTTCCTTTGTATTATGACTAAAACCCATCAAGATATGATTAGAAGATTTTACCGTGGTCATTAAATATTACCTAAATTCCTAACAATTGTCGTTGTAAAGTATAATGGGAAATAAAGGTTTTTCCCACAGAAGATTGTTATATTTACTTTTCAATGTCACAATAAATTAAATTAAATAAAGAATTATATTAACAAGTATAAAGAATAAAGAATATATATATATACAAAATTAAATAAACTATACAGTATTGTTTCTATTTACAAAAATATACATTATATACAAAAGTATTTTTGAGGGTTTTTGAGATTTTTGAAAACAATAAAAAGAAATATTTTTGGATTTTTATTATTTTTGAAAACAAGAAAAACACACACAAATATTGTTTTGAAGATTAACCAACTCCCTAGCCATGAATTCGAAACCAACACATGTAGAATGCCTACGCAGGTTATCATTCTCCAAATAAACTTCTCCATGAAAATTAACCTAGTGAACGCTCATCTAGATTAAACAATTAAACATGCAAAGGAGAAGAGTTGTTAATTAAAGTGCGCGACCTAGCGAACGCTCGTCTATCCGCGATCCTTCTTATTTAGTTTCAACATTAAAGATAAAACCAAACAAACAAAATTCACATAAGCTGCTAGAAGAATCAATCAACTTCAATCCAACAATTATTACACAAAATAGAAAATAAACAAACAATAACATTTCCCAAAATTATTCACGAATAGTTAATTAAACAAAAATAAATTATAATAAATAAACGAAGTTTGGGAAAAATGTTACTGTTGTGTCCATGAAAATGGACAATGTCTGGCAGGCGAAGGTGGCAGACTCAGCTATTGAAATCGGACAATTTGGATGTGGCGGGTGCACAAATCAATTGGCATTGGGCTTGGATCATTGGGCTTTGAAGACCCAAACTTCTTTTGTTGACTTTGTTGACCGGGTCAGCCCCTTTGATTTTGGCCTTGGTTGACTTTTCAACCCTTTGCCAAGTCAGCATTACAATTCTCTTCTCCATCTCTTTCACGATTTCTTCTCAATTGCTTCAGACCAATTCTTCATTCTTTCCAGAAGAGAGAGAGAGACCGGTTCATGGTGAGAGAAGCTCCGGCAAGAGCGACATGGATTTGACGGGGCTTGAAGAACACGGCCAGAGCTGAGGAGGGGGGCGCCGGTAGGTTGTAATTGCTGCAGATCTGCAATTGAATTGCAGCGGCGTCGATGATGGCAGCGACAGTGAGTAACGCCGGCGGTAGAAGCATGCGGCAGCTGGGTTTCTGGGCCGAGCTTAAAGAGACGCCGATTCGTGTGCACGGGCAGAGAATAGAACGGCGGCGGTGCAAGGCCGTGACCGTGATGGCCGGGCTGGGTTTCACGGGAAGAGGAAGGGCGACACGGCCCGGCGTCGTGGAACTGCAATAGTGAACGGAGTGATGCCGGCGACGGGGCAATGGAGTTTTGAGCTTGGAACCGGCGGCAGAAGCGGAGATGGCAAGGAGCGCAGGGATCGACGGCGCCGGCTGTGGCTTGATTGGAGCAGAGGCTCACGGTGAGCTTCCAAACCTGCAAAAGAAAAAGAAAAGATAATTAGACAGAGAAGATGATTGTGAATTTGCAGAAAAAGAAAAAGAAAACTTGAATTGGTTGCAGGTTTGAGTGAATTGAGATGCGGCGCCGATGGTGATGGAATTTGCAGAGGCTGCTTGGCCATTGGGTGAGTTGCTGCCATTGTGAATTGGTGAAGAAGACTATGCAGGAGCTCTCCTTAAATAGGAAAGGAAAGGCAGAAGCAGCCAAGGAACAGCGGGAATATGCAGTGATGGTGGAGCATTTGGTGATGGTGGAGTGCAGCAATGGTGGAGCAAAAGCTCTAAAGCAAGATTTTGAATTTAAATACAGTAGGAGGTAACATGGGAGCTGCATTGGAGAATTGGTGGATGAGAGGGATCTGGAATTCTACCGGCATGTGGAGGAAGAGATCAAAACTTGAATTCAAAATTAAAAAGAGTTGAGAACGTGGTAGCTGCAACCAACAAAAGAAAGAATTAAAATAAAATAACAAAAACAAACAAAATAAATATAAACAAAAATATAAAAATAAAACAAAAGAAAAGTAAAGTAAAATAACAAAAGAAATTAAATGAAATAAATGTTAAATAAAATAATTATTAGAGAAAATAAAAAGGTGGTTTGAATTGTGTTCCACCACCGTGTGTGATGGTTGCGCCGCCTTATGTGGTGGTTCGCCGACAAAATTGTCGGGATTCGGAATGGTTCCCGAAATCTTCGTACAATATTTTATTCCACAAATATAAGTCACGGTTGACTTTCCGAATTACGCTGAAAACCTCCAAAATGCACATATTCTGTGCAGATTCACATTTTACTCGTATTTTCCCTAAAAACACAAAAACAAATATTAAACAGACAATTAAGCTTTCGGAATAGCAAAATCCAGTAATTAAAGGCACTTTGTGAACGTATTTTACGTTCACATCAAGATACATCCCATAAAATTCTGATTTTAATCCCTTAAAGTGGTCCTCAAGGCATGGTCTCTCAATATGGACGAAATTCCCTTTAATTAATCCCATAAAAATCTGAATTAACCTCCTTGGATAATTGCTGAAATATTCCTTGAGTAGTCCACAAGAAATCTCCTTCCTCTCTTGCCGAAATTCCATCTAGATACATTCCCAAAAATCTGAATTAATATCCTAAATAAATTAGGTGTTTTAAAAGAATAAAAACTTTGGGCAAAATATCAAGATTAAATAAAATAAAATCAGAATCCTATTAGGATAAAAGAATGAGGCAAAGGAAGAGAACTCCCTTGTAATTTTCGTCCAAAATAAACCCTAATGGGCTAGGGTTTCATCCAAAAGTCCAATGGACTTGTTTTCATGGATTTGGGCCTCCCAATTCGTCCACATGGCAGCCCACCTCTTAATGGGCCCCGAAAAAGCCCATTAAGCTCATAAATTCTCCGAGGTCCCGTTTTGCATTCCGAGCACAAATAGTAATCCTAGTTGAAGTAGGACTCCTACTCACTTTAGGATTCCTGGTAGAGTCAGGAAAGAGTTCAAATCAGGAAAGTTTCTAAAAATCAAAATAGGAAAGATTTCAAAAGAGGAAAGTTTCCTAATCTAACTAGGAAATTCAAGTCTCCTAATTCAAGTAGGAGACTCAAAATAGGAAAGTTTCCTTAAAACATCATTTCGGTTCATTCCTTCAATTAAATCATCATTTAGGGACTCAAAGATCGAAACTAAGCTAAATAGCAAAGTTTAACAAGTAAAACGCAGCCAAATGATAGGGAAAACACATTAAAAACGTAGCATATAATGCTCCTATCAAATTCCCCCACACTTAGCTATTGCTAGTTGATTGGTCATCAAAATATAGGAAATAGTAATTTAGACTCGGGATTGTCGAACCACGGGGATTGGAGGCCTAAAACCTAATTAGTAATGTAACCTAATTTTCTAGAACTAAATAACAATTTTTTTAGGGCTTTTCTGATTTTAATTAAACAATTAAATGAACTAAGCAAACTAAATAAAATGAAATAGTTAAACAATACAAATAAACAAAAATCATCAAATGAATTATAAACATATTAAATCACACAATATTCAAATTACACAAATAAATTAACCAAATATTCAAAAAATAGAAATAATAAATTCACACAACAAATATAAATTAAATGAGTTTGAGAGAAAGAAATGCTCAGTAAATTTCGTCGAGGTTCGGGTGTAGAGAGCACTTTAGACTTGATTTGGGCTTTGACAATTGGGCTTGGAGACCCAAATTCAAGTCAGTTGACTTGTGTTTGACCCGTGACTTTCTCTTGTTGACCTGTTGACTTTTCAACTCTTTCCTTAAGAGTTTGACCCGTGCGTTCATTCTCCATCTTCATTTTCTGGTTTCTTATCTCCCTCAAAACAAAGAGAGTGAGGCCGTAAGAGATTACGCCGGCTGGTGGAATTGATAGGCGCGGAGGCAGCTGCGATGGCAGAGGACAGGGGCCGACGCAGGTGGCGCGGTGAGATGAGGACGACGGCGAGAGGATTGAGCACGGGCTCGACGGCAGATCTGGGCACGCCGGGAAGGAGAGAGAGATGATGCCGCGTGGTGGTGATGAGGTCAGGAGCGGCGCTGGCGATGAACGGTGGTGACGGGTGCAGCGGGCACGGCTGGAAAGTGACGACGCGAGAAGAGGCGACGCCGGGCTGGTCCGAGCTAAACCAATCGAGCACGGGTTCTTCGTGGATTTGGAATCGACGCCGGCGTGGAGGTTGCTGGGCTCGAATTGGAGGCACGGTGGCCGGGTCCGATCGCCGGTCTTGATTGGCAGGAGAGCACGGAGAGAGCAAAGGCGAGATGGCAGTGACGGCGGCAGTGGGCACGATTCGATCTTAGAAGCACGACGGCGAGAGGAGCTCTCGGTGTGGGCTGAGAGCAGAGCACGGGCAAGAAGTGGTGCCAGCTGGTATCTTCGATGGTGATTTGCCGGCTGTGAAGAGTAGCTTGGCGGCTATGGCTGGGCAGAGAAAGCCGGTGATGGTAATGATGAATTGATGCTGCGGTGATTGGAATTACAGGTGAGATTGTTTTTGGGGGGGGGGGGTGTGTGGTGGGTTTTTATTGGGGTGGGGGGGGGGGGGGGGGGGGGAGGAGGGGGGGTGTGGGGTTGGGGGGGGATTTGGGGGGAGAGGAGAGAAGGAGACCGGGGTGCAGAGAAGAAAAGAAGGGTGCAGAGAGAAAGAAAGAAAGAAAGAAAAAGAAAAGAAGAAGAGAAGAGGGACCGGGAAAGAAGAAGAAGAAGAAAGAAAGAGGAAGGGAGGAAAGAAGGAGGTCAGCCCCCGGCTTCGGCTTGTCAAAAATATGGAAATTGATCTGGTATTTGAAGAGGATCAATGGCAGTGTTAGGTGAGTGAGTGGTAAGGTGGAAGAACAGCTCACAAAGTAGAGAATTTGAATTCAAATGGAATGGGGGGGTAACATGGCTGCTGGTGGTGATGGAGAACGTGAACAGCCAAAAGCTTGGCCGGTGAACATGCTGCAACAAACAAATAAAAAATAAAAAGAATTAAAATAACAAAAAGAAATTAAATGAATTAAATATAAAACAAAAGAATAATAAAAGAAATGAATTAATTATAAAATAAAGAAAACCAATAATTATAAAATAAAGAAAAGAAATAATTATTAGAGAAAATAAAATGGTGGTTTAAAAATGGGTATCGCCACCGCGTGTGGTGGTTGCGCCTCCGTCCGTGGTGGCTCGCCGGCAAAATTGCCGGGATTTGGAACGGTTTCCAAAATCTTCGTACATTGTCTGTAATCCACTGCCGAGTGATGACCGGTGTCATCAGATAATCGAAAAGTCACGGTTGACTTTCCGATATTGCGCTGTAAACCTCCAAAATTCACCTTTTATGTGTAAATTAGCATTTTGCACATATTTTCCCTGAAAACATGAAAACAAACATTAAACCGACAAATAAGCTTTCAGAATGGCATCCATCCAAGTATTTAGAGCACTTTATGAACGTATTTTACGTTCACATCACACCCCCACACTTGAACTTTTGCTAGTCCTCTAGCAAACACAGAACTAAAAACAGAACAACACAAAAACATAAAGGGAAACACAAAACAGAAATTCTTTCCAACCATAACCCTCAACAAGTTCGAAGAATTATAATCAGGAGAATAAAAACTATATACCAAGGCTCACGAATTTGCTAAGTATTTAACATGGACATCTCATTCGTGCTCGAGTGAAGTGTGTGAAAACCGAGTGTACAATTAATTTCAGGCAATCAAATAGGCACATATGAACAACATTAACCACTAAAGCTCACAAGATTCACTAAATATTTCCGCTCAGTGTTTAGGGTTAAGTGTTTACTCTCATAACAATTACACAAGTAGTGTTCCCATAAGCTTGCTCATCAACCAACTCTCCACAATTAATCCACAAATCATTAAATCATAAGGACTTTCAATGGTGTAATGGGGCCAAAGGGTGAATGAATGGTAAATGGTAAATGGAAGGGAAAGACTAGAAATGATAAATGTTCCACATGTTTGCAAGACAAATCAACGACTTTGAAACTCATACATATGCTATACCCGAAACAACTCTTATTCTCCTCCAACCTTCTATTGAAATTAAAACAATACAAGAAATAACTCTATTTTTGTGGCATTTTTTTTTTTCTTTTCCACTTTTTTTTTTTTTTTGAGGGACTTTATTCCTTCTTTTTATTTCTGATTTTTTTTTTCTTTGAACAATACAACAAAATAAATACACCCCCACACTTGCCTTTTGGTACATACTATACATCCGAAGCATAAGAATATAAGAAGTCACTATCATCGTCTTGCAAACACAATAAAACATGGGTGAGATGGTGTGGGTGAACAAAAGAAACGGCTAATGAGTTATCAGTTCAAAAGGGGTTCCTAAAGTTCGTGTTTAAATGGATGGTGAATATTTGGCCATGGTGCTCAACTAATGCCTTAATCATTTTCAATTCATCACAGATTAATAAAAAGTTTCGAGAGGTCAATGAGCAAGTTCTAGGTTCAAAAACTCATGAATTGTGCACACATGAAGAACGAGTAAATGTATGAATAATGCATACATGTGAATATTCAACAGGCTCAAATTCTCACAATTTCTGGGTATGCATGACAATGTATGTTCAAATGTGCTTCTCGGATTGCAATCAATTAATTAACACAGGCGATGTGAACATGAAATTTCGAGCAATCACAAGTTATGCAAATTAAATCCAAAGCAAACTACACAAAGCCTTGACATATAATAAACATTCTCCAAATCACAACAAATTAAACTCAACTCATCATCGGAATTGGAAAGAACATAGCACAAAACACACAAAAACACAAAACAGAAGCAAATATTTTTGTAATTTTTTTTTTGATTTTTTTGATTTTTTTCAATTTACGTAACAATACGTGACCACAGGGACTCACTTAGTGCAATGGCAGGTTCAACGCTACCAAGGGAGTAAGTATGATTTAGTCGAGATACCGTTACAGTAGAAAACGAAAACAAGTAAAATATTTTTTTGAATTTTTGAATTTTTCAAATTTTTTCTTTTCTTTTTAATAAACCTTCCCCCACACTTGAATTAAACATTGTCCTCAATGAATGACAGATATTTCACGAAATGAAAAATTCAAGTATGGTTATTGAATTTAAACACACAACAGAAATAAACCGAAGTAAACACACAAACTGAAATAAACACACAACAGTTAAGTAAATGAAAAGGGAAACAGAAAGACTCCCCCTTGAAGATCGTGAAGCTCCTCCCGAAGCAAGTCACCAACAGTCACAAACAAGGCTAGCAGGGCCTTGCATCCAACGTATGCTCCTTAGTTGACTGCGGTTCTGATCCTTTGAAGTGTGTCCTGGACGAGTGTTGTTGCCGACTCCACGGCAGATTTAGCTGATGTAGCCTTCACCGAGATCTGGAACACCATAGTCAGTAGTGTTCCATCAAGAACAGCTCCGGATACGTTTGGCAGAATGGAGAAGCCTGAAGACATAAGCGGAAATTGCTCCGGTTGAACTCCACATAGCAAACACTGGAGAATGGAATGGTTAATCGGCGCATAAATCACAGACGACCCCGTTGCATCGGTGCAACACTCCTGAAGAATGAGGAAGTCGTTGTGACTATCTATGGCGAGCACCGAAATCTGGTTCCGCGGGTCAAGACCGATGGTGAAATTTGCTAGCAGACGCACCGAGCTGTCCATCGACATACTATCCCACAGCGGTCTCGTATGCACATCTTTGAGGAACTCAAAGATCCTGGTGTGATGAGATAGATGAACGACGGAACAACCAGCAGTACGATTTACTCCAGGGGGCTTGCTCGGATCACCCCTTCGCTTGTTGGTCCTGACCTCCATTCGAGTGTCTCTTGTTCGGTTCGAACAAGTCCAGTGATGATACGTGGAGTTGCTGATGTCGTTGAAGAAACAGATCGCCATCTGGTTTGCCATTTCCGCTAGGCCTCTTTTTCCTTCGGGCGAAATGATAGAGTCACCGGGTGAAGTGTGGATCCCTGTGACGCACATGTAGCGCTCGGCTTGTCGTTGGAGAGTTGAGATCCAACGCTTTGCACCAAAAGCGAACCCAGAATGAACAAAGGGTTCGAAAATGGCCTTCATCTCCTTCTCGCGCACATCCACGTGCTCCACCCAAGTAACTAAGGAAGATCCATTCTGCAAATCTCGAATCAAACATCCGGAGGGGCGCTTTCGGCATATAGATCTCACTGAAGGCTTCGGATTTGAGCGCAGTTCATCCACGGAGACATCCACAACGATCCAACTTCCATCCAGTTGTAATTGAGAGTACCGAACGAACTGGACTTCACGAGTCGAAACGATGTTAGATGGCACCAGAAACTCGGCCGACATCACTTGCTTCTGGTCCTCGTAACCTACTGCGTTGTCGGAGGGTAGGATCTCCAACATTTGAGCGTTTGTGATCATGCTACAGAAGACGGGCAACCATCGACCAACATCCATTAAGATCTCAACAATGGTGGTCGGATGAAGGTGGATGGTTGCCGAGTGTCTCGAGGATTCCGATTTGAAGTATGGCGCAGGCTCGCCACGTTGAAACACTCGCAAGTACTCGGCCCTATTTAGAGTCTCGGGATGAATAGAAGTCTCGGGAGTCGGTGAAGATATCCACAAAGGAAAACCGGCAGTGGCCATGAGCATGAGCTCGTGCTTGGCCTTGCGGGCGATATCCGAGATCAAGTCGGTGTGGACTCCGACAAGATCATGAGCAGGTCCCGGAAGATGGTCAGATGGAATAGGTGCGGATGGGCGCTCGACTAGTGTAGGCATGAGGCTCCGCACATCCCGTCTCAAGTGGTCCATGTCGATCGAATCATCGGACAACTCGAGAAGAGGCTCTTGTTGTGGAGGAACAACTTCGAGCCTTCGCCTAGGCACATCAGAATGCGGAACAGGACCTCCGCAATTGGGACAGATGCCGCTCTGGAGAGCATCGACGAGTCGTTGATTCTGCAGTTGAAGCTCCTCGTTCTTGCTCACCAGCTGATCGTTTCTTCTCTCTAGCTCGGCAATACGCTGCTCAGAAGTCCGGATACCGAACTTCTTCCTATTTCTCGACCCCCAATAGTAGACTTGGTCTTCTTCTAATCCGATTTTTGGACCAAATCTTTCACGTTGTGGCTTGGTGGGGTGAGAATACACCGCAAAGAAAGCCGCCAGTGCTTCTCTCTGAGCTTTGGTGTATTTCGTCCTCGGAAGTCTCCTATAGACAGGAGCGGCTTCCGGCTCGGCGGGTGGATCAGCAACCAGGATTGGTGCTTGGGGTAGTGGCTGCGGTTGTGGTTGTGGCTGGGTCGGCATGCTAGCATCCGTGCTATTGAGCATGCTCGGTGGAATTATTTCAGCCAAGCCTTCAAAGATCGGGTTCTCTGAAGGACCTGCCTGAAATAAGTCACTGAAAGAATTTACTCTCTTGGCCATTTCTGGGTTGGGAAGGAGGAAAGCTTTTCTGGGTTTGGGAGGTTTTCTGGGAAAAACGGAAGAACACGAAGAACACTTAGAGAAAAACGAGAGGAGATGAGAGAGAATGAGAGAGAGAGACTAAGGGAAACGCGAAATGACCTAAGGAAACTAACGCAAACAGAAGGGAAGGGAAAAGACGCGTACACGCTCGCACACGTGCCACAGACACAGATCCGGAATTTCCGGATCGAGCAACGAAAGTCGCAACGAAAACGACCGCGTGTCACAAAAGTCGTAAAGACAATAGTGCACACGCGTCCGAAAATTATTAAACTAACTAATTTTTTTTTGTTTATTATTCGGCCGACGACAAAGTCGTGTGTCGGCCCAATAACGATTTTTCAATTTTTATTTTTTTTTATTTTTTTTTAATACTTTACGAAAAGTCGTAAAGTGAACAGTGAAAACGCGTGAGACGCACGCGCAAAGGTTGCCGACACTTTAAACGGGCTTGGGCCATCGAAATGGTTTGGGCCTTAAAGTGGGCCTGGGCCAAAGAAATCTCCGGCCCATTATTGGTGGGCTTAACTAATGGGCCTAAACAAACAAACCCCCCAATACTATCTTATAGTAACAAATCCCCAAATTTAATAATTAAACTTTTTTTTTTTCAAAACACAAAACCCAAACCGAATGGGCCAAGGCCCAATATTATACAAATAGCAACAAGCCCAAAATAAACAGTAACTAAAAACAATAAAAAAAAAAAAAAATACACAACAGTAAAAATAAATATGTACAAATAATAAAACTAAAACTGATTTTTTTTTTTTTTTTTTTTTTTTTAAATATGTAAACAATAAAATAGATAAGGATAGAAATGCTCCCCCTTGAAGTGCATGCTTTCCGAAATAATCACCATCAATCACCAACAAACAAGGCTTCGAGGTCTTGCAATCCATAAGCTCACGACCTTCGGTGATGATCAATTGTACACACTTCAAACCGGAGCAAATATGAGGCTGCCTCCCCATGAGCGCTTCTTTTTATAGACCTCAAAGCCGGTCTTGTTCCTCCATTGGATCAAGGTGGTGCATAGCACATTTGCCTACCACCGTAATAGCTCAAATATGGATGACATTCATAAGTCTTCATCCTGTTTACTCCGATCCCCAAAATCTCTCTAAGGCATTGGATCGCCTCGAGTTGTACCTCACTGCATGGTGGACTTGTCATCTTAAATGACTCGAATGATGAGGATAATCTATGCTCATGGGGATGAAAGTATGGTGTAGGCAATAATCCTCGCCTATGTGGAGGAATATAAGGTGTAGGCGGTATTCCTCGAGCACACTCATTAATGGTGGAAGTAGGCTTCACAACTTCTTGCAATTGGGGAGATGGAAACTCATTCAATTGATGTGCTTGCTCGAAGCTTGAGCTTTGTTGACCCATGAAGTGAGGATCCATGTCCAATTCAGGAAGGACACATGTAAATGATGCCTCAGTCTTGTGAACAGGCAGAGGGACACTAAAACTGTCAAGCCCGGACTCATATGTAGAAGCAGCAAAATCAATATCATCATGCACATATGAGTGCACAAACTCATCAAACATGTCATCATCATCAGAATAAGAGAGCTCTGGTAGCTCTTGCTTCTCAACCACAATAGAAGGATGAACTTCAACTTGAGGCTTGGGAGGGTTTAAAGGACCGAAAATCCTTTCACTCTTTGCTTGGTTTCCCTTTACCAAATCTGTTGATAACACCTCCTTGATGACATCAAGTGGAAAGGTAGGCTGGAGTACTTGCAGCTTGACTTTTTCTCCCAAAACCTTGAGCTTCACGGTGCCCTTTAGAACATTTATCTTGGCACCAGCCATGGCCATAAAGGGACGGCCAAGAATGATAGGTAATCCACTCTCTGCCTTGGGGTCTTCATCCATATCCAAAATCACAAAATCAATTGGAAGGATGAACTTGTCGACTCTGATCAGCACATCTTCCACAATTCCCACTGGTATTCTGAAAGTCTCATCTGCAAGCTGTACTGAAATTGAAGTAGGTTGCAGAGTACCAATGGCTAGCTTCCGGAAGGTTGCTAGAGGCATGATATTGATGCATGTGCCCATGTCCATAAGAGCTCCATCAAAGAATCTTTCACCAATTGTGCAACCAATAACGAAGCTCGTAGGATCATGTATGTCTGGGGACGCCCTTCGTTGAATGATTGCACTCGCTTCCTCTTTTAGCACAATTTTTTCATTGGTTGGGAGCTTCTTCTTGTGCATACACAACTTCCTGACAAATTCTGCATAAGCTGGAACTTTACTGATGAGGTCTAGCAGAGGAGAATTCACGTCTGCTTTTGTGAAAATGTCAAACACTTCAGTCATTAGCCCTTTCTTCTTTCTCTTCTTCTTGTCAGCAGCTTTATTCACTCCCTTTTTACTCCTTGAGAGCATCACATCACAATCATCCAATCCATTTCCCGGGAGTGCAATTTTATCCTCCCGGTTCCCATCCTCCTTTATGGTAACATTATGATGCACAACAATATTATCAACATGGTTGAGAGGTACATTTTCTTCCCTCTCAACCCCATATGAATGCACATCAAAATCACCATTATGCACAAGTAAGGGATTGGGATCAAAGAACTCACAAGGTTGCAGATTTGTCAGTTCTTGATCGTGCTCAAATAAACGGTTGGCCTCAAAATGCTCTATCAATTGATCGATCTTTGCACTTCTTTCTTGAGTTTCACGCCACCGTTCATCATCATCCGCTAAAGAGTTTTGCAATTGAGCCGCCATTTCTTCAAGACATGAGAGTAAAGGATGTGATGGCTCAATGCATTGGTTTTCAATGGACCACGGATGTTCGAAACTTCTAGAATCATCCCACGTATAATTCCACTGTTCCATTGTTCGGGATGATCGGAATTGCACCTATAAAATTCAAGAAAAATGTAAACAGAAAATAAAATAACAAATATAGCACAAAATAAAATAAAATGCACAAAAAAATTTAAAAATCACAAAACAAAATAAAATAAACAAATTAACTAGAAAATTTACGAAATACTAAAAACTCGGTTACAAAAACTAATAGATCAAAGTTAAACCTAAATCCCCGGCAACGGCGCCATTTGATTGGTTGTCAAAATATAGTGATGAGTAATTTAGACTCGGGATTGTCGAACCACGGGGATTGGAGGCCTAAAATCTAAATAGTGAAATTATAACCTAATTTTCTAGCAATAAAATATATTTTTAGGGTTTTTCTAATTTTTAGATAATTAAATAAACTAAGTTTACACAAATAAAATGAAATAACTAAACAGTACAAATAAACAAAAATCACCAAATGAAATAAATATATTTTTGGGTTTTTAAATAAATCACACAATATTCAAATTACACAAATTAACCAAATATTCAAAATACAAATTAATCAAATGAATTTACACAACATATATAAATATAAAATTGAGTTTAAGGGAAAGAAATGCTCAATGAATTTGCCGATGGAATTCCGGGGAGCTCGGGTGTCCTTAGCAATTAGGCTTGGGCCTGAAATTGGGCTTTTGTGCTTGGGCTTTGACTTGGTCAAAGGCCCAAGTCTCTTTGGTCTTTTCTTCCAGTCAATTTCGGTCTATTGACCCGGTCTTCTTCCTAGCGTGTTTGACCGAGACTTTTCAAAACTGCTCTCTCAAGAACCCGTGGTTCTTCATTTTTCTCCAGTTTCTATTTCTTCTTTTCTGCAGACAAGAGAGAGCGAGGGAACTGGAGGCTTGCCGGCAACTATGGTGATTGACGGTGGTGCGGGACAGCAAGCAATGGGCGGCGGCGGCTTGATGCCGTGATCTGGTGTGGTGGCTGCGGTGAGAACAGAGAGAGAGAGAGAGAGCCGCGGCGGTGAAGGTCGGGCAGATCGATGACGGCGTGATCGGTGGTCGGCTCGGTGCGGCGAACACGGCAGAGGCGGAATCCGGCTGGGACTAAACCATCGAGCACGGGTTCTTGGATTTCTGGAATCGATGGTGGAGCGGAGGTGCTGGGAGCAGGAGATCGGAGATGGAGATGGGTCGCCGTGATGATGGATTGGGCTGTGCAGATGGCACGGAGAAGCTAGGCGAGATGGCAGCGACGGTGGGAAAGGGCACGATCGATCTTAGAGGAGCACGGGGGAGGTGCTCTCGATGTGGTCGGAGCCGGGTGCGGTTTCGATGGTGATTGGAGAGGCGGGTGATGGGCATGAGGAATCAACGGTGGCGGTGGACTTTGGTGAGATTGTGAACTTTGGGTATTTTGTGATAATTGCAATGGTGATTGATTAATGAATGAATTGTGACAGAGTGTTTGGGGGATTGGGAGAGTATGGCCGGGGGGAAGAAGACAGTGGGTGTAGAGAGAAGAAAAGAGGGGGTGCAGAGAAGAAAAGAAAAGGAAAGAAAGAAGAGGGAAAGAAAAGAAGAAGAAGAAGAAGAAGAAGAAGAAGAAGAAGAAGAAGAAGAAGAAGAGAGGGGAACCCCGGCCTCGGCTTGTCAAAAATATGGAAATTGATCTGGTATTTGAAGAGGATCAATGGCAGTGTTAGGTGAGTGAGTGGTAAGGTGGAAGAACAGCTCACAAAGTAGAGAATTTGAATTCAAATGGAATGGGGGGGGTAACATGGCTGCTGGTGGTGATGGAGAACGTGAACAGCCAAAAGCTTGGCCGGTGAACATGCTGCAACAAACAAGTAAAAAATAAAAAGAATTAAAATAACAAAAAGAAATTAAATGAATTAAATATAAAACAAAAGAATAATAAAAGAAATGAATTAATTATAAAATAAAGAAAACCAATAATTATAAAATAAAGAAAAGAAATAATCATTAGAGAAAATAAAATGGTGGTTTAAAAATGGGTATCGCCACCGCGTGTGGTGGTTGCGCCTCCGTCCGTGGTGGCTCGCCGGCAAAATTGCCGGGATTTGGAACGGTTTCCAAAATCTTCGTACATTGTCTGTAATCCACTGCCGAGTGATGACCGGTGTCATCAGATAATCGAAAAGTCACGGTTGACTTTCCGATATTGCGCTGTAAACCTCCAAAATTCACCTTTTATGTGTAAATTAGCATTTTGCACATATTTTCCCTGAAAACATGAAAACAAACATTAAACCGACAAATAAGCTTTCAGAATGGCATCCATCCAAGTATTTAGAGCACTTTATGAACGTATTTTACGTTCACATCACCCCACCCCCCCACACCACCACCCCAACCCCCCACCCCCAAATCCCCTCCCCCCTAACTTCTCCCTCAATAACTTATTTATTTTAAATAAACAAAAAAAACTCATAAAAAAAATTTAAAAAAATAAATAAGAAATTAAAAAACAAAACAAAAAAATAAAAAAAAAAAAAAAAAAAAAAAAAAAAAGAAGTGATGGAAGGGCGCACATCTCAAACATATTATTCTCACTTGGGGGTACTCTCTCTCTCACCACCAAAAAACGCGCACAATAAAAAAATTTTCACTCAAAAATATGTGAAAAAAATTGTTAAAAGGCCCCCAAAAACCCCCAAAAAAAAAAAAAAAAAAAAACCCTTTTAAAAAAAAAACCCCCAAAAAAAAACCCAATTCCCCCCCCAAAAGGACCCCAACCATATGCTCACTTTCGAAATTTATCTCCACAGATCAAGGGCTACCCATTTTAAGGATCAAGAAGGTATTTCCAAGGTTGTAATGGGGCCAAGGCTCTTGGTTTAAAGAAACGAAGGATAAGGAAATCACAAAGTGTCCTAAAAACCTAGTAGAGCATTCAAATAACCATGTCTCTTTCAAAAGTCATATGATAAAGGACAAAGGCCGAGTATTTTATTTTTAGACCTTCACTTCAAAACAACCTCCTAAATCATTGGGAAAGGGGACATTAATCCATTTTTTTTTCTCAATTTTTTTGTTCTTGCTTGCCGTACACACATTTTTTTTTCATTTTTTTTTTCACGGCATACATATGTAATGAACAAGTCTATCCCTTCCCCCACACTTATTTTCGTCAATCACCTCTTTTCTTTTGTTTTTCCATCACATGGTTTCAATCACCGAAGCATAGCTCTACTAAGTTCTAGAACAAGGGTAAAGATATGACTATACTAAGGTTCATGGTAAGGATGATGCGGGTGACGAAAGAAAAGGCTAAATGTAAGCTCAAAGAGGTCTAACTAAGGGGTGCACACATGTGTACACAAATAAGGGACACATGGCTATTTGGCATTGGTGGAAATCCTAAGTGCCTTCAATCATTTCCAAAATCAGGGTATATTATGACTATAAGTTTCGAAAAATTCAAAAGCAAGTTCTAGTAAACTCTCTAGTCCATTGAAATTCTATGGCATGCAATTGATCAAGTAGAAGAATAATGAGGTTAACAACGCGTTTAAGCCAAGAAGAATCTGATTTTTTTCAACTCTCAACAAGGAAAGCACATATAGCTCAAAAGCTCACATAGGTTTATTAACTTGTTTTAACATGCTCAAATTCTATACCAAAGTTCAAAACCATATCTACTACATGTTCACACATCTTCCATATTCATCAATTAACCAAAGAATGACATTCAACAATTTGATCTTGTGCTTCACTTTTCAACCATAATTTCAAAGATTAAACTCATCCTAGGCAGTTAAGGGCATCCTAAGACTCAACCAACACACCAAAAACCACTTTTTTTGTATTTTTGAATTTTCTGATTTTTTTTTTATAAAGCAAAGCAAAAACATAAATCCTTCCCCCACACTTAAATCTTATATTGTCCTCAATGTAAGCACAAAAGCATATGTAAGACAAGCATGGAGAAAGTAAAACAGATACAGTTCAACCAAAAGAAGTAGAGAGAGATAGAGAAACCAAAGCTGCGTGTGATGGCTCCTCCACATCCTTGGTTGAATTGGGTTGCCTCCCAAATAGCGCTTAATGTTTATAGTCTTCAGCCTACACTGTGCCGCAGCTTCAGCCTTCATGGAAATTTCCCTTACTACCAAAGTTAGTAACAAAATTTACAAGATAAATTCAAGAGATATTTACAATGTTAAAAAAAAAATGTCACAATTTATCTATACAAAATTAATGAATAAATTAAAGAATGGCAGAGAATGGTGAGAGCTCATATTTGGACAATCATTAATTCCTGTAAAAAGAATTATAAAAAGTTAGTACAAAGTTTACAAAATAAATACAAAAGAATATATAAGAATTTCAAAAATTACAAGAATATTTCAAAAATACTACAAAATTTCCACATTGTATTTATACAAAATGAATGAATAAATTTCCTATGTCTATACCAATTTTTATTCACACATTACACTTAGGTACGGGAACAGAGGACCTCAATGTGCAATGGGACTGAAGCAGCTACCCATCTTAAAGTCATGTTTTTATCCAATATACCTTAAGTGTAGAAAAACATTTTCGTTTGTGCCTTCCACATAGTCAAAAACCAAGTTGATTCCAAGCGGTAACTCAAGGTGGCACGTGCGGCCTAGGTGCAATGCCTTGACTTAAATGACTTTCCGTGGTTTCAGAAGGCGAATGGCCAGATCATATGAGAGATAAGCGAGGGGCAGGATTCATTTAGTGGTACTACTGAGGCAAAGCCCCTATCGACTTACGTCAGTCTATAGTCCTCTGAATCCAAAACCTGTCACCCAGGGTCTTGACCTAGACACCATCCATGTGCCCCTTACTCAGTTGAGAAAGCACTTAAGTGTTCGACAATTCTCCAAGTGTTAATAAAGGCCGCCCTCAACCTCAAGTGACCTTTGCAAGGTACAAATGAAGGGTTTAGGCCAATATTAACAAAAGGACCTTACCTATTTCCGTTCAAGTTACAACTTACAACAACTCAAATAATCAACCATATAAAAGACACCTAGAAAAAATTACTAAGTGTTACAAAAATATTAATAAGTATAATTCACAATATTCACAAGTATAAAACGTTAGGCAAATATTTATATTTTCGATCCCCGTCGACGGCGCCAAAAATTGATATGCTCAAAGCAAGCATCAATTTAAAAAACCCTATCGGTAGTATAGTGTAAGTAGGGTATCGTTCACAACGGAGATCAAAAGGTGTACCTAACAAAGAATGTCACAAAAATTATTAACAAGTATAAAGAATAAATATATACATATGTTACACGAAATTAAGGGGGGAGTTGAGAAATTGATTTATATAAGTTAACTAAGTAAACTACAAAGAATAAATTAAATGAGATAAGATGGAACACAAAGTACATAATTTCCAGCCATATATACACAAGTTTACCAATCATTAGACCGAAAATTAACCAAGTTCCCTAGCCATGAAACCGAAATTAACATATGTGGAATGCCGAAAAGTCGGTTATCACCCCCCAAATAAAACCTCTCTACGAAAATTAACCCCGAGAACGCTCTGACAGGCTAAACAATTAAACATGCAAAGGTAGCTAATCTAAACATGTCTAACGCATAGAAAAAGAGTTGCTAATTAAAGTGCACGACCCATTATAGAAAAGTCCATATGTCCGCGATCCTTTTTATTTGATTCCGACCTCATTCCAAAGCCTTTACTAATTGTGAATTAGAATTAAAAACTCTAATTCTAGCATCAATTACATGCAATCATCTTAAGTTTGCAACCTTAAAACAAAAACATATAAAAGTTCTCTACTAAAACAGAATCAAACAAACGGAGTCACATAAGCTGCTAGAAGAACTAATTAATTAGGATCTAACAATCAAATAAACTCATAAAATATAGGCTGAAAATTACAAACTTTATGTCATGTTAACTAATACATAGAATTAATCAAGCAACAAAGAGGCATAATAATATTTAAAGGCAAGGTCGAAATACACCATATGGAAAGCATGAGGAACTTGAAGCCACGAACTCTTGAATCCTTGAAAGCAAGCAATCCAAGCCGTGAGAACCAAGGTGGTGATGATGATGGACGAAATTGATGGCTGGTTGGTGATGGTGTAGACGCCTTTCCTCCTCCTTGAAGTCTTGAGAAACCTTGCACTAGAGAATGCAAGCCGAGAACTTGGATGTGTGGCTGCTGAAAAGATGGAGGTATGGAATGGTATTTCTCGGTGTAGAAGGTGGTGAGGAATTATGTTGTGAAGCCCTCTATTTATAGGAGAACATGGAACCCTAGGAGCAATCTTGATCGTTCATTAAAAATCCCCTTGTGTGGCCGAGATTTCCTTGAGTAGTCACCAAGAAATCTTCCTTTGTATTATGACTAAAACCCATCAAGATACATCCCATAAAATTCTGATTTTAATCCCTTAAAGTGGTCCTCAAGGCATGGTCTCTCAATATGGACGAAATTCCCTTTAATTAATCCCATAAAAATCTGAATTAACCTCCTTGGATAATTGCTGAAATATTCCTTGAGTAGTCCACAAGAAATCTCCTTCCTCTCTTGCCGAAATTCCATCTAGATACATTCCCAAAAATATGAATTCATATCCTAAATAAATTAGGTGTTTTAAAAGAATAAAAACTTTGGGCAAAATATCAAGATTAAATAAAATAAAATCAGAATCCTATTAGGATAAAAGAATGAGGCAAAGGAAGAGAACTCCCTTGTAATTTTCGTCCAAAATAAACCCTAATGGGCTAGGGTTTCATCCAAAAGTCCAATGGACTTGTTTTCATGGATTTGGGCCTCCCAATTCGTCCACATGGCAGCCCACCTCTTAATGGGCCCCGAAAAAGCCCATTAAGCTCATAAATTCTCCGAGGTCCCGTTTTGCATTCCGAGCACAAATAGTAATCCTAGTTGAAGTAGGACTCCTACTCACTTTAGGATTCCTGGTAGAGTCAGGAAAGAGTTCAAATCAGGAAAGTTTCTAAAAATCAAAATAGGAAAGATTTCAAAAGAGGAAAGTTTCCTAATCTAACTAGGAAATTCAAGTCTCCTAATTCAAGTAGGAGACTCAAAATAGGAAAGTTTCCTTAAAACATCATTTCGGTTCATTCCTTCAATTAAATCATCATTTAGGGACTCAAAGATCGAAACTAAGCTAAATAGCAAAGTTTAACAAGTAAAACGCAGCCAAATGATAGGGAAAACACATTAAAAACGTAGCATATAATGCTCCTAAGGGAAGTAGATGCGGTATTTACCGACGTCATTAATTATTTCCTAAACTTCCTAACAATTTGTCGTTGTAAAGTATAATGCGAAGTAGAGGTTTTTCCCACAGAGGATTGTTTATTTACTTTTCTAATGTCACAAAATTAATTAAACTATACAATAATATTTCTATTTACAAATGTACAATATATACAAAAGTGTTGTTTTTGGGTTTTTGAAAATATTTTGAAAACAAGAAATAAATAAAAGGAAATATTTTTGGTTTTTAATCTTTTTGAAAATAAAACAAGAAAAACACAAATTCAATTACAATTCAAACTAACACAATTAAATAAACACACCAAGAATAAAATGATTAAACTAACACACAAATGAATCAAAAACATATTTTTGGGTTTTTCATAATATAATTAAATCACACAATATTCAAATTAAACAATTATTCAAAATACAAATAAATCAAATAAATCACACAACAAATATAATTAAAAAGAGTTTGAGAGAAAGAAATGCTCAATGAATATCGGTGAAGTCTCGGGAAGTCGGGTGTAGTTAGCAGATTGGGCTTGGGCCTTGCGGGTGTCAACAGTAATTTGGGCCATGGGGCAATTGGACTTTTGTCAACAGACCAACCTGGTTTGACCTCTTTTGAGTTGAAAAGTCAACTCATTCATCCCATGCGTTGTTCTCTTCCCCGTGGTTCTGCCTTCATTTTCTTTTTCAATTTCTTCTCTTCTTCTTTCTTTATTCTTGCTGCAGACCTCCATTAGAGAGAGAGAGAGATGAAAGCTCTGCGAGGCCGTGAGGGATTGACGGCGTGGTTGGCTTGAACACAGATGGATCGATGGTGGCAGAGATGCACCCAGGCCGGTCTGGGCTTGGATCGACGCCGATCGGCGATGGAATTGAAGAGGCACGGGCCTGGATTGGGTCGCCGGCTTGAGAAACGCCATGGCTGAACTGGAACAGCGAAATCGACGGCGTGGGCTTCTGTAAATGATGATTCTGATGGTGGTGTTCGATGGTGATGCCGGCATGGGTCCTGCGAAATGAATTGAACACGAGATTAGTGGTGATGGATTTTGATGTGAATGATTATGATTATGGTGATTGTGATTATGAAATGTAATTGCAGGTAAATGGAAATCCGAGAGAAGGCTCGGCGGCTAGAGGTGCGGATGAGTTCTGGGCTTCGTGGTGATTCAAAACCGTCCGGGCACTGGGCTTGACGCGGCCGTGCACTTCCCGAACGGTGGTGAAACTGGTGAACGAGCATGGACTCGGCGGTAGCGACGAAGAGAGAGGGTCGGCTTCTGGGATGAGCGGCAGAGTAGTGGCGAGTTTGTGTGGTGCAGTGATTGTGATTATGAGGTTGCTTGCCCTTTGAATTGCAGGTTGATTCACGGTGGTGGTTCCGTGATTTTGTGGTGATTGAGAGATTGTGGCCGGGGGGAGTAATTTGGTTAATTGCAGGGGAGCTTGAGAGGAACGAGAGAGGAGGAAGAGAAATAGAGGGTGAGAGCAGAAGTGTAGCCGGGAGAGCTACACACGCAAGCCGAGAGAAGGGGAGAGAAAGGGAGAAGAGGGTGGAAGAGAAGGGAGAAGCCTCCCCCCGGCCTATTCAAAACAGAGCAGACTTTGGTATTTAAAGAGAGGGAAGAAGTGAGCTTTGCAGGTGGGTGAGGAATCAGACAATGGTGGAGTGATGAACTGGATGGACAACTCAAACATGGAATTTGAATTCAAAGTGAAGGAGCGGGTGAAATGGTGCGATGATGGTGGAAGATTAGCTGGAGATTCTGCCGGTTGGAATAGAACGGTGAAGCACATGCTGCAGCCAAAATAAAACAAAAGAAGAAGATAAAGAAAAATAAAATAATAAAAAGAAATATAAATATATATAAAATATAAAAATGAATATAAAAATAAATATAAATATAAATAAACATAAAATATAAACAAGAGAAAATAAAATGGAGATTTAAAATATGTTTCACCACCGCGTGTGGTGGTTGCGCCTCCATGAGTGGTGATTCGCCGGTAAAATTGCCGGGATTCGAAACGTCTTTCGAAATCTTCGTACACGTTCTGATTTCCACATCCGAGGAATGACCGGTGTCATTAAATAATCGAAAAGTCACGGTTGACTTTCCGAAATTGCGCTATAAATCTCCAAAATTCACCTTTTATGTGTAAATTAGCATTTTTCACATATTTTCCCTGAAAACACGAAAACAAACATTAAACCGACAAATAAGCTTTCAGAATAGCATCCATCCAAGTATTTAGAGCACTTTGTGAACGTATTTTACGTTCACATCATATTCATGACATACACTAAGGGTGAGAAACCTTTTGGTTTCTCCACTAACCCACTAACTCATGCACTAACTATACATTCATGTCCTCTCATAAGTGGTGTAACCCTTATGGAGTAAATAGAAAGAAATACCAAAGGTCTTCAGCAATGTATCTAGTCCACATCTTGTATCATGTTCGTACAGGCTTTAGTTTATAGGACAGTCACCCCACAATGTGTCTTACAACAGTTTTATATTATTTCTGGAAAATTGATTGAGTGGTGATAAGTGACGGTCTATCTCAAAATCTACAGGTGTCTTATCCAAAATTAAAAAAAGAAGAAACAAAACTCTGAGGAGTGTTATGTGTACGAAATTTATTTACTATATACTATTTCTCCTTGCCGAAATTACTGTTCATAAGCACTGTTGTTCATAAGCCGTTTGCACTAGAAACTTTGCCCGCGTTTTACCGCGGGTTTTGGAATTAATACAATGTCATTTAATGACTATATTTAAAAACATAGGAAATATAATTAACAAAAAATTAGGTCTGTTTTAAAAATATGTTCAATTCCTATTTGCAGTTTTGCATGTAGCAATCGTTTTTGTTTGCTTTGGAAATCAAAGGGCCTTGACCGAGATTGTATTCCTAGTAGGCTATTCCCTTCACACAGTGCCTTTACTTTAATTCATGATCGAGATATCCTCTTCTTATTAAGTAAGCGAGCACCTTCTCAAAAAATGTATATTTGATTAATTATCCACTCTATTTTAGAAAATGTTGAACAAATTTTATTACATAATGAGTTAGTAATTTAAGGTGGATTAGTACATGTGGAGTCACTAATAATGAAATTTGATTTAATATATATATATATATATATATTTTATGGCTTAAAATTAACGAACTTATACTAAGTTAATATATATTCACAAATGGAAATTGCAATTCGAAACAAAATTTCATATTTTCTTGAAATAGTATTCCAAATAGTGACTGCTTACTTTTCAATCGGTAATTACCACACAGAATTAAGTTATTACTTCCATGTTCCACACACGGGTAATTTTTTATGACTTTAATTATTGTGACTTTTTTAAAATTTTGGACGGATCTAAATTCTCTCCTCTCTTTTTTTTGGCAAAAAATAAACTCTTTCACGTTGAATTTTTTTTTGGCTAATTTGCTTGTCAATAGGAATTTATTAAAAAAAAGAAGAATAACACATCTACATTTTGAGCACAATACTTGAAAAAAAAAATCCAAAACAAAACAAATCCAGAAACAATTGCTTAATATATTGCAATTTAGAATCAATTACAGGTGCCCAAAAAGGGTGTGGCATCATATATATTTTCAGTCTTAAATATATTGCAATTTCCACTGGGTTAAAAAAAAACAAAAAAAAATACATAATCAATTGCTTTGCTCAAAACGACGCCGTTTTTAGCAATACTTAAAAAAAAAAAAAAAACTCGTCTTCAACCTCACCTCGTCGCCATGTCGTCGTTTTCAACCAGAATTGCCGTCTTATTTTCGACCGGCTAAACCCAGTGGGCTTTGAAGCTCTCTTTACGGTGAAGCGATAGCCACTCATATCCTCCGTCGATTCTTCCTAGATTGGGAGAATGTCGAATTTGACGTTGTAGAGCATCTGATCTTTCGATGCAAATTCAAACTGTTTGTGACCGAATCGAGTTTCAAACCAGGTATGAGGATGAAGATCTTGAGGAGACGAAGATAATGGGACCGGTATGGATGTCAATGGTGGTCGGCCGGCGAAGAAAAACTGGAGGAAGCTTAGGGCAGTAACCAATGGCAGAGCTGGAAATTAAGAGTCAGCCAGGGACAAAGTGGTAATTTCATCACCGGCTCGTGTAATACCCCGAATCTTCGTATTTAATTTCTAGGGAATTCTTGAAATTAATTAAGGGAATAGAAATTGGCTCTCTTGTCTAGTTTGTGAAATAAAAATATTTCGGAACGAATATTGACTCGAAATGTTTTATTTTCGAGGGGTTAAAAGTTGACTTTCTCATTCGTTGATTTTCTCTGATGACTTCCTTCACGAAAGTCGTAGAGCTACTCAATACGAGTTTATAGACATGTGACACGTTAAATTCTGAGATCATATGAAAAAGTTATGGTCAGCGGAAGTTTTATGTATTTTTTTGAAGGTATTCCGACCAAGTTGCATTTTCCTTTGAAATTGCACTAATCTGTTCATTATTTGAGAATGTGGTCTTCTAATTATTTTCAGTAGACATCTTAAGGAAACTCTCAGAGTTGGAATCACCCAAAAATCATATTTTTAGATTTAGTTATGATTTTTACAAGTTATGTGAGCACAAGAAGAAATTGATTTAAACTTGTGTTGAAAGCATGATCCAATATTTAACATCACTCTTCTAGAACAATTGACATCACTCTTCTAGAATTATTTTGAGCATTTTAAGTTACAGATTCTTTCATTTTCAACATCACAAATACATCCCCCCATCCCCTCATCACCCCAAGAGTCAAGTAAGGTTAATCAACTAGGGTTAGAGACTAACTTAAGTAAAGTTGGTATATTTTCTAGCCTATAAATGAGATGTTCCAGCCATAAATTCTTTGCTAATTCAGTTCTCTCTACTCTCTACTCCTTCTTACTTCATTCTTTCCAATAGTCTAGAAATACCATTTAGAAAGGCTATGAAACTAGAGCAATCTTTAGTTAAAAACTCATTGCTCAAGAACTTGTATTCTTTCAATTGTGAAGCTAGTTCAATCTTCCAACCTTTTATTGATCACTTCATTTCATGTAAGTACAGAATACATCCTTATAGTCTTTTATCTTTAAGTTTATTAAAGTACACAAGCAAGAAGAAAATAGAAAGGAATAAGTTTTATAGAAAACTTAAATCCTGTTTTCTGAAGTTATTCCGGCAGCCAACTGATACGCCCAAAAGGAGGCATCAATTTCGAAAAACCCTATCGGTAGTAGTATAGTGCATAGTAGGGTATCGTTCACAACGGAGATCAAAGGGTGTACCTAACAAAAATTGTCACAAGAATTAAATAAAATAAAGAATTAATAACAAGTATAAAGTATAAATATATACATATGTACAAAGTAAAAAGGGGGTTAAAGAAATTGATTTATCTAAACTAAATGATTAATCTACAAAGAATAAATTAAATAAGATGGGATGGAACATAAAGAATATAAAGTTCAGCCACAAGTATACAAGTTTACCAATTATTGGACCGAAAATTAACCAAGTTCCCTAGCCATGAAACCGAAATTAACATATGTGGAATGCTGGACCGCCAATTATCATTCCCCAAATAAAACATCTTTCATGAAAATTAACCTAAGCGACCGCACCTAGATTAACCAATCAAACATGCAAAGGTAGCTAATCAAAACATGTCCAACGCATAAAAGAAGAGTTGTTAATTAAAGTGCACGACCTAGTGGGACCGCCCATCTATCCGTGATCCTTTTTATTTGTTTCCGACCTCTTTCCAAAGCCTTTACTACTTGTGAATTAGAATTAAAACCCTAATTCTAGCACCAATTATATGCAATCATCTTAAGTTTGCAACCTTAAAACAAAAACATATAAAAGTTCTCTACTAAAATAGAATCAAATAAACGGAGTCACATAAGCTACTAGAAGAACTAATTAATTAGGATCCAACAATTAAATAAATCCATAAACAAGGGCTGAATATTATATAAATCATGTCATGTTAACTAATACAAAGAATAATCAAGTAACAAAGAGGCATAAATTTAAAGGCTAAGTCGAAATACACCGTATGAATAGCATGAAGATCTTGAAACCACATCTTGAATCCTTGACCACAAGTAATCCAAGCTGTGAAGACAAGGTGGTGATGGTGATGGTGACGCTGAAATAGGGCTGGTGGTGATGGTGTAGACGCCTTCTCCTCCTCCTTGAAGTCTTGAAAACCCTAAATACTAGAGAATGGAAATATGATGTGAGAAGAGAAAGAGGAGGGTTTGTCCCTCCCCATTGGGGTGTGTTTCAAGAGAAGAATGAGGCTGCTATTTATAGGAGAATGGAGAGGAAGAAGAAGACAATGAAAGAAATAAAGAAAGAAAAGGAAGAGAAGTGGAATGTGAGTGGTAGAAAAGAAATGGTAAGTGGAATGGTGGAAATGAAGTCATATGGCAATGAACCATTTATTTAGATAAAAGAAATCAAACACTAATATTGTGGGCAGAAAGAAGAGGAAAGAATATAGGGGTGAGTGGAGCATTGAAAATAAAAGAAGAGGAAAGAAATAAAAAGCAGACAGCACTGAGCAGTTCCCACTTAGAACGGAATATTGCACGTTTGAACGGTTGGATAATTCTCAAATTTTAATACAGAATATATAACACACACATTCAGCGTGTATCCAAATTACAGCTAGATCCAACGGTGCAATTGGGAGATATTGGCTTCGCAAGTTGACAAATCTGCACAGGCAGAATGTCCGAAAATCTGGGCTTGGGCCTTTCCTCATGCATTGTGAACTTGGGCCTTCCTTCATGGATTTGGGCCTTCCATCTTGGGTTTGGGCCTCCTTCTTGGGCCTCACGGCAGCTCACCTCTTAATGGGCCTCGAAAAAGCCCATTAGACTTCGTAAATTTCCGAGCTCCGATTTTCTGCACGTATTCACATTTATACATCATTTAGGGACTCAAATATGGAAACTAAGCAAAAATAGCAAAGTTACAATTAAATCATAGCCAAATAGTAGGGAAAACACATTAAAAACGTCACACTTTGTGCTCTTATCACCAACCTGTAAACCTTTAAACACATATTTCGGGTTATTTTATCATATTGACATATTCATCAAAGTTGTTACATATTGTGTTTAGTATTCCGTATCCAAATTTCGTATTCATCCAGCGGGTAAAACTTTCTGAATCTAAGTGTTTATCCAGTATGCTCACTGGAAAACCTCTTTGTTGTTTATAACTTCAAGTGGTCATATCTCACTCTTCTCTTAACCAAATTTTGTGATCTTTATATCAAAACGAAGCTTAGAACCTGAAATTCTAATCTGGAGAATATCATTACTAGTGGCCATATTTACAGTACGTAACAATCTAGGCAAAAAGGGTTAAAACAGAGCATAACTGATATGCGGTAAAACCGACGTCATTAAATATTACCTAAACTTCCTAACAATTTGTCGTTGAATAGTATAATGGCAAGTAAAAGTTTTTCCCACAGAGGATTGTTTATTTACTTTTCTAATGTCACAAAATTAATTAAACTATATTGTTTCTATTTACAAAAATGTACAATATATACAAAAGTATTCTTTTTGGGTTTTTGAAATATTTTGAAAACAAGAAATAAATAAAAAGAAATATTTTTGGTTTTTAATCTTTTTGAAAATAAAATAAAACAAGAACAAAACAAATTAATTAACAATTTAAGTTAACACAATTAAATAAAACACACCAAAATACAAATTAATTAAACTAACAAACAAATAAATCAAATAACATATTTTTGGGTTTTTCATAATTAAATAAATCACACAATATTCAAAATACACAACTTAATCAAATATTCAAAAATAGAAATAAATAACTTCCCACAACAAATATAAATAAATTAAGTTTGAGAGAAAAGAATTGCTCATTTAATTTCGACGAAGGATCTTATCGGATTCGCCGTTTTTCGATGAAGTTCGGGAGCATGGGTGTAGATAGCAGATTGGGCTGGGCCTTGGATTGGGCTTGGAGGCAATTTGGGCTTGAAAGCCCAATTAAGAAGCAGCCCAGTTGACTTTTCTGATATGCCTTTGCTGACTAGCCCGTTCTCTTCATTCCTGTTGACTTTTCAACATGCTTTCTTTATTCTTCCTAATCCATGTCAGCATTAAGTCTCATCATCCTGTTCATTCATCTTCTATTTTTCTTCTTCATTATCTCGTGCAGATCAGAGGATGAGAGAGAACAAGCGAGCTGCAGCAACGGCGATGAGAGATTGCGTTGAGAGCTGCGGCGCGGCAAAGGCACGAGCGCCGGAATTTTGGTGGCACGATGCTGGTGCGCGGAGGTACAGAGGAGACATAGATCGGCGACAAGAGAGAGGGAGATCGACGGGGCGCAGGTGAGGCACGGTCGGTGGCTGGATTAATGATGGTTTCCGGCGTCGGCGCTGGTAGTACGGGAAGAGAGCACGGGCTCGGATTTCTGGGCAGAGGTGATGGAATCGCCGGATCTGCAGAGGAGCTTGAGAGATTGACAGCGTCGTGGAGACACGGGGAGCTCGGAACAGAGAGCTGGGCCGACGCCGGTAGAGAAGCTGTGGAAGGGAGATCGATCCGGCAGATGGGATTGCCGGCTGGGCAAGGCTAGATGCGCGGTGAGCTGTGGTCGCTGCTGGAAGAGAAACCGCGGCGAGCTGGGCTTTGAGCAGAGAGAGGCCGGCAGAAATGACGGGGAGCTGCACTTAAACAAGCTTTTGTTAATTATTTGTGAACTTAGATTAATTAATTTGCAGATTAATTGTGGTGATTCAAAACCGTGATGGTGGATTTGGTGTTTGGGTGATTGAAATTGCAGAAGTAACGGAGGGGACTGTGAGAAACCGAGAGAGAGCAGAAGGGATTTTCTGGGCTGTAGAGAACGAGAGCAGTGAGTAACCAGAGAAGAAGAGAGGATTGGGTGAGAAGAGAAGGCACAGCCAAGTGTGGCTGTGCACGGACGCATTTGAGGACAGTGAGTGTTTGTTGATTGTAACAGAGAAGGAGGGGAACCAGAGAAGAGAAATAGAAATAGAGGGTGAGAACAGAAATGTAGCTAGGTGAGCTACATACGTACGCCGCAGAAAGGGAGGAGGAGAAGGGAGAAGGGAGAAGGGAGAAGGGAGAAGGGAGAAGGGAGAAGGGAGAAGTCCCCCCCCGGTGATGGGCTCCAAAAGGAGCATCAATTTAAAAAAAACCTATCGGTAGTAGTATAGTGCATAGTAGGGTATCGTTCACAACGGAGATCAAAGGGTGTACCTAACAAAAATTGTCACAAAGAATTAAATAAAATAAAGAATTATTATTAACAAGTATAAAGTATAAATATATACATATGTACAAAGTAAAAGGGGGATTGAGTCATAAATTGAATGAAATGAATTAATTAAATTACAAAGAATAAATTAAATAAGATGGGATGAAACACAAAGTATATAAAGTTCAGCCACAAGTATACAAGTTTACCAATTATTGGACCGAAAATTAACCAAGTTCCCTAGCCATGAAACCGAAATTAACATATGTGGAATGCTGGACCGCCAATTATCATTCCCCAAATAAAACATCTTTCATGAAAATTAACCTAAGCGACCGCACCTAGATTAATCAATCAAACATGCAAAGGTAGCTAATCAAAACATGTCCAACGCATAAAAGAAGAGTTGTTAATTAAAGTGCACGACCTAGTGGGACCGCCCATCTATCCGTGATCCTTCTTATTTGTTTCCGACCTCTTTCCAAAGCCTTTACTACTTGTGAATTAGAATTAAAACCCTAATTCTAGCACCAATTATATGCAATCATCTTAAGTTTGCAACCTTAAAACAAAAACATATAAAAGTTATCTACTAAAATAGAATCAAATAAACGGAGTCACATAAGCTACTAGAAGAACTAATTAATTAGGATCCAACAATTAAATAAACCCATAAACAAAGGCTGAAAATTATATAAATCATGTCATGTTAACTAATACAAAGGATAAACAAGCAACAAAGAGGCATAAATTTAAAGGCTAAGTCGAAATACACCGTATGAATAGCATGAAGATCTTGAAGCCACATCTTGGATGCTTGACCACAAGTAATCCAAGCCATGAAGACAAGGTGATGATGGTGATGGTGATATTGAATAGGGGCTGGTGGTGATGGTGTAGACGCCTTCTCCTCCTCCTTGAAGACTTGAAAACCCTAAATACTAGAGAATGGAAAATATGATGTGAGAAGAGAAAGAGGAGGGTTTGTCCCTCCCCATTGGGGTGTGTTTGAAGAGAAGAATGGGGCTGCTATTTATAGGAGAATGGAGAGGAAGAAGAAGACAATGCAAGAAATAAAGAAAGAAAAGGAAGAGAAGTGGAATGTGAGTGGTAGAAAAGAAATGGTAAGTGGAATGGTGGAAATGTAGTCATATGGCAATGAACCATTTATTTAGGTAAAAGAAATTAAACACTAATGGTGTGGGCAGAAAGAAGAGGAAAGAATATAGGGGTGAGTGGAGCATTGAAAATAAAAGAAGAGGAAAGAAATAAAAAGCAGACAGCACTGAGCAGTTCCCACTTAGAACGTAATACTGCACGTTTGAACGGTTGGATGCTTCTCAAATTTTAATACAGAATATATAACACACATATGAAGTGTGTATCAAAATTACAGCTGGATCCAACGGTGCAATTGGGAGATATGGGCTTCGCAAGTTGACTAATCTGCACAGGCAGAATGTCCGAAAATCTGGGCTTGGGACTTTCCTCATGCTTTGTGAACTTGGGCCTTCCTTCATGGATTTGGGCCTTCCTTCTTGGGTTTGGGCCTCCTTCTTGGGTTTGGGCCTTCCATCTTGGGCCTCATGGCAGACCACCTCTTAATGGGCCTCGAAAAAGCCCATTAGACTTCGTAAATTTCCGACACCTTGCTTACTTTCCTCAACTTATCTTCTTTTCTCTTTATTTGCAATTGGAAACCTACAAACACAAAAACTAAATAAATAACACAAATTTATGAGAAACTAACAACAAAAATGTAGAGAAATTGATATAAAAAGTTGTACAATTATGCACCTATCAAATACCCCCACACTTAGCTATTGCTAGTCCCTTAGCAACACAAAACTTAAAACAGAACAACACAAAACAGAAAAGGAAACAGAAAATAGATATGGTCTTTCCAACCATAACCCTCAGCGAGTTCACAACAGTTATAATCAGGAGAATACAAATTATATACCAAGGCTAAAGAATTTGCTAAGTCTTTAACATGCACATCTCATTTATGCTCGGGTGTAGTGTGTGAAAACCAAGTATACAATTAATCTCATGCAATCCAATAGGCACATCGAAACAACATTAACCACTAAAGCTCACAATGATCACTAAATATTTCCGCTCAGTGTTTAGGGTTAAGTGTTTACTCTCATAACAATTGCACAAGTAACGTTCTCATAAGCTTGCTCATCGACCAACTCTCCACGGTTAATCCACAAATCATTAAATCATAAGGACTTTTTAGGTGAAACAGGGACCAAAGGGTGAATGGTAAATAGTGAATGGTGAATGATATGAAAGGACTAGAAATGAAAAATGTTTCACATGTTTGCAAGACAAATCAACGACTTTGAAACTCATACCTATGCTATACCCGAAACAACTTTCTTATTCTCCTCCAACCTTTTATTGAAAATAATACAAGAAAATAACTCTATTTTTGGAATTTCTCTTTCGGACATTTTTTTTTTCTTTCTTTCTTTTCTATATTTTTTTTTTCTTTGAGGAATTTATTCCTTCTCTTTTTTTTCTGATTTTTTTTTCTTTGAACAAATTCAACAAAATAAATACACCCCCACACTTGCCTTTTGGTATACTACCATACAAATCCGAAGCATAAAAACATAAGAAGTCACTATCATCGTCTTGCAAACACAAATAAAATAAGGTGAAATGGTGTGGGTGAACAAAAGAAACGGCTAATGAGTGTTTAGTTCAAAACGGGACTCCTAAAGTTCGTGTTTAGATGGATGGTGAATATTTTGGCCATGGTGCTCAACTAATGCCTTAATCATTTCTAATTCATCACAGATTAATAAAAAGTTTCAAGCGGTCTCTGAGCAAGTTCTAGGTTCAAAAACTCATGAATTGTGCACACATGAAGAACGAGTAAATGTATGAAATATGCATACATGTGAATATTCAATAGGCTCAAGTCCTCACATTTTCTGGGTATGCATGACAATGTATGTTTAAATGTGCTGCTCGGATTGCAATCAATTAATCGAAACAGGTTATGTGAACATGGAATTTCGAGCAATCCCAAGTTATGCATATTAAATCCAAAGCAAACTACACAAAGCCTTGACATATAATAAACATTCTCCTAATCACAACAATTAAACTCAATTCATCCTTGGGATTGGAAAGAACAAAGCACAAAACACACAAAACAGAAGCAAATATTTTTGTAATTTTTGATTTTTTGATTTTTTTGATTGATTTTTTTTAAATGATATAGCTCAAATAAACGAACAAGCACTTTCTAAGACTCGATAGCTCCAAAGCCAGTGCGAAACAAACGATCTTACAAAACTATTTTTTTTTTCTTTTTCAATTTTTTTTATTAGGGTAACAATACGTGACCACAGTGACTTACTTAGTGCAATGGTAGGTTCAACGCTACCAAGGGAGTAAGTATGATCTAGTCGATATATTGTTACCGTAGAAAACAAAAACAAGTAAGTTATTTTTTTTGAATTTTTTTCAATTTTTCAAATTTTTTTTTTTTTTTTCAATAAACCTTCCCCCACACTTGAATTAAACATTGTCCTCAATGTTGACAAATATTTCACGAAAATGAAAAATTCAAGCATGGTTATTTGATAGGCCCAAAAGGAGCATCAATTTAAAAAAACCCTATCGGTAGTAGTATAGTGCATAGTAGGGTATCGTTCACAACGGAGATCAAAGGGTGTACCTAACAAAAAATGTCACAAAGAATTAAATAAAATAAAGAATTATTATTAACAAGTATAAAGAATATATACATATGTACAAAGTAAATGGGGGTTTAAGAGATAAATTGAATGAAATAAATAAATTAAATTACAAAGAATAAATTAAATAAGATGGGATGAAACACAAAATATATAAAGTTCAGCCACAAGTATACAAGTTTACCAATCATTGGACCGAAAATTAACCAAGTTCTCTAGCCATGAAACCGAAATTAACATATGTGGAAAGTTAGAAGCTAACCATTCCCCAAGTAAAACCTCTCTACGAAAATTAACCTAAGTGAAAGCACCTAGATTAACCAATTAAACATGCCATCTTAGTCTAGAAAGCTAGCTAATCAAACCATATTTAACGCATAGAAAAGAGTTGTTAATTAAAGTGAACGACTCATTATAGAAAAGTCCATATGTCCGCAATCCTTTTTATTTGACACCGACCTTTGTCCAAAGCCTTTACTACTCGTGAATTAGGTTTCCAAACCTATTAGGTGAATTGTAATCCCTAACTCTAGCTTCAATTATATGCAAATATTATAAGTGTCGACCCCTATAACATAAACACATAAAAGTTTTCTATAAAACAGAATCAAGTAAACGGAGTCACATAAGCTACTAGAAGAACTAATTAATTAGGATCCAATAACTAAATAAACTCATAAATATAGGCTGAAAATTATATAAATCATGTCATGTTAACTAATACAAAAGATAAACAAGCAACAAAGAGGAATTCATAAGAATAATTAAAGGAAAAGTCAGATTACACCATATGGCATAGCATGAAGACTTGAAGACCACGAAACCTTGAATCCTTGAAAGCAAGTAATCCAAACCGTGTGCAGCAAGGTGTGATGATGATGGACGAAATTGATGGTGATGATGGTGATGGTGCAGCCGCCTTTCCTCCTCCTTGAAGCCTTGAGAACCCTAAATACTAGAGAATGGAAAATATGATGGAGAAGAGAAAGAGGAGGGTTTGTCCCTCCCCATTGGGGTGTGTATTGGTGAAGAGAAATAGGCTCCTATTTATAGGAAAATGGAGAGGAAGAAGAAGACAATGGAAGAAATAAACAAAGAAAGAGAAAAGAAGTGGAATGTGAATGGGAGATAAAGAAATGGTAAGTGGTGGTGGAAATGGAATCATATGGCAATTAACCATTTATTTACCAAAAAGAAATTAAACACTAATGGTGTGGGCAGAAAGAAGAGGAAAGAATATAAGGGTGAGTGGAGCATTGAAAATAAAAGAAGAGGAAAGAAATAAAAACGGACAGCACTGAGCAGTGCGCACTTAGAACGGAATCCTGCACGTTTCAACGGTTGGATGCTTCTGAAATTTTATTTGGGAATAACTGACATCCATGTGCAGCGTGTATCAAAATTAAAGCTAGATCTGACGGTGTAATTGAGAGATATGGGTCTCGAAAGTTGACCTATCTGCACAGGCAGATTGTCCGAAAATCTGGGCTTGGGTCATTCCTCATGCTTTGTGAACCTGGGCCTTCCTTCATGGATTTGGGCCTTCCATCTTGGGTTTGGGCCTCCTTCTTGGGCCTCATGGCAGACCACCTCTTAATGGGCCTCGCAAAAGCCCATTAGACTTCGTTTCTGCACATGTTCACATTAATACATCATTTTGGACTCAAATATGGAAACTAAGCTAAAATAGCAAAGTTACAATTAAATCATAGCCAAATAGTAGGGAAAACACATTAAAAACGTCACACTTTGTGCTCCTATCAAATTCCCCCACACTTAGCTATTGCTAGTCCCTTAGCAACACAAAACTTAAAACCACACAAAACAAAACAGAAAAGGGAAACACAAAACATATATTCTTTCCAACCATAATCCTCAGCGAGTTCGAAAGAATTATAATTAAGAGAATAAAAATTATATAACAAGGCTAAAGAATTTGCTAAGCATTTAATATGTACATCTTATTCAAGCTCGGGTGAGTGTGTGAAAACCAAGTATACAATTAATGTCAAGCAATCCAATAGGCACATCGAAACAACATTAACCACTAAACCTCACAAGATTCACTAAATATTTTCGCTCAGTGTTTAGGGTTAAGTGTTTACTCTCAAAACAATTACACAAGTAGTCTTCCCATAAGCTTGCTCATTAACCAACTCTCCACAATTAATCCACAAATCATTAAATCATAAGGGCTTTTTAGGTGAAACATGGACCAAAGGGTGGATGGTAAATGGTGAATGGTAAATGAAGTGAAAGGACTCGAAATGAAAAATGTTTCACATGTTTGCAAGACAAATTAAGGACTTTGAAACTCATACCTATGCTATACCCGAAACAACTTTCTTATTCTCTTCCAACCTTTTATTGAAATTAAAAACAAGAAAGTAACTCTATTTTTGACATTTCTCTTTCTGACATTTTTTTTTCTTTCTTTTTTTTTTCTTTGAGGAATTTATTCCTTCTTTTTATTTCTGATTTTTTTTTTTTGAACAAATACAACAAAATAAATACACCCCCACACTTGCCTTTTGGTATACTACCATACAAATCCGAATCATAAGAACATAAGAAGTCACTATCATCGTCTTGCAAACACAAATAAAACAAGGGTGAGATGGTGTGTGTGAACAAAAGAAACGGCTAATGAGTGTTTAGTTCAAAAGGGTTATTCCTAAAGTTCGTGTTTAGATGGATGGTGAATACTTTGGCCATGGTGCTCAACTAATGCCTTACTCATTTCTAATTCATCACAGATTAACAATACGTTTCAAGTGGTCTCTGTGCAAGTTCTAGGTTCAAAACTCATGAATTGTGCACACATGAAGAACGAGTAAATGTATGAATTATGCATACATGTGAATATTCAACAGGCTCAAGTCCTCACATTTTCTGGGTATGCATGACAATGTATGTTTAAATGTGCTTCTCGGATTGCAATCAATTAATCGAAACAGGTTATGTGAACATGGAATTTCGAGCAATCACAAGTTATGCATATTAAATCCAAAGCAAACTACACAAAGCCTTGACATATAATAAACATTCTCCTAATCACAACAATTTAAACTCAATTCATCATCGGAATTGGAAAGAACAAAGCACAAAACAAACAATAACACACAAAACAGAAGCAAATATTTTTGTAATTTTTAATTTTTTCAAATTTTTTTGATTGATTTTTTTTATAAATGATATAGCTCAAATAAACGAACAAGCACTTTCTAAGACTCGATAGCTCCAAAGCCAGTGCGAAACAAACGAGCTTACAAAACTATTTTTTTTTCTTTTTCAATTTTTTTTATTAGGGTAACAATACGTGACCACAGTGACTTACTAAGTGCAATGGTAGGTTCAACGCTACCAAGGGAGTAAGTATGATCTAGTCGATATATTGTTACCGTAGAAAACAAACACAAGTAAATTATTTTTTTGAATTTTTGAATTTTTCAAATTTTTTTTTTTAAAGAAAATAAACTGAAACCTTCCCCCCACACTTGAATTAAACATTGTCCTCAATGTTAGACAGATATTTCACGAAAATGAAAAATTCAAGCATGGTTATTGAATTTAAATACACAAACAGAAATAAACACATAAACATAAATCAACAGAAGTAAACACACAACATATATACAAATGAAAAAGATAGGTTAAAGAAAATCTCCCCCTTGAAGATCGTGAAGCTCCTCCCGAAGCAAGTCACCAACAGTCACGAACAAGGCTAGCAGGGCCTTGCATCCAACGTTTGCTCCTTAGTTGACTGCGGCTCTGATCCTTTGAAGTGTGTCCTGGACAAGGGTAGTTGCCGACTCCACGGCAGATTTAGCTGATGTAGCCTTCACCGAGATCTGGAACACTATGGTCAGCAGTGTTCCATCAAGAATAGCTCCGGATACGTTAGGCAGAATGGAGAAGCCAGAAGACAAAAGCGGATATGGCTCCGGTTGAACTCCACATAACAAACACTGGAGAATGGAATGGTTGATTGGTGCATAAATCACAGACGACCCCGTTGCATCGGTGCAACACTCCTGAAGAATAAGGAAGTCATTGTGACTATCTATGGCGAGCACCGAAATCTGATTGTGCGGGTCAAGACCGATGGTAAAGTTTGCTAGCACACGTACCGAGCTGTCCATCGACATACTATCCCACATTGGTCTTGTCTGAACGTCTTTGAGGAACTCAAAGATCCTGCTGTGATGGGAGAGATGAACGACGGAACAACCAGCAGTACGATTGACTCCAGGGGGCTTGCTCGGATCACCCCTTCGCTTGTTGGTCCTGACCTCCATTCGAGTGTCCCTTGTTCGGTTCGAACAAGTCCAGTGGTGGTACGTGGAGTTACTGATGTCGTTGAAGAAACAGATCGTCATCTGTTTTGCCATTTCCGCCAGGCCTCTTCTTCCTTCAGGAGAGATGATAGAGTCATCGGGTGAAGTGTGGATACCTGTGGCGCACATGTAGCGCTCGGCTTGTCGTTGGAGGGTTGAGATCCAACGCTTTGCACCAAAAGCGAACCCTGAATGAACAAAAGGTTCGAAAATGGCCTTCATCTCCTTTTCGCGTACATCCACGTGCTCCACCCAAGTGACCAAGGAAGATCCATTATGCAAATCACGTATTAGGCATCCGGAGGGGCGTTTTCGGCATATAGATCTCACGGAAGGCTTTGGATTTGTGCGCAATTCATCCACGGAGACATCCACGACGACCCAACTTCCATCCAGTTGTTGGTGAGAATACCGAACGAACTGGACTTCACGAGTTGAAACGAGGTGAGATGGCACCAGAAACTCGGCCGACATCACCTGCTTCTGCTCCTTGTAGCCATCTTCGTTGTCGGAGGAAAGGATCTCCAACGTTTGGGCGTTTGTGATCATGCTACAGAAGACTGGCAACCATCGACCAACATCCATGAGAATTTGAACGATGGTGGTCGGATAAAGATGGATGGTTGCCGAGTGTCTCGAGGATTCGGATTTGAAGTACGGTGCAGGTTCAGCACGTTGAAACACTCGCAAGTACTCGGCGCGGTTAAGAATTTCGGGATGAATGGACGTATCGGGAGTCGGTGAAGTTATCCACAAAGGAAATCCGGCAGTGGCCATGAGCAGGAGCTCGTCTTTGGCCTTGCGGGCGATATCCGAGATCAAGTCGGTGTGGACTCCGACAAGATCATGAGCAGGTCCGGGAAGAGTGTCAGATGGCAAAGGTATGGATGGGCGCTCGACCAGTGTTGGCATGAGGCTCCGCACATCCCGTCTCAAGTGGTCCATGTCGATGGAATCGTCAGACAACTCGAGAATAGGCTCTTGTTGTGGAGGAACAACATCGAGCCTTCGCCTAGGCACATCTGAGTGCGGAACAGGTCCTCCGCAATTGGGACAGATGCCACTGTGGAGAGCATCGACGAGTCGTTGATTCAAAAGTTGAAGCTCCTCGTTCTTGCTCACCAGCTCGTCATTTCTTCTCTCTAGCTCGGCGATACGTTGCTCAGACGTCAGGATACCGAACTTCTTCCTATTTCTCGACCCCCAATAGTAGACTTGGTTCTCCTCTAGTCCGATTTTCGGACCAAATCTTTCTCTTTATGGCTTGGTGGGGTGAGAATACACCGCAAAGAAAGCCGCAAGTGCATCTCTCTGAGCCTTGGTGTACTTTGTCCTCGGAAGTCTCCTATAGACAGGAGTGGCTTCCGGCTCGGCGGGTGGATCAGCAACCAGGATTGGTGCTTGGGGTAGTGGCTGCGGTTGTGGCTCGGTCGGCATGCTAGCATCGGCGCTATTGAGCATGCTCGGTGGAATTATTTCAGCTAAGCCTTCAAAGATCGGGTTCTCTGAAGGACCTGCCTGAAACAAATCGCTGAAAGAATTAACTCTTTTGGCCATTTTTAGGTTGGGAAGGAGGAAAGCTTCTGGGATTTGGGAGGTTTTCTGGGAAAACGCAAGAACAGATGAAGAACACGAAGAACAACGAGAGAAAACGAGAGAGAGAGAGAGTGAGAGAGAGACTAAGGGAAAACGTGAAATGCCCTAAGGGAACTAACGCAAACAGAAGGGAAAGGAAGGAACGGACGCACGCTCGCACACGTGCCACAGACAGAAGACCCGCAAATTGTGGATCGGGCGACGAAAGTCGTAGAGTCTACAGTAGACACGCACGCACGACTCGTGCGTCGGCCCAATCAAAATTTTTTGATTTTTCATTTTTCATTTTTTTTATGTTATTTTGTTAATACTTTACGAAAAGTCGTAAAGTGAACAGTGAAAACGCGTAGCACACGCGCTTAGGTTGCCGACACTTTAAACGGGCTTGGGCCATCGAAATGGTTTGGGCCTTAAAGTGGGCCTGGGCCAAAGAAAACTCCGGCCCATTATTGGTGGGCTAAAACTAATGGGCCTAAAAACGAACAGGCCCGACACACTAATGGGCTTGGGTTACGGGTTTTGGGCTTCGTGAATGACACGAGCCCAATGGGCTAAATTTTTTAATTTTTATTTTTTTTCTTTTTTTTCTTTTCGAAACCTAAAATCCTAACCAATCACACAAACAAATGGGCTTAAGGCCCAATAACAAACAAACTAACAAACAAGCCCAAAATTAAAACAAACAGTAATTATAAATAGTAAAAAGAAATAATTACCAACAGTAAAACAAAAGAAAACACTTTTTTTTTTTTTTTTTTTACAATTAATTTTTTTTTTTTTTTTTTTCAAATAAATAATGAGCGTGAAAAGAAAACTTACCTTTTTACTCCCGAGGAAACCGAAAAATCACCAACAAGACATCAACCTCAAGGTTTTTCAACCTTGACTTCCTAAACGTATGCTCCGATGTATGTGGTAAAATTTCCGATAAACCCGGATTATTTCCTATACAAAATAAAAAGGTTAGTAATAAATTTACAAAATAAAAAAAAAATATTTACAAAGTTAAAAATATGTCACAAATTATCTATACAAAATGAATAAATTTTCCTATGTCTACGTATATTTTATTTACACAATACACTTACGCGTACAAAAATATTTTCCTTTGCCTGAATATAGTTGAAAAAAAATGAAAGTTGATTCCAAGCGGTAACTCAAGGTGGACTTACGGCCTAGGTGCAATGCCTTGACTTAAATGACTTTCCGTGTTTTCAGAAGGCGAATGGTCAGATCATATGAGAATAAGCGAGGGGCAGGATTCATTTAGTGGACTACGGAGGCTTACACCCCTATCGACTTACGTCAGTCCATAGTCCTCTGAATCCAAAACCTGTCACCCAGGGTCTCGACCTAGACACCATCCATGTGCCCCTTGCTCCTATCAAATTCCCCCACACTTAAGTGTTTGACAATTCTCCAAGTGTTAATAAAGGCCGCCCTCAACCTCAAGTGACCTTACGGTACAAATGAAGGGTTCAGGCCAATATTAATAAAAGGACCTTACCTATTCCGTTCAAGTTACAACTTACAACAACAAAAAAATAATCAACCATAGAAAGGACACCTAAATAAATTACTAAGTGTTACAAAATATGAACAAGTATTAAAAACAAGTAATAACAACAACTATTCACAAGTAATATAGACAAGTAATATAAACAAGTAATATGAACAGTTAAAAAAATAGTAAAATTATAAACAATAAAAAGTAAACAGTAATTATATACAAGTAATAAAAACAGTAATAATTATAAAAAATTATAAACAGTATTCACAAAAAAAATATTAGGTTAGGAACATTTTCAATCCACGTCGACGGCGCCAAAAATTGATAGGCCCAAAAGGAGCATCAATTTAAAAAAAAACCTATCGGTAGTAGTATAGTGCATAGTAGGGTATCGTTCACAACGGAGATCAAAGGGTGTACCTAACAAAAAATGTCACAAAGAATTATTATTAACAAGTATAAAGAATATATACATATGTACAAAGTAAAGGGGGGTTTAAGAGATAAATTGAATGAAATAAATAAATTAAATTACAAAGAATAAATTAAATAAGATGGGATGAAACACAAAATATATAAAGTTCAGCCACAAGTATACAAGTTTACCAATCATTGGACCGAAAATTAACCAAGTTCCCTAGCCATGAAACCGAAATTAACATATGTGGAAAGTTAGAAGCTAACCATTCCCCAAGTAAAACCTCTCTACGAAAATTAACCTAAGTGAAAGCACCTAGATTAACCAATTAAACATGCCATCTTAGTCTAGAAAGCTAGCTAATCAAACCATATTTAACGCATAGAAAAGAGTTGTTAATTAAAGTGAACGACCCATTATAGAAAAGTCCATATGTCCGCAATCCTTTTTATTTGACACCGACCTTTGTCCAAAGCCTTTACTACTCGTGAATTAGGTTTCCAAACCTATTAGGTGAATTGTAATCCCTAACTCTAGCTTCAATTATATGCAAATATTATAAGTGTCGACCCCTATAACATAAACACATAAAAGTTTTCTATAAAACAGAATCAAGTAAACGGAGTCACATAAGCTACTAGAAGAACTAATTAATTAGGATCCAATAACTAAATAAACTCATAAATATAGGCTGAAAATTATATAAATCATGTCATGTTAACTAATACAAAAGATAAACAAGCAACAAAGAGGAATTCATAAGAATAATTAAAGGAAAAGTCAGATTACACCATATGGAATAGCATGAAGACTTGAAGACCACGAAACCTTGAATCCTTGAAAGCAAGTAATCCAAACCGTGTGCAGCAAGGTGGTGATGATGATGGACGAAATTGATGGTGATGATGGTGATGGTGCAGCCGCCTTTCCTCCTCCTTGAAGCCTTGAGAACCCTAAATACTAGAGAATGGAAAATATGATGGAGAAGAGAAAGAGGAGGGTTTGTCCCTCCCCATTGGGGTGTGTATTGGTGAAGAGAAATAGGCTCCTATTTATAGGAAAATGGAGAGGAAGAAGAAGACAATGGAAGAAATAAACAAAGAAAGGGAAAAGAAGTGGAATGTGAATGGGAGATAAAGAAATGGTAAGTGGTGGTGGAAATGGAATCATATGGCAATTAACCATTTATTTACCAAAAAGAAATTAAACACTAATGGTGTGGGCAGAAAGAAGAGGAAAGAATATAGGGGTGAGTGGAGCATTGAAAATAAAAGAAGAGGAAAGAAATAAAAACGGACAGCACTGAGCAGTGCGCACTTAGAACGGAATCCTGCACGTTTCAACGGTTGGATGCTTCTGAAATTTTATTTGGGAATAACTGACATCCATGTGCAGCGTGTATCAAAATTAAAGCTAGATCTAACGGTGTAATTGAGAGATATGGGTCTCGCAAGTTGACCTATCTGCACAGGCAGATTGTCCGAAATCTGGGCTTGGGCCATTCCTCATGCTTTGTGAACCTGGGTCTTCCTTCATGGATTTGGGCCTTCCATCTTGGGTTTGGGCCTCCTTCTTGGGTTTGGGCCTCCTTCTTGGGCCTCATGGCAGACCACCTCTTAATGGGCCTCGCAAAAGCCCATTAGACTTCGTTTCTGCACATGTTCACATTAATACATCATTTTGGACTCAAATATGGAAACTAAGCTAAAATAGCAAAGTTACAATTAAATCATAGCCAAATAGTAGGGAAAACACATTAAAAACGTCACACTTTGTGCTCCTATCAAATTCCCCCACACTTAAGTGTTCGACAATTCTCCAAGTGTTAATAAAGGCCGCCCTCAACCTCAAGTGACCTTACGGTACAAATGAAGGGTTCGAGCCAATATTAATAAAAGGGCCTTACCTATTCCGTTCAAGTTACAACTTACAACAACAAAAAAATAATCAACCATAGAAAGGACACCTAAATAAATTACTAAGTGTTACAAAATATGAACAAGTATTAAAAACAAGTAATAACAACAACTATTCACAAGTAATATAGACAAGTAATATAAACAAGTAATATGAACAGTTAAAAAAATAGTAAAATTATAAACAATAAAAAGTAAACAGTAATTATATACAAGTAATAAAAACAGTAATAATTATAAAAAATTATAAACAGTATTCACAAAAAAAATATTAGGTTAGGAACATTTTCAATCCACGTCGACGGCGCCAAAAATTGATAGGCCCAAAAGGAGCATCAATTTAAAAAAAACCCTATCGGTAGTAGTATAGTGCATAGTAGGGTATCGTTCACAACGGAGATCAAAGGGTGTACCTAACAAAAAATGTCACAAAGAATTATTATTAACAAGTATAAAGAATATATACATATGTACAAAGTAAAGGGGGGTTTAAGAGATAAATTGAATGAAATAAATAAATTAAATTACAAAGAATAAATTAAATAAGATGGGATGAAACACAAAATATATAAAGTTCAGCCACAAGTATACAAGTTTACCAATCATTGGACCGAAAATTAACCAAGTTCCCTAGCCATGAAACCGAAATTAACATATGTGGAAAGTTAGAAGCTAACCATTCCCCAAGTAAAACCTCTCTACGAAAATTAACCTAAGTGAAAGCACCTAGATTAACCAATTAAACATGCCATCTTAGTCTAGAAAGCTAGCTAATCAAACCATATTTAACGCATAGAAAAGAGTTGTTAATTAAAGTGAACGACCCATTATAGAAAAGTCCATATGTCCGCAATCCTTTTTATTTGACACCGACCTTTGTCCAAAGCCTTTACTACTCGTGAATTAGGTTTCCAAACCTATTAGGTGAATTGTAATCCCTAACTCTAGCTTCAATTATATGCAAATATTATAAGTGTCGACCCCTATAACATAAACACATAAAAGTTTTCTATAAAACAGAATCAAGTAAACGGAGTCACATAAGCTACTAGAAGAACTAATTAATTAGGATCCAATAACTAAATAAACTCATAAATATAGGCTGAAAATTATATAAATCATGTCATGTTAACTAATACAAAAGATAAACAAGCAACAAAGAGGAATTCATAAGAATAATTAAAGGAAAAGTCAGATTACACCATATGGAATAGCATGAAGACTTGAAGACCACGAAACCTTGAATCCTTGAAAGCAAGTAATCCAAACCGTGTGCAGCAAGGTGGTGATGATGATGGACGAAATTGATGGTGATGATGGTGATGGTGCAGCCGCCTTTCCTCCTCCTTGAAGCCTTGAGAACCCTAAATACTAGAGAATGGAAAATATGATGGAGAAGAGAAAGAGGAGGGTTTGTCCCTCCCCATTGGGGTGTGTATTGGTGAAGAGAAATAGGCTCCTATTTATAGGAAAATGGAGAGGAAGAAGAAGACAATGGAAGAAATAAACAAAGAAAGGGAAAAGAAGTGGAATGTGAATGGGAGATAAAGAAATGGTAAGTGGTGGTGGAAATGGAATCATATGGCAATTAACCATTTATTTACCAAAAAGAAATTAAACACTAATGGTGTGGGCAGAAAGAAGAGGAAAGAATATAGGGGTGAGTGGAGCATTGAAAATAAAAGAAGAGGAAAGAAATAAAAACGGACAGACACCGAGCAAGTGCGCACTTAGAACGGAATCCTGCACGTTTCAACGGTTGGATGCTTCTGAAATTTTATTTGGGAATAACTGACATCCATGTGCAGCGTGTATCAAAATTAAAGCTAGATCTGACGGTGTAATTGAGAGATATGGGTCTCGCAAGTTGACCTATCTGCACAGGCAGATTGTCCGAAATCTGGGCTTGGGCCATTCCTCATGCTTTGTGAACCTGGGTCTTCCTTCATGGATTTGGGCCTTCCATCTTGGGTTTGGGCCTCCTTCTTGGGTTTGGGCCTCCTTCTTGGGCCTCATGGCAGACCACCTCTTAATGGGCCTCGCAAAAGCCCATTAGACTTCGTTTCTGCACATGTTCACATTAATACATCATTTTGGACTCAAATATGGAAACTAAGCTAAAATAGCAAAGTTACAATTAAATCATAGCCAAATAGTAGGGAAAACACATTAAAAACGTCACACTTTGTGCTCCTATCAAATTCCCCCACACTTAAGTGTTCGACAATTCTCCAAGTGTTAATAAAGGCCGCCCTCAACCTCAAGTGACCTTACGGTACAAATGAAGGGTTCAGGCCAATATTAATAAAAGGGCCTTACCTATTCCGTTCAAGTTACAACTTACAACAACAAAAAAATAATCAACCATAGAAAGGACACCTAAATAAATTACTAAGTGTTACAAAATATGAACAAGTATTAAAAACAAGTAATAACAACAACTATTCACAAGTAATATAGACAAGTAATATAAACAAGTAATATGAACAGTTAAAAAAATAGTAAAATTATAAACAATAAAAAGTAAACAGTAATTATATACAAGTAATAAAAACAGTAATAATTATAAAAAATTATAAACAGTATTCACAAAAAAAATATTAGGTTAGGAACATTTTCAATCCACGTCGACGGCGCCAAAAATTGATAGGCCCAAAAGGAGCATCAATTTAAAAAAAACCCTATCGGTAGTAGTATAGTGCATAGTAGGGTATCGTTCACAACGGAGATCAAAGGGTGTACCTAACAAAAAATGTCACAAAGAATTAAATAAAATAAAGAATTATTATTAACAAGTATAAAGAATATATACATATGTACAAAGTAAAAGGGGGTTTAAGAGATAAATTGAATGAAATAAATTAATTAAATTACAAAGAATAAATTAAATAAGATGGGATGAAACACAAAGTATATAAAGTTCAGCCACAAGTATACAAGTTTACCAATCATTGGACCGAAAATTAACCAAGTTCCCTAGCCATGAAACCGAAATTAACATATGTGGAAAGTTAGAAGCTAACCATTCCCCAAATAAAACCTCTCTACGAAAATTAACCTAAGTGAAAGCACCTAGATTAACCAATTAAACATGCCATCTTAGTCTAGAAAGCTAGCTAATCAAACCATATTTAACGCATAGAAAAGAGTTGTTAATTAAAGTGAACGACCCATTATAGAAAAGTCCATATGTCCGCAATCCTTTTTATTTGACACCGACCTTTGTCCAAAGCCTTTACTACTCGTGAATTAGGTTTCCAAAACTATTAGGTGAATTGTAATCCCTAACTCTAGCTTCAATTATATGCAAATATTATAAGTGTCGACCCCTATAACATAAACACATAAAAGTTTTCTATAAAACAGAATCAAGTAAACGGAGTCACATAAGCTACTAGAAGAACTAATTAATTAGGATCCAATAACTAAATAAACTCATAAATATAGGCTGAAAATTATATAAATCATGTCATGTTAACTAATACAAAAGATAAACAAGCAACAAAGAGGAATTCATAAGAATAATTAAAGGAAAAGTCAGATTACACCATATGGAATAGCATGAAGACTTGAAGACCACGAAACCTTGAATCCTTGAAAGCAAGTAATCCAAACCGTGTGCAGCAAGGTGGTGATGATGATGGACGAAATTGATGGTGATGATGGTGATGGTGCAGCCGCCTTTCCTCCTCCTTGAAGCCTTGAGAACCCTAAATACTAGAGAATGGAAAATATGATGGAGAAGAGAAAGAGGAGGGTTTGTCCCTCCCCATTGGGGTGTGTATTGGTGAAGAGAAATAGGCTCCTATTTATAGGAAAATGGAGAGGAAGAAGAAGACAATGGAAGAAATAAACAAAGAAAGGGAAAAGAAGTGGAATGTGAATGGGAGATAAAGAAATGGTAAGTGGTGGTGGAAATGGAATCATATGGCAATTAACCATTTATTTACCAAAAAGAAATTAAACACTAATGGTGTGGGCAGAAAGAAGAGGAAAGAATATAGGGGTGAGTGGAGCATTGAAAATAAAAGAAGAGGAAAGAAATAAAAACGGACAAGCACCGAGCAAGTGCGCACTTAGAACGGAATCCTGCACGTTTCAACGGTTGGATGCTTCTGAAATTTTATTTGGGAATAACTGACATCCATGTGCAGCGTGTATCAAAATTAAAGCTAGATCCGACGGTGTAATTGAGAGATATGGGTCTCGCAAGTTGACCTATCTGCACGAGGAAGCATTGTCCGAAATCCGGGCTTGGGCCATTCCTCATGCTTTGTGAACCTTGGTCTTCCTTCATGGATTTGGGCCTTCCATCTTGGGTTTGGGCCTCCTTCTTGGGTTTGGGCCTCCTTCTTGGGCCTCATGGCAGACCACCTCTTAATGGGCCTCGCAAAAGCCCATTAGACTTCGTTTCGCACATGTTCACATTAATACATCATTTTGGACTCAAATATGGAAACTAAGCTAAAATAGCAAAGTTACAATTAAATCATAGCCAAATAGTAGGGAAAACACATTAAAAACGTCACACTTTGTGCTCCTATCAAATTCCCCCACACTTAAGTGTTCGACAATTCTCCAAGTGTTAATAAAGGCCGCCCTCAACCTCAAGTGACCTTACGGTACAAATGAAGGGTTCGGCCAATATTAATAAAAGGGCCTTACCTATTCCGTTCAAGTTACAACTTACAACAACAAAAAAATAATCAACCATAGAAAGGACACCTAAATAAATTACTAAGTGTTACAAAATATGAACAAGTATTAAAAACAAGTAATAACAACAACTATTCACAAGTAATATAGACAAGTAATATAAACAAGTAATATGAACAGTTAAAAAAATAGTAAAATTATAAACAATAAAAAGTAAACAGTAATTATATACAAGTAATAAAAACAGTAATAATTATAAAAAATTATAAACAGTATTCACAAAAACAATATTAGGTTAGGAACATTTTCAATCCACGTCGACGGCGCCAAAAATTGATAGGCCCAAAAGGAGCATCAATTTAAAAAAACCCTATCGGTAGTAGTATAGTGCATAGTAGGGTATCGTTCACAACGGAGATCAAAGGGTGTACCTAACAAAAAATGTCACAAAGAATTAAATAAAATAAAGAATTATTATTAACAAGTATAAAGAATATATACATATGTACAAAGTAAAGGGGGGTTTAAGAGATAAATTGAATGAAATAAATAAATTAAATTACAAAGAATAAATTAAATAAGATGGGATGAAACACAAAATATATAAAGTTCAGCCACAAGTATACAAGTTTACCAATCATTGGACCGAAAATTAACCAAGTTCCCTAGCCATGAAACCGAAATTAACATATGTGGAAAGTTAGAAGCTAACCATTCCCCAAGTAAAACCTCTCTACGAAAATTAACCTAAGTGAAAGCACCTAGATTAACCAATTAAACATGCCATCTTAGTCTAGAAAGCTAGCTAATCAAACCATATTTAACGCATAGAAAAGAGTTGTTAATTAAAGTGAACGACCCATTATAGAAAAGTCCATATGTCCGCAATCCTTTTTATTTGACACCGACCTTTGTCCAAAGCCTTTACTACTCGTGAATTAGGTTTCCAAACCTATTAGGTGAATTGTAATCCCTAACTCTAGCTTCAATTATATGCAAATATTATAAGTGTCGACCCCTATAACATAAACACATAAAAGTTTTCTATAAAACAGAATCAAGTAAACGGAGTCACATAAGCTACTAGAAGAACTAATTAATTAGGATCCAATAACTAAATAAACTCATAAATATAGGCTGAAAATTATATAAATCATGTCATGTTAACTAATACAAAAGATAAACAAGCAACAAAGAGGAATTCATAAGAATAATTAAAGGAAAAGTCAGATTACACCATATGGAATAGCATGAAGACTTGAAGACCACGAAACCTTGAATCCTTGAAAGCAAGTAATCCAAACCGTGTGCAGCAAGGTGGTGATGATGATGGACGAAATTGATGGTGATGATGGTGATGGTGCAGCCGCCTTTCCTCCTCCTTGAAGCCTTGAGAACCCTAAATACTAGAGAATGGAAAATATGATGGAGAAGAGAAAGAGGAGGGTTTGTCCCTCCCCATTGGGGTGTGTATTGGTGAAGAGAAATAGGCTCCTATTTATAGGAAAATGGAGAGGAAGAAGAAGACAATGGAAGAAATAAACAAAGAAAGGGAAAAGAAGTGGAATGTGAATGGGAGATAAAGAAATGGTAAGTGGTGGTGGAAATGGAATCATATGGCAATTAACCATTTATTTACCAAAAAGAAATTAAACACTAATGGTGTGGGCAGAAAGAAGAGGAAAGAATATAGGGGTGAGTGGAGCATTGAAAATAAAAGAAGAGGAAAGAAATAAAAACGGACAGCACTGAGCAGTGCGCACTTAGAACGGAATCCTGCACGTTTCAACGGTTGGATGCTTCTGAAATTTTATTTGGGAATAACTGACATCCATGTGCAGCGTGTATCAAAATTAAAGCTAGATCTGACGGTGTAATTGAGAGATATGGGTCTCGCAAGTTGACCTATCTGCACAGGCAGATTGTCCGAAATCTGGGCTTGGGCCATTCCTCATGCTTTGTGAACCTTGGTCTTCCTTCATGGATTTGGGCCTTCCATCTTGGGTTTGGGCCTCCTTCTTGGGTTTGGGCCTCCTTCTTGGGCCTCATGGCAGACCACCTCTTAATGGGCCTCGCAAAAGCCCATTAGACTTCGTTTCTGCACATGTTCACATTAATACATCATTTTGGACTCAAATATGGAAACTAAGCTAAAATAGCAAAGTTACAATTAAATCATAGCCAAATAGTAGGGAAAACACATTAAAAACGTCACACTTTGTGCTCCTATCAAATTCCCCCACACTTAAGTGTTCGACAATTCTCCAAATGTTAATAAAGGCCGCCCTCAACCTCAAATAACCTTACGGTAAAATGAAGGGTTTAGGCCAATATCAACAAAAGGGCCTTACCTATTTCCGTTCAAGTTACAACTTACAACAACAAAAAAATAATCAACCATAGAAAGGACACCTAAAAGACAAATAAATATTACTAAGTGTTACAAAATATCAACAAGTATTAAATAACAAGTAATAACAACAACTATTCACAAGTAATATAGACAAGTAATATAAACAAGTAATATGAACAGTTAAAAAAATAGTAAAATTATAAACAATAAAAAAACAAATTATATACAATAATAAAAACAAATAATAATTATACACAAGTATTCACAAAAAAAAATTAGGTTAGGAACATTTTCAAACCACGTCGACGGCGCCAAAAATTGACACGCCCAAAAGGAGCATCAATTTAAAAAAATCCCTATCGGTAGTATAGTGGTGTAAGTAGGGTATCGTTCACAACGGAGATCAAAGGGTGTACCTAACAAAAAATGTCACAAAGAATTAAATAAAATAAAGAATTATTATTAACAAGTATAAAGAATATATACATATGTACAAAGTAAAAGGGGGTTTAAGATATAAATTGAATGAAATTAATTAATTAAATTACAAAGAATAAATTAAATAAGATGGGATGAAACATAAAAAATATAAAGTTCAGCCACAAGTATACAAGTTTACCAATTATTGGACCGAAAATTAACCAAGTTCCCTAGCCATGAAACCGAAATTAACATATGTGGAAAATTAGAAGCTAACCATTCCCCAAATAAAACCTCTCTACGAAAATTAACCTAAGTGAAAGCACCTAGATTAACCAATTAAACATGCCATCTTAGTCTAGAAAGCTAGCTAATCAAACCATATTTAACGCATAGAAAAGAGTTGTTAATTAAAGTGAACGACCCATTATAGAAAAGTCCATATGTCCGCAATCCTTTTTATTTGACACCGACCTTTGTCCAAAGCCTTTACTACTCGTGAATTAGGTTTCCAAACCTATTAGGTGAATTGTAATCCCTAACTCTAGCTTCAATTATATGCAAATATTATAAGTGTCGACCCCTATAACATAAACACATAAAAGTTTTCTATAAAACAGAATCAAGTAAACGGAGTCACATAAGCTACTAGAAGAACTAATTAATTAGGATCCAATAACTAAATAAACTCATAAATATAGGCTGAAAATTATATAAATCATGTCATGTTAACTAATACAAAAGATAAACAAGCAACAAAGAGGAATTCATAAGAATAATTAAAGGAAAAGTCAGATTACACCATATGGAATAGCATGAAGACTTGAAGACCACGAAACCTTGAATCCTTGAAAGCAAGTAATCCAAACCGTGTGCAGCAAGGTGGTGATGATGATGGACGAAATTGATGGTGATGATGGTGATGGTGCAGCCGCCTTTCCTCCTCCTTGAAGCCTTGAGAACCCTAAATACTAGAGAATGGAAAATATGATGGAGAAGAGAAAGAGGAGGGTTTGTCCCTCCCCATTGGGGTGTGTATTGGTGAAGAGAAATAGGCTCCTATTTATAGGAAAATGGAGAGGAAGAAGAAGACAATGGAAGAAATAAACAAAGAAAGGGAAAAGAAGTGGAATGTGAATGAGAGATAAAGAAATGGTAAGTGGTGGTGGAAATGGAATCATATGGCAATTAACCATTTATTTACCAAAAATAAATTAAACACTAATGGTGTGGGCAGAAAGAAGAGGAAAGAATATAGGGGTGAGTGGAGCATTGAAAATAAAAGAAGAGGAAAGAAATAAAAACGGACAGCACTGAGCAGTGCGCACTTAGAACGGAATCCTGCACGTTTCAACGGTTGGATGCTTCTGAAATTTTATTTGGGAATAACTGACATCCATGTGCAGCGTGTATCAAAATTAAAGCTAGATCTGACGGTGTAATTGAGAGATATGGGTCTCGCAAGTTGACCTATCTGCACAGGCAGATTGTCCGAAATCTGGGCTTGGGCCATTCCTCATGCTTTGTGAACTTGGGCCTTCCTTCATGGATTTGGGCCTTCATCTTGGGCCTGGGCCCCCTTCTTGGGTTTGGGCCCCCTTCTTGGGCCTCATGGCAGACCACCTCTTAATGGGCCTCGCAAAAGCCCATTAGACTTCGTTTATGCACATGTTCACATTAATACATCATTTTGGACTCAAATATGGAAACTAAGCTAAAATAGCAAAGTTACAATTAAATCATAGCCAAATAGTAGGGAAAACACATTAAAAACGTCACACTTTGTGCTCCTATCAACAGGCCCGACACACTAAATGGGCTTGGGTTAAGGGTTTTGGGCTTCGTGAATGACACGAGCCCAATGGGCTAAAAAAATTTATTTTTATAATTTTTTTTTTATTTTTACGAAACGTAAAACCCTAACCAATCACACAAACGAATGGGCCTAAGGCCCAATAATAAATAACAAACAAACAAGCCCAAAACAAACCAAGAGTAATTATAAATAGTGAAAATAAATAATTACAAAACAGTAAAACAAACAAACACTTTTTTTTTTTTTATTTACAATTACAAATTTTCTATATATATATATATATATATTTTTTTTTTTTAAAACAAACAAATAACAAAAGTGAAAAGGAAACTTACCTTTTTACTTCCGAGGAAACCGAAAATCACCAACAAGACATCAACCTCAAGGTTTTTCAACCTTGACTTCCTAAACGTATGCTCCGATGTATGTGGTAAAATTTTCGAATAACCCGGATTATTCCCTATAAAAATTAAAAGGTTAGTAATAAAATTTACAAGTTAAAACAAAATATTTACAAAGTTAAAAATGTGTCACAAATTATCTATACAAAATGAATAAATAAAATTTCCTATGTCTAAGTATATTTTATTTACAAGTAATGTTAAATTGTCCAAAATATAGTTAAAAACAAAGTTGATTCCAAGCGGTAATTCGAGGTGGACGTACGGCCTAGGTGCAATGCCTTGACTTAAATGACTTTCCGTGTTTTCAGAAGGCGAATGGCCAGATCACAAGAGATAAGCGAGAGGCAGGATTCATTTAGTGGACAAGTCCTCTGAATCCAATTTTACAAACCCGTCACCCAGAGTCTTGATCATATCTAGACATCATTCATGTGCCCCTTACTCAGTTGAGAAAGCACTTAAGTGTTCGACAATTCTCCAAGTGTTAATAAAGGCCACCCTCAACCTCAAGTGACCTTACGGTACAAATGAAGGGTTTATGCCAATATTAATAAAAGGACCTTACCTATTTCCGTTCAAATTACAACCTACAACAACTTAAATAATTAACAGTATTCAGGATACCTAAGTATAATTACTAAGTGTAACAATATATACAAGTATAATTAGTAAGTATTATTTACAAGTATTATTTACAAATAGTAAACAGTAAAAAAAAAAGTAAATAGTAAAAACAATCCCCGGCGAGCCGGCGCCAAAATGATATGCGGTAAAACCGACGTCATTAAATATTACCTAAACTTCCTAACAATTTGTCGTTGAATAGTATAATGGGAAGTAAAAGTTTTTCCCACAGAGGATTGTTTATTTACTTTTCTAATGTCACAAAATTAATTAAACTATATTGTTTCTATTTACAAAAATGTACAATATATACAAAAGTATTCTTTTTGGGTTTTTGAAATATTTTGAAAACAAGAAATAAATAAAAAGAAATATTTTTGGTTTTTAATCTTTTTGAAAATAAAATAAAACAAGAACAAAACAAATTAATTAACAATTTAAGTTAACACAATTAAATAAAACACACCAAAATACAAATTAATTAAACTAACAAACAAATAAATCAAATAACATATTTTTGGGTTTTTCATAATTAAATAAATCACACAATATTCAAAATACACAACTTAATCAAATATTCAAAAATAGAAATGAATAACTTCACACAACAAATATAAATAAATTAAGTTTGAGAGAAAAGAATTGCTCATTTAATTTCGACGAAGGATCTTATCGGATTCGCCGTTTTTCGATGAAGTTCGGGAGCTAATGGGTGTAGATAGCAGATTGGGCCGGGCCTTGGATTGGGCTTGGAGGCAATTTGGGCTTGAAAGCCCAATTAAGAAGCAGCCCGTTGACTTTTCTGATATGCCTTTGCCGACTAGCCCGTTCTCTTCATTCCTGTTGACTTTTCAACATGCTTTCTTTATTCTTCCTAATCCATGTCGCATTAAGTCTCATCATCCCGTTCATTCATCTTCTATTTTTCTTCTTCATTATCTCGTGCGATCGAGGATGAGAGAGAACAAGCGAGCTGCAACAACGGCGATGAGAGATTGCGTTGAGAGCCGCGGCGCGGCAAAGGCACGAGCGCCGGAATTTTGGTGGCACGATGCCGGTGCGCGGAGGTACAGAGGGAGACATAGATCGGCGACGAGAGAGAGGGAGATCGACGGGGCGCAGGTGAGGCACGGTCGGTGGCCGGATTAATGATGGTTTCCGGCGTCGGCGCCGGTAGTACGGGAAGAGAGCACGGGCTCGGATTTCGGCGAGATGATGGAATCGCCGGATCTGCGAGAGGAGCTTGAGAGATTGACGCGCGTCGTGGAGACACGGGGAGCTCGGAACGAGAGCCGGGCCGACGCCGGTAGAGAAGCCGTGGAAGGGAGATCGATTCGGCAGATGGGATTGCCGGCCGGGCAAGGCTAGATGCGCGGTGAGCCGTGGTCGCTCGCCGGAAGAGAAACCGCGGCGAGCCGGGCTTTGAGCAGAGAGAGGCCGGCAGAAATGACGGGAGCTGCACTTAAACAAGCTTTTGTTAATTATTTGTGAACTTAGATTAATTAATTTGCGAGATTAATTGTGGTGATTCAAAACCGTGATGGTGGATTTGGTGTTTGGGTGATTGAAATTGCGAAGTAACGGAGGGGACCGTGAGAAACCGAGAGAGAGCAGAAGGGATTTTCTGGGCTGTAGAGAACGAGAGCAAGGAGTAACCGAGAGAAGAAGAGAGGATTGGGTGAGAAGAGAAGGCACGGCCAAGTGTGGCCGTGCACGGACGCATTTGAGGACGGTGAGTGTTTGTTGATTGTAACGCAGAAGGAGGGGAACCAGAGAAGAGAAATAGAAATAGAGGGTGAGAACAGAAATGTAGCTAGGTGAGCTACATACGTACGCCAGAGAAAGGGAGGAGGAGAAGGGAGAAGGGAGAAGGGAGAAGGGAGAAGGGAGAAGTCCCCCCCCCCCCCCCCCGCCCGAGAATTGTGAACGAGGAGCCGGGTATTTATAGATGAGGAAGTGATGGTCTCGGCAGAGAATGATGATCTGAATTTGAATTCAAATTGAGGAGTGGGTGGATCATAGTGGGAGATTAGCTGGAGATGGAGATGCTGCCGACGCATGTGAGGGAATGAATTGCTTGGCTGGAAAACCAGCTCAAATGGAGTTGAATGCAAAGGGAGGAAACGGGTAACATGGTACCTGCAAACAAAACAAATATAAAATAAAATAATTAAAGTAATTAAAGAAAATAAATATAAAATAAAAGAAAATAAAATTAAAATAATAAAAGAAATAATAATAAAATGAATACTAAAGTAAAAATATAAATAAATATAAATATAAACAAGGGAAAATAAAATGGAAATTCAATTTGTCTTTCACCACCGCGTGTGGTGGTTGCGCCTCCGTGAGTGGTGGTTCGCCGGCAAAATTGCCGGAATTCGAAACGTCTTTCGAAATCTTCGTACAATGTTATATTCCACCTCCGAATGATGACCGGTGTCATCAGATAATCGAAAAGTCACGGTTGACTTTCCGATATTGCGCTGTAAATCTCCAAAATTCACCTTTTATGTGTAAATAAGCATTTTTCACATATTTTCCCTGAAAACACGAAAACAAACATTAAACCGACAAATAAGCTTTCAGAAAAGCATCCATCCAAGTATTTAGAGCACTTTGTGAACGTATTTTACGTTCACATCAATAACCATTTATGGACTGTTTTGGACATTCTTCATTTCTGAACTTGGACTTTCTGTAATTGTATACTTGGACTATACTATTAAATTCCTTATGAGAAACCCTTAAAAATGGTATACTCATTTGTTTAATTTGGACTTGCGATGGACAATATGACAATATTTGAAGTTTGATGATTCTATTGGAGAATCATTGATGAACTTCCATGGATTTGGACTTAAGGACTTAGAACACTAATAATAATCTGATTTCCTTATATTGTGCTATTTTATTATATATGTTTTATTTCTATTACTCATATTGTTTATTTTTGTGTAAACTAAGTAAATACGTCAACTTAGTATTATACACTAACATGTGTTTATACGAAAGTATGGTTAAGTATATATATTTGATATATACATATTTCTATTCATAATTTATATTGATAAGCTTATTTACTATATGAGTTTAATTACTTATGTTTTATGTACATATGTATAAATTGTTCTACATATGTTTATGCTTATTTGCTATAGATTATGATCTTGCTTATTACATGATGAGTTCAATTACTTATGTCTTATGAACATATGTATACCTTATTTTACATATGCTTCTTTGTATGTATTTTATTTGCACTTGATTATCTATTAATCTCATATTGGTGCATAATTTTATTTACTAAAGTGAATACATCAACTTAGTATTATACATGTAAATTAACATGTATGGAAGAATATATTGTTAAGAGTGTATTTGTGATATCACATGCTTAACTTGTTTACCTTGGTAATTTACTTAATTAATCATGTGACTTACCTATTTGTGTCTTTCATCTATATCACATGCATTCATATGAAAGACTTAAGCATATGTATACATACATATGATATGATTTATGACATGTCTTACAACAAGACTATATTTGTGATTTGGGTTTTAATTGAGAAGTTTTGAAGCCGGGTGTAGGGTACAACCCCCGTGCTTAAGTGAATTACTGGTAGAGTTTTTGTGAGATTTAAGCTGTGGGCTCACGTCCCTTCAGATAGTGCACTATTATACTTATAGGAAGAATTGTCGACCTTCAGTGTACATGCCTTGGTATTGTCCTTGGTATGCTGCGGCTTACCCGTACTCAATTTGGGGTTAAGGGGATCCTAGTACGCGGATTTTACTCATGCTTGGTATTTTGGACCTTGGCTTGAGAATTTTTGGGGGTTTATGAATTGTTATTACCAGTTAAATCCAAAATATTCACTGAGAAGAGAAAATACATGTTTAATTGTGAAAATACATGATGCTACACCTTCTTGTTTTCAGGTTACGATGCATGGGGGAAAACGGGATGAACATATAAACAAATATTTTCTATTATGTATTTTTATTAAACTCTGATATTGTAAGATAATATTATTTTAATTTCCAAATAAAAGTATTAATCAGACATTTGTTTCATTTGATTTATTTTATGTTTTACTTATTTCATTCGCGCCGTAACTTCGGGCACCATATTTCAATATAATATTGGTCTCGGATTTAGGGGCGTGACAGCTCGGCTGGAGCCGGTACTGTTACTAAGCCATCGAAAACGTCACCAGGAGCTTTAGTTTGTATAAACTAGAAGGAAACCACACACTATGTGTGTGTATTTTATTTTTAGAAAAAAAAAAGAAAAATTGATTGATTGATTTATTTATTTTATGGTGTAGAAGTTAAGAGTGTGAGAGTGGATAGTTAAGTAGTTATAGGTAGTTTTTGAAAGTTTTTTTTTATTTTATTTTTTATTAATTATTTATGTTTTGACCTTATTATCCTTAATAATTAAAATAAATATATGATTATTTAATGTTTAAAGGGTATTAAAGTAAAAAAATTCTGTTTTGGTTGACAACATGTGTTCTCGTAATATATAGTATAGATTACGGCTAGCTGATCGGGAAAAAATCAACAATGACAGTGACGCTTTTGCCCTCCATTTCTTCACTGTTTGGGGATAAAAATCAGATCTTGCTCTTCCTCTCGACCCACTTTTTATCATTCTCTTCCTATTTCCTCCCTCCAGCTCTGAAAATCGCATCATTGACACAATCGTTGCCGCCCCAAACCCCAGCTTCCTCTTTGTTCTCTTGAAATATAGAAGCTAATAGCAGAACCCAAATTTTACAAAAGCTTTGCTGCAGAGATAGAAAGAGATCGGTCATTGGTGGTTTAAGGTAATGATTGAGTTTTGTTGATTTGAGTTTTGAACGATAAAAGGAAGAATTGGTCTGGGTTTTCGTCCTTTTTGTGGGTTTTGTTTTGATTTTCTTTTCTGTGTTTGTAGGTTTTGAACTGATTGGAGCCTGAGATCTCAGTGATCCATTGCACTGGTTTGAAGTAGAAGCTGATAGCAGAACCCAGGTCCTTTACTCTGCCTGCTAATCGGTATGCCTTCAACAAATTCGCTGTTCAATTTTTTTTTTTCAGGTTTTGTTTGATTTGAATTTTGGTTTTGGGTTTTATTGGGTTTTCAGTGCCATTCATCCCAGGCATACAATAGTCAGTGAGGATTATGTTAATATTAAGATCCTGCACAAAAATCAGAAAATAACTAATCATCATTAATCAATGGATAGATGCAGAAAGCAATAAAGATCTGTGAAAGCAGAACTCATAATAGTCACAACAAACTCATCAAGCAGACACCGCCGTACCATTTATTTTTAACAAAAACAAACTATAGTCGTATGTATGTCTTTTAATTCATAGTTTGCTGCAAAAAACAACTTCCATCTCCGATAAGTAAAACACTAATAATGATCAACAAATGGAATGAAAACCAATAGAACTGACTTTACAATCCTAAACCCTAAATAGTGGATGAGACTTTTTTAGTAGATAGTTTGACTAGATTTTGCAGGATGGTAATTAATTTTGATATTCTATTTTGTCTCCTGCATAATGCATTTAACTGATGGCAAATGTTGTATGGTACATGAAAATGAGTTCATTGTTTGTGCTCCAATTTTGATCTAATCAGTTAAGATTATATTGGTGACAGTAGGTATGATGTGGTCATTCATTGTATATGAAATATTGTTGAAGTGTATATGTGAGGAAAACTTGGATAAATTATTTCAATGTTTTTGGTAAGTTGGCTTTGAACAAATCAAGTTACTATTTTACTCTCTTTTAAGTTTCAATCACGGTTTTGGAGAAGCAAAAGGAAAATTCGAAGCACAGATTCATATATTAGTTTTAATTTCACTTCTCTTCTTTCTTTATATTAATTTGGGAACTGTATTTTCTGTTAGGGTTTTATTATATTTTGGGGGTTTGGATTGTTTAATTTTTCTTTGGTATTTAAATTTAGGGGTTTGTTGTTCTTTAAACAATGAATACATTCCTGATGGGTTTGTTTTGTTTTTTTTTAATGCTAAATTGCAGATTTTGTTAACCTTTAGAATTCATCAACGCTTCACCTATCCTTTGTTCTGTTCTTTTGGCGTTAATCAGCCGGAAGTTGAAGCTGGTCACGGTAGTGAAAGAGTGGAGGTTCCACTGATTACCTCAGAAATTAGAAAGATTGAGGTGGAGGTTGTGAACTCTGTTGTGGTCACTGAGCTCGCTAAGTTTGTTGTTACTTATTGCAGGTAAATTTAGTTCAAATGTCGTTACTCTTAGTTGTTTGATTATATTAATTCTGGAAAAATGTGATTTTGGAGAAGAAATGTGCGATGTTTTGAATTGTTATAGTTTGGGATGATTATTTTTTGATCAAAGTTTGGGATGATTATTGATTTGGTTTTGACAATTAGGATTTGGTTCTGGTAACGTTAAAGAAGAAATGTGCTATGACCAATTAATGCAACAACAAATAATCCAAATCAAGTGCAAATAAAAACAGACTTACCTTCATAACAATCCTCCCTCATTAGAATTCTTTTGATTTACCAATTAATGTGTTATGTATTGAAAATGCGGGTACTGTTTCTTTGCTTTTGATTTGGTTTGTGATAGTTTGTGCTATCTGTCATCTTTTTTTTTTTTTTTTTTTCCGGTTTCGAGAAGAATATAGTACTACTCTTAAGTTAAATAATTTACTTTGGTATTCCTAATGAGAATACTAATAGATAAAAATGACAAGAAGCTTTCACCATGTTAGATTCTTATGTTACAACTCAAACAAGATCACTAAATAGACACTACTAGAAAGCTGAAAAAAATAGAATACAGTTCACTTATCAGTGGACTAGAATAATGTCTTCTATACATGACTTTAATTTAAAAGGTTGAAAAATGGCGAAGAACTTATCCATATATTTACCTATCCTGTTATTAACCAAAAGGAAGTTCTGTTTGCTGGTCTTATTGCCCATTGCTACTCCTTTTCAGTTCTTTTAGTCAACATGCCATACCTTATATTACCAGCTCTGGTAGATCAAGTTTCTTCTCAGTTCACAAAAGTAATTCAAAATTTACTAACCATATATATATAGCACATGATGTTATCGGATTAACAATTAACGATTCAACTTCATAGTTAGTAATCGAAATAATTGTTTTTGGACCACAAATAATGAAAAAAAAAAAGATCACTTGAACCTAGAAGGGTACTAAGGCCACTAATTAGTCAATGTTGTCAACTTCTTATCATCAGGCTCATGTGATGATGAAAATGTTTCAGAACATTTTATATCATATAGTTTATTTTGATTAGATATGCTCTGCATGATTCCTATTTAAGATTTGATTTTGTGCTCAAAATTTATTACTAATTCAATATGCTTCATTAACAGATTTTGCTGTGCCATTTAAATATTTTTTAATATTATGCCCAGTTACTTTAAAGATCAAAATGTTTTAAGAAATGAAGTTTCCTTTAGAAACTGTTTATAATCACAAACCTCATAAATATAGAATTCCATTGTGTAGTAGCTCATATTCCTGTAAAAGAAGCGGACAATATCTTTGTGACTGTTTTCTTGCTTTTCTTTGTTGTGAACCTCCTTAGTTGTGACTGATTGGTTTTAAAATGTTTTGTTGTAATCATGAGTTTTACTGTGGTCTGATTTTTGGGCAATTTATTTTGAATTTCAGTGGTTTTTAGTTGAGTTTCGTCGAGGTGAGGATTGGTGTGAGGTTTCAATCATCTCTTTTCAGGCAATCATTATGCAGGTATGTTTAGTTTTCCTTCTCAATATCCAGTAGTTAACAATTTGGACTATTTAAAACTACAGCTTCGCTTTTACTTTTTATTTTTCAATAATCATTTAATATCTCTTGTTTGGTAATTCAACAATATAACTATATCCATTTTAAATTGCTAAAGAATTCATCTGATTATCTACTTATGACATAACAATAGGTATTTAGAACTTCATACATGATTTAAAGGAAATATTCAAGTCTATAAGGTCCCCATGGTGCAAACTATACAACTTGACATAATTGAACTACTGAAAAATGATACTTTGTTGAAGAAAAGTTCTAAAACATTGTAAAAAGCAACACGACTTTTGAGAAGTAGTCTGTAACTGATTCACCAACCTTCATCCCTAAGACTTCAAAATCTCTGTGAAGTGCTTGGAGTTGAGCACGTTAAACTCTCACATTCCCTTGAAACTTTCTTTTCATTGGATCCCACAGTTGCTTGGATGTGTCCTTCTAAAGAATAGTCTTCAAGATGGACTTGTCGATTGACTGAAAGAGATAATTTTTCACCTTTAAGTCTTTCAGCTTCTGCTCTTCCAACGTCTTCGTTTGTGCAGCCGTCATCACCGCTCCAGCAGCAGGCCTGACTGGATGAGACTCCAATATTCTTTTGATCGGAGAAGATTCTCCATGAGCATACTCCAGTGGTCGTAGTCTCCATTGAACTTAGGAATGCTTGGCTGAGCGAAATTGCTTTCATCGGTTGCAATCGCACAATCACCTTTTTTTTTTTTTTTTTTTCACACCGTGTTTCACTCAATCACTCTTTCTCACGAAAGTGTTTCACTCCAACACTCGCTCTTTCTCACGAAGTGTTTCACTCTTTCTCTCTTGTTAGGATACTGCAGTTCCTAACCTCTCACAATCAGGCCCCTTTGTGAGGGCTTTGATACCACAATGTTAAGGATCAGAAAACTAAGATAAAGAGAAACTCAACAATTGTGGGAATGATTCAGTAATCTTATTGAACAGCATAGGCTTATTAAATAGCCTTTACAACATAATAGAAAAAAGAAAAGCTAGCACACGTTTGCAACAATTGCAACCAGATATCAGCAGCCTACTAAACAAAAGCAGTAAACAAATATCCTGAAGACGAGGACTTATTTCAACAGAAAGCAAACTTCAAGTAAACTCCTAACAGAAACTTTGACTTCTTCTCTGCATGGAGAAGGTCAAGTCAACCCAAGTCAGAGGTGTAGTTTTCTAGGATACCCAATTGATGGAAATGGAATAGAATAGATTGTTTTGTCTGTTTGATTGTGGGTTTGTTTTGTGTTTGAGGGATTGGATTGCTGCTTCTTGGTATTTGGAGGATGAGTCTAATGAGGTTGAGGCTTTAGTGGTGGTGGTGGTGCTGACTGTCATATGTGTTTGCGGTGGTGGTGGTGTCTCTAACATTAGAGAGAGAGAGAGAGGAGGAAAAAAAAGGAGAGAGGAGGGAAAAAAAGGGGGCTCGGGGAAGAGACGGTCCCTTATTTTTTTTTTTTGGCATTGTCCACGTAAGCTTTTAACGTCCAATTTGGACGGTAGGTTATTTTGGTCGGTTGATCAAAATTGAAAGTGTTAGAGTGTTTTTGATGAAATTGATACATCAGGGACTAACATGATTTTTAAGTAGGTAAACTGAATTTAATCTTTTTTTTTTGTCCTCTTCTTCTCCAGGCTTCAGCAAGGCTACAACTTGTCTTCGTCTCCTCGTTCCTTTTTCTTTTTTTCCTTCCCCTCCACCCAAATTCTTCTCCAAATCCTTGAATTTTCTGTGAAACCTTTGTGTTTTGGAAGATTTCTTCCACTTTCTTGGTGATTGATCCAGCTTTTGGAGAGTTCCAAAAGGTATGGGTGAGTAATTTTATGTGAAATCTGCAACTTCAGGGCCTTTTGGTCAACAATCTTAGAGATTTGATTGGTATCCGACCTCCTCTGTTCTCTCCCAAGCTTATGTTTTCCCCTGTGTTTCCAATCTAATTACAAAAAACGTTTCCATTTTTGGAAACTGACGTTTCCACAACGTTTCCATCAGTCCTTCACCGGAAACGAGTGTCTGACCGTTTGTAGCACATTTCATTTCCGTGCTTCATAGGAATTTACAAGGTTTTATTGTCCAAAGACTCAAAACACATAAAATAGTAGGACACAGAGGTTTTGGTGGCAAGTCAAAACTTGCGGCGTTCAGTAAATTTCATTTGGGCGGGGTGCTAGGCTTCGATGACATAGGACAGTGAGTGTAATATGGTGCTATGAATTTATGGCTTGCTCACTCCTCGCAGCTTCACATTCAATCCCTTTGGAGAAGCATCATATTCTTTGGCCCAAGCTTATCACGAACTCAGAGGCTTGGGTACCACTTGCGCAGTCCAAAGAAACTCAGTTCCGTTCATTTTGTGCCTATGACATCCCTAAAGGTATTACCTAATCTTTCTTCAACAATTTTTATTATATTTGGCAACATGTGAAACAGTGCTTTTTTGTTATTTTACGGTGATAATTTGATCCCTTCAAACTTGAAGTTAGGTTTTCTTTGATCCTCATTGGTAAATTTTGGGGTTGCCTTTAAAGTTCTGATACCATCATCTTAGTATGATTTGTGATATGTGTGTCTAAGCTGGATTAATTTTGATTAACTTTAGGGATATTGTAATTTATCCAATACTGGTAACTCGGCATCACCTGGACTTGTTGATGAGAAAGGAGATGAGGTGTTTTACTCTAAAAGGGAGCAAATGCTACATGGAAATTTGCTGTTTGATTTAGGGAAGCATGAAGAAAAAGCATTTAACAGTAACCCTTCAGATGGTAGATTGATGCTCATTGACGGCACATCAATCATTTACAGATCATACTACAAGCTTTTAGGTAAACTACGCAATTTTTTCTCTTTGTAGACAAGAAGTGGAGTGATTTTCTGGAATTGGATTTTTTTCTCGTTTATTGTGTTCATTGGAATAGATTAACGGCTTAGCACATCTATTTTGGTTATTGGAGGCGAACCGAAGTAGAGTGGTGTTGATTTTTAAGGATTTTTACTGTCCACGGATAGAATGATATAGAAAGCTTCAAGTTAGTTATTGGAACTTTGGTAACTTTGGTAGCTTGGTACAATAAAGGCCGAAGTGTTTATTTTTATAGTAGGCTCCTCATTTTATTCCCATGTGCTGTGAATTATGTAAAATTATACTGATATGACGCCATAATAAAGGATCCACATTGAAATTTTTATTTTATGGGGGTGAAAGTCGGGTCATGTCAATTGTAAAGATTTGTACCACTTTTCTTTCTTACTATTGTCTGCAACTTTGCACATATTTTGAATATCTCTGATAATATCTTAGTCTCTGATTTGTTTTTTTCTTAATTTGTCTATTATTGATTTGAAGAAGCACTACATTCTTAGTGGGGTGTATTCAATTAGGAGTCTATAAGCTTGTTTTGTATTTTAGAAGTCTATAGATATTCAATTAGGATTTTAAATAATCCTTTAGAATCTTGTTGTATTCAATTAAGATTTTAAAATATCCATCCAAATCTGGTGATATTCAAAGTTCGATGATTTTCAAGGATTTCATTAAATGCTTGATTGTGGAGGATTTTATAGTGCTCGGTATAAATACCAAAACTCATTAAAAATCCACTCACCTCCCTAAAGATTTTAATTGACTTTCTCTCTCACTCAGAAGATGAAGGCACCAACAGACCTCTTCCTATACTTTCTCTTCTATGGCCGCCGTATCAAAACATCTATGAAAATCAAGTTTCTCGGAGAAATTATACCCTTGGAACTAGCATCAACCTTTTCTCGGCCTTTGTTAATAATTGAAAATATTCGTCTTCTCAATCTATTACGCAATCCAGGAGTATGATTTCTTCGATCTCGATCTATTGTGCAATCCAACAAAGAACTATCATATGCCTATTTTCTTCTCTATTGCTCAATTGAACTATCTCGAGCCCCTTCATATGTTATTTGGTTCTCAATTTATGACTCGGTGATTATAAAGTAGGAGCCAACATAACCAATTTGAAGGCAAAGAAACGTGTGGTAGCTCTAGATATGTCTCTGTGTTTTCATAATCTAGTCCAGATCCTAACTGAACAGTAGCATATTTCAAAGTCTCAAACACTATCTTAAAGCATCATAGCCACTTCAAAACGTGGTCCATCCGAATAAGTTGGTTGAAAAGTTATATATCAAATAAAATTGGTATATTAGTTTGGTTTCTTGGATATGAGTTTTTGGATTTGTGAACATGTATGCTATTCTAGATAGTTTGGCTAGATCATTGATTTTGGCTATTTGCTCAGTGTGTGGTTGGCTGGTTGCTCTTGCGTGGCTGGATGATTTTTCATGAGTGTTGTTTCTTTTGTTTCTTATAAGGAATCAGTAGTTGATCTAGAATGAGTATCACCAATTCTAGAATGGGGCATCACCAATTCCCTTGTTCATCATTTAATTTCTAAAACTTGTTATCTATTCCAGAATTAAAATCAAGGCTTTGGAGACATGGTGAAAAAAATTATGGCTACATATATCCCATCACTTTTGTGATGATATATAAGTGCTTATTTGGCGTTGATTTGACAGTAGTGTTGGATCTCTATATGCAGTGTAATTTTTTTAGAAGCGTTATGTGCAGTGCTTAATTAATAATAAAAACACCATCCGGACTTGTTAAAATCCAAACAAATCATGGTAATAAAATCTGTCTAAATCTATATGGAATTAAAACAATCCATAGATTCCATGAATTCTGCAGAATCTATAGACATAATCTTTGAAAATCTGAATTGAATACACCCCCCTCTTAATATTTGCTAATATAAATGATAGTTTCCTTCCATAGGATGCAAGTTACTTTTAATAATAGAGCACATTCTAAATTTAGCTAATTTGAATTTCATTACATGCTTTTCTTATCTGTTTGATACTATAACCCCACTAATCATTGTCTTGTGTCTTATGATGAGAGTAGCGAAGTTGCACCATGGCCATCTGTCACATGCTGACGGAAATGGAGATTGGGTGCTGACCATATTTACAGCACTTTCTCTGGTAAGTGATGCTTATATATAGGACTCATTTTTTTCTATTCAGTTCCTTCATGTGGACTCCTTGTCCACTTTATTATACTATCGGAAGTTTTGTTTTTATTTGTTTCTTTTCAAATAAGTGAAAAGAAAAAGTTGAGCTCACATTTTTGTTCTTTCCAGATACAAGTTTATTGATTTAGTAGCAAAATTACTTTTTTTTTTTGCGAACATATGTTTACTTGATCAAATTTCAATTATTGTTGTTCTGTTCTTTGAGCCTGCATATAGAATCTTGATTCTGAGAATAATAACAAACAGCCCAATTCTTTTTTAATTGTGGACAGCTTGTTGCTCACGTGCTTTTTTAGACTGTAACTTGGTTTGTGTATGAAGATTTTTAGTTGTCTATTATTAAGTTCGTATCTAATTCCTATTATAATGCACCGCATGAACTGGACTTTCTTTTATTTGCCATACATGGTATGTTTTATATAGGACTAAATAGTAACTAGGGGCATTATGGGTTTTTTCTCAGTTGCCACGTCAGCATTAACTTCCCAATTGAACGAAAAATGTGACGGAGGGACCAATTGGTTTAAAATTGAAAGTTCAAGGACTATTTTGATGAAATTAAAAATATAAGGACCGAACTGATTTCACCTCCAAAGTTCATGGTAGTATCAAGATTTTAGTCCTTTTATATAACAATAATATAGTACTGCTATAAGTAGTCAGTAATTTTTGTGGTCTAAGGTCTTTTCTATTGTGCTTTTCCTTGCAGATAATTGATGTGCTAAAGTTTATCCCTTCCCATGTGGCGGTATGATTTTCTTCTACTGTGATGCACGTACTATGTTTCTTTCTGCGTCTTTCTTCCTGATTGGTCTATTGTAATTTGGTTAGACAAACTTGGAAAGACTAGTTATGCGGAATTGATAGGGAAAAGAGAAGAGAGAAAAGAGGGATAGAAAGTAGAGGGACAAAGAGAGCAGAAGAAAAATATTGACACATTAAAATATTGACAAAGAGAGCAAAAGAAAGCAGGGGAAGAGAGAAGAACAATATTGACACATTAGAATTTCCATGTTTCAAACTCTACTCTGTCGCAGATTAATTCTTGAATGACATATCATGATCTTAAGAAAAAACATAAATCTTGACCAATTATTTGTAAGGTCATTTTGTAAATCAACCAAAATCCATCCCAAAACTCCCTAATCCAAATTAAATCCTGAATTTGCCTCTCATTCCCCAAAAACTAGTGTTTTGTTGTTCCTACTTATGTGGTTTAAATGCACTTTAGTCATCATGTAAGATGCATTACTGATTGTAAAATATAATCATTTTTAATAATTGGGAAATGCAGCCATTTGTTCTTGTTTGGTTCTCCTTCAATATTTCAGAATATATCCTCTCCCCCCAATATTTTTTTTTTGGCATTTTTTAAATTTTAATTTTTTTTAAATTTCTTATAGGATACAACTACTTATATTTTTGTTTTCTTCTTGTTTTCATGCAGGTGGTGTTTGACCATGATGGTGGGATATGAATTTTGTTGACCTCTTTTGTGCTTGATTTTCTTAATGACATATACTTGTACAGTACTAAAATGCTATACATTTTATCACTATTTAGCTCTCAAATGTTTTATACATCTAAAGTTTTGGTTTAGTAGTGGAGTTTGAAGCAGAATTATAGCTACTGTGTTCATTCGATTTAATTCTCCAGCTCTTTTGCTAGGTGTTTCATTCGATTTTGCTTGTTGTTTCTAAGAGTTCTTCTCATCGGATGTCTTATCCACTTGTTTATAGTTTTTCTTTTATATTAATAAAATTCAGTTTCTTAAAAAAGATAAGACTTTACATATGCTGTACTGACAGCAGTAGACTGGTGATTTAATAGCTCCATGGTTGCAGAGAGGAAATATGATGTTAGTGTTGTGTATTTAATGTGCAATTTGTTTAATGAAGTTAGTTTTAGAAGCCACTGCTTTAGGTAAAATCTAATTTTCTTTTTCCTTGTAGGAACCACTTTTATCTTTTCGCTACAGTTATTTTTTTTCCCCTCTAATATTTTATAGATTTTTTCCATGTAAAATACCATAAGCTAAGTGTACAAAAGATGGTAGAGAGAATCAACCTTATGGGCGTCAAAACTATTGAATTCCAAATGGGTATCTCAATGTTAAGATGTTGGATGCTGTTATGTAGTCTTATGACTCTAATCTATCTTTCTTGCCAGTTACTAGCTAATTAGTTGTTAGCTGCTTTGGTATGTGTCGCTGTTTTCTCAAGCCCAATTTTGATAAGACAGACCTTCTCATTTCAGGAGTTTCATTTGGTCAAACTAGTATTTCATCCAAAGAAAGTGTTAAAGGAAAAGGTATGTTTCATTTGTTTTAATCTTTTTCTTGGTTTGCATCTGGGAGTTAAGAACGTAGGCAAATATGACAAATAAGTAACAGTGGTTTTAGGTAGGAATAAATACCTGCAAGCCTTGTGAGTTTTTTGGCAGAATATAGAATATTCTCATCCTGCTGAGTTTACTTAAGTAATAAGATTCAACTATTGTAATCATAAAAACCTACCCTAAACCCTACCTTGTTCTAGCAAGGCCTCAGATTCCTAGTGCCCACATGAATATCAAATTGAAATGCATGTGATAATTTTAAGTTTACTTGCGCTTTTGTTTGTTTGAGTTCTTACTTTCTGACTATTATATATGCTATATAATTCTGTAAAAAATTGTGTTACCTAGTTAATGCAGCACCAATAGAGATGATACAGTTAAGAGATAAGAGAGGAGAGAAAAGAATCAAAAGATAGGAAGGAATAAGAGATTGTCGGAAAAGGGATAGGAGTGGAGGATTATAGAGGAAAGAGGATCAGGGTTTAGAGCATAGATAGTAATATTCGGGACGGGAATTAAACGTAAAAAATACGTACGTGTATAATTCGGTAACTTTTGTTAAAAAATACTTTGAAAAATTCGGCCATAAAATACGGAAACGGCAAATTATAAAATTCAATACGTACGTGTTTAAAACGGGATATAATGAAAAATACGAACGTAAAAATACGGACATATATATTATAATATTAATAATTTAATATATGTCAATTATATAAATTATATGTAATAAAAAAATTTAAGAAAATTGTTCTCTTTAATACTTGTCATCACCTCTTTGGTTGATGTCAAAGTTCTTAAATAACTATTGTGGTCACCAGCTCTTATCATGGTCAGTAGCCTACTTGATATTTGATAATATATATATATATATATATACACCTTGAAAGTAAAAGAACTTTAACAATAAGAAAAGTCCCTATTCACGATGAGAAGGAAGATAAAAGATAAGGGTAGGAAACAAGTGGCGATGAGTTTCTTTCTTCGCAGAGGGTGAGTGGGCAACTGCGATAGCTGCAATACTTTTTGTTTTCGTGATTTTTAATTCAAAATCTGGAATTCTCTGGTTTTATTCTGGACAATTTCTAATCGATTGTCTCCCAGATCTTGCATTTCTGGCCAAAGCTTCACCCAATCTGTATCAATATTCTTTTGCTCATTGCTTCGGTATGATGGATAGATCTGGCTTCTCTTTCGGGGCAGAAGCAGTAGAACAAAAGATCGATTCTCTTTGTTTTTGTTGTGATTAAAGACTTCTCATCCTTATTCTTCCCCTTTTTTAACTCCGTATAATACGGATTAACGAATTATACGAGTATAATACGTTTTCTCTGAAAAAAATGCGTATTTTTCCGTATCTTTGAGATTGATACGGGAGACGGACGTATTTTTCCAAAAATTCGTAATACACGTACTATTCGCGTATAATACGCGAATTAACTAATTAGGGTTTAGAGTGCAGTGAGAAAGAAAGAGACATTCTAGGCAAGAATAATTTTATTCATCAGTCCAGGCTGCCATTTGAATTATACTCCTGAAATTTCTAGTGAGATTAACCCTAAGAGAAAACCCAGATAACTAAAGTACTAGAATAACCATAGAAAAGCCTAAGATAAATGTAACCCGAATATAATAACTCTAAAAAATAAAGAAAATACTTAAATCTAGAAAATTGATCTTTGCATCTCTCATGCACATATTTACTACATTTACATTTTTTTTTTCCAAATTTGGTAGAGATTCTTTATCAAAATTTGGAAATATCAAAGCTGCAGTTTTGTAAGTTTCAGTTTTTAACCTGGTTGGGTTGGCACGGTACTTGAACCTAAACTATGCGACTTTACACACACTATACTTTTTGTGTGACCATCCAATACTATCAATTATATGCAGTGCTTGATTGGAATTTTTCTTTATGAGCTTACATACCAACACATAAGATCTTGGACCTCTTCTCTCATTGCTAATTGGTTTTGGGTTCGAAGGTCTACCTTTAATGTTTTTAATAGACTAAATTTACAACTGAAAGCACATATTAGTATTAATTCATGTATAATTTGTGATCTTAGCAGTGTCCTTAATTATTCTTGTACCTTCAGAGACCTGCATGCCCCTGCCTCCCATGCGATGTAGCTTTCTAATTCCTCTCACATTCTCCCTTCACTTCCTTCTGTCGCTTCTTCTCTCCCTTTTCACATATGGGGATGCTGAATATTGAAGATGGACTCTGGTTCTATATATGGTGAACTGGAGACATACTTTTCTTTGTTATATGTGTACATTCCTCTGAACTGCATGCCCATGTCTGTGTACTCTCTCTCTCCCTCCCTCTCTTTGCACATATGGGGATGCTGAAGATTGCAGTTGGAAATTGCTACTGACCACTGAATTAAAGACATATTTTTCTTTGTAATTTATTTACTTGTTCGCTTTGTGTTTTTTTTTTTTTTTGGTAAAGAAATATATTGTTTAGGCTTTTTCTTACCTCTTCTTGATTATCCATCTCCACCATTCATTTCAGTTTATACCCACATTTTTCTTCATATCACCTACTACATCTGTTATAACAGTTTTCACCTTTTCTTTAGATTTCAAAATTGTCTTGTCTAAGAAATGCTGTCTATATTTTGGTGTCTTTTTTATTTTTTAACTGACATATCTTATAGTATCATCTTCATATTAATTGAAGGCCTGAATTTTCGTCATACTTTATACCCCGCATACAAGAGCAATCGCCCCCCTACACCAGATACCATTGTTCAGGGACTTCAATACTTGAAAGCATCCCTCAAGTCTATGTCCATCACAGTGATTGAGGTAATAGCTCTATATCACAGTTTTGTTTGGCTAGTTGCCCCATTGGTATCTAGTGATTGATTGTTGTCTACTCAAAGGCAGGTTCCAGGTGTGGAAGCTGATGATGTAATTGGAACATTGGCTGTTAGGAGTGTTGATAATGGGTACAAGGTTATATTCGCAACTTATATGAGTAAAGCGTGTATTTTGAAATTAACTTGTTTCACTATGATATATTTTTTTTCTGGTTGTAACTAAAGAATGGTATTTCCTTTCTATTTATAAGAAACTTCGCTGAGTGGATTGTCAAGTGGGAATCCCAATTAATCTAGGCACCAACTTTGATGCTGTTGGAAATTGGTTGTAGAATTCTAAGGATACGTGGTTTCGTACCGGAAAAAATTAATAATTTGGTTTTCTACTTTTAAGGGTGCGAATGTGTGAGCCAGCTTTATGTTTTTTTTTTAAAATTTGTTTATTAATTTTTTTGGGGAAGGGTGTGATCTAGTTTCTAAAAAAAAGCGAGTGGTTTTTTAGTTTTGTATTGGAATTTGGTTCTGTTCAACCCTTTCAGGGTTATGATCAGAACAATGGATAGATCTTCTTAATAGTTAATACTATATTAATAATAAAGTATGAAGCTTCAATGCTCTTTTTTTCCCTGCATCACTCTTTTCCCTTTTCCTGTAAGCTTTCTGTGTAAGTATCAAATTGAACAACTGTAATCAGCTTGGATCGGTTCTGTTGTAAACTATGTTGATGCTTGCTTTCTGCATGTCAATTCCACTTGTCAACTAAAATACAACAAAATAACATAAAGGAGACTTGGCCTCCTTTACTGCTATTTGGAAAAGCAAAAAATGAATAAAAGAGTCTCAGTTATGGTATACTATCATCGGTGCGAATCAAGGAAAAAACTTCTTTGACAATTTAGCGGTGCATTTAATGCAACATAATGTCATAACTGAGTATCATGAGGATTCTCAGCTGGAACGTAAGAGGGTTGGGAAGTAAGAAAAAAAGAAGGGTAATTAAAGACTTGTTGACTGGAAGCGGAGTTGATGTAGTAATCTTACGGGAGACGAAAAAAGTAGAAATTGAAAGAAGATTAATCGGAAGCATTTGGGGAGGAAGATACAATGACTGGGTTTCGATCCCAGCTGGGAAGATCTCGGGGAGTAGTGGTAATCTGGAATACTAAGTGTGTGTCAGTGGTGGAATCAGTGATAGGAGCATTTTCAGTTTCCATAAAAATTAAGGGGTTTGATGGAAACGACTGGTGGTTGTCAGGGGTGTACGGACCAAACAATGTTAGAGAAAGAAGACTTCTCTGGGAAGAATTAGTCCTATGGTTTGTGTGGAAGGAGATGGTGCTTAGGAGGAGATTTTAATGTGGTTCGCTTTGCCTCTGAAAAATCAAATGGAGGAAGAGTTACCAGAAGTATGAATGATTTCAATGACTTCATTAGGGAGACAAGTCTCTGTGACCCGACTTCAGGGAGCAGAATTCACCTGGTCTAACTTAAGGGAGAACGCGATCTGGTGCAGACTCGATAGATTCATGTTCTCTACTGAGTGGGAGGTCTTGTTTCCTAACACAAGACAATTGGCTCTTACTAGAGTAACTTCAGATCATTGCCCAATTTTGCTAGATACAATGAGTGTAAAATGGGGACCCACTCCTTTCAGATTTGAGAACATGTGGTTGGAACACCCCTCTTTCAAGGAGAATTTTAGAAATTGGTGGATGACTTCAGATTCTTCAGGTTGGGAAGGCTTTAGATTTATGAGGAAACTGAAATCCTTGAAACTGAAGCTAAAAACTTGGAGCAAAGAGACTTTCGGGGAGGTGGGGAAGGAAAAGAAGGAGATTGAGACAACAATTAATAAATTGGATGAGGAAGACAGGGATGAAGGTCTTTGCGATGCCAAAAGAAGGGAGAGAGAAAATTTTAGAATTCGGCTGGAGGAGTTGGTTTTCAAAGAAGAGATTTATTGGTTGCAAAGAGCTAAGCCAAAATGGGCGAGAGAAGGAGATAGCAACACAAGTTTCTTCCATAAAATTGTCAACGGAAGAAAAAGAGAAATTTCATAGAAAAAATTGAACTAAGCAGTGGCTTAGTGGTTGAAGAAGAAGCCTTGATTGAGGAAGAAATAATCAACTTTTACAAACATCTTTATTCCAGTGACATGGAAGTGAATTGGGGGATAGAAGGACTACAGTGGAATCCAATTAATGAAGCGCAGGCAACTTGGCTGGAGAGACCGTTTGAAGAAGAAGAGATTAAAAGTGCAGTGTTTGATTGCAACAAAAACAAATCTCCGGACCCCGATGGTTTCTCAATGGCAGCCCTACAGAGAAGGGAAATTGTCAAGCAGGATGTTTTGGGAGTCTTGAGTGAATTCCACACCAATGGTGTTGTCAATAAAGCAACTAATGAGACTTATATATGTCTTATCCCGAAGAAAGCAAACTCCCTAAAAGTGGCAGATTTTAGACCCATGAGTCTAATAACATGTTTATACAAGATCATTGCCAAGGTTTTGGCTCGAAGATTAAAGGAAGTGTTGGATGACTCCATTGCCCCTGTTCAGGGGGCATTCATAAAAGGTAGACAGATCCTTGATGCAGTTTTGGTGGCTAATGAGGTGGTGGATGAGACAAGAAAAAAGGAGAAACAGGGGCTCGTCTTCAAGATCGATTTCGAGAAAGCATATGACCGTGTAGAGTGGAACTTCCTTGACTATGTCCTGGAAAATAAGGGTTTTGGAGCTAGATGGAGAAAGTGGATGGGAGGCTGCTTAAGGTCAGCAAATTTTTCTATCCTGATAAACGGTAGACCAAGAGGAAAATTTAGTGCTACTAGGGGATTAAGACAAGGTGACCCACTTTCACCTTTTCTTTTCACAATTGTGGTGGATGTCTTAAGCAGATTGATAGAAAGAGCAAGAGATTGCAGATTGATTGAAGGCTTATTAGTGGGGAGGGAAGAGGTGGAAATCTCTCATCTGCAATTTGCAGATGACACCATTTTCTTTTTGAAAGATGATGACTTGACCTGGGTCTTCCTTTAGGAGGTAATCCTAAAACAATCTCTTTTTGGAATCCAGTGGTGGAGAAAGTTGAGAAAAGACTAGAGGGTTGGAAAAAGGCTTTTTTTATCTAGAGGAGGCAGACTGACCTTAATTCAAGCAGTTTTAGAGAGCCTACCTACATACTATCTGTCCTTATTTAAAATACCGGTGGGAGTGGCAAAGAGGATAGAAATGTTAATGAGGAACTTCCTATGGAATGGAATTGGTGAAAGGAAAAAAGATCACATGGTTAGGTGGGAGATTGTGTCGAAGAGCAAAGAGAAAGGAGGACTGGGAATTGGAAACTTATTAGCAAGGAATAAGTCTTTACTGGGAAAGTGGTTATGGAGATTTCCTTTGGAGAGTGCTTCCTTGTGGCACGCTGTAATCAGAAGCAAGTATGGATACAATGAGAATGGATGGGACACTAAACCTGCCCTCAGAGGATCATGTAGAAGCCCTTGGAAGGACATCTCATCCGGCTTATGCCAAGTATCTCTTTGCCATAGGTTGGAGGTGGGAAATGGCAATAAAGTAAGATTCTGGGAAGACCCTTGGGTAGAGGATTTACCACTCAAAACTGTCTTTCCAAGACTCTTCAGATTATCAAGATTCCATAATTCAACTGTTGGATTTATTGCCGCCCCAATCTCCTTCCCCATTAGTTGGGATTTTGGTTTCCGAAGGAATTTAAATGATGAAGAGTTTCTAGAGTTGTCGTCTTTGCTGGAGAAATTAGAAAGAGTAAAGTTGGAAGCTTTCAAATCAGATAGGAGAAGATGGATGTTAGAGCCAGATGGAAAATTTTCTAGTAAATCCTTCCATAACTTCTTAACTACCAAGGATTCAGATCCAGCCTTTGCTCCTGCAAAGTCTCTCTGGACAGCAAAATGTTCTCCAAAGGTAAAATTGTTGGGATGGCTTTTGGCGCATGGGAGGGTAACCACCATAATCTGCAAAGGAGAAGACCACACAGTTGCTTTTCTCCTCATTGGTGTGTTTTATGTAAAGCTAAGGGGGAAAGTGTTGATCACGTCTTCGTGGAATGTGAGCTGTCAGTTTCATTATGGAAAAAACTTTTCTGGGAGGCAAATGTGACTTGGCCAAATATCTTAACAAAGAATCAGCTATTAGGTGATTATCCTAATGCGTTTGGTAAGGGGAAGAAGGCAAAAATTCTTTGGGGCTGTGGGGTGCTGGCCGTTATTTGGGTGATATGGATGGAAAGAAACAATAGAATTTTTGAAAACTATGGTGGCTTAGGTTTGGAAGAGTTATGGGAGAGAGTTAAATTTTGGGCATCTCTCTGGGCTTCTATTTCTAAGGAATTCAAAGACTACACACTCTACTATCATGCTAAATTGGCAAGCAGCTGTAGTCTAGGTTTTTGTCTAGTCTATTGCAGGGCTTTAGTTCACAGTTAATGCTTAACCTGTCCCTTTTCTCAGTGGACTTCTCGTCTGCTTCTTTGTATTGCTTTTTATTTCTCTAATAAAAAGTTTGTTTCTTCTCAAAAAAAAAAAAACATAATGTCATAACTGAGGCATGCTGCCTTGGCAAATATTGAATATTTGGAATAACATATGGCAGAGGGGGTTGGTTTTTGACTTTTGAGAAATGACATATTGGGATCAAACTGTAAAAATTAGAAAGAATCATGGGTTATTTAAATCTGTTCGGTCACTTTACTTGCTCTCACTTTTAACAGGTACGAGTTGTCTCCCCAGACAAAGACTTTTTCCAAATCCTATCTCCTTCATTGCGTCTTCTACGAATTGCTCCACGTGGCTTTGAGTAAGTAAGCTCATTGACTATCCACAATTACTTCATAGCTCTTGCAACCTTTTTGAAAATCTTTGTTAATCGGTGCAAGTTTGGTAATAATTATTATGTTCCTGCAATATTTTGTTTAGTGTATAGTATCTCTTTGCTTTGGAGTTTTGCCACCTTTTCTTTCACGGTGTAAGGTTCGCTATGGAATAGAATTAAAGTTCTTCGCTTCTCGTTGTGCTTGTTTGTCTATACAGCTTAAGGATGTTCCCTTGAATTTTAATTCTTTTTCTTTTGTCTGTTTTCTGTTTTCTGGTCAATTTTTTATCTCTCCTTTGTCTGGTCTAGTGTCCTACTATGTTTGTCTTTGCTTTTGTTTCCTAATAGCTCCTTGTCCAGCTTGCCTTGTACTTATTTCTGATTTTATTAAAAGTTTCTTGCTTGTTTTTTTTAAAGAAAAAAAAAGATATTTAGAAATGACTGGTTTTTTATTATTTCTGGAAAGTTGATTGAGTGGTAATAAGTGACGGTCTATCTCAAAATCTACAGGTGTCTTATCCAAAATTTAAAAAGAAGAAACAAAACTCTAAAGAGTGTCATGTGTACGAAATTAACATTTAACCTTTCAAGGAGTCTATTGGTCTATTGACATGGTACTTCAAATCATATAATGGCACACAGTTCGTCGGTATTGTGTACACGGAATGGAGAGAATGCAAATCATATATTTTTGCAGTGTGAAGTGGCCTCTTATCTTTGGCAGAGTTTCTTTAGGGAGGCGGGGGTAAATTGGGATTCTCCAATACAGATTTCGGCTTTGTTTGCTCAAAACCTTGCTGGTTTTGGGAAAGGGAAGAAAGCCAAAGTGTTATGGGGCTGTGGGATCGTTGCAATTTTGTGGGTGATATGGATGGAAAGAAATAGAAGAATTTTTGAAGCCTATGTGGGGATAAGGGTTGAGGTTCTTTGGGAAAGAGTAAAATTTTGGGTGGCTCTTTGGGCTTCGGTCTCGGAGGTTTTTAAAGATTATAGTTTCTCTTCTATCCTAAGGGACTGGAGAGCAGCAGTTTAGGATAACTTTTTTGTTTTTATCCTAAGGGAGAATTCTTGTGGGAGAGGTGTTGTTGTTTTCTGTTTGTATTGTTGTTTGAGTTCTCTGTTTTTCCTTCTTGTTTTTGTGGATTCCTCATCCACTGAATCTGTATTCATCTTTTTTATTAATACATTCTGTTTCTTCTAAAAAAAATTACTTTAGAGGTAGGGTTTGGTGATAATTACTTTCCGTAATAGGATATAGGGTTGATTACTTCAAGGTTTAGAAATGTTTAATAGGGTATAGGGCTGATAAAGTTTGGAATAAAATAGCATGGATTTTTTCTTAAATCACTATTGAAGATGTGCCTTCTGGATATTTTGCACTTGATTGAAGTACTAATAGTTGAATAGTTAGACATATGTATCCTCCTCACCATTTTAAACTCAATGACATTACATGGTCATTGCAGCTCTATAACCCTATACCATGATTTGGTATTATTGGCTAGGAAGAAATTTTACTGTACCACTTATATTTGAAGTATAGATGAGGGAATCTGTTCTGAGTTGATTTTATTGAGAGCCTTGAGATCTAAGGATAATCCAATAACCAATATAGAAGATTAAGTAGGTAGAACGAACTGGGGTTATGGTAGCCCTAAAATTAACATGAACAGAAGCATAGGAGTAAATAGTTAGTTTGGTAGGTCCCGGTGGTTGAGGATAGAGTTCAAATTGCGGACTCCAAATTATTTACGAAGAGGATTCATCCACAATAACATTGGGATAAAGGCTTGGTTTGAGTTGAATATTTTTGCATTAAGGAGTGGGTATAAGTTGATATGTATAGCACTACATACATTTTTCTTTTCAGGAAAAGCAATGGGTTTTATGAGGATAAAAGTGAGAAGTCTGGAACTTTGTAGTCATATTTTTGTCTCATTTGGTATTTATTCTTTGAGTTTGGATTCTGATATAAATTTTGGTTTCCCAGGATGGTTTCATTTGGAATGGAGGAGTTTGGTAAAAAATATGGAACCTTGCAACCTTCTCAGTTTGTTGATGTTATGTCACTTGTCGGTGACAAATGTGATAACATTCCAGGTTATTTGTGTTCCATTTTGTGAAAATTCAAATGATAAAAGGAACAAAAATATTTTACTTTAAGAGACTAAAAAAAAATGAACATTTAGTGTTGAAAAATGAGGAGTAAATATAGCAAAATATTTGTTTTCTTATTTTACGGATTTCAAGGCATGAGATGCAATTCAGAGAAATTTTCCTCTTGCAGTATCATCTGCCATGACAATATTCTTATCTTAGAATTGGGAACATTCATGCAGGCGTTGATGGAATTGGAAATGTTCATGCTGTGGAGCTCATCACTAAATTTGGTGCGTCCGTATGTCATCTTTTTACATCTTTTGGAACTGTTAAACCTTTCATGGTTCAGCAATATGGAGTCTTTCGTAATGGTTCCAAACTGCTGCATGTGGTTCCGTTTATGCATAGCCTTGCCAATTGAAGGAGAGTTTTATAACCTTTTAGCTCTGTATGATTGCCAAGAAAATATGGAAGGAAAATAAAACTTAATTGAATTCTGAAACCTATTCTGTTCCTACAGTCCGTCTTTTGAAAATCCAAAAATCTTTTTTATTTTAAGGTGACTCTTCTTCCATCAAAGCAATACATGGATGTCTTTTTAGTGGTTAACTTCTTTACATGTCTTTTTATTATACTTTTCTTTCTAAGTCACCTACTTTTGTGTCATTTTATACACTTGATACCTTTTTCGCAATTAGATCGATGCAGAGGGACTGTATTGCTTTGTATGCTAATATTAACCTTATGTGGACAGCCTCATTGGAGAATTTATTGCAGTGTGTTGATCAAGTTGAGGAGGAACGAATCAGAAAGGTAATGCTATTACCGATACTAAATAACATTTTCATGAATAATCAAAAGCTTGGTAAAAAACAAAACTTCATTCATATATCAAACTTTTCTTATCTTGTCATTTAAAATAAAGATAAAACTAGACCAGAAGATTCTGTGTGTTTGATTAATTCTGTTTAGACTGTTAATCACAGTCCCTGCTCATCTACATTGGTTATCATGGATCAGCACTGCATGGGTACAAAGAAATTTGAATGAGGCTGTAATTTAATTCTCGAAACAAATAGATTTTACTTTTTAAATTCATATTAATTTTGTTTTACCCTGACTCCCTGAGTAAATTATGAGGAGTACTTCTAATCCTGTCTGGCTGTTGAGAAATTGTCCTAGCTGACTGACAATGCTGCGTTTGGTTTTTACTTGTAGGCCTTGATAACAGGTGCTGATCAGGCTCTCTTGAGCAAGAACTTGGTAATCATATCATATGAGCATTTACTTGATGTAGTTTCCTGTGATGAAACCTATGCTTCATATCAATAAAATCCTAGCCTGTCTATTTTTAACAAAAAGAAGGTTGCGTAATAGCCTAGCCTAGAACTGTGGAGCAGTCAATAGTCAACCGACAGACCCAGACACGTGTCGGAGCCTGTCGGGCACGCGACAGTTCACCAATCTGAACATGACCACTTATTTAGTTTGGCTATCCATTTTACTATATATATGTGTTTTGAAGTGTCCTCTGATATCACTTTTAATGGTTATTTTCTACTCAATTTACTAACAATATTCTTTGTTTTTTCAAAGGCTTTATTATTGATTTGAACGTTTGTTTGTGTTTGGGATAAAAGCTATCAAAGCCAAACTAAGCCATGGTCAAGCAATCTGTATTTAAGTTCTAAAATATGCAAACAAACCTTGAATCAACTTCAAGCCTTGCTTGAATGTCCTTGTCTTATAAGTCTTAACACTAACCAGTCAGCTGGGTTGGATTGATTTCTGCTTTACATACTATATTAAGTAGAGACTTCCCCTGTAAGTGGACTTTTGGGTTACTGTCTGTGTTCTCTTCCCCTCTCGTTTGTTATGTATTTCGAGTATGTATTTCAGGTAAAACCAATTTCATTGATGACTGTGTTGTAAAGGTCACCCTAAAAGCAATATGATTGAAAACTTGAAGGATTTGTTGTGCAGATTTCAACCTTGAAGGATGGGTGTCCTACGACTTTTATTAATCCTGTTTTGATATGTAATTGCTCCATATTATGACAGGCACTGTTACGTTCTGATCTTCCATTCTACATGGTACCATTCGATTCAAAAGATCTGGCATTCAAAAAACCTGAGGTTTGTACAATTATAATTATACAAAGTTATCATCGTAGATTGTTAGTACGTGGATGGATGAAGAAATCTTAGATTAACCCTATTTTTCTTTTTTGAGAAATTCATTGATCTCTTCAAATGCTTGAACTTGTAAAGTTTCCAGAAAATGTATAGAAAGGTATAGAGTCGTTGAATAATACCTATATCCTGCTAACTAATCTAAAAATGTTGGAAGCATGCATTTATTAAACCTCTTCAGCTGTAACGAAACAATTCTTGATTGTGTTAACTGTTAAACCAGTGTCTTTCGTGTGCTGATTTAGATGGTTTGGTTACAGGATGACGGGGATAAATTTACGAGCCTCTTGACTGCCATAAGTGCGTATGCAGAAGGATTTTCTGCTGATCCAATCATCAGGAGAGCATTTTACTTATGGAACAAACTTCCAAACCATAACAAAGTTCTCTAGTTTTGCATTTGACGATCTGGTGAGATAGGAAGCCTTTAGTTGTAAAATACAAAAGTAGCGGAAACATTTGGCGGTCAGGGTTATTATTTTGCAACTCATACTGATTATACAGGCTCAAAGTGGCTACTCTCATCCTGAGATGTTTGATGTTTATATGAATGTTATTTATTATGTATAGATATTAATTTATTTAAATTCAATTCAATATCAATCATGTAATTATAGGAGAACGCACCTCATGGGTGGCAATTTTTGGAATCTTCCGACGGTCTTCTCACACCGCAAAAAAACCTCCATTTTCAGGAGTAACCGTAGCTTGTTCACCCCCTGCCAACTGAGTTTCGACGACAGCACAGATCTTCACTTCTCCGCCCTCTGGTCGGGGAGAGGAATTTGACTACAAACATAACAATGAAGCCTCGTAGTTCCGACTTTTTTTTTTTTTTTTTTTCACTTTTTCTTTATTTCAGGGAAATACGATGAAGAAATATGTGGTTATTGGCATCATCAAATCTTTGAAGGATGTGGTCCCAATATATGTGTGTTTTTTTCTTTTAAAGCTCTTTTTTATTCTTTCAATCTCTTTTGTGTCAGCGGTATAATTTCATAGTCATGAATACAGTACATTGTATATGAGGATAGTAGATAGTCAATGTGGCTCATCCACAATCCAAATGTAGAGGTTGAAAACAAAAGCTGAAAACAAAAGCGCATTTGTTTCAGGATATTATTATTGTGTGTCTTGTCAAACTAGGACTTCTGAGATAGGTTTATGGAAGGTAGATCTTTTTAGAATATGGATTGTATTTAGAATATATAACCTATATAATTATGGATTGTACCTTGTAATTCCTCGATATATATAGGTCTTTATTCATTAATGAAATAAATTTTATTCTCTGCTCATTCTCATTTTATTTAACGTTTACTTAAACAGCATTTCTAATCTTAAAAGTTTTTGTGCGTTGTTTGAATCAATTACATGACACAAACAAAATAAAATATACATATACCCAAATCAAAGAAGTGAAAAAATCGTCTTAAGTCTAAGCGACAAAAATTAATGAATGTGACTAATAATTATAAGAGCATTGGCAATGCTAAAACCAAAAGTTGGCTAGACAAACAAGTATGTAGCAAAATCTCCACCCATAGAGGGTGAAGACCGCCATAGTGATCATCATATAGATAAAATTCCAGCACATTATAAATTGGGTATGCATGCCTGATATCCTCGATTTTGTACATACCATATGTAACACTGGGGTTGAGGGCCCACGTGACATGGTGGGCCCCGAGCACGACATGCATCATGTAGCTCGACACCCGAGCTACCTCGTCGAAGTGGAAGTCGGCCAAGATCTCATTGGGTCACTTAGCAATAGATTAGTATAATGACCACTAGCATCCCACATTGGAAACATGTAAAAGAAGAGGAGCCTCCCTTACTTATAAAAGGACGTCCTCTCCCACTTAGAAAGGATCCCTTCATCTCTTCCCATTTATGTTACTATAATGGCCACTTAGGCCTCTTGTACATGTACTCTCCTCCCTCTCATAGTGAAATATTCCCCAAGTGGATGTAGCCACCCTTCATGGGAGGTCAACCACTATACATTTTGTGTCATCTCTCTCTCTCTCTCTCTCTCTCTCTCTCTCTCTATTACTTTGCACTTTTGACTTAGTCCTTCTGGATCTAGGTAGAAACATTTGGCGCCGTCTGTTGGAAGAGGACAAAAAGTCATGTTCACTTTACTCCCCCCCCCTTCCCGATCAATTGATCAATTATCCATTAACCCGAGACCACCTCATTGCCCGATCAACCCTTGGGTGCCAAGTGCCCGATGGTCACTCAATTGCCCGTTGGTCACCCAATTGCCCGCCGATCACTTATTGTCCACTAATACCCATTGATTCCCGCTGCTCACTGCTCGCTACAAAAAAAAATTCAAGGAGTTCACCCCGTGAGCTAATATTTTCATTGCAACTATGCATCTCTTGTGATGCCCACTACCAAAAAAAAATTCTTCTTCCCTTCCCGTGCGTGCAGCCAATAAAAAGCCAAAAAAAAAAACTACACGGTACCCGAATTACTCGGGCACCCCGTGACCCTTCTCCTCTTCTTCCCGTGAGCACAAGTTGCTGCTCTTCCTTTCTCCCCTGCACAACATCTCTCTTCATCACCTCCTCTCATATTCAATCCTAACCCAAGCAAAATCAAACCCAAATTCAATTAATTCATGGGTTCATAGAGGAGAGAAAGCTCGGGCAGAAGAAAGAAGTGCTGAGGAGAGAACAACTCCTCTCGTCACTGCCGTCGCTCACCACCGATGCAGATCGGGTCGCCGGTCCCAACCGGGCCAAGCCCAATGCTTCTCACCCGCCAACATCGCCTGTAAGCCAACCCACGCCGACGCCATCGGCTGTAGCAATGCTTTGGGCACCCCGATACCTCCATTCGTGTAGCAAAAGCACGCACCACTATCGGTCAATCTGGTCTCCGATCGATACTTCTTCCCTTTCCCGACACTCCATCCCATTGAGATGTCACCGATCGTCACTCATCACCATCGACGGCTCCTTCCCCTCACTTCCCGATGTTACCAATCTAGCCTGACGCACACCGACGACATCTTTTCGGTCACGGCAGACCGCTCCGCTCCGCATCTCCTCTCTTCACACACGACGCCGGCAACTGACATTTATGTTCCACAACTCCCCGCTCTTGATCAGAGCCGGCTCAAAACTTTTGGAGGCCCTGTGCGAGATTAAAAATGTGACCCTCTTAATGTGGTTTTGCATGATGAAAAATTCATCTTAAATTTAGTTTAAATTCATCTTCAATTTAGTTTAAATTTATCTTTAAATCTTTGGAAAAAAAAAGGAGTACTATAGCTTGTTCTTGACTTCTTGCTAAAGCAAATTTCATTAAAAGAAGCAAAATTATATAACTGTTTAAGAATAACTAAAAAGTAAATAACACAAGAGAATAGCGCACGAATAGAATCAACTTTATTGATGAATATGGGCTTCTATTTATAGAGGAATACATAGTACAATCCATATGGTAATTGGAATCATATTCAATACATAATCTTTATTCCATACTAACTAGATATTCTCCTAGATTGACTAGGCACACACAAAGTAGGATTTCCTTAAAAAATAACTAAATTATTAGGGCAAAAAAAAAGAAGAATAAATGTAACATCTACCAAAAAAAATGGAAGAAGGAAAAAAAAAGAAGCTTATTAATTAGGGCCTAAAAAATAAGAAGAAGAATAAAAGAACAAAAAAAATGGAAGAAGGAAAAGAAACAAAAAAGGAAGCTTATTAGGGCCCAAAAAAAATAACAAGAGTAAAAGAACAAAAAAAAAATGGAAGAAGGGAAAAAAAAAAAAGGAACTAAAGAGCTGTGGTTCGAACTCCCACCATAAAGGAAGATAAAAACTTCCAATACCAACTGAACTGCACATGAATTATGGCAATAAGGCCCTGTTTTTATATATATATATAGGGCCCTTAAATTTTGGGGCCCTGTTTCTGTGCACTCATTGCACCTGTTCTGAGCCGGCTCTATCAATAAACATCAACACATCGGACGGAAGCAGCATCAAATCACCCCTTCACTTTGTGCTCTTCTTCATTTTCGTTATATCATGTGACACGGATTCCCGTCGTAGAAGAGACTGATCAAAATTTGGCAAGACTTGAAGCAACAAACAACAACACATTGGACGGAAGCAGCATCAAATCACCCCTTCACTTTTTACTCTTCCTCATTTTCGTTATATCATGTGCTTCAAGTGTCGCCAAGTTTTGAGTCTCTTCTACGATGGGAATCCGTGTCCTGCTTTCACGTGAAACTGTAGCTAGTTGTTTTATTTTTGTTTTCCTTGTTCAATAAGTTTCTTCCACGTTCTTGTGCTTGTTTGGTCAGGTGGAAGTCTTTTTAGCTTGTTTCTTGCTTGTGTACGTTGTTATGGTGTACGTTGTTATGTATTTGCCCGCCTTGCCTTCTTGGGTTTGGCTTTAATAAGAGTTTCATTTGCCAATTTTTTTTTTTGAGTCTTCTACAAAGATTTGGGGACTAGGAAAGTTCTACTGTACATTAAGTAGACTAATTTGATATAGATCGAGCATCGAGGTAGACTGGCTCCATGTATTGGTAGACTAGCTTGACTTAATCTTGAACTAGTCGACTTCTTTATTGAATTAGTCTACTACTTTGTCAAACTAGCTAGTCTACTTCATGTATCGATACATTAATGTACCATAGACGAACTCTTAGTGCCTCTTGTGGTTCTAAAAATATTTCACTAAGAAAATCTTTTTAGTTTTGGGTGTGAAACCATGGTCTTAAGAATTTTTTTATTTTTCAAAATCGGAAAACTAAGAAAATCATTAAAAAAAAATGGATCGATATTTTGAGTTCTGTCGCTTAGAACAATTTCTAAAAATCATGTTTTACCAATTTTGAGACTATGGAACAAAGAAACATCAAGAAAAATGGTGTTGGCAAGGTTTAACATGTGACAAATAACGAAAAATGGACGGAAGTATTCCAATTATGTGTTTTTGAAAGTTAGGTACCTTATTAATCACTTTTGTAAGTTGTATACATTTATGTTCGATGCTTGAAATTTTATAACCTGCTGATGAAAAATTCTAATAAATAATAATGTTTGTTTTAATTTTGAAATGATTAGAATATTTTTCCTTCTTCTATTGGGTTTTATAATTTTATTTTCAGATATTGTGTCCTCCCTTTTAACAACCGCAGGTCATGAGAGAAATTTTTAGATGTGACCGTTACATTGGCACGTGGATATGCTAACAATTCCCCCAATGCCAAAAGTGAAAGCCTGCTTGTGAAGTACCACATACACTAGTTGCCGAAGTAGCTATGTCAGGGCTCCCAACCTCCAACACCATGACGCTGCCAAGAGGTAGAGAAACACCTTGATCTCTACTTATAGCCACGAATAGATAGGCTATGAATCTCCATAGAAAAGAGATTGATCCATGCATGAGAGAGAGAGAGAGAGAGAACATGCATATGAAGAAACGAACGAGGCCGGTGATGACATGGAATTAATGAAATCACAATCACAAGGAAATAATGAATCCATCAACCACAACCACGTAATATATACTAAACCCTAATTAAGAATCGAGGAGTTTACGCCTCTCCGAGAAACTGGCGCAAACATCTTCTTCGAAGCAACTTGGGTGCACCTTTTGTTGGAAAGTGGGTAAGCATTCTGTTGCCCAGTGGGTTCAAAATGGTCTAGAAGAAATCAAATGAGGCTACCCTGACCAGGATGTCCCTGAAGGTTCCAGGCCTTATAATGATTAAGCCTGGAACGTCTGAATTAATTCCGATCTACCTGATGGAAAGTCTGAGGCTGAAGGTGTAATAACATATTCAAGTGTATTTGCATCTCCAAGAGTTTCTGCCGGAGAACTTGCTGGAGGAGTACTTATTATTGAAGAAGTTGTAGGTCCATTGGCAGCTGCTTAACCACAAGACATTCAAATTCAAATTAACCACTACAAATTAATTAACTGCCTCATTATAGTTAATGACATAACAAAAACGAAATTTGGACTGCTTACATTGACACCGGCTAACAGGTGGAGTTTTCACATTACAAGCACCAGGAAGAGACAGAGCACGTGTTTGGTTTATGGTGATACCCAATGTGGAACCACCGCCATTGAGCAATGAGCAGAGGCACTGCGTCGATGACTGAACTACATTTGAGAGCTATGAGCAGCAAGAAGAGGATGGGTTCGATGAGTTTCCAGTCACGTAGTTGAGGCATGGATCCAGTCTTGTGAGTGTATTGGTGCAACTTGATTGAGATGTAGCCCGACCCAATAGCATGGCCACTAGGACCAGGGCTAGACACATCTCAATTCATTTCAATGCCATTTTGACCACTTCGGTCAACGTGGGTCCCACGTCAACTATTCACCCAAACGTCCAGAACTAACAACCTAACAATATAATCGAATTCGGTGATCAACCAACGGTGAGATCGTCACCGATCATAAATTGTACGATTCGATTTTGGGTTTAAACAACATCGATCAAACGACCGAATTTTAAAAACTCGTAAACATGAAACTTGTTTATATCGACGAACTAAGCACCACACAACAAAGAATTGCTCCGGGAATGGCCGGATGCGCCGCCACGCGCCACCGTCAATGGCAACGGCTCCACCAGTCAACTTCCTTTGATAGACCTGAAATTTTACCAGCATGTACATCTCAACAAACACAACAAGTCTAGTAACTATCTCAAAGTCAGTTGACGGTCCGATCGGCAAATATCGCCTTCGAAAGTTCCGAGGATCCAAAACTTCAAAGCTTTGATCCTCCTTGCTCAGGTCGTGCCAAGATAATCCACCACCTGTAATAACCCGAACTCTTATATTTAATTTCTTTAATATTCTTGAAATTAAATAAAAGATTAAATGATAGTACTCTTGTCTAGTTTATGAAGTTAAAATATTCCGGAAAAAAATATTTACTCAAAATATTTTATTTTTGAGGGGTCAAAAGTTGAATTTCTTATTCGTTAATTTTCTATGATAACTTAGTTCATGAAAGTCGTAGAGCTTGTCAATACGAGTTCGTAAACATGTGGCACGCTAAATTCCGATATCATATGAAAAAGTTATGGTCAACGGAAGCTTAATCTATATTTTTTTTGAAGCTATTCCGACCAAGTCGCCTATTTCTTAGAAACGGCACTAATCTGTTCACTCTTTGAGAATGTGGTCTTCTAATGATTTGTCATTTTAAGGAAACTCTCAGAGTTGGAATCACCTGAAAACCATATTTCTAGACATAGTTATGATTTTTACAAGATATGTAGAGCACGTACAAGAAGAAATGATATTAATTAAGCTTATGATGAAAGCATGATCCAACAATTGACCTCACTCTTTGTCACGTGCTCTGTACTAAGAAAATCCAATAAGCCATTTTATTTGTATGAGTAGTTATCATAAGTAGTTGTTCTAAGTAGTTATTTTATGTTATCTTCAGTTGTAAAGTAATTGTAGGTGTTGTGGGAAAATCGTCCCTTGTTTTATGCTTTCAGATGAGTCTGGGTTGTATAAGTTACTATGGTTTCAGAAATGAAAGTAGTCTATTATTCCACATTTGTTAGCTTGCCTAACTCGGAGGTTCTGGGTTCCCTCGAAGTAGACCTATCGATTCCTTACCATTTACTTTCTCAAATCCACTACTACAGTTTCAAAGATAGGTCGTAAAAAGAAGAAAACCCCAACTGAAACCCAACTTCCTTTATTAAATCGCCCCACCACTAGATCCATCTCTGGGACACATAACAGCTTGGTATCAGAGCTGAGCATGGTGGAGGAAAGGTTGGGACGGCTGGAGACCGAAGTGACCTCCTTGGCGTCTGGTCAAGAAAGGTTACTGATCACAGAGATGAGAGAAATATTTGCTGCTATGAATACCCACTTTGATTCAATCTTTCGCACTAGAGAAGACTCACAGATTGGTGAATCCCAAAATGGTGGAGGTAGAGCAGGCGGAAGTGGCGGCAGAACTCAACACAATGGTAATTACTTGCCTAGGATGGTGAAGCTTAACTTTCCTCACTTCAATGGAGCAGAGGATCCAACAAGTTTTTTGAATTTCACCATACTCCAGAAGGAGAGAGAGTACCCTTAGCATCTTTCAATTTGGAAGGGGACGCACAATTGTGGTTTCAATTATTGAAGGAGGAAACTCTCATCATCATGTGAGAGTCTTTCAAGCAAGGACTTCATGAAATGTATGGTCCAACCCAGTTTCAAGATTTTTTGGAGATTTGACGAAGTTACAACAAACTGGGTCGGTAAGAGATCATCAAACTCAATTTGAGAGATTATAGATGACAGATGGTCCACTGACTCAAGAACAACAAGTTGGTTGTTTTGTGAGTGGCTTGAAGGAAAATATTAAAACTGATGTGCAAGCTTGCAAGCCTCAAACACTCTCTGCTGCCATCGGTTTGGCTCGACTGTATGAGTCCCGAAATCAGACTGGAAGGCGTGTACCTGTTTCGGATGTCAAAAAGTTCCCACCTACTGGTGTTATGACCTTTGAGAAGCGCCGCAATCCGATGCCAATCACGCAATTGGATGCCAATCACGCAATTGTCTTCGACTGAATTGAGAGAAAGGGCTTTGCTACAATTGTGACAAAAAGTTTAGTCTTGGTCACAGGTGCAAAAAACTATTTCTCATTGAAGGGTGCTAGTCTAATGAAGACAAAGAAGAAGAAGCTATTGCAGGCATTGACGTGAGTGAAGATGCAATGCCTGAAGTTTCTCTCCATGCTATCTATGGTGGATGAGCCCCACAAACAATGAGGGTGCATGGCAAAGTGGATAACCACTAATTGATGTTTCTAGTGGACTCTGGCAGCAAACATAATTTCTTAAATGATAGCATTGCAAAAAAGATTGGTATTGCTGGTAGTGGCATATTTTGGGTGACCGTTGCAAATGATGACAAATTTACTAGTGCTGGGCTCTGCAATGGGATTCGAATACTACTTCAAGGTGTTCCCATTGATGTAAATTACTGGATTTTGCTATTCCGAAATCTTAATTGTCTGTTTAATGTTTGTTTTCGTGATTTTAGGGAAAAACCAGGAAAATGTTAATCTGCACAGGATATGTGCATTTTGGAGGTTTTCAGCGTAAATCGAAAAGTCAACCGTGACTTTCATTTGTGGAATTAATAAAATATTGTACGAAGATTTCGGATTATTCCGAATCCCGACAATTTGTCGGCGAACCACCACATAAGGCGGCGCAACCACCACAAGCGGTGGTGGAACACAATTCAAACCACCATTTTATTTTCTCTAATAAATGTTTCTTTTATACATTTATTTTATAATTATTTCATTTAATTTATTTTATTACTTTTTCTTTTGATTTATTTTATAATTATTTTGTAAATGCTTTTTATTTTTTTTCTTTTGTTTTGTTTTGTTTGCAGCCACATGTGTGTTCACCGTTTGATTCATCTCCAACTCACACCATCACAGAAATTCCTCCTCACATGGTTGGGATTCTTCTCCAGCTCAATCAGTCCACTCTTGCTTCCCGTTGCCTTTGAGCATGTGCAGCTCTCTCCCTCTAGCATCTCCAGCTGCAAGCTTCCACTATTCCATGTTCCAGCTCAATCAAAGCCACGGCAGAATCTACAACTCACTACCACTACCACCACTACTTCCTTCCTTGGCCGCATCTCCCTTTCTTCACCTATTTAAGGAAGTCCTAATCTACTGCAATAATCACCAATTCACACAATCAATTCATTCTTTGTCCCTGCAAAATCATCAATCAGCAATCATCTTCTTCAATTCTCTCTAATTATGTTTTTTGTTTTTGTTTTGCAGACTTGAGAAGCTGCAATTGCAGAAGAGCCGTGCTCAATTCCAGAACGCTACTGCCCAAGCTTGGACTCCGTGCCGGCCGTCTTGTACGTTGCCGCATCTCTGACCACCGTCGATGTCTCAAGCAGCTCCGCCGAGCTCTAGCAGCCACCGCGTCTCTGCATCTCCAGTCCTAAATACGCCGGCGTCAACCCAGAGCCCAGCCATGGCGTCTCTCGTCCGGCATCAATCCCCGCGCTGCTGCAAATCCTCACCTAATCCGCGCCGTTTTAATTTCCAGAACAGCCAAGCCGTTCCATCCTTGCCACCGCCGGTGACGACCCAGTCACCGATCAATCCCAGCTCGCCATCGAGCCCAGCGAAGCTACTGTCCTCACCTCCGCCGTCCTTACTGCTGCTCCTCTGCCGGCGCCCTCCCTTGCCGCGCCTCCAGCGCCGTTCAAACCAGCCGGCAATCCCAACACCCAGTCTCGCCGTCGTGCTCCGCCGCTGTTCTCTGTGCCCGCCGTTCCCAGCCATGCCTTACTGCCGCTCCCTCTCTTGCTTAGCTATGAAGAAGATGATAATTAGAGAAGAAAGCAAGAGAGAAATTGCTACTGGGCACGGGATAGAAGAGATGAATTAAAGAAAGGATGGTTGACTTTTCAACCAAAATGAAGGTCACGGTCAACAGGGGCTGACCCGGTCAACAAAGTCAACAAAAGAAGTTTGGGCCTCCAAATGCAAAAGCCCAAGGCCCAAAGCCCAATTTCTGAAATTGTCCATTCTGCTAAGGACACCCACTGCAGGCCCAAGCCCAAATGATTTGCGCACCCGCCACATCCAAATTTACGATCTACAATAGCTGAGTCTGCCACCTTCGCCTGCCAGACAGTGTCCATTTTCATGGACACAACAGTAACATTTTTCCCAAACTTCGTTTATTTATTATAATTTATTTTTGTTTAATTAACTATTCGTGAATAATTTTGGGAAATGTTATTGTTTGTTTATTTTCTATTTTGTGTAATAATTGTTGGATTGAAGTTGATTGATTCTTCTAGCAGCTTATGTGAATTTTGTTTGTTTGGTTTTATCTTTAATGTTGAAACTAAATAATAAGGATCGCGGATAGACGAGCGTTCGCTAGGTCGCGCACTTGAATTAACAACTCTTCTTCTATGCGTTAGACATGTTTTAGATTAATCACCTTTGCATGTTTAATTGTTTAATCTAGATGAGCGTTCACTAGGTTGATTTTCATGGAAGAAGTTTATTTGGAGAATGATAACCTGCGTAGGCATTCTACATGTGTTGGTTTCGAATTCATGGCTAGGGAGTTAGTTAATCTTCAAAACAATATTTGTGTGTGTTTTTCTTGTTTTCAAAAATAATAAAAAATCCAAAAATATTTCCTTTTAATTATTTATTGTTTTCAAAAATCTCAAAAACCCCCAAAAATACTTTTGTATATAATGTATATTTTTGTAAATAGAAACAATACTGTATAGTTCATTTAATTTTGTATATATATATATATATTCTTTATTCTTTATACTTGTTAATAATAATTCTTTATTTAATTTAATTTTTCGTGACATTAAAAAGTAAATATAACAATCTTCTGTGGGAAAAACCTTTATTTCCCATTATACTTTACAACGACAATTGTTAGGAATTTAGGTAATAATTAATGACGTAAGTAAAAATCTTCAAATCACCCATCATTGTTGATTTGTTCTTAGTTCCTTTGGAGGGATATGATGTTGTGTTAGGAACTCAATGGTTGAGTACATTGGGACCTATTGTTTGGGACTTCTCCAAAATGGAAATGCAATTCAATATTGAAGGGAAAGATGTGCTTCTCAAAAGGTTGGCACCTCCAGCAGATAAAATTGTGAGTGAGCAGGACATTTTCAAGCAATTATAGAAAAAGAAAGAAGGAGCTCTCCTCCAAATCTATTCTCTTGCAGTCCAGAACCTTCAAGGTACATGTTCATCCAAATTGTACTTGGGTTCTAGTAATTCACAACTAGACCAAGTCTTGCATGATTTTAAGGATATATTTGATGAGCCATGTGGATTACCACCTCTAAGATCACATGACCACGTGATACCTTTGAAGGAAGGGAGCAATCCTGTGAGTGTGAGGCCTTATCGGTACCCACAATTTCAGAAAAATGAAATTGAGAGGTTAGTGGCAGATATGTTGAAATCAGGAGTAATTCGTCCCAGCCAGAGTCCATATTCATCTCCAGTAATACTTGTCAAAAAACATGATGGGTCTTGGTGTCTTTGCATTGAGTACAGAGCATTGAACAAGGAAAGCCCGGGCATTTGGAGCACATAAAAGTTGTCTTCTCTATTTTGAGGGCACACAAGTTGTATGTAAAGAAGGAAAAATTAATGTGCAATTGGGAAGGAAGAAGTAAATTATTTGGGGCATGTGATTTCCAATAAAGGAGTGCTGTGGATCCAAATAAGATTATTGCTATGCTGGAATGGCCAAAACCAACCACTGTCAAGGCTTTGCGTGGGTTTTTGGGCTTAACGGGGTACTACAGAAAATTCATTCGTGGTTATGGCAAAATCGCTAGACCGATGACGGATATGTTGAAGAAAGGCAGCTTCAAGTGGAATGCAAAGGCGAAAGAATCATTTGAAAGTCTAAAAGAGGTGATGACAAAGGCACCTGTCCTTGCTTTGCCAGACTTTGACAAACCGTTTATTGTGGAGTGTGATGCATCTGGAGCAGGAATTGGTGGAGTTCTCATGCAGGAAAGACGCCCGATACAATTCTTCAGCCATTCATTACAAGGTAAGAATTTATTTTTATCTACTTATGAAAAGGAAATGTTGGCCTTGGTGTTTGCAATACAAAAATGGATGCCATATTTACTTGGGCGCAAATTTATTGTGAGAACTGATAAAAAAAGTTTGAAGCATCTATTGGAGCAAAAAATAACTACAGCAGCTCAAGAAAAATGGCTTGTCAAACTGATGGGATTTGACTTTACCATAGAGTATAAAAAAGGCAAAGATAATTTGGTTGTAGATGCTCTTTCAAGAAGATATGAGAGTTTGGGTGTTGATGCCATTTCTACTCCTGTGCCAAGTTGGCTAGAGCCAATCAAAGAGGAAGTACAAGGTAACTCAATCTTGCAGGAGATGATAAAGAAGTGTCAACAAGATGAAGTTGTGGGTCCTTGGGAATTTAAAGATGGCATACTCTATTTCAAGAATAGAATTTATTTGTTGACAAATTCTTCTTTAGTACCTACAATTGTGAAGGAGATGCATTCAAGTACACATGAGGGCTATCACAAGACCTTGCAGAGGCTGAAGTCAGTCTTTTATTGGAAGGATATGAAAACAAATATCAGAGAATTCATTAAGCAATGTGATACATGCCAGAGGAATAAAGGAGAAAATACTAAGCCAACAAGACTTCTTTAACCGCTCCCTATTCCTTTGCAGGTATGGACTGATATTTCCATGGACTTCATTGATGAGCTTCCCAAGTCAAATGGGAAGACAACTATTTTTGTGGTGGTTGATAGACTATCGAAATTTGCCCACTTTATCCCAATATCACATCCTTACACAGCTGCAACTATAGCTCAAGTATTTTTTGAGAACATTTTCAAATTACATGGCATGCCACAGAGTGTTGTGTGTGATAGAGACCCTACTTTTACCGGACTTTTCTGGAGGGAGTTATTCAGGTTGCAAGGTACGAGCTTCAATTTTAGGTCCTCTTATCACCCTCAAACTGACGGGCAAACTGAGGTGGTGAATAAGACTGTTGAAATGTATCTCAGGTGTTTCTCAAGTTATAGGCCAAAGGAATGGGTGTAATGGATTCCTTGGGCTGCATACTGCTACAATACCAGTTTACACTCATCAACCAAAAGGACTCCTTATGAAATCGTGTATGGGAAGCCACCTCCTACATTATTGTCATATGTTCCAAGTACCACCCACATCGAAGCCGTTGATATGGAGTTACGAAGCAGAGAACAAGTCCTTAAGGAGTTGAGAGAACGGTTGCTTGCGGCCCAAGAGCGCATGAAAAGATTTTATGATGCCAAGCATGCTGACAGGAGTTTTGAGGTTGGTGATTATGTTTATCTTAAATTGCAACCTTATCGTCAAGCATTTTTATCAATGAGAAAAAATTTAGAGTTGTCGGCAAGATTTTATGGGCCATATGAAGTCATTGAGCAGGTGGGGCAAGTGGCTTATAAGTTGACGCTTCCTGAAAATTCCAAAATTCATCTGGTATTTCACGTGTCTGTGCTTAAGAAGAAGATAGGTTCTGATGTCGAAATCCAAGACATGTTGCCTACAGTTTCTAGTAAGGACGATTATGTTGTTTCAATGCCCCAAGCTATCCTAGATCGACGCAAAAGAAGGAATCAAGACGAGGTTTTGGTCCATTGGAAAGGCTTATCTCCAGCTGATGCAACTTGGGAAAAAAAGAAAGATTTGCAGCTGCAATTTCCAGATGTCTCCCTTGAGGACAAGGGTCTTTCATTGGGGGATGCAATGTCACGTGCTCTCTCCTAAGAAGGTCCAATAAGCCATTTTATGTGTATGAGTAGTTATCATAAGTAGTTATTCTAAGTATTTATTTTATGTTATCTTCAGTTGTAAAGTAATTGTATGTGTTGTGGGAAAACCGTCCTTTGTTTTATGCTTTCAGTTGAGTCTTGGTTGTATAAGTTACTATGGTTTCAAAAATGAAAGTAGTCTATTATTCCATATTTGTTAGCTTGCCAAACTCAGAGGTTCTGGCTTCTCTCGAAGTAGCCCTATCAATTCCTTACCATTTACTTTCTCAAATCCACTACTACAATTTCAAAGATAGGCCGTAAAAAGAAGAAAACACCAACTGAAACCCAACTTCCTTTATTAAATCGCCCCATCACTAGATCCATCTCTGGGACACATAACACTCTTCTAGAACCGATCCTAGAGTCTCCAGCACATAAGAGTGATCAGCCTCAAAATCCTTTCCTTATTCTTTAATTAACAACTTGCTTATCAAGTAGGTTAACCAACCAAAATTAGAGTTATATTTAACCTTAGTAAGGTTAGTTGAATCTCTAGCCTATATAAACACATGACCTCTGTCACATTTCTTCAAGCGTCAATCAGATTGAAAGCTTCCTTAGTTGAAGTATAAACTCAACTAAGTTCCTCCTACTTTAGTTTTCTCATTAGCATAGAAATTTCATCTAGAAAGGCTATGAAAATAGAGCAATCTTTAGTTAAAAATCCATTGCTCAAGGATTTATGTTCTTTCAATTGTGAAGCTAATTCAATCTTCCAACCTTCTATTAATCACTTCAATTCATGTAAGTACAAAATACATCATTATAGTCTTTTGTCTTTAAGATTTATCAAAGTGCATGTGAGATCTCCGAATTTTAGAAAGGAAAAATGATTTTTGAGTAATTTCTATTTATATTACTATTCTTGGTCTTTATAGCTTTCGAAAATTATTTAAATTTTAGTTTTTTCAAATTTTATTTCTTTTTCAAGGCCGTACAATGAAAGTAGACGTCGTTACGAGTTCATAGGAATTTTCGTGGAATTTTTCGAACTTTCGTGGAATTTTTCGAAGACCCGAGCTATTTTTAATGATTTTTGAAAGTTAGGAATTATTTGAAATTAGAAAATTAGGTTATGTGATTTGGACCGTTAGATCTCTTCACCATTTAATCTCAACCGTTAGTTTAAGTCGGTGGGTTTATATATGTAACGGATCAGAGAGAAGCTCCCAGATCTCTCTCACCGACCCGTTTCCCTCTCCGATCACCACCTTCCTCCTCCGGCCACTTCACGGCACAAAATTGGTACCAAAAGCTTCGTCTTGCAACGGTGAGTGCATGGGTGGTTGTGGCTAGTCAAGCGGACGCCCGACGAGAGAGAAATGGAGGAGAGAAGCTTCGACAGCTCCGATCGTGCTTTCCGATTCCAGCCACTACGATGGCTGAAACTGATGGCTTTAGCTTCCTCTCAATGAGGGGAGCACGACAATGGTCTTAGATTTTCAAATTTATAAAGGGAGAGAGAGAATCGAATCAATCAAGTTCATGGGTTTCCGATCGGATTTTCCGATTCCGGCAACTTCAGGGGTCGGGCTGGTGGCGGAAGATTCCTCTCAACGTTTTCGACCTCCCTCTAGTCTTGGTTTGTGAAATAGATCGAGCTTGAGTGAGAATCGAAGCTCCAAACCTTACGGATTTTCCGGCGGGTTTCTGTGTTTTTCGGATTCTCTCGACGAGAGAGAAATGGAGGAGAGAAGCTTCGACAGCTCCGATCGTGCTTTCCGATTCCAGCCACTACGATGGCTGAAACTGATGGCTTTAGCTTCCTCTCAATGAGGGGAGCACGGCAGTGGTCTTAGATTTTCAAATTTATAACTAAATAAATAACACAAATTTATGAGAAACTAACAATAAAAATGTAGAGAAATTGATATAAAAAGTTGTACAATTATGCACCTATCAAATACCCCCACACTTAGCTTTCGCTAGTCCCTTAGCAACACAAAACTTAAAACAGAGCAACACAAAACAGAAAAGGGAAACACAAAACATATATTATTTCCAACCATAACCCTCAGCGAGTTCAGAAGAGTAGAATCAGGAGAATAAAAATTATATACGAAGGCTAACGAATTTGCTAAGTCTTTAACATGCACATCTCATTTATGCTCGGGTGAAGTGTGTGAAAACCAAATATACAATCAATCTCATGCAATCCAATAGGCACATCGAAACAACATTAACCACTAAAGCTCACAATGATCACTAAATATTTCCGCTCAGTGTTTAGGGTTAAGTGTTTACTCTCATAACAATTGCACAAGTAGTGTTCCCATATGCTTGCTCATCGACCAACTCTCCACGGTTAATCTACAACTCATTAGATCATAAGGAATTTCAATGGTGAAATTGGGGCCAAAGGGTGAATGCTAAGTGGTGAATGGTAAATGAAATGGATAGAAATGTGATGTGAACGTAAAATACGTTCACAAAGTGCCTTTAATTACTGGATTTTGCTATTCCGAAAGCTTAATTGTCTGTATAATATTTGTTTTCGTGTTTTTAGGGAAAATATCAGGAAAATGTTTATCTGCACATAATAGGTGCATTTTGGAGGTTTTCAGCGTAAATCGGAAAGTCAACCGTCACTTTCATTTGTGGAATAAAATATTGTACGAAGATTTCGGGAACCGTTCCGAATCCCGACAATTTGTCGGCGAACCACCACATAAAGCGGCGCAACCACCACACGCGGTGGCGATACATGTTTTGAAACCACCATTTTATTTTCTCTAATAATTATTTCTTTATATTTATTTTTATTTTATTTGCTTTATTATTTTATTTTGTTTTTTTTTTTTTTTTTATAATTATTTCTTTTTATTTCTTTTTGTTATGTTTCTTTTGTTGTTGCAGCTCACATGTTCACGATTCTCCCTATTTGACTACAGTCCAAATTCTTCCCGGTTTTCCTCCACTGCCGGCAAGCACTACCACTCCCTCTAGCATTTCCAGATAACCCACGAAGCTTCACAGAGCATCTTCTGCTCTCTTCCATCATTCCAGCACATGCTTCTTGGCTATTTCTACTCTTCTTCTCCTATTTAAGCAGCCCTTGCAAGCACAAATTCACAACAATCTAATTAACTTTGTTTCTGTTTTGCAGGTTTGGAAAATCACTCACTGCACACGAGCCTTCATCCCAATCATAGCATCTCACGGTCAACAAAGCCCAATGGTTTGGAAGCTGCTCAAAGCCAAACCTGCAATCAAGCCAAGGCTGTATCTCTTCCCTGGTCAAGCTAGATTTCAGATTCCATTAATCATAATCACAACACCTTCATTAATGTGTGTTAATCTTCATTTCAGGCGATACTTACCCAAGCTGCAGCTACCGTCGCTGCTGTTCTTCAAGCCTCCGCCGTGAGCAGCTCAAAGCCCAGCCCAGATTTCATTGGCCCGAAGCCGCGCCGCCGTCTGCAATTCCATTTGCCCAGACCAGCCCTGCCATCATCTCCGTTTGTCGGCGTCGTCTTCAAGCCCAGCACCGACCTCGCCTTTCCGCTACCACGGCATCGCCGTGCGTCAAGCCCTCTGCCCAGCTCAGTCCGTGCCGCCATCCAGTTGCCGGCTAGTTCTTGTTTTCTAGTTATAATCTGCTGCTATCTTTGTGTTGTAATTTGTAAACTTGTTTTTGTGCCATAGCTGCATCCTAAGGCTCTTTGAATTCACTGTTTAAATTTTGTGCTTGTTAGTTCTGTTTTCAATTGATAATTTTAAGTTTTACTGGGTGTCATCAGCTAGAATGGTATTTATGATATGCTAATGTCTTTATTATTGTTATAATGTACAACCATCTTGGTATTATGTTTATGCAAGGTATATAATCACTCTTTGTGATTTAGTTCAAAGTTAAAATGTCAATGATATTGATCTCGATCTCTTGCTTTCTTTTCAACTTTCAGCAAACAAGTAAGCTGGGGCAACAGGGGAATGGTCATCTCAGACTGGTTAAGGCGTTTCATTTTTGGGAGGGATTCCAGTCAGATTTGAGGCAACATATCATCAGATTTTATGGCTCACACATTTACAACAATTTTGACAATAATCAAGTTTTGTTTCATCGAGGAATGAAGTGGTCTGATCATTACTGTTTTTTATAAAAAAATTTCCTTAGGGATTACAAGTCCCAAATTTTGTTGAATGTGTAGTCTAGTCATATACTCGGAGACGCACCACAAATTTCTTTAATGTAGGAATTGCTTTCATTCATTAAATGATTATTATCTTGTTAGTTTCCAGAATGAGAATGAGTATTAATGACATGACATTAATTTGTTGTGTATATGATTTATAACCAACAAATGAATGACAATAACTAGTGTTTTTTGAAAAAAGGGGTAACACAATCAAACTCAAAATATGTTGTTTGAATCGACAAATAACAATAGATTTCAAGTAGTTAGTTATTATTGATAGTATGATCAAACAACATTTAATTTCACAAAATTGTGGTAATCAGTCATTTTAAACAACAAATAAATGTCGTCGCTATAAATAACTAATAACAGATGATTCCAAAGTATTCATGGTGTCATCAAACCACAGATATAAAAAAAATAATGTCATTAGAACTCATACAAACCACATATTTTATAAAGAAAATGTTGTGCAACTCCATTGTAGATAACATATTAATGTCGTTTAAAAATATAATAGATGACAGATGAGCCTCAAATATTAATATTTTGGGTCAATCAGACAACAGTTTTTTGGCAATAATCTGTTGTCTGAATCAATGGGCAACGACGGAGAATATCCTTCGTCCTAATGAGTTCACAACGGCAGGCTACTAGACGACAATAGATGGGTCGATCACACAACAGAGCTGGACTGTCGTCTCTTACACTTGATGGCGTAGTGGTACCACTATATTTGGTGGGATTAGGTTGACGAAATCTGTTTTATTATGAGCAAGAGTTTTGCTCTTTCCATATCTCTTTTAAATAGTTTATTTCTTTCAACTATATCATCAAAGTATTTTTCGTATTCTTGTTCAACTAGTTGACTTATTGAACTTTGTTTTGTTTTTCTTCCTGCTTCTGATATGAAACATTATTTGTGGTAAGTCATTTTGACTCTTCACAAAACATCGGGAGACTATTTATTTCATAACATTGGCAGTAATCACAGACAAATGATCCCGGATTAACACGATAAGAAGACATTATTTCTTCTATAGTGTTTCCTTCCCAATTTTTTACATTGAGAACGTATGCTTCTCTAACCTCTATTTGTTCTTCTTCTGATGTTATATCAGAATCTGAAGAACTTTCTTCTTTAGTATAAGCTGAGTAGACTGACCTATTGTCTTCGTCTTCAGAATAGACTACGTCATAGCCTTTTGTGTTAGCAATTTCTATGATTTCTTCATAGTTTTCGAATAAGGTTTTTGAAGTTCTTTTTTCTTTCTTAGGACATTCATTTGCATAATATCCTTTAGGGCTTTTTTTTTTTTTTTTTGGTTACAAGGAGATCTAAAAAGGCCTAACAAAAAAGAAAAACAAAAGCAAAAGACCAGAAACTAGCCAGGATGGCTATTAGGAATTCTTCTGGTGTGAATAGTGTCCTCCAAATCATCAGAATAAGCATGAGAGGCATAGTAGGGAGGGTTGTCCAAGAAGATAGCACCATGATCATGATTGATGCCATTTTTAGCCAGAGCATCAGCCACCATATTGCATTCTCTATAGATGTGAACTATGGAGATAGAGGTGAAAGTTTGTATAAGTTTCTTGCAACAAGCTAACAACGAGCCAAGAGGATGAAGATCATTGCTATTATATAGCAAGGAGTTGACTAAAATTGCAGAGTCTGACTCTACAATTAGATTATTCATATTGCACTCAACAGCAAGATTGAGACCAAGGTAGAGAGCCCAGGTTTCAGCATCAATAACTTCCCCAATACCAAGGTTGGCTTGAAAACCACTAATCCAGTGTCCTTGGGAATTTCGAAGGACTCCGCCAGCAGCATGATTTGCACTTATTTATAGCGCAAATTGTATTCCTAATCACGAGAGTTAAGCTTATCCGAAGGCATTTTGTTACCACTAATATGCGTTTTCATGATTTCAGGTTACTTAGGTGACTTGAGGTAATTCGGCACAAGAAGGTGCATTTTGACTACTTTTGGGCACACTTCCGAGAAGAGGACAAGGAGTCAACCGTGGCTTCTAGACATTGAAGATTGCATGAATTCACCTTCGGAAGACGTTGCCATTGAAGGCCTTGAAGAATCGAAGAAAGGAAGGAAAATGAAGAAATTGCATTTCCGGCGACTTTTCCGGCAAACCACCACCACAAGAGGCGGCAGCACCCCCGAACCACCACCGGAGCACCACCACAGCAGGAGAGAGTCTCCTACACCAGCTGCACACATGTGCATGGCTGATGACATGTCCACTAGTTCCCCCACTCACCCACAAATCCCTCCACTTCACCTTTCTTTTCCATTTCTTTTCCCTCCACTCACCTTTGTTTACTCCCTCCACTAGGAAACCCTTGGAGGCTGTTGAGACCAACCAGACCTTGTTCTCACTCAGTTACTCACGTTCAGAAAAACCCTAGAGAGAAACATCCCATTTTCTCTCGGCAAAGCTTGCTGAAACACACACAGACGCACCAAGCGCCCGGACGCCGATACCATCCGCCCGGACGCCCAATACGTCTGCCGTTTTTGTTCTTCCATTTTCACCACCTTCCACCACCCATCTCACTTCCATCCCTTCATGAAATATCTTCCACACATCCCAAACACTACAACCATACACTTTCCACCACCATTCCATAGAGTTACCTTCACCACAAGTTGCCATCCATTGAGACATCAAGAGTTGGGAAGCTTGGAGATAAGTTGGAGCTTGTAGAGGAAGAGGGGAGTTCAAGGAGGCTTGCTACATACTTGGAGTCACCAAGGAGCTGCTGGCCATCGACATCTTGAGCATTTTCTCAACTTCTTCACTCTAACTTTGAACTTATGCTTTCTTATTTGAGATTATTGATGTATATGACAATGAGTTGTGAGTAGTTCATTAGATTGGGGGCTAGGGTTGTGTGCTCTAGCCCATGATGATGTTTTGATGATTTCTCTTGAGTATGCATGATGAATTCGTTTCTGGATATGTTCATTGGTTAAATGCGGTTTTGTTTGATGCATGTTTATGAATCTAATTAGTTCTCAAGCATGTGTTCAACTTAACTTAATGTTAGGATTCTATGTTAATTACATTTTATCCTATGTGTTTGCAATGAGCATGATGAGTTTATGTCAATGGACTGAGTTTGTTTGAATCTTGATTCTTGAATCTCTATGCCTAGGAAGTTTGTTTGAGACCCTAACAAGGCTTGGATGAATAGACTAGGAGTATTTGTGACCCTAATAAGGCACAAAATAGGCCTAGAAGAATCAATCCTAGAACCATAACATGGCTAGGATAGGGGTTTGATCCTTAGTGAATTCATTGTTGCATGTTCTTGAGAGTTGTCATACATTTGATTGGGGTAGAGTGAACCCGAAACCCCAATCGTTTCCATCCATTTGATCACACAGCAATCATACATTTGTTGGGCTTGTCACCTCAACAACACACAAAGCTATCAACACATTCACTTGTGTTCTTGTCACCACAATTTTACTTAGATTAGATTGGTTACTTAGCTACTGTCCTTGTCACTTCAAGTCACTGTTCTGATCCTTGTCACTCAAGAGTGACACCCCTTTGATCACTACACTTGCATGTTGCACATACTCCACATCTAAGTACATAATCCATCTCTAATCACACCACTTCTAGTGTATTGTATACCTTGTTTGCATTTGTTCACCAAGTAGGGATCTTAGGCCTTCCAATCCCTTGGGTACGACAACCCCTGGTCACAATTTACCATCCACTACACTTTGACGGCGATACTCAAAACCAACCCAAACTTATCGTTGAGTCAAATGGCGCCGCTGCCGGGGATTGAGGTTCATCCTTGATTCCTTGGTGACCCGCAGTCGGGGTGTCTTTGCACTATTCTTGTAGTATAAATTGTTTGATATATGTGTCTTAGTGTTTGTTGTGTCTTTGATTCATAGCATAATTGTGTTTGTTGTTGTTTTTGTTTCCAAAGTGCTCCTAAGCGCATTGTTTGCTACTGTGTGTTTTTCCCGATTTTTGTTAGCATAGTAAATCAACCCAGAAAATTCTAAAAATTTATGTGCTAGTTCTTTTGTGTGTCTAGTTGTTGTCTTTAAAATTTGGTTATATTTCGTTAAGGTTTGCTTAGGTAAATTGTGATTTGTTTCTCTGTTGCCCTGTGAAGTTGTTCACAGTGGCAGTTTTCATAATTAGTTTTGAACTCACTGTAACTAAATTTCACTTAATCCGTCCGGGCACCCATTGTGACGTCCGGACGCCCTTAAGGCAGAAAGCATTTAAAAGCCTATTCCCGACGAATCCGTCCGGACGCCAAGCCTGGTGTCCGATCGTCTGGGACCATTTTTGTGAAACTGATTTGTGCTATTTGCTTCCAATTCCATTTTGTCATTGTTTCCTTGCTTCTAAGTGTTGTTATACTCACCCTTTGTTGTGTTTAAAGGTACATGAACGTGTCCTCCACTTCTACCCCTCAAATCGTATTGAGTGAAGACACAAGAGGAAGACCAAGTGGGAGAGTATTGAGTGAAGACACAAGAGGAAGACCAAGTGGAAGAGGAAGAGGAAGAGGAAGAGGTAGACCAAGGAGAACTGAGAGTGCTCCACCAGTTACACACCTTCCAGAGCACCCTACACCACCCAAAGAGACAATGGGGGATGTGAACAACAATGATCAAGTGCCTCCCATTGATGAAGTGGAGCTGCCATTGAGTCATTACTCAAATCCGAGCGTTGTCAACTGATTAGAGAGTTTTTTACCGCGATCATTAATTATTACCTAAATTCCTAACAATTGTCGTTGTAAAGTATAATGGGAAATAAAGGTTTTTCCCACAGAAGATTGTTATATTTACTTTTTAATGTCACAATAAATTAAATTAAATAAAGAATTATTATTAACAAGTATAAAGAATAAAGAATATATATATATACAAAATTAAATAAACTATACAGTATTGTTTCTATTTACAAAAATATACATTATATACAAAAGTATTTTTGGGGGTTTTTGAGATTTTTGAAAACAATAAAAGAAATATTTTTGGATTTTTATTATTTTTGAAAACAAGAAAACACACACAAATATTGTTTTGAAGATTAACCAACTCCCTAGCCATGAATCCGAAACTAACATATGTAAGATGCTGGACCACCATACATCTCCCAAATAAAACCTCACTATGAAAATTAACCCCGAGACCACCCTGACAGGCTAAACAATTAAACATGCAAAGGTAATTAATCTAAACATGTCTAACGCATAGAAGAAGAGTTGCTAATTCAAGTGCACGACCTAGCGGGACCGCCCAACTATCCGTGATCCTTATTATTTAGTTTTAACATTAAAGATAAAACCAAACAAACAAAATTCACATAAGCTGCTAGGAGAATCAATCAACTTCAATCCAACAATTATTACACAAAATAGAAAATAAACAAACAATAACATTTCCCAAAATTATTCACGAATAGTTAATTAAACAAAAATAAATTATAATAAATAAACGAGTTTGGGAAAAATGTTACTGTTGTGTCCATGAAAATGGACACTGTCTGGCAGGCGAAGGTGGCAGACTCAGCTATTAAAATCGGAACTAAACGGTATTTGGATGTGGCGGGTGCAGAGAGCAATTGGGCATTGGGCCTTGGGGTGTAGATAGTAAACAGCCCAAATTTGACAAAGTCAAATTTGACTTTCCTTGCTTCAGTTTTGACCGAGAATTTTGCCTTCAGTGTTGACTTTTTCAACTCTGCTTTTCCTCTCTTCTTCATTACCCGTGCAGAACTTCTCTTTTTCATTCTAATCAATCTCCTCTCTCATTCTAATCGATCTTTGAGTACAGAGAGAGAGAAGGTGCTTGGGTCACCGGTGAAGCACGGCAAGGGAGATCTGGTCGCCGGTCGGAGGACTGCAGGGGTGGACGCGCGGATCCGTAGATGGCGCGGGAGGTCGACGGTGGTTTGGCGGAGTCACGGCCTGGAATTGGTGGCTTCATGGCGGCACGGTATTGGGTTCGATGAAATCGACGCCGGAGCAGCTAGGAACGACGGCAGAGAACGCGGGTTCTCGGGCAGATACGGTGGCAGCGATGCCGTCATGGTGAGGAGGCACGGACCGGTGCGGTGCGGCTTTGAGAATGAGCACGGCGTCGGCGGGTTCGCCGGTCTTGGCTGGAGGGAAACGGCGCCGGGATAGCAAAGAGACGACGGTCGGTGGCGGCCCGGCGAAGCGTCCGATCGAGGATGACGGCATGTGATGGGCACGGGTCACGGAGGTGCCGTGATCCGTGGACGAGGGACGCCGAGAGCTCTCAAACCCGCAAAAGAGAAAACAGAAGGAAGATAATTAGATTGATTGTGATTTTGTGCTTGCGGGGGGTTGCTTAAATAGAGAATGGGAAGGGGAGAAGCAGCCAAGAAACGAAGTAGTGGAAGGGTTGGTGATGATGGATTGCAGCAAGGATGGGTGGATGATTTGCTGGATTGGGAGAGTGGGAGGAATCTCGGAGAAGTGGTGCGGAAAGGAGATGTTGTATGGGAGCTGCACCGATTGATTCCATGTGAGGGAATTGAAACCATGTGATGGTGCTGGTATCGTGGAATGGTGATTGAAGCCAAGAGAAAAATAAAGAAAAGGAGCCGGAGATGCTCCCAAGAATGGAATTGTGATCCGTAAATGCTTGCCGGCGGTGGAGTGAGAATAAACGTGGCTGCAAACAAACACAAACAAAATTAACAAAAATAAAATAACAAAAAGAAATATTTATAAAATAAAACAAGAGAAATAAAATAACAAAATAAATTAAATGAAGTAAATAAATAAAATAATTATTAGGGAAAATAAAATGGTGGTTTGAATTGTGTTCCACCACCGCGTGTGGTGGTTGCGCCGTCCGATGTGGTGGTTCGCCGACAAACTTGCCGGAATTCGGAACGGTTTCCGAAATCTTCGTACACCGTCCGTAATCCACTTCCGAGAGATGACCGGTGTCATCGAGAGAAAAGTCACGGTTGACTTTTAATATTTTCGGAATGCGCTAAACCTCCAAAATTCACCTTTTGTGTTGAATTTAGCATTTTTCTCATATTTCCCCTAAACACACGAAAACAAACATTAAACAAACATTTAAGCTTTCGGAATAGCAAAATCCAGTAATTAAAGGCACTTTGTGAACGTATTTTACGTTCACATCATCAACGCACCATCTTGTATTGTCCATCCGCATCCACAAATTGCATACGAGATCAAGCATTCGATCTTGTCCATTCTGCCTACCTTCCATGGAGTTGAGAAGGAGCGACCATATGATCACATGGTCGATTTTGATGCCATTTGCAGCACCCTAAATAGAGGAGGATTGACATATGATGAATTGAAGCTTAGACTCTTTCAATTCTCACTCAAGGCAAAGGCAAAGGTTTGGTTTCACAAGCTAAAGTCAAGAAGCATCCGTTCTTGGGATGACATGCAAAAGGTGTTCCTCAACACCTATTACCCTCATCATCGCACCACTGCCATGAGGATTCAGCTCACTACATTCATGCAAGGTGAGCGTGAATCTATCTACGATGCATGGGAACGTTTTAAAGATTTGGAGCTTGGATGTCCACATCATGGAATAAGCAAATGGCAGCTTGTTTCCTCATTCTATGACGGTCTATTTGATGATGACCGGAGGAGACTTGACAACGCATGTGGTGGCAGTTTTCAAAGGAAAGGACCTAATGCCTCTTGGGACATCATTGAGGAGCTTTCTATTCAATCCGGGCAGTGGGACAACCATGACCGGAGAAGAGACTCAAGGATAAGGGAAAGAGAAGAGCCACATCTTGGTGGAAGAGAACCAAGAGGAGTAGAGGCAAGGACAAGAGCAGTCCAAGGTGTCTCTCAAATCCAACAAGTGGATGATCTAATGAATGCCAAGTTTGAGCAACTAGAGGCTGCCATGAACACCAAACTTGATCTCTTGCTCAAGGCACATGGCAATGCAGCTCCTCCTCATCCAAGTGGCTGTCTCATGTTCATATTGTGGTTCCTTGGAGCATGAAACCATTGAATGCCAATACTATTCAGCCACCATTCAACAAGGAGTGTTGGATGAGCAATTGTACCAAGTGGATAATTATAATCCGGAGCACCACTCCTCACAGCTCAACAATCATCCTCACTACTCCTATGGCAAGAGGCATGTGGAGAATGCAGCCCTAACCAACAGCCAAGGCCATCAAGGGGGCAGTACCTATCAAGGAGGAAATACCTACCAAGGAGGTAGATTTGTTGGAGGAAGGTTTCAAGGAGGAAACCCATCTTATCAAGGAGGGAGAGCACAAGGGTTTCAAGGCCCTAACACCTATCAAAGAGGAGCTCCTAATCCTATGTATGCTCAGGAGGCAAGCACCTCACAAGCTCCTCCAAGACAAAGCGCATACCAAGCACCTCCCGGATTTGAGCACAAGAGGGAGAACTACCATGCTCAATCAAATGATTCAAGGGAGCCTACATTCAAGGAGATACTCACTGCCCTCTCTGCAAGCCAGCTCAAGACCGATCAGAGTGTGTCCATAGTGTCCCAGGGATTGAGCAAACTGGAACTTCAAGTGAGGCAACTCTCCAAGCAACTCCAATCAAGGCAACAAGGTGGACTACCTTCACAACCGGAGCAAAATCCGAGGCATGAGAGTGTGAAGGCGATCACCACCCTTTGTTCAGGTAGGTCTTACGATAACCTTGTCGATTATGACCCCCATGCTCACATATATGCTCCCCCTTCATCTACAACATTCATGGAACCTTGTTTAAATTCAGAACTTATTTTTGAGGAGAATGGGGCCGGATGGGAAGAAAATGTACCATCCGGCAATTTGGAGCGTGAAATTGTTGTTGGGACTTTGAGGAGAGACAAGGGGGAGGATAAGGAAGCCGGTAGGGAAGAAAATGTACCTACCGGAGGAGCATTGAATCGAGAACTGAATCAAGACAATGATGATGGCAAGTTGAAGAGTGCACAAGTGCCAAGCAATGATGTTCCTAGGAGATGTAACTTGAGCATACCTCCTTTGCATGTAACAACTCATCAAGTGCCTCTTCCATTTCCTCAAGCTCAAAGGAAGGAGGATTTACAGAAGAAGAACAACAAGTACCGGAAAGAATTCATTGAGTTGTTCAAGAAGGTTAACATCAACATTCCCCTTCTAGATGCTATCAAGCAATTCCCTCCCTATGCCAAGTTTTTGAAGGAGTTGTGCACCAACAAGAGGAAGTTCTTGAAGGATGAACAAATCATATTGAGTGAGGATGTCTCTGCTGTCCTACAAGACAAGCTTCCTCCCAAGCTTAAGGATCCCGGTTCATTCACGGTCCCTTGCATCATAGGCAACAAGGGATTCGACAAGGCAATGTTGGACAAGGCAATGTTGCATCAATAAACCTCATGCCTTATGATGTGTACAAGACCCTTGCACTAGATGACATCAAGCCGGTGAAGATATCACTCAAGCTTGCTGACCGGAGCCAAGTTGTGCCCAAGGGAATTGTTGAGGACGTTCTTGTCAAGATTGGAGAACTCCTCATACCGGCTGATTTTGTGATTCTTGACATGAAGAACATTGTCAGTGGAGGAGAAGAGGAGATGCCTATCCTCTTTGGAAGGCCTTTCATGGCCACAGCCGGTACTAAGATTGATGTGAAGGAGGGAATCCTCACAATGACGGTTTTTGACACCACCATTGGTTTTCGAATCTTCGATGCCATAAGAAGTCCGCTGCCCTTGGGGGACTGTTTTCGGATAGATGTGTTGGGGGATGCCGTTGCTACTTCTTTCATTGAATCCAACTCTAGAGATCCGTTGGAGACTTCTATTGCCTATCCCGACATGGAATTCCTTGATGAAGAGATAGTGGATGCAACATTTGCATTGACCACTATGCCATGTACTTCTATCCCCTATCATATTGAGACTTCACCATCATGGGCACCAAAGTTGCAGCCCTCTATTGTGTCACCTCCTAAGCTTGAGATGAAGCTACTGCCCTCCTCATTGAAGTATGCATACTTGGGTGAAGATGAGACACTTCCCATTGTCTTGTCTTCCAAACTTTCCACTTGTGAAGAGGAGAAATTGCTTGCTGTTTTGAGGGAACACAAGGCTGCTTTTGGGTGGACCATTGCAGATATTAAGGGCATAAGTGCAAGTGTATGCACTCATAACATATACATGGAAGAGGGCAGCAAGCCTACAAGAGATGCCCAAAGGAGATTGAACCCACCAATGATGGAGGTGGTGAAGAATGAAGTCACAAAGCTCCTTGATCATGGAGTTATTTATCCAATCTCCGATTCTAAGTGGGTGTCACCGGTTCAAGTGGTGCCTAAGAAGGGAGGGCTGGCCATTCTGAAGAATGACAAGGGAGAGGACATCCCTCAAAGAGTCCAAAGTGGTTGGAGAGTATGTATTGACTACCGGAAGCTTAATAGCGCCACAAGGAAAGATCATTTCCCCCTTCCTTTCATTGATCAAATGCTTGAGAGGTTGGCTGGACATTCTCATTTCTGTTTCCTTGATGGGTACAGTGGCTATAATCAGATTGTGATAGCTCCCGAGGACCAAGAGAAGACCACATTTACATGTCCTTTTGGCACCTTCGCCTACCGTCGAATGCCCTTCGGTTTATGCAATGCACCGGCCACATTTCAAAGGTGTATGATGGCCTTGTTTCATGACATGACGGAGAACTTTATGGAGATTTTCATGGATGATTTTTCAGTCCATGGGAATTCTTTTGAGGAGTTCCTAGCACACTTGGCCCTTGTGCTAGAGAGATGTGTGGAGACAAGCCTTGTGCTTAATTGGGAGAAGTGCCACTTCATGGTAGATGAGGGCATTGTGCTTGGCCATGTGGTTTCCAAGAGAGGGATTGAGGTTGACAAAGCTAAGATTGAGCTTATGCAGAAACTGCCTCCTCCGGTTAATGTGAAGGGAGTGAGGAGTTTTATGGGACATACCGGTTTTTACCGAAGGTTTATAAAGGACTTCTCAAGGATATCAAAGCCATTGTGTGATCTACTCTCCAAGGATGTTCCTTGGAGCTTTGATGAGAAGTGCATGACGGCATTTGAGGAGATTAAGGAGCTATTGATTAGTGCTCCTATCATGTGTGTGCCGGATTGGACGCTCCCCTTTGAGCTCATGTGTGACGCATCCGATTATGCTATGGGTGCTGTTTTGGGGCAGCGGACAGAGAAGAGGCTGCATGCTATCTACTATGCTTTTCGGACATTGAATGATGCTCAAGTGAACTACACCACAACCGAGAAGGAGCTCCTAGCTATTATCTTTGCTTTGGAGAAGTTTCGGAGCTATCTTATAGGCTCCAAGGTGATTGTGCATACCGATCACGCTGCATTGAGGTACTTGATGACCAAGAAGGATGCAAAGCCCCGCCTCATTCGTTGGATGTTATTATTGCAAGAGTTTGACTTGGAGATCCAAGATAAACCGGGTAGAGAGAATGTAGTAGCGGATCACCTCTCAAGACTTGTTGGGGGAGGTGATGATTCAGCCATTCCTTTGGTTGAAGGCTTTCCGGATGAGCAGATCTTTGCCATTACCACCGCTATGGAGCTGCCATGGTACTCAATGATAGGAGCACAAAGTGTGACGTTTTTAATGTGTTTTCCCTACTATTTGGCTATGATTTAATTGTAACTTTGCTATTTTAGCTTAGTTTCCATATTTGAGTCCAAAATGATGTATTAATGTGAACATGTGCAGAAACGAAGTCTAATGGGTTTTTGCGAGGCCCATTAAGAGGTGGTCTGCCATGAGGCCCAAAAAGGAGGCCCAAACCCAAGAAGGAGGCCCAAACCCAAGATGGAAGGCCCAAATCCATGAAGGAAGGCCCAAGTTCACAAAGCATGAGGAAAGGCCCAAGCCCAGATTTTCGGACATTCTGCCTGTGCAGATTAGTCAACTTGCGAAGCCCATATCTCCCACTTGCACCGTTGGATCATGCTGTAATTTGGAAACCCGCTGCATGTGTGTGTTACTTATTCTTTATTAAAATTTGAGAATCATCCAACCGTTCAAACGTGCATTATTCCGTTCTAATTGGGCACTGCTCAGTGCTGTCTGCTTTTTATTTCTTTCCTCTTCTTTTATTTTCAATGCTCCACTCACCCCTATATTATTTCCTCTTCTTTCTGCCCACACCATTAGTGTTTAATTTCTTTTACTTAAATAAATGGTTAATTGCAACCCATTACATTTCCACCATGCCACTTACCATTTCTTTATCTCCCACTTAAATTCCACTTCTCTTCCCTTTCTTTCTTTATTTCTTGCATTGTCTTCTTCTTCCTCTCCATTCTCCTATAAATAGCAGCCTCATTGTTCTCTTCAAACACACCTCAATGGGGAGGGACAAAACCCTCCTCTTTCTCTTCTCCATCTCACATCATATTTTCCATTCTCTAGTATTTAGGGTTTTCAAGACTTCAAGGAGGAGGAGAAGGCGTCTACACCATCACCACCAGCCCTATTTCAGCGTCACCATCACCATCACCACCTTGTCTTCACAGCTTGGATTACTTGTGGTCAAGGATTCAAGATGTGGCTTCAAGATCTTCATGCTATTCATACGGTGTATTTCTACTTAGCCTTTAAATTTATGCCTCTTTGTTGCTTGTTTATCCTTTGTATTAGTTAACATGACATGATTTATATAATTTTCAGCCTTTGTTTATGAGTTTATTTAATTGTTGGATCCTAATTAATTAGTTCTTCTAGTAGCTTATGTGACTCCGTTTATTTGATTCTATTTTAGTAGATAACTTTTATATGTTTTTGTTTTAAGGTTGCAAACTTAAGATGATTGCATATAATTGGTGCTAGAATTAGGGTTTTAATTCTAATTCACAAGTAGTAAAGGCTTTGGAAAGAGGTCGGAAACAAATAAAAAGGATCACGGATAGATGGGCGGTCCCACTAGGTCGTGCACTTTAATTAACAACTCTTCTTTTATGCGTTGGACATGTTTTGATTAGCTACATTTGCATGTTTGATTGATTAATCTAGGTGCGGTCGCTTAGGTTAATTTTCATGAAAGATGTTTTATTTGGGGAATGATAATTGGCGGTCCAGCATTCCACATATGTTAATTTCGGTTTCATGGCTAGGGAACTTGGCTAATTTTCGGTCCAATAATTGGTAAACTTGTATACTTGTGGCTGAACTTTATATACTTTGTGTTTCATCCCATCTTATTTAATTTATTCTTTGTAATTTAATTAATTTATTTCATTCAATTTAATCTCTCAATCCCCTTTTTACTTTGTACATATGTATATATTTATACTTTATAATTGTTAATAATTCTTTATTTTATTTAATTCTTTGTGACAATTTTTGTTAGGTACAGCCTTTGATCTCCGTTGTGAACGATACCCTACTATGCACTATACTACTACCGATAGGGTTTTTTTAAATTGATGCTCATTTTGGGCGTATCAAATTTTGGCGCCGGCTCGCCGGAGATTCTTTTTACTATTTACTTTTTACTATTGACTATTGACTTTTTACTATTTGTAAATAATACTTGTTAATTTTATTTATACTCACTAATTATACTTGTTGATATTTTGTTACACTTAGTAATTTATTTAGGTGTCTTTTATATAGTTGATTATTTTTTGTTGTTGTAAGTTGTAACTTGAACGGAATAGGTAAGGTCCTTTTATTAATATTGGCCTAAACCCTTCATTTTTACCGTAAGGTTATTTGAGGTTGAGGGCGGCCTTTATTAACACTTGGAGAATTGTCGAACACTTAAGTGCTTTCTCAACTGAGTAAGGGGCACATGGATGGTGTCTAGGTCGAGACCCTGGGTGACAGGTTTTGGATTCAGAGGACTATAGACTGACGTAAGTCGATAGGGGTGTAAGCCTCCGTAGTCCACCAAATGAATCCTGCCCCTCGCTTATCTCTCATATGATCTGGCCATTCGCCTCTGAAAACACGGAAAGTTATTTAAGTCAAGGCATTGCACCTAGGCCGTAAGTCCACCTTGAGTTACCGCTTGGAATCAACTTTCATTTTTTTCAACTATATTCAGGCAAATGAAAATATTTTTGTACACTTAGGTGTATTGTGTAAATAAAATATACGTAGACATAGGAAAATTTATTCATTCATTTTGTATAGATAATTTGTGACATATTTTTAACTTTGTAAATATTTTGTTTTTATTTTGTAAATTTATTACTAACCTTTTTATTTTGTATAGGAAATAATCCGGGTTTATCGGAAATTCTACCACATACATCGGAGCATACGTTTAGGAAGTCAAGGTTGAAAAACCTTGAGGTTGATGTCTTGTTGGTGATTTTCGGTTTCCTCAGGAGTAAAAAGGTAAGTTTTCTTTTCGCTCTCGTTATTTATTTTAAAAATAAAAAAAAATAAAAAAAAGAAAAGAAAAAAGAAATAAAAAAAAATTTATAAAAAAAAAAGAGTGTTTGCTTTTGTTTTACTGTTGGTAATTATTTCTTTTTACTATTTATAATTACTGTTTGTTTTATTTTTGGGCTTGTTAGTTAGTTAGTTTGTTATTGGGCCTTAGGCCCGTTTGTGTGATTGGTTAGGGTTTTAGGTTTCGAAAAGAAAAATAAAAAAATAAAAAATAAAAAATTTGGCCCATTGGGCCCGTGTCATTCCCGAAGCCCAAAACCCGTAACCCAAGCCCATTAGTGTGTCGGGCCTGTTAGTTTTTAAGCCCATTAGTTAAGCCCACCAATAATGGGCCGGAGATTTCTTTGGCCCAAGCCTACTTTAAGGCCCAAACCATTTCGATGGCCCAAGCCCGTTTAAAGTTTCGGCAACCTTTGCGCGTGTTTCACACGTATTTGGAGGAGGTGTATACCGGAGAGTGAGGTTCCACAGATTTTGGAACATTGTCACAACCACACATGGGGTGGACACTTTGGAGGAAAGAAGACGGCTTTCAAGGTCTTGCAAGCCGGATTTTATTGGCCTTCACTCTTCAAGGACTGTCATGAGTATGCCCTCCGATGTGATCGCTGCCAAAGAGTTGGCAATATATCAAGAAGAGACCAGCTGCCCCTCACCAACATATTTGAGCTAGAAATCTTTGATACTTGGGGTATTGACTTCATGGGATCCTTTCCTAGCTCTTATGGGTTCCTATACATTTTGGTGGCAGTGGATTATGTGTCTAAATGGGTAGAGGCACAAGCAACAAGGACCAATGATACTGCTGTGGTCACAAAGTTCCTCAAGGAACACATACTTACAAGGTTTGGCACACCTCGGTTTATCATAAGTGATGGAGGTTCTCACTTCATCAATAAGAGCTTTACTGCCCTCATGACTAAGTATGGAGTTAAGCATAAGGTTGCCACACCTGAATCCGAAACTAACATATGTAAGATGCTGGACCACCATACATCTCCCAAATAAAACTTTCCCTAACAATTAACTCCGAGACCACTCTGTCAAGCTAATCAATAGAAAACGAGTTGTTAATTCAAGTGCACGACCTAGCGGGACCGCCCAACTATCCGTGATCCTCATTATTTAGTTTCAACATTAAAGATAAAACCAAACAAACAAAATTCACATAAGCTGCTGGAAGAATCAATTAACTTCAATCCAACAATTATTACACAAAATAGAAAATAAACAAACAATAATATTTCCCAAAATTATTCACGAATAGTTAATTAAACAAAAATAAATTATAATAAATAAACGAGTTTGGGAAAAATGTTACTGTTGTGTCCATGAAAATGGACACTGTCTGGCAGGCGAAGGTGGCAGACTCAGCTATTTAATCGGACTTTGGCTTAAATAGGCAAGGAAATGGAGATGCTGCCAAGGATTTGAGAGTGGTTATTTCCATGTGAGGATGCAGACGGGAATGGAATAAAGCAGATCTGGAGATGTTGGCAAGAGTGGGAGTGAGCTGGAGCAGCTAACAATCCATGAAAGAAATGAATTCAAAGAGAAGTGGCCATGTGGGGGAGTGGAGGTGAAGGTGGTGGTGACTAGAATCCAAGGAAAGTGGAGATGGTGAGCTCGGTGGATTAGTGTGGGTGAAATAGCTGGAGATGCTGCCTGGATTCAAAGAGGGAGAATCGTGAACATGGAATGGTGAGCTGCAAAGAAAACAAACAAAATAAAATAAAATAAATAATAACAAAACAAAACAAAACAAAATTAAAGAAATAATTATCAAATAAAAGAAAAAGAAAAGAAAATAATAAAATAAAATAAAATAAATAAATAAAAGAAACAACTATTAGAGAAAATAAAATGGTGGTTTGAATTGTGTTCCACCACCGCGTGTGGTGGTTGCGCCGCCTTATGTGGTGGTTCGCCGGCAAAATTGCCGGAATTCGGAACGGTTTCCGAAATCTTCGTACAGTGTCTGTAATCCACTTCCGAGAGATGACCGGTGTCATCAGAGAAAAGTCACGGTTGACTTTTAATATTTTCGGAATGCGCTGAAAACCTCCAAATTCACCTTTTGTGTTGAATTTAGCATTTTTCTCATATTTTCCCTAAAAACACGAAAAACAGACGGTTTTTCCAACCATAATCCTCAGCGAGTTCGAAAGAATTATAATCAAGAGAATAGAAATTATATACCAAGGCTAAAGAATTTTCTAAGCATTTAACATGTACATCTCATTTATGCTCGGGTGAAGTGTGTGAAAACCAAGTATACAATCAATCTCATGCAATCCAATAGGCACATCGAAACAACATTAACCACTAAACCTCACAAGATTCACTAAATATTTCCGCTCGGTGTTTAGGGTTAAGTGTTTACTCTCAAAACAATTACACAAGTAGTGTTCCCATATGCTTGCTCATTAACCGACTCTCTACAATTAATCTACAATTCATTAGATCATAAGGACTTTTTAGGTGAAACAGGGACAAAAGGATGAATTGTAAATGGTGAATGGTCAATGATATGAAAGGACTCGAAATGAAAAATGTTTTACATGTTTGCAAGACAAATCAACGACTTTGAAACTCATACCTATGCTAAACCCGAAACAACTCTTATTTTCCTCTAACCTTTTATTGAAATTAAAACAATACAAGAAAATAAAATAACTCTATTTTTGTGGTATTTTTTTTTTCTTTTCCACTTTTTTTTTCTTTTTTCTTGAGGAATTTTATTCCTTCTTTTTATTTCTTGTCATTTTTTCTCACCCAAATTTTTTTTTTTTTTTTTTTTTTTTTTTATTGTTGAATGACACGCCCAAAACGTGAGCACTGAATTCTAAGTGAAAGGTAGCAACGCTACCAGGGAGTAAGTATCAGTGGATATAGGGTATCGTTGACAACGGAGATCAAGGGTACCTAACAAAAATCTGTCACAAGAATAATAAATAAAGATTATTAACAAGTATAAAGCGGGGGGCAGGGGGGGCTGAGCTCGCGACCCCAGAAGCTTATGAGAGTGCAGCCTTGTTCAAGGACAAGACCAAGGTCTGGCATGACAAGAACCTCAAGAAGAAGGAGTTTGTTCCCGGTAACAAAGTGTTGCTCTACAACTCAAGATTGAAGTTGTTTCCGGGAAAGCTACGCTCACGATGGAGCGGTCCTTATGAGGTTGTGAAAGTATTCCCACACGGAGCTGTGGAAGTGAAGAACCTCCAAGATGGAGGCATATTCAAGGTGAATGGGCAGAGGTTGAAGTTGTACCATGGTGGTACGTTTGATGCTCAAGAGGAGGTTGAACGGTTCACCGAAGTTTCCCATGTCACCTAGGAGGAGAAAGACCGGCTTGAGGGTCTCTAAAAACAAGCGCTCATGGGGAGGTAGCCCCATATCCCCGACTTTTGAAGTACATCATGATAAGCATCACCAAGGGTCGTGAGCATTGGATTGCAAGGTCTTGAAACCTTGTTGTTGGTGATTGTTCGTGTCTAAACGGAAAGCATGCGCTTCGAAGGGGAGTACTTCTATCTTTGTTTGTTTTCATTCTTGTTTGTTTTGTGTGTTTGTGATTGTTTGTCATGTTTTCTCACCCAAAGTTTATTGTTGAATGACACGCCCAAAATGAGCATCAATTTAAAAAAACCCTATCGGTAGTAGTATAGTGCATAGTAGGGTATCGTTCACAACGGAGATCAAAGGGTGTACCTAACAAAAATTGTCACAAGAATTAAATAAAATAAAGAATTATTAACAAGTATAAAGTATAAATATATACATATGTACAAAGTAAAAAGGGGGTTAAAGAAATAAATTGAATGAAATAAATTTATTAAATTACAAATAACAAATTAAATAAGATGGGATGAAACATAAAGAATATAAAGTTCAGCCACAAGTATACAAGTTTACCAATTATTGGACCGAAAATTAACCAAGTTCCCTAGCCATGAAACCGAAATTAACATATGTGGAATGCTGGACCGCCAATTATCATTCCCCAAATAAAACAACTTTCATGAAAATTAACCTAAGCGACCGCACCTAGATTAACCAATCAAACATGCAAAGGTAGCTAATCAAAACATGTCCAACGCATAAAAGAAGAGTTGTTAATTAAAGTGCACGACCTAGTGGGACCGCCCATCTATCCGTGATCCTTCTTATTTGTTTCCGACCTCTTTCCAAAGCCTTTACTACTTGTGAATTAGAATTAAAACCCTAATTCTAGCACCAATTATATGCAATCATCTTAAGTTTGCAACCTTAAAACAAAAACATATAAAAGTTATCTACTAAAATAGAATCAAATAAACGGAGTCACATAAGCTACTAGAAGAACTAATTAATTAGGATCGAACAATTAAATAAACCCATAAACAAAGGCTGAAAATTATATAAATCATGTCATGTTAACTAATACAAAGGATAAACAAGCAACAAAGAGGCATAAATTTAAAGGCTAAGTCGAAATACACCGTATGAATAGCATGAAGATCTTGAAGCCACATCTTGAATCCTTGACCACAAGTAATCCAAGCTGTGAAGACAAGGTGGTGATGGTGATGGTGACGCTGAAATAGGGCTGGTGGTGATGGTGTAGACGCCTTCTCCTCCTCCTTGAAGTCTTGAAAACCCTAAATACTAGAGAATGGAAAATATGATGTGAGAGGGAGAAAGAGGAGGGTTTGTCCCTCCCCATTGAGGTGTGAATTCGTGAGAAATAGTGTTGTGAAGCCCTCTATTTATAGGAGAATGGAGAGGAATAAGAAGACAATGAAAGAAATAAAGAAAGAAAGGGAATAGAAGTGGAATGTGAATGGGAGATAAAGAAATGGTAAGTGGTGGTGGAAATGTAGTCATATGGCAATTAACCAATTATTTAGGTAAAAGAAATCAAACACTAATGGTATGGAGAGAAAGAAACAAAGATAGTTTAGGTGAGATGGGTGGAAATATGTGGGTGAGTGGAGCATTGAGAATAAAGGAAAAGGAAAGAAATAAAAAGCAGACAGCACTGAGTAGTGCTCACTTGGAGTGGAATTCTGGACGTATGGACGGTTGGATGATTCTGAAATTTTAATGCCGAACACTTAACATCCACATGCAGAGTATATCACAATTACAGCTAGATCTGACGGTGAAATTGAGATATATGGGCTTCGCAAGTTGACTGATCTGCACAGGCAGAATGTCCGAAAATCTGGGCTTGGGCCTTTCCTCATGCTTTGTGAACTTGGGCCTTCCTTCATGGATTTGGGCCTTCCATCTTGAGTTTGGGCCTCCTTCTTGCTGGGCCCCCTTCTTAATGGGCCCCCTTCTTAATGGGCCTCGCAAAAGCCCATTAGACTTCGTTTCTGCACATGTTCACATTAATACATCATTTTGGACTCAAATATGGAAACTAAGCTAAAATAGCAAAGTTCCAATTAAATCATAGCCAAATAGTAGGGAAAACACATTAAAAACGTCACACTTTGTGCTCCTATCATTGAATTCACTTATCACATTGGGGACAATGTTAAGTTTAAGTGTGGGGGTGAGAGTTGGGTTCGTTCTAGCCAAAATGTTTCAAAATTTTCATTTTTTGTCAAGTTCCAGTAGCTATTCCGTCCGGACACCCTGCTAGTGTCCGGACGCCCACAGGTCTGGGAGGAAAACCCGAGTGATCCGTCCGGACGCCCCTACTAGGCGCCCGGACGCCCTATGTAATCCCAGAAAAATGCTCTCTGCCACTTGATCCGCCCGGACGCCCAAACTAGGCGCCCGGACGCCAGAGCCCCTGATTGTGAAATGTTAGCATTTTTGTTTGTTTTTGTGTGTTGTTTGTGTTTTGTGTCTATTTTCTCCGATCCCAATGATGAATTGAGCTTACTTTGTTGTGTTCTAGAGACTGTGATCATTGTTAAGGCTTGATATGATTTGCTTTGAGTTTAATATGCATGATTCTTGATTGCTTGATTATCATGTACACTTCACCATTGTTGATTCGTTGATTGCAATCCGAGAAGCACACTTGACATGTATTGCCATGCATACCCAGAAATTGTGAGGTTTTGAGCCCATTGAATATGCACATGTATGCATCTTTCATGTTCTATTTGTTCTTCATGTGTGAACATTGCATAAGGTTTGGACCTAGAACTTGCTCAAAGACCGCTTGAAGCTTTTGATTGATCCATTTTGAGTTAGAAATGACTAAGGCATTAGTTGAACACCATTGCCAAATTGACCATCATCCATATGAATTTGAACTTTAGGAATAGCCCACTTGAGCCATATACATCATTAGCTTTCCTTTGTTCACCCACATCACACACATTCATTCCACCACTTCAAAAATACCATCACCATTGTGTTTACAAGACTTTGATAGTGACTTCTTATCCTTGATGCTTGAGAGTTGATGATTGTACTAAAAGGAAAGTTTGGAGGAGTTGTTTCAGTTTTATTTGTTCAAAGAAAGAAAGAAAGAAAATCAAAACAAAAAGAAGGAATAAAGTTCCTCAAGAAAAATAAAGAAAAAAAAATAGAAAATGAGAAAGAAGAAAAATCCAAAAAGAAAGTAGTTTGTGAATAAGGTTGGAGGAGAATAAGAAAGTAATTTGGTTGAAGCATTTGGTTGAGTTTCAAAGTCGTTGATTTGTCTTGTGAACACTTAGCACCACTCATATTTCCATTCCATTCCATTCACCCATTGGCCCCGTTTTACCATTGTAAGTCCTTGAGATCTAACGATTTATGGTTCGATTTGTAGAGAGTTGGTTGATGAGCAAGCATATGGGAACATTCTTTGTGGTAAGTCATTTTGACTCTTCACAAAACATCGGGAGACTATTTATTTCATAACATTGGCAGTAATCACAGACAAATGATCCCGGATTAACACGATAAGAAGACATTATTTCTCCTATAGTGTTTCCTTTCCAATTTTTTACATTGAGAACGTATGCTTCTCTAACCTCTATTCGTTCTTCTTCTGATGTTATATCAGAATCTGAAGAACTTTCTTCTTTAGTATAAGCTGAGTAGACTGACCTATTGTCTTCGTCTTCAGAATAGACTACTTCATAGCCTTTTGTGTTAGCAATTTCTATGATTTCTTCATAGTTTTCGAATAAGATTTTTGAAGTTCTTTTTTCTTTCTTAGGACATTCATTTGCATAATATCCTTTAGGGCTTTTTTTTTTTTTTTTTTTGGTTACAAGGAGATCTAAAAAGGCCTAACAAAAAAGAAAAACAAAAGCAAAAGACCAGAAACTAGCCAGGATGGCTATTAGGAATTCTTCTAGTGTGAATAGTGTCCTCCAAATCATCAGAATAAGCATGAGAGGCATAGTAGGGAGGGTTGTCCAAGAAGATAGCACCATGATCATGATTGATGCCATTTTTAGCCAGAGCATCAGCCACCATATTGCATTCTCTATAGATGTGAACTATGGAGATAGAGGTGAAAGTTTGTATAAGTTTCTTGCAACAAGCTAACAACGAGCCAAGAGGATGAAGATCATTGCTATTATATAGCAAGGAGTTGACTAAAATTGCAGAGTCTAACTCTACAATTAGATTATTCATATTGCACTCAACAGCAAGCTTGAGACCAAGGTAGAGAGCCCAGGTTTCAAGCATCAATAACTTCCCCAATACCAAGGTTGGCTTGAAAACCACTAATCCGAAGTGTCCTTGGGAATTTCGAAGGACTCCGCCAAGAGCAGATGATTTGCACTTATTTATAGCGCAAATTGTATTCCTAATCACGAGAGTTAAGCTTATCCGAAGGCATTTTGTTACTACTAATATGCGTTTTCATGATTTCAGGTTACTTAGGTGACTTGAGGTAATTCGGCACAAGAAGGTGCATTTTGACTACTTTTGGGCACACTTCCGAGAAGAGGACAAGGAGTCAACCGTGGCTTCTAAACATTGAAGATTGCATGAATTCACCTTCGGAAGACATTGCCATTGAAGGCCTTGAAGAATCGAAGAAAGGAAGGAAAATGAAGAAATTGCATTTCCGGCGACTTTTCCGGCAAACCACCACCACAAGAGGCGGCAGCACCCCCGAACCACCACCGGAGCACCACCACAGCAGGAGAGAGTCTCCTACACCAGCTGCACACATGTGCATGGCTGATGACATGTCCACTAGTTCCCCCACTCACCCACAAATCCCTCCACTTCACCTTTCTTTTCCATTTCTTTTCCCTCCACTCACCTTTGTTTACTCCCTCCACTAGAAACCACTTTGGAGGCTGTTGAGACCAACCAGACCTTGTTCTCACTCAGTTACTCACGTTCAGAAAAACCCTAGAGAGAAACATCCCATTTTCTCTCGGCAAAGCTTGCTGAAACACACACAGACGCACCAAGCGCCCGGACGCCGATACCATCCGCCCGGACGCCCAATACGTCTGCCGTTTTTGTTCTTCCATTTTCACCACCTTCCACCACCCATCTCACTTCCATCCCTTCACGAAATATCTTCCACACATCCCAAACACTACAACCATACACTTTCCACCACCATTCCATAGAGTTACCTTCACCACAAGTTGCCATCCATTGAGACATCAAGAGTTGGGAAGCTTGGAGATAAGTTGGAGCTTGTAGAGGAAGAGGGGAGTTCAAGGAGGCTTGCTACATACTTGGAGTCACCAAGGAGCTGCTGGCCATCGACATCTTGAGCATTTTCTCAACTTCTTCACTCTAACTTTGAACTTATGCTTTCTTATTTGAGATTATTGATGTATATGACAATGAGTTGTGAGTAGTTCATTAGATTGGGGGCTAGGGTTGTGTGCTCTAGCCCATGATGATGTTTTGATGATTTCTCTTGAGTATGCATGATGAATTCGTTTCTGGATATGTTCATTGGTTAAATGCGGTTTTGTTTGATGCATGTTTATGAATCTAATTAGTTCTCAAGCATGTGTTCAACTTAACTTAATGTTAGGATTCTATGTTAATTACATTTTATCCTATGTGTTTGCAATGAGCATGATGAGTTTATGTCAATGGACTGAGTTTGTTTGAATCTTGATTCTTGAATCTCTATGCCTAGGAAGTTTGTTTGAGACCCTAACAAGGCTTGGATGAATAGACTAGGAGTATTTGTGACCCTAATAGGGCACAAAATAGGCCTAGAAGAATCAATCCTAGAACCATAACATGGCTAGGATAGGGGTTTGATCCTTAGTGAATTCATTGTTGCATGTTCTTGAGAGTTGTCATACATTTGATTGGGGTAGAGTGAACCCGAAACCCCAATCGTTTCCATCCATTTGATCACACAGCAATCATACATTTGTTGGGCTTGTCACCTCAACAACACACAAAGCTATCAACACATTCACTTGTGTTCTTGTCACCACAATTTCACTTAGATTAGATTGGTTACTTAGCTACTGTCCTTGTCACTTCAAGTCACTGTTCTGGTCCTTGTCACTCAAGAGTGACACCCCTTTGATCACTACACTTGCATGTTGCACATACTCCACATCTAAGTACATAATCCATCTCTAATCACACCACTTCTAGTGTATTGTATACCTTGTTTGCATTTGTTCACCAAGTAGGGATCTTGGGCCTTCCAATCCCTTGGGTACGACAACCCCTGGTCACAATTTACCATCCACTACACTTTGACGGCGATACTCAAAACCAACCCGAACTTATCGTTAAGTCACAGCAATTTTTCCATTTTGACCATTTCTAGAGCCATCAATATTTAGTTTCATTGTGCCTTGTGGAGGCTTTTTCCAGGCAAGTAGATTCAGGCAATAGTTGTTCTGATTTTGGGCAGAAATTCGAGCAGAGGACCACTCCTTGATTGCAGTATCAATAATCAAGAGAGGCCTGTAGGGATTATGAAAACTAGGATCAAAAATTCTTTTGTTCCTCCATTTCCAAATATACCAGCAGGTGAAGACAAACACATCGCACCATCTGGTATTGTTTGCACACAAATGGGTGCACCGGGTGCCCTGCAAATTAGCAGTAAGCCAACCAATCCAAGGCATCTGAGATATATTGTTAACAGCAGCAGGCTTTTGAAGGCAGCTCCAAATACCTTTAGAGAAGATGCAGTCTCTAAAAAGGTGAACCAAGGTTTCCTTATCCGAATTGCAAGTAAAGCAAGAGTCATCCATAGTGAGATTTCTTTTCATTCGCTGGGTATTTGTGAGGATTTTACCATGGGCTACAGTCCAGATGAAGGTTTTGAGTTTGGGGGGAATGTCAAGCTTCCAAATTATCTTCCATGGAGAGTGGTTGAGATCAGAAAAATTAAAGAAAGAGTTGAAAGCAGATTTAACGCTGAAGATGCCATTTGAAGTATTCCCCCATATCTGAGTGTCTGGATCACAACCATCAAAACCAGGAGGGATGCATAGAATTTGCTGAACAATATTGTCAGGAAGAGATTCAGCAAGAAGGTGAATATTCCAGCCATGTTGATCCCAAAAATCACAAACTTTGGTACATGGCTCAATGACGGCAGTTGAGAGAGCATGATCACAACGAGGATGAGGGAGAAGCCATAGATCAGTCCAGAAACAAACTCTTGTTCCATTCCCAATTCTCCATGTGAGATTTTTCCGTAGTAAGATAGCCCCATGGGAAATGCTTCTCCAAGTACTAGAGCAGTTTGGAGGAGGTTTGTAATTAACAAGAGGTTAAGCTATCATTTTGGAGGTATTTAGCTTTATAAATACAACTCCATAAACCAGGATCATTTTGAGAAATCCTCCAACTAGCCTTGGCGAGCATTGACTGATTCATATCCGAGGTTTTTTTGATCCCCAAACCACCAAGAGGTTTTGGTTGACAGACCGTGTCCCAATTCACCAGGTGAATTTTTTTTTGCTCTTCAATATCTCCCCAAAGGAAATTTCGATTCAATTTGTCAATATCCTGACAAATGCTCATAGGAAGCTTCACTGTCTGCATAGAATAGACTGGAATAGAAGCAGTAACAGAATTAATCAGGGTTAATCTGCCAGCCATGCTTAGAGTTTTACTCTTCCAGCTTGACAATCTACTTTGAATTTTATCCAGAAGACTAGCATAAGTATGCTTATTAATTCTTGAATGGACAAGAGGCATGCCCAAATACTTCCCAAGATCATTGGTTAGAGGAGACCTACAAATTAAACTAATGGCATTGGCATCACATCTTCTAGTATTAGGGGAGCAGTAGATCAAGGATTTTTCATAGCTGACTGATTGCCCAGATAAAGCACAGAAATGGTCAAGACAGTCTTTAAGAGTGTGGGCCTAATGATGAGTGGCTTCAGCAAATAGCATAAAGTCATCGGCAAAAAATAAATGAGAAATAAAGGGACCAGATTGAGAGGCTCTTATAGGTTTCCAGTCACCAACATTCACAGCAGATTGAATCAAGTGGGAAAGCTTTTCCATGCAGAGAACAAAGATATAGGGTGAAAGGGGATCACCCTGGCGTATTCCTCGTTGAGCTTGGAAAGTAGATGTGAGTTCACCATTGAAACAAACTTGGAAACTAGTGGATGTGATACAGTGCATGATAAGCTTGACAATGGCATAAGGAAAACGAGCCTCATAGAGGACCATTTCAATGAAATGCCAGCTGAGCCGGTCATAAGCTTTAGCAAGGTCAACCTTCCAAGCAAAGAAACCTTTCTTGCCTTGAGATCTCCTAAATTTATGCAGAACTTCTTGGGCAATCATAACATTATCAGAAATCTGTCTTCCCGGGACATAGCTAACTTGGTTTGGACTGATTAGGTGTTGCATAAGAGGTCTAATTCTAGCAACAATCACTTTGGAGATAACCTTATACACAGTGGTACACAGGCTTATGGGCCTAAACTGCCCCATATTTTGGGGACCAGGAACTTTAGGGATAAGAGTGATAAGCGTGTGATTGAGACCTTCCGGGATAATACCAGAACAAAAAGCAGTGTACACAATGTTTCTGCCGTTTCCCGATGGCTCGGGAGGAACGGGTCAGAGACCTTCGGTAGCCACAATCACACACAAAGGACATAGAGACAAGATTTATAGTGGTTCACCTGGCTCAATGCGAGTCCTAGGCTACGTCCACTGTAGGAGTTTCCACTATGGTGAGTAATCATTACAAGTGTTTGGCCGGTACCGAGGGGGGTACCGGTAAGGTACTTAGTCCTGAGAGGGTCCTTGGTACCGAGAGGTACTCGAGGTACCGGTAAGACACTTAGTACCGAGAGGGTACTTGGTACCGAGAGGGACTCGAGGTACCGGTAAGATACTTAGTACCGAGAGGGTACTTGGTACCGAGATGGACTCAAGGTACCGAGAGTTTGACTCCCAATGTAGAGGCTAAAGTCAGCGTCCCCTCTAGGTGAGGGAGGAGTCCCTTTTATAAGTAAGGGATCTCCTCCCCTCTTACATTTCTCCAATGTGGGAGTCAAAGTCCCTTGTGATATTCTATGGTGGGGAGCTCCCTTATAGATGTGGGGCTCCCCCACCTTACATTTGCCTATCATTCCTTGTCTTCCTCTAGCTTGACCATGACATACACCGCGTCGGTGATATGGTAGCAACAGAAGCCCCCCAAGTCCTTAGTTAAGGAGTCTTCTTCTCCAAGGAGGGTTCTTGACTGGGGACTTAATCCAAATAATGGTCAAGCTGGACGCCAGGCATGGGGGTACCAGCAAGGGTACTGACCAAGGAGGTACCGAGAGGTACTGAGGGGTGATCCGAGGAGGTACCGAGCAGGCAGGTACCAAGTATAGGGCCTCGAAGTACCGAGCAAGAGTTGCTGAACCGAGCATGGAGCTTCGACGTACCGAGCAAGAGTTGTTGAACCTGTCAAAGAATAAAGTAAATAGTTTGTGAAATGTGCAAGGCAATGCTCGTGAAGCATGTGTGAACATATGGAGCTTGTCCCTGTATCCATGCATAAAAGGAAGAAGTTGTTCGAAGTCGCGAGTTAGATGGAGCAAGAGCAAGTATGGTCGTATACGAGCTGTCGGAGGCTTTGCCATGGGCATGTGTGCCTGGACTTACTACAAGCCGGTTCAGGGACCGAAGGCATGTGAGGGCTTACTGTTGCCTCACATGTCTAGCCTGGAGTCGTTTGTGGCCGAAGCATGTCTGTACACCATCTAATCGGACTCTAGCAACAAGCTTCCCTGTTACACACAGATATCATCATGCAAGTATAGTGCTCATAGGTACAAGGGTACCGAGCTGCCGTGGTATCGGTAGGTACCGGCAGGATTGCTACCATGGTACCGGTAGGTACTGGTAGGATTGCTACCGAGCTGAGTGATCAGCATTGCCAAATGGGTGCGGACAGATATGGACAAAGTATTAATATGCATGAGTATGAGTGCAAATAATTGTAATCGCTTATACATATGGGCATATACCGAGGGACATATCGAGGCAACATGTAGGGACATATGCCGAGTGACATATCGAGGCATATACCGAGGCAACAAATTACTCAAAAGACTCATGCAAATAATTAATCAATGTCCATAGTCATGACCAATGCATGGCAATAATAATATATCAAGGTACTGCTGGGTACCGATTTGTTCATAGCACATAGTAGTGCATAAAGAGTATGGACTCTAACAATTAAGGGTGTTGCAAAACCGTTATAATTAAATAAAGATAAGGAGACTTATCTTGGTGTGAGCTGCTGCAAGTATATACTTCGGAGGTACCGAGACAAATTGGTGGTACCGGTCACATGCATGATCATAGACTTGACACTACCGGTGAGTGAAGTCACCTCACTGTATTGGAGTGTAGAGGTACCGGTCATTGAAGAGGTGTACCGACATGTTTTTATTTGGCGCCGCTCTCGGCACTTGGTTTGATTTTGTTGGTCCGCTACGCTTGTGGTGATAGGCTCCGGATAGATAGATTGAAATAGGAAGGAACCGACAAGACTTTTTGTTCGGGTTCCCACAGACGGCGCCAAATGTTTCTGCCGTTTCCCGATGGCTCGGGAGGAACGGGTCAGAGACCTTCGGTAGCCACAATCACACACAAAGGACATAGAGACAAGATTTATAGTGGTTCACCTGGCTCAATGCGAGTCCTAGGCTACGTCCACTGTAGGAGTTTCCACTATGGTGAGTAATCATTACAAGTGTTTGGCCGGTACCGAGGGGGGTACCGGTAAGGTACTTAGTCCTGAGAGGGTCCTTGGTACCGAGAGGTACTCGAGGTACCGGTAAGACACTTAGTACCGAGAGGGTACTTGGTACCGAGAGGGACTCGAGGTACCGGTAAGATACTTAGTACCGAGAGGGTACTTGGTACCGAGATGGACTCAAGGTACCGAGAGTTTGACTCCCAATGTAGAGGCTAAAGTCAGCGTCCCCCTCTAGGTGAGGGAGGAGTCCCTTTTATAAGTAAGGGATCTCCTCCCCTCTTACATTTCTCCAATGTGGGAGTCAAAGTCCCTTGTGATATTCTATGGTGGGGAGCTCCCTTATAGATGTGGGGCTCCCCCACCTTACATTTGCCTATCATTCCTTGTCTTCCTCTAGCTTGACCATGACATACACCGCGTCGGTGATATGGTAGCAACACACAATGTGGTGGATTTCAGAAGCATAAATGTTCCAGTGCTTGTGATAGAAAACAGCAGGGAAACCATCATATCCAGGAGATTTGAGGCCGCCAATGTTGAACATCGCATTTTTAACTTCAAGCATGCTGACAGGAGCACATATTTTCTCAATATCTGCCGGCTCCATACGAGGAAAAAACCGAGGGATATTAAACATGGAGTCTTCCAGGGAGTTGTGAGAAAACAGATTGGAGAAGAAATTAACAGCAATATTCATCATATTTGTACTATCATCGTACCAATGGCCATGGGAGTCGAACAAACCTTCGATTTTATTCCGTTTTCTTCTGACCAAGGTGGTGAGATGAAAATACTTGGTGTTTTTGTCACCATCATGAAGCCATTTATCCCTGGATTTTTGTCTCCAGAATAAATTTTCTTGATCCCTTATAGTCTCATACTCTTTGATCAAGGTTGCCTCCAATTGCATGAGGAACGGATTCTCATGGAGATCACTACATTTTTGGATTCCTCCGATTCTTGCAAGCAGAATTTGTTTCTTATGAAAGATGTTGCCAAAAACAGTCATATTCCATTGTTTATGAGAAGTAGCAAGAGAAAGAGTTTTGTTGAGGAAGTTACCCGAAGATGAGTTCCAATTATCAGCAACAAAACTGGAGAAATCAGCATGAGAAAGCCACATAGCTTGGAAACGAAAAGGTTGATTCCTTCTGTTGATGACAAAATTTGAGTGTAGTTGCAGCAGGATGGGGCAATGATCGGAGGAAAGTCTAGGAAGGTGCTTGATAAAAGCTTCAGGAAAGAGAGTTCTCCATGCACTATGGCAAAATCCACGGTCAAGCCGTTCTTTAATTCTGTTGTTTGTCCAAGTGAAGCGTGAGCCCTTAAAACCAAGATCAATTAGAGCATTTCTTTCAACCCATCTTTTAAGGCCACCAAATCTTCCTGAAAGAGAGCCAAAGCTTTTATCAACAGCAGCAACAAGTTCATTGTAGTCACCAATAAGAATCCACGGGAAGCGATGCATGGAGAAAAGATTTTCAAGGTAGCACCAGAGATTATTCCGAAGAGAGTAGTTAGGACTTGCATATAAAACGATGAGGATCCAAGTAGCAAGACCAGGTATAGTAACTTTGAGAGATATGGCTTGGAATGCAGCATCTAGAACATCGACAGTGAATTTATTATTATTCCAAAGTAGCCAGAGTCCACCCGAAAAACCATTAGCTTCAATAATTTTGTAATCAGTGAGGCCTAGCTTCATAAGGGTGTCACTAGCCTTACAGAACTGGACTTTAGGCTCACAGATAGCCAGAATATCAATCTTGTTCAATTTAACCATATCAGCAACAGCAGCTTTAAATCTATCATTACCAGCACCCCTGGCATTCCAGAAAATTGCTTTAATCATTAAAATCAATTGAGGAAAAGTTGGGGAGACCCAAATAGTCATGCATCTACCATGTCCTCCATATTGGAGGGTAGAGTAGAAATCTCCATTTTATTGTTACTAGGACAATCTTCACCAATTTTTCTGCCAACAAAGTCAGAATAAACCTGACTATTGTAGGGTTCAGTAACCTCCATCATAATCTCAGGGGAGTTCTCAGCAATAGAATTCTCCGGAGGGCAGTGTCCAAAAATGGCAGAGTTCTTAATAATGAGGGAAGAGTTCGTACCATTCTTTAGGGCTTTGCTGTGACGGACCAGGTCGACTTAATTTTTAATGAGTTAATTATATATGTGGCTAATTGGTTAGATTTTGAGATATTGGTCGTACTTTTAGGGGGGCATCGTTCAAAATTTGGCTAAACTTCCTTTTCGAAAATTGTAGACACGAAGTATACGTAAATCGGAGTTCGTATGGAAACGTTATGGTCAGCGGAAGTGGGGTTACTGTTTTGGGGGAGATTTTATATAGGGGCATTCTGGACATCTCCGGTTCCTTTCAGAACCCTAGCCTCTCTCTCTCCTCTCCCCCGCGCGCAATCTCTCTCTCTCTCTCTCTCTCTCTCTCTCTCTCTCTCTCTCTCTCTCTCTCTCTCTCTCTCTCTCTCTCTCCCCCCTCGACGCTTTCGCGGCTCACCTTTGTCGGCCGATAACTCACCGATTCGGCCATCTCACGGCAGGAAACTTGTCCCAAAACACTCACCAAACTACCACCTACAATCCTATACCCACCATCTAGATCGAATCGAAGTGTGGGAGGAGAAAATTCAACCCGAAACCACCCCGAAAATCGCCGAAACCCCCGAACTTCCCGACGTTCCCGGTGGCGATTCCGGCCACCTCAGCCGTGAATCCTTACTGGGTTTTGAAGCTCTTTCTCACACGAACACATAGCCACCGATATTAGCCCGGATGGTGGCAGGACGGCGGCGAATCGAACGAGAGAATTCCGACAACCCGCGCGGCTTTCGAGGCGATTTTCGACGACTTCTGTCCGGAATTGGACTTGGTCACAGGTATAAAAGTGTCTCCTTGTGTTGTGATGAACATGCCTGTAAAATTTGGTGACCATCGGAGATGGTCGGAACCGGTGGCGCGTGGGACCCACGCGCAGCCACTTTAGGCGGCGCGTCCAGCCTCCATTTGAGGTGTACTTTGGTTCGTTAGCTTGCATTTGTCATTACGAACATGTTGGTAAATGGTTTGTAGGAAGTTATCAAAGTTTGGGACTTAATTTGATTGTTTTCAGGTTAATTTTTGTAGGTGATACAATTCATATTAATTTGTGACCGTTGGATGGCAACCAAATTTGGCAGGGACGTTAAGATAATTAATTGGAGCATGTTGGACGGTTGGATTATGAAAATTTGATAAATTGGTTAATTAGAGAATAATTATGTTTTATGGGTTCGATAAATAATTAACGTTCGTTCGATTTATTGAACCACGACAATCCGACAGTTGGATATGTTGCCGAATATTGTGGATAATTGAAGATGTCAAAGAAAAATTTTTGAGGAGTTCGGATTTCAAAAATTTGTCAATGGGTTTGGGGAACGAGATTTCCGGATGGAAACCCTACTCGAATTAATTGGTTGTTTTTCTAATTGTTACTCGGTCATCGAATTAATCGTTTGGTGTTTGGTGATACGTTTTATTTAGGAGGATGAGTTGAGCCATCGATCGAGGGGAGTTGTGCCACGCAGGAGGGATATTCAGAAATATGTGAGTGAACTTTTGTTTTTAAATTAAATGTGCATGCAAATCTCGAATTTCAAAATAATTATTCCCTTAAATTTTAATATGGGTTTTCATATTTGATTTATGATCTTAAGTCTCAAGCATGGATTTCGATCCTCATATTTCGTTTCTTAAGGTTATTAGAATTACTATTTGTGCCCATTTTTATATTTTTAAAATATTGACTCGAGACTTGGCCTATGAATCCTTGCGAGTAATTTATTTTTCATGATGAAATTTATGATTCATTATTCGAGAATTATTTTGTATGTTGACATAAATGGTTAAAAATCTGTGTTTTATGTTTATATATCTCGAGCATGACTTTATCCATCCGCATCCGCTTGTAATACCAGATTTTATATATTCTAGTTCTACGGCCTTATTATCCTTCTCGGATTTTCTTGAGGCTCGAGATAATGCTTTACGAGCATTTGAGACTTTCTATTCTTTGAGAATATGTGTGGGGGAAATGTATTATTCGAGGCTTAATAGTTTTAATTGGATATTCGAGGAATTGTTATTTTTCTTTCCGAGCTATTTCCCTTTGTGTTGAGTTTCGTATTAAGCCTCAGTCTTTTATGTTTTTATTTTGGGGAGAGTTTTCTATGTTTTTCTATGAGAGGTTTCGGTGATTTACCCTAGTTGGGATTTGACCACCATACTCTTACCCGTAGCTGCATGCATGCTCATTTTTCTCCGCCTTCGTGGCGAGGGGACAAGTGTCTTTGTTGCCCCTTCGTCTTTGTGATGAAGTGATGTCTTGTATCTTGTGATAACCTCACCGGTGCCAAGTGTTCGTTTCGCCTCTGTGGCGAGCGAATACGTACGGGAGATAGGGAGACGTTGATTGTTAGTATGGTGAGATTACCTCTCCTCCCCACCATTTTTCCAACGTTTTTAGCGGTTGAAAATTCACAATTTTCGACTTTTTATTTTAAATATTTGTGCATGCACACTATTTTTTAATAAGAGAAATTTGGAAAGTCATAAATATTAATTTTTGATAATATTGTTATTTTTGTCCACTTACGCTAACATTTTCTTTTCAAAGAGCTCGACTTATTTTTGTTAGCTACTGGCACTTATTTTTGTTAGCTAGTCGGTCGGACCCGACCATCAAAACGATTACTCTGAGATGGGTTTGGAGGCAGTGGGTGATCTAGCGCTACACACAATCCTGCTCAAGTTGGGAGCTGAGGAGTCGGCGAGAACAGCCTGCGTGAGCAAGCAACTGAGAGCTTCGGCCTCTGAAGATCCTCTTTGGTCTCATTTTTGTGCCAAAGAGCTCGACCTCTCACAACCCGTCGATCCTCATGGCAACCTTGCCCCTTCTTTCAAGGTACTCAATTTTTCTATATTCATACAATACAATTTCTAACTTGACGTCCTTTATTTGGTTCTATATCAGAATATGTGATCATGTTCAGTTAAAAAATTTGTAGAAATTTAGGTTTGGGTTATGGGTTTGTTTCTCATTTCTGCATCTTGGGTTCTAATTTGGTTTCTTTAAGTTGTCCAGGCTTGTAATTCTTCCATTTTTCTTTTCGGTCTATAATTTGTGGATATGCGATGAAAGATTTTTTTTTTCCTTGGGCATATCATCTTTACTGACGGATTGGTTGGGATCAAGGCCCCTTATTATTAATTTACTATTGGCTATCCTATGTGTTTGATGCCCTGGAGTAGACTCTGGCCTCGTTAAAATACTGGGCGCTTTCATATGCCCCATTTCTTTTTTTCTCTTCTTTTCTTTTTTCGGTTACTATTTTATCCACTTGTTGATTCCAAATAGAAATCAGTCATTAAGTGGCATTGTTTCTTAGGCGTCAAGGGTTATAATGGGCCGCCTGAGTGCTTATAACATCCTTTTTTTGATCTTATATCTGATTAAATTTGTATGCACTTCATGTAGTCAACACCTTTGTTTTGTTGTTTGTGTACATATGTATATAGGTCAATATATGTTCAAAACTCATGTCATGACATCAGCTATGGTTTGATTTCCAAGAAACTGGTCCTTCATAGAGGATTGTGGCAATTGAGGTTTCATCTTGCTTTAAGTTAATGGGATTAATGCCCTTTTGACTTGGTTATATCTTAATATATGTCCATTGTTATTATTTTGTACTAACATCCCTTGTCCCTTCAGGCAAGTTATCAATTATGGCGGGAATCTTTTAATATGTATCCTTGGTCCCTTGTAAAGCGAGTCAAAAGATGTTGGGAGAAACTTAGAAACTGGCTGATTGTTAATTTTCCAGAGGCTGAGTCTACACTTAATAAGGGTGCATCAGAAGCTGATATTCAAGAGTTGGAGAATATATTGAGAGTAAAACTTCCTCTCCCAATGAGGATTCTCTATCGTTTTCATGATGGTCAAGATTTAGAGGACAACAGTTTTCCAAGTAGCCTAAATGGGAGTTCATTGGGCCTTATTGGTGGTTATTCTTTTTATGACCACATGGTAATCGTCTCTTTGTTGCCTTTATGTGAGATAGTCTTAGAAACAAAGGAGATCATACGAAAGCTAGGTTTTTCAGGAACACCAGAGTATATTGTTGTGGCAGCTTCTACATATCGTGAAAAGTTTTTTTTCCTGAACTGTACAAGTGGTCAACTTTATGTTGGTACGGGCAACCTTCTATCTGATGGTGAAATGCTTCCTTGTGTACCAAATGAATTGGTGAATTCAGTTCATGATTACAATGGTGATCAACAACAGGATGCCCTGCTGCTTTGGTTAGAAGAACATAGTCGGCGTTTAGAAAATGGAATTATTAAACTCCGGGAAGAAGAAAATATGAGAGGCATCAGTCAGTTTCCAGAGGAATCACCTCTCTGTTCCACTGCCATAACAAGTGGCGTAAAGGTGGGAAGTTCTGTTAGTTTGTGCATGTCTTTGCAATATAGTTTCCTTCTTGTTTTTCTTTTGTGCCCAGTGGAAGATAGGTATATATGGAAAGCAAACCAGTGTTTGATGAATAGTGGAGTCAACAGATTATATCTTGTTGGCATGGTAATCACCTGCTCATAGTTTGTAAAACAACTTGGTTCGAATCATGAAACTCATAGTTGATCTGTAGTTACTTTTTTCCTCTAAACAGCAGGTGGTGGTGTCATTTTTTTTATTAAGTAATACTTGACTTAGGCATCACTTTGTTAGACATGAGTACCAGGCAAGTTGGATCCTATCTATTGGTTACTTGCAACATCCCTCCAACTTCAATTAATGGGTGATATAAAATCTTAAACTTGTTAGACATGATATGCTACATTACATTTATAGTTCTTGTTCTTGAACTCTGTTCGTCCTACAAGGTCTGATTCCTCCAAATAATTTTTTTCATAGTTATGCTGAATGCAATTACAAAAGTGACTACTATCAACATGTTTATTGTTATCTAAATATGATCCTATGTGATTTTTAACTCAGGTTCGTGCTTCTTCGGTGTTTGTCCCAGAGTTTGCTGACCTTCAACATACCACTCAGAAGTACTATTTTTCTTATTCTATCCGCATGTCACTTATGCCTGAAGGATGCAGCCTTAATGGAATGACATTCGACTCTTGCCAACTGCTTTCGAGGCACTGGGTCATTTGTGCTAATGATGTTGTGGTAGGTGATGTTAATGCAGAGGCTGTTATAGGAAAGGTATGATTTCACCTTGTCAATTGCATTTACTGTCCAATTCTTCCAAAATCTATTTAGATTTGACGATCTTACATCTTTTTCTGTAGTAGATAACATGTGAATTATCATGATCTTCTGATGAAGGGATTTATAAAGACATGACCCTAGAAACATATTTCATATGACATATTTTATAACAATATTTTGATATTGATGCAACAGCTACAACTTTGTTAGAAAAGAAATACCCTCTTGGGAAGCTTAAGACTAAGCCTAGCCCTTTTTGGTTCAAAGTGAAGTTTTCGTGGTAGCTTATGAGTCTAAATTGGTAATTGTAATAAATAAATAAACCAAGAGTCATTTTCAGTTTTATGAAGAGTATTTGTATAAGTCTAGTGCTCTTTTTTTTTTTTTTTTTTCAGAAAGAAACTGAGCTTTTATTGGGAGCAAAAATCCATAGAACTTTGAGTACAATAAGTCTTCAAAAATCTCATGACTAACAGGAACAATAGAAACTACAAGAAAAAACCAAAGCTATTAAGACACTACTGCTTTCCAATCTAACATTAAGACTGAAAGGGAGTAGTTTCTAAACTCGGGGGTAACCGATGCCCAAAGGGCAGACCAGAAACAAATTCAATCCCGAAGTACTTCTACACTGAACCTAGGAAGATCATAAAAAAGTCTCATGTTTTGCTCTATCCAAATAGCCCAAAAAAACAGCAAACATTCTACAGCTCTAGAGGGTTTTCGCCTTCTTGCCTTTTCCACAATAATTGAAACGATTACTTAACCAATCTTAACACCTTTTAGGAATGACCCAGTTTACACCAACTCTTTCAAAAATCTCCACCAGATTTAAATAGAAAATGGAAAATGAAGGAATAAATGATCAACACTCTCTTCCCCAGCCTTCCAAAATGGTGCCTTGGTATCTCTTCTCCTTCCCTATTCTCTCGTCTCCTCCATTCGCTATCTATAACCTTATTTCGTGAATGCCCCATCAGCTATAGACCCTCTCTTTCTTCTTAAAATCTTCAATTTCTTATAAGATTCCACGTTTCCTTGCCCACCATAACCATAATCTCACTATCCATTTGCTTGTTCTACACCATTGTCCAAAGAAAACTGCTTATTTTATTGATTGGAATTTCTTTGCCAATTTTATTGTTATTTAGAAATTGATAGTCAGAATCTGTAGGCCAATGGATGCATTCTCCAATAATAAAAGTATGTTTCTCATCTAAAAAAATGGAAAATAAAAGATTGTCCAAAATAAGCTTACCATACAATTCCTTTGATAATCTTGTTTTTGTCGTTAGAGGTTATGAAATTAAGTTGTATTTGTTAGCTAAAAGCCTAATATGTGTACCAAACATTTTGTTTGAGGCTGAATTTGGTTATACTAGGATTATAAGTTCCGGGCATAGGTACTGTTTCCTGGTAAATTTTATGGATGAGTGAGTATTCACATGCAGAAAAAAAAATGATGCTGAATATCAAAGATATTTGATGTTATTTATATGTGGACTGTCAGCCACAGGTTCCGAGTCCAAGTTCTATATGTACAACTACTACCTTGTTAGCATTTTAGGAAAACCAAAGTTGTGGTCTTTTGTTATTGGCACGAGACATTATAACAATCTAGACTTGTGTTGTCTTTTGTTGTCGGCTAAAAGCTTATGGGCCCAGTTTAAAATCCTTTCTAAGACCGCATGCATCAGTAATTGGGTCAAAACAATTGTCTTAAATTTTAATTCCCACTTCAATGACAATAGTTGTGTTCTCCTGGTAGTCACGGAGCAGGAAAACATTGGTCAATCACCCTTGGTGGAAAGATATAGTTTTAATTTTGATAAAATTCTCGGGTGGATGAAGGGGATTTGGATCCTCTGCTATAAATTGGGGTGCAGATAAAACATTGGTCAATCACCCTTGTGAAGCTGCCACGTCATCTTATCACCATCCAACGGTAAAAAAGAAAAAAGCTCCAAATGCTCAATTTACCCATGAAAGTACTAGATTTTATCAATGGTGTCCTTCGCCTGCAAATCCATGCTTTCGAACTTTGCCCATGAAAAATCAAAATCACTTTCCCTGCAATAAAAATTCACGCCTTTGAATTTTTATTGAAAAGTTTCTCCAATAAAAATCTGGTTTGTATTATTAATCAAAATCTTTATTACATTAAGCTTTGGTGAATAAGAAGACAAATAAAGTGTTCATTTGTGTTGACAAGTTATTTACAGAGGAAGAAAGGATGAGCTGGGAGGAATAGGATCTGCTGTTTCTATATGGATGGTGATCTTGAACGTTTTTGTTTTTAATCGTTGTATGGTGCTAGAATGACGTTGCAGCTTCACAACAAAAGCCAAGCCGATCCTAGCATCTCATTTTATATCAAAGAATCCAAGTTCGGATGAAGGAACTTTAGAAAATCCTAGGGCTTTCTATGCACCTAACTAAAACACAAAACTGCTTTCACTAGATTGGGACAAGGTTAACTTTTGGGCAGCACTTGGGGCATCCATCTCACCAGATTTCAATGACATACCTCTATCAAATATTATCTTGGATTAGAAAGCTGCAGTATAACTATGCTTTCTTATTTTGTCAATGGATATTGTAGTCCACTCTATTGTAAGTTTCTGTAAATCAAATTTCACGTTTCTTCTAAAAAAAGAACAAAAGATTTTCTAATCTCTGTGTAAGTATTAAAACTTCTACTACGTGTAGTGTAAAACTGTGCAAAGGAAGAGAATATATTTCTTTCAGAATTATGATCTTCTTTATGTGGTTGTAGTTCCCTCTTTTGCGTCCAGGTGAGAAAGAATTTGTATATGAGAGTTGCACGCCTCTACCATCTTCTTCAGGTTCTATTGAAGGTTCTTTTGTGTTTGTCCCGGGCAGGTACACGATTTAAACCCATTAGAATGTTTGTTTCTTTTATAATGAGAATGATTATTGCATATATACATACTATATTATAGTATAATTACTTTTACTTTTCTTCCTAAATAAATTTGGTGCAACCCAATTGTCAAAAATAAAAATAAAATTTTGTGAAACCCAAAAGCATCTTGCTATTACCTTGTAACAAGGGGTTCTCCATAGGAACGGTTTCATTCTGTTTGAATTTTTAGAAAATAGAAGTGATTGTTTGACTACTATCGGGCTCAAGTGTCCATTGGGCTCAAGTGCACCTTGGTGGTTATGATGGGGACAATATCGGTGTTAAGATTAGGTTTATTTCAGGAGTTTGTATCGTTGAATGGGGCTATTGGGGCAATAAAGCAGCAGATTCCATCATATCAAAGTAGTAATGTTTAAGAGTGTTTCTACTTGGCTGATGTTTCAGCTCTAATCTTCAGATGAATACATAATGATGACCTTGTTCATCAAATTTTCTTGTAACAAACATACACATGCAGTTCCCATGCCTATCTGTTGAAGGGTTTACTGAACTGAAAACACTCATTCGCTTTGTTGTTTTAGGTTGGCGGACCCAAAGGGCAGCCCATTTCGAGTTCTAGCTGCACGGTTTCCCCTCCAGCTGCCAGACTACATCTTCTGATAATCAGAGTGCGCGGTTCTCATATTTTATGTGGAAACTCCATCACAGTGATCATTAAGTAGTGATACATTTCTGCTTTTGTATTTCATGTTAAATGGTATATTATAAATTCTCTGGGTTGACTTGTAGCATAGTACCTTTCTCGGCATTTTGGCTAAGATCAAGTATATTATCTGTTCTCAGTTTCGGTATGTACTTTATCTTCTAAGCTCGAATACTGAGGATATTGGCATTGGCTTCCAGGTTTATCTTTCACTTGGTTCCGAATGAGAAAAAAGGGCTTCATGTTGTAGGAAAATAGATAGGGAATGGCCAGATGGCTTGAAAGCTGACATTATTCACTCTCCTAATGTGGAGGGATCCCGAACATTGTCCTCCATTAGTAGGGGTGGCCGTGGTACGTACCGCGCTACAAACAGTACTATCGAAACTTAATTTTTTAGAAGACAATTAAATAGAAAGGCTAAAAGAACCTTACTGTGTTTAAAGTGACATGTATTATGTAGAAGTTTAAAAACTCTTTGTTTTTCGAAACTAGCCTTCAACCTGCTTTTAATTCACCTAACGGCCATTTGCCTAATGGTTACTAATTAAAGCGGGATCAATGTTGTTTCTTACACAAATTTGTTTTTTGAACAAAGCATGATAAGGAAAAATAAACACAGTTTAGTTTAATGAGTTCAAAAAGAAATAAAACAGAAAATAAATATTTTTGAGACGGTGTTTAAGGTAAATAGTTAAAGGCTGTTTAGTTATTCATAAATGCAGACTTACTTGGAATGGAAAGAAATTGAAGTCAAACAGTTGACTATGCTTCGACTCTTCGTTGGCTCTCTTACTCTCAGATTATATGTGTTCTGATTTTTGATGCCTTACAAACTGAAATTCAGGCTCTTTATATATAGAGCAAAGAACAAAAGTTAACAATAAAATAAAAGAGCAGGGTCCATGTTAGGTGGACTACTTTTGGAATCTTTTGCAAATGATGAGATGATGAGATGATGGTCTTGTCAGAAAAGAAAGGATGATGAGATGATTGATGTGAACGTAAAATACGTTCACAAAGTGCCTTTAATTACTGGATTTTGCTATTCCGAAAGCTTAAATGTTTGTTTAATGTTTGTTTTCGTGTGTTTAGGGGAAATATGAGAAAAATGCTAAATTCAACACAAAAGGTGAATTTTGGAGGTTTAGCGCATTCCGAAAATATTAAAAGTCAACCGTGACTTTTCTCTGATGACACCGGTCATCTCTCGGAAGTGGATTACAGACAGTGTACGAAGATTTCGGAAACCGTTCCGAATTCCGGCAAGTTTGTCGGCGAACCACCACATCAGACGGCGCAACCACCACACGCGGTGGTGGAACACAATTCAAACCACCATTTTATTTTCCCTAATAATTATTTTATTTATTTACTTCATTTAATTTATTTTGTTATTTTATTTCTCTTGTTTTATTTTATAAATATTTCTTTTTGTTATTTTATTTTTGTTAATTTTGTTTGTGTTTGTTTGCAGCCACGTTTATTCTCACTCCACCGCCGGCAAGCATTTACAGATCACAATTCCATTCTTGGGAGCATCTCCAGCTCCTTTTCTTTATTTTTCTCTTGGCTTCAATCACCATTCCACGATACCAGCACCATCACATGGTTTCAATTCCCTCACATGGAATCAATCAGTGCAGCTCCCATACAACATCTCCTTTCCGCACCACTTCTCTGAGATTCCTCCCACTCTCCCAATCCAGCAAATCATCCACCCATCCTTGCTGCAATCCATCATCACCAACCCTTCCACTACTTCGTTTCTTGGCTGCTTCTCCCCTTCCCATTCTCTATTTAAGCAACCCCCTGCAAGCACAAAATCACAATCAATCTAATTATCTTCCTTCTGTTTTCTCTTTTGCAGGTTTGAGAGCTCTCGGCGTCCCTCTGTCCACAGATCACGGCACCTCCATGACCCGTGCCCATCACATGCCGTCATCCTCAATCAGACGCTTCTGCCAGGCCGCCACCGACCGTCGTCTCTTTGCTATCCCGGCGCCGTTTCCCTCCAGCCAAGACCGGCGAACCCGCCGACGCCGTGCTCATTCTCAAAGCCGCACCGCACCAGTCCGGTGCCTCCTCACCATGACGGCATCGCTGCCACCGTATCTCGCCCGGAACCCGCGTTCTCTGCCGTCGTTCCTAGCTGCTCCCGGCGTCGATTTCATCCGAACCCAATACCGTGCCGCCACGAAGCCACCAATTCCAGTGCCGTGACTCCCGCCAAACCACCGTCGACCTCCCGCGCCATCTACGGATCCGCGCGTCCACCCCCGCAGTCCTCCGACCGGCGACCGCATCTCCCTTGCCGTGCTTCACCGGTGACCCAAGCACCTTCTCTCTCTCTGTACTCAAAGATCGATTAGAATGAGAGAGGAGATTGATTAGAATGAAAAAGAGAAGTTCTGCACGGGTAATGAAGAAGAGAGGAAAAGCAGAGTTGAAAAAGTCAACACTGAAGGCAAAATTCTCGGTCAAAACTGAAGCAAGGAAAGTCAAATTTGACTTTGTCAAATTTGGGCTGTTTACTATCTACACCCCAAGGCCCAATGCCCAATTGCTCTCTGCACCCGCCACATCCAAATACCGTTTAGTTCCGATTTTAATAGCTGAGTCTGCCACCTTCGCCTGCCAGACAGTGTCCATTTTCATGGACACAACAGTAACATTTTTCCCAAACTCGTTTATTTATTATAATTTATTTTTGTTTAATTAACTATTCGTGAATAATTTTGGGAAATGTTATTGTTTGTTTATTTTCTATTTTGTGTAATAATTGTTGGATTGAAGTTGATTGATTCTCCTAGCAGCTTATGTGAATTTTGTTTGTTTGGTTTTATCTTTAATGTTAAAACTAAATAATAAGGATCACGGATAGTTGGGCGGTCCCGCTAGGTCGTGCACTTGAATTAGCAACTCTTCTTCTATGCGTTAGACATGTTTAGATTAATTACCTTTGCATGTTTAATTGTTTAGCCTGTCAGGGTGGTCTCGGGGTTAATTTTCATAGTGAGGTTTTATTTGGGAGATGTATGGTGGTCCAGCATCTTACATATGTTAGTTTCGGATTCATGGCTAGGGAGTTGGTTAATCTTCAAAACAATATTTGTGTGTGTTTTCTTGTTTTCAAAAATAATAAAAATCCAAAAATATTTCTTTTATTGTTTTCAAAAATCTCAAAAACCCCCAAAAATACTTTTGTATATAATGTATATTTTTGTAAATAGAAACAATACTGTATAGTTTATTTAATTTTGTATATATATATATTCTTTATTCTTTATACTTGTTAATAATAATTCTTTATTTAATTTAATTTATTGTGACATTAAAAAGTAAATATAACAATCTTCTGTGGGAAAAACCTTTATTTCCCATTATACTTTACAACGACAATTGTTAGGAATTTAGGTAATAATTAATGATCGCGGTAAAAAACTCTCTAATCATTTTGGCGCCGGCTCGCCGGGGATTGTTTTTACTATTGACTTTTTACTATTGACTTTTTACTATTTGTAAATAATACTTGTTAATTTTATTTATACTCACTAATTATACTTGTTGATATTTTGTTACACTTAGTAATTATACTTAGGTATCTTGAATATGGTTGATTATTTTTTGTTGTTGTAAGTTGTAACTTGAACGGATTAGGTAAGGTCCTTTTGTTAATATTGGCCTAAACCCTTCATTTTTACCGTAAGGTTATTTGAGGTTGAGGGCGGCCTTTATTAACACTTGGAGAATTGTCGAACACTTAAGTGCTTTCTCAACTGAGTAAGGGGCACATGAATGGTGTCTAGATATGATCAAGACTCTGGGTGACGGGTTTGTAAAATTGGATTCAGAGGACTTGTCCACTAAATGAATCCTGCCTCTCGCTTATCTCTTGTGATCTGGCCATTCGCCTTCTGAAAACACGGAAAGTCATTTACGTCAAGGCATTGCACCTAGGCCGTACGTCCACCTTGAGTTACCGCTTGGAATCAACTTTCATTTTTTTTCAACTATATTCAGGCAAAAGAAAATATTTTTGTGTAAATAAAATATACGTAGACATAGGAATATACGTAGACATAGGAATATACGTACACATAAAATATACTTAGACATAGGAAATTTTATTCATTCATTTGGTATAGATAATTTGTGACACATTTTTTTTAACTTTGTAAATATTTTGTTTTTATTTTGTAAATTTATTACTAACGTTTTTATTTTGTATAGGAAATAATCCGGGTTTATCGGAAATTTTACCACATACATCGGAGCATACGTTTAGGAAGTCAAGGTTGAAAAACCTTGAGGTTGATGTCTTGTTGGTGATTTTCGGTTTCCTCGGGAGTAAAAAGGTAAGTTTTCTTTTCACTCTCGTTATCTATTTGATTTAAAAAAAAAAAAAAAAAAAAAAATAGAAAATTTGTAATTGTAAATAAAAAAAAAAGAGTGCTTGTTTTTGTTTTACTGTTTTGAAATTGTTTATTTTTACTGTTTGTTTTACTTGTGGGCTTGTTTGTTGTTTATTTGTTATTGGGCCTTAGGCCCGTTTGTGTGATTGGTTAGTGTTTTAGGTTTCGAAAAAAAAAAAATTTAAAAAAAAAAATATAAAAAATATAAAAAATTTTAGCCCATTGGGCTCGTGTCATTCACGAAGCCCAAAACCCATAACCCAAGCCCATTAGTGTGTCGGGCCTGTTCGTTTTTAGGCCCAATAGTTAAGCCCACCAATAATGGGCCGGAGTTTTCTTTGCCCAGGCCCACTTTAAGGCCCGGACCATTCCGATGGCCCAGGCCCGTTTAAAGTGTCGGCAAGCGCGTGTGCTACGCGTTTTCACTGTTCACTTTACGACTTTTCGTAAAGTATTTAAAAAAATAAAAAAATAAAAAATCGAAAATCAGAAAAAAAATTTGATTGGGCCGACGCACGACTTTTGCGTCGGCCGAATTGTTTAATAAATCGTGCGCGCGTTCCACTATTCCCTTTGCGACTTTCGTCGCTCGATCCGTGATTTACGGATCTTTGTCTTCGACTTTGGACACGCGTCCGTCCATTCCGTTCCCTTCCCCTTCGATTTGCGTTAGTTCCCTTAGGTCATTTCACGCGATTTCCCTTAGTCTCTCTCTCTCTCTCTCTCGTTTTCTCTTTCGTGTTCTTCATCTGTTCTTGAGCTTTTCCCAGAAACCTCCCAATTCCCAGAAGTTATCCTCCCTTCCCAACCCAGAAATGGCCAAACGAGTGAATTCTTTCAGTGATTTGTTTCAGGCAGGTCCTTCAGGGAGTCAAATCTTTGAAGGCCTGGATGAAATAATTCCACCGAGCATGCTCAATAGCGCCGATGCTAGCATGCCGACCCAGCCACAACCACAACCGCAACCACTACCCCAAGCACCAATCCTGGTTGCTGATCCACCCGTTGAGCTGGAAGCCGCTCCTGTCTATAGGAGACTTCCGAGGTCGAAGTACAGCAAAGCTCAGAGAGATGCACTTGCGGCTTTCTTTGCGGTGTATTCTCACCCCACCAAGCCACAACGAGAACGATTTGGTCCGAAAATCGGACTTGAGGAGGACCAAGTCTATTATTGGGGGTCGAGAAATAGGAAGAAGTTCGGTATCCAGTCTTCCGAGCAGCGTATTGCCGAGCTAGAGAAAAGAAACGATCAGCTGGTGAGCAAAAACGAGGAGCTTCAAATGCAGAATCAAAGACTCGTTGATGCTCTCCACAGCGGCATTTGTCCTAATTGCGGAGGTCCTGTTCCGCACTCAGATGTGCCACGGCGAAGGCTCGAAGTTGTTCCTCAACAACAAGAGCCTATTCTTGAGTTGTCCGATGATTCGATCGATATGGACCACTTGAGACGGGATGTGCGGAGCCTCATGCCAACCCTAGTCGAGCCCCCATCCGTACCTTTGCCATCTGACACCCTTCCCGCACCTGCTCACGATCTTGTCGGAGTCCACACCGACTTGATCTCGGATATCGTCCGTAAGGCCAAGCACGAGCTCCTGCTCATGGCCACTGCCGGATTTCCTTTGTGGATAACTTCACCGACTCCCGACACTTCCATTCATCCTGAAACTCTTAACCGCGCCGAGTACTTGCGAGTGTTTCAACGTTGCGAACCAGCACCGTACTTCAAAGCCGAATCCTCGAGACACTCAGCAACCATCCACCTTCATCCGACCACCATTGTTGAGATCTTAATGGATGTTGGTCGATGGTTGCCAGTCTTCTGTAGCATGATTACAAACGCCAAGACGTTGGAGATCCTACCCTCCGACAACGCAGTAGGCTACGAGGAGCAGAAGCAAGTGATGTCGGCCGAGTTTCTGGTGCCATCTCACATCGTCTCAACTCGTGAAGTCCAGTTCGTTCGGTACTCTCAACTACAACTGGATGGAAGTTGGGTCGTCGTGGATGTCTCCGTGGATGAATTGCGTTCAAATCCAAAGCCTTCCGTGAGATCGATTTGCCGAAAACGCCCCTCCGGATGCCTCATACGTGATCTTCATAATGGATCTTCCTTAGTCACTTGGGTGGAGCACGTGGATGTACGCGAGAAGGAAATGAAGGCCAGTTTCGAACCATTTGTTCATTCAGGGTTCGCTTTTGGTGCAAAGCGTTGGATCTCAACCCTCCAACGACAAGCCGAGCGCTACATGTGCGCCACAGGTATCCACTCTTCACCCGGTGACTCGATTATTTCTCTTGAAGGAAGAAGAGGCTTGGCGGAAATGGCAAAACAGATGACGATCTGTTTCTTCAACGACATCAGCAACTCCACGTACCACCACTGGACTTGTTCGAACCGAACAAGAGACACTCGAATGGAGGTCAGGACCAACAAGCGCAGGGGTGATCCGAGCAAGCCCCCTGGAGTCAATCGTACTGCTGGTTGTTCCGTTGTTCATCTATCTCATCACACCAGGATCTTTGAGTTCCTCAAAGACGTTCAGACTAGACCAATGTGGGATAGTATGTCGATGGACAGCTCTGTACGTGTGCTAACAAACTTTACCATCGGTCTTGACCCGCGGAACCAGATTTCGGTGCTCGCCATAGATAGTCACAACGACTTCCTCATTCTTCAGGAGTGTTGCACCGATGCAACGGGGTCGTCTGTGATATACGCGCCGATCAACCATTCCATTCTCCAGTGTTTGCTATGTGGAGTTCAACCGGAGCCATTTCCGCTTATGTCTTCTGGCTTCTCCATTCTGCCAAACGTATCCGGAGCCATTCTTGACGGAACACTACTGACTATGGTGTTCCAGATCTCAGTGAGGGCTACATCAGCCAAGTCTGCCGTGGAGTCGGCAACAACCCTTGTCCAGGACACACTTCAACGGATCAGAGCCGCAGTCAATTAAGGAGCAAACGTTGGATGCAAGGCCCTGCTAGCCTTGTTTGTGACTGTTGGTGACTTGCTTCGGGAGGAGCTTCACGATCTTCAAAGGGGAGTCTTTCTGTTTCCCTTTTCATTTAGTTAATTGTTTTGTGTTTATTTCTGTTTGTGTGTTTACTTCGGTTTATTTTAGTTTGTGTGTTTTAATTCAATAATCATGCTTGAATTATTCATTTTTGTGAAATATCTGTCTAACATTGAGGACAATGTTTAATTCAAGTGTGGGGGGAAGATTTATTGAAAAGAAAAGAAAAAAAAAATTGAAAAATTTGAAAAATTCAAAAAAATAATTTACTTGTTTTTGTTTTCTACTGTAACAATATATCGACTAAATCATACTTACTCCTTTGGTAGCGTTGAACCTACCATTGCACTTAGTAAGTCACTGTGGTCACGTATTGTTACCCTAAATTGAAAAATAAAAAAATCAAAAAAAATCAAAAAATCAAAAAAATTACAAAAATATTTGCTTCTGTTTGTGTGTTTTTGTGTGTTTATTTGTGTTATGTGTGTTGTTATCTTTCCAATCCCGATGATGAATTGAGTTTAATTGTTATGATTTGGAAAATGTTGGTTATATGCTAAGGCTTTGTGTAGTTTGCTTTGGATTTAATTTGCATAACTTGTGATTGCTCGAATTTCCATGTTCACTTAACCTGTTTCGATTAATTGATTGCAATCCGAGAAGCACATTTAAACATACATTGTCATGCATACCCAGAAAATGTGAGGACTTGAGCCTATTGTATATTCACATGTATGCATATTTCATACATTTACTCGTTCTTCATGTGTGCACAATTCATGAGTTTTTGAACCTAGAACTTGCTCAGAGACCACTTGAAACATTTTGTTAATCTGTGATGAATTAGAAATGAGTAAGGCATTAGTTGAGCACCATGACCAAAGTATTCACCATCCATTTAAACACGAACTTTAGGAATCCCCTTTTGAACTGATCACTCATTAGCCGTTTCTTTTGTTCACCCATACCATCTCACCCTTGTTTTATTTGTGTTTGCAAGACGATGATAGTGACTTCTTATGTTCTTATGCTTCGGGTTTTGATTTGTATGGTAGTATACTGATGTGAACGTAAAATACGTTCATAAAGTGCTCTAAATACTTGGATGGATGCTATTCTGAAAGCTTATTTGTCGGTTTAATGTTTGTTTTCGTGTTTTCAGGGAAAATATGTGAAAAATGTTAATTTGCACATAAAAGGTGCATTTGGAGGATTTTCAGCGCATTCCGAAAATATTAAAAGTCAACCGTGACTTTTCTCTGATGACACCGGTCATCACCAGAAAGTGGATTACAGACACTGTACGAAGATTTTGGAAACCGTTCCAAATTCCGGCAATTTTGCCGGCGAACCACCACACAAGGCGGCACAACCACCACCCGCGGTGGCAAAATATAATTTCTGAAACCTCCATTTATTTCCCTTTATAAATTGTTGTTTAGTTCTATTTTTCTTTATTTAGTTTAAGTAATTATTTTTATTAATATTATTGTTATTATTTTATTTAATTAATTATTTTTATCTCTTTTTTGTTTACTTTTCTTTTGTTGACTTTTTCTTGTTTGTTTGACTTTGCAGGTTTGTTCTTCTTTCCTTGCCGGCCATACCTCCACCATAATTCAAACCGTGCATCCATCCATCCCTCTCAATGATCATACTTCAATTCATACTTCAATTCAAACTCCCTTGCAGCTGGCCTCCCACCTTCATCATTCAAATTCATCACTTCAATTTGAATTCAAAATCTCCAGCTCACTTCCACTACCATTTCCTCCTCGTCAAATACCCAGCTCCATGATCATTTCTCACAAGCCGAGGCCGGGGTTTCTTCCCATTCTTCTCCTTCTTCCCTTTCTTCTCCCCGTTCTTCTTCTTCTTCTTCTTCTTCCCTTCTGCCATTCTTTCTCTTCTTTTTCTTTTCTTTTCTTCCATTTTCTATTCTCTGCACCCAATTCTCATCACCACCACAACCTCTCCATCACCACCAACGTACCTGCAAATTCCATAATCACAGAACCAATCCACCTTCAAATCCCATCTCAAATCCAACAACCCAGAACCACAAACTTCAATTCACACAACAATCATCACCCAATCATTCACAAAGCCGTCACCTGCAAAACAATTAATCGACCATTCACAATTCAAGCAACCACCGAGCTTCTCTCTCAACACCCACGACGTCGCCGTCTTTCACCGCTGCACCTCCAAGCCGACGCCGTTCCATCGAGTTCACAAACAACCCGCACGGCACCACCGCTGTCTTCCCTTGCCGCTTGCTCGCCTCACCGTCGAGCCCAGATTTCTAATCAACCACCGCCGCTTATCTCCGCTTCCGCCATCGATTCCGATCACCTCGCCGCCGCGCCTCTAGCGCCGAGCCTCCTCTTCCCTGCCCAGAGCCCGTGCTCATCTCGACGTCGACGTCGACACCGCCGCCAGCCCAGTCCGCCCCCGGTCTCTCTTCCTCTTCGCCGCGTTGCCCGCATTCCAGTCCGGCCCAATCCTTCCGACATCCTACTTTCCGGTAACCACGTACGTTACTGCCGCACCACCTCCTCAAGGTATCTCTCTGCTTTGAGAAGAAAATAAAAGAAATAGTCCAACACGGGACTGGTCTGCAGCTAAGAAGAAAAGAACACTAAAGATGAAGAGAAGGCTTTGTTGAAAAGTCAACAAAGAAAGGGGCTGATCCGTAAAACTGTAAAAGAGAAAGAGGGGAAGGCACGGGTCAAATCAAGGAGACCGGCAGAATTTGACTTTCTCATTGGACCTATTGACCAAGCCCAAGCACAAAAGCTGCAGGCCCAAGCCCAATTGATATCTGCACCCAAACTTTCCGAGCCTTCGCCGAATTCAATGAGAAATTTCTTAAACTCATTTTATTTTTATTTGTTTAAATAATTATTGTGTGAAACTATTTGTTTAATTTCTATTTGGTTAATTTAATTTGTGTACTTTGAATATTTTCTAAATTAAATTGTGATTTACTTTATATATTTGTGAGTTAAGTTTATTTTTAGTTTAATTATTTCAATTTGTTTGTTTAGATTAATTTTTTAATTATTGTGTGTTTAGAAAAATAAGAAAAACCCTAAAAATTGTTATTCGTGTTAAGGAAATTAGATTACATTTTACTAATTAGGTTTTAGGCCTCCAATCCCCGTGGTTCGACAATCCCGAGTCTAATTTACTCATCATTATATTTTGACAACCAATCAAATGGCGCCGTTGCCGGGGATTTAGGTTTAACTTTAATCTATTAGTTTTTGTAACCAAGTTTTTAGTATTTCGTAAATTTTCTAGTTAATTTGTTATTTTAGTTTCTGTTTACATTTTTTCTTGAATTTTATAGGTGCAATTCCGATCATCCTGAACAATGGAACAGTGGAATTATACGTGGGATGAGTCTAGAAGTTTCGAACATCCGTGGTCCATTGAAAACCAATGCATTGAGCCATCACATCCTTTACTCTCGTGTCTTGAAGAAATGGCGGCTCAATTGCAAGACTCTTTAGCGGATGATGATGAACGGTGGCGTGAAACTCAAGAAAGAAGTGCAAAGATCGATCAATTGATAGAGCATTTTGTGGCCAACCGTTTATTTGAGCACGATCAAGAACTGACAAATCTGCAACCATGTGAGTTCTTTGATCCAAATCCCTTACTTGTGCATAATGGTGATTTTGATGTGCATTCATATGGGGTTGAGAGGGAAGAAAATGTACCTCTCAACCATGTTGATAATATTGTTGTGCATCATAATGTTACCATAAAGGAGGATGGGAACCGGGAGGATCAAAATGTACTCCCGGGAAATGGATTGGATGATTTTGTGTTACCAAGGAGTAACAAAGTGGTGGATAAGGAAGCCGGAGGGGAAGATTATGTACCTTCCGGAAGGCATACTACACTCAAGCCAAGACAAAAGGCTGCTGCAAAGAAGAGAAAGAAGAAGAAGGGGTTAATGACTGAAGTGTTCAATATTTTCAAGAAAGCAGACGTGAATCTTCCTCTGCTAGATCTCATCAGTCGAGTACCAGCATATGCAGAATTTGTCAAGAATATATGCATGCACAAGAAGAAATTCCTTGGTGAGGAGAAAATTGTGCTCAAGGAGGAGGCAAGTGCAATCATTCAACGAAGGGAATCACGTGGCATTCATGATCCTACGAGCTTTGTTATTGGGTGTACAATTGGTGACAAATCTTTTGATGGAGCTCTTATGGATATGTGCACGTGCATCAATATCATGCCTCTAGCAACGTTCCGGAAGCTAGCCATTGGCACCATGCAATCTACTTCAATCTCAGTGCAACTTGCAGATGAGACATTCAGAATGCCGGTGGGAATTGTGGAAGATGTGTTGGTTAGAGTCGACAAGTTCATCCTTCCAGCAGATTTTGTGATTTTGGATATGGATGAAGACCCCAAGATAGAGAGTGGATTTCCTATCATCCTTGGTAGTTCCTTTATGGCCATTGCCTGTGCAAAGATTAATGTTCAGAAAGGCACCGTGAAGCTCAAAGTTTTGGGGGAAAAAGTCAAGTTGCAAGTACTCCAGCCCACCTTTCCACTTAATGTCATCAAGGAGGTGTTTTCAGTTGATTTGGTGAAGGGGAATCAAGCAAAGAGTGAAAGGATTTTCGGTCCTTTAAATCCTCCCAAGCCTAAAGTTGAAGTTCATCCTTCTATTGTGGTTGAGAAGCAAGAGCTACCAGAGCTCTCTTATTCTGATGATGATGACATGTTTGATGAGTTTGTACACTCATATGTGCATGATGATATTGATTTTACTGCTTCTACATATGAGTCCGGGCTTGACAGTTTTAGTGTCCCTCTACCTGTTCACAAAGCTGAGGCATCATTAGCTTGTGTCCTTCCTGAATTGGACATGGATCCTCACTTCATGTGTCAACAAACTTCAAGCTTCGAACAAGTGCACAAACCTGATGAGTCTCTATCTACCCAAAGGCAAGAAGTTGTGAAGCCTACTTCCACCATTCATGAGCATGATCGAGGAATACCGCCTATACCTTATATTCCTCCACATAGGCGAGGATTATTACCTACCCCGTTCGAGTCATTCAAGATGAGAAGCCCACCATGCAGTGAGGTACAACTCGAGGCGATCCAATGCCTTAGAGAGATTGTGGGGATTGGAGGAAACAGGATGAAGACTCATGAATGTCATCCATATTTCAGCTGTTTTGGTGGTAGGCAAATGTACTTTGTACCACCTTGACCCAAGAGTGTGAGAAGACCGGCTTTGAGGTCTATAAAAAGAAGCGCTCATGAGGAGGCAACCTCACATTTGCTCTAGCTTGAAGTCTTCATAGTTGATCATCACCAAAGGTCGTGAGCTTATGGATCGCAAGGCCTCGAAGCCTTGTTTGTTGGTGATTGATGGTGATTATTTCGGAAAGCATGCACTTCAAGGGGGAGCATTTCTATCCTTTTCTATTTTATTGGTTGCATGTTTATTTTTCAGTTATTAAAAAAAAAAAAAAAAAAATTACTTTTTGTGAATAATACTTGTAGATATTTTGTTATACTTACTAACTTTATTTGTAAATAAAATTTACTTAGACATAAGAAAATTTATTTATTCATTTTGTATAGATAATTTGTGATATTTTCTAGCTTTGTAAATATTTTGTAAATATTATTACTTGTGTTTATTTTTACTGTTTATAATTTTTGTTACTGTTTTTCTTTTGTGTTTGTTGTTTGTTTGTTATCGGGCCTCATGCCCATTTAGTGTGTCGGGCCTGTTCGTTTTTAGGCCCATTAGTTAAGCCCACCAATAATGGGCCGGAGATTTCTTTGGCCCAGGCCCACTTTAAGGCCCAAGCCATTTCGATGGCCCAAGCCCGTTTAAAGTGTCGGCAACCTTTGCGCGTGCTTCACACGCGTTTTCACTGTTCACTTTACGACTTTTCGTAAAGTATTAAAAAAATAAAAATAAAAAAATAAAAAATGAAAATGAAAAAAATTCTGATTGGGCCGACGCACGACTTTTGCGTCGGCCGAATTGTTTAATAAACCGCGTGCGTGTCTACTGTAGACTTTACGACTTTCGTCGCCCGATCCACAATTTGCGGGTCTTCCGTCCGTGGCACGTGTGCGAGCGTGCGTCCGTTCCTTCCTTTCCCTTCGGTTTGCGCTAGTTTCCTTAGGTCATTTCACACGTTTTCCCTTAGTCTCTCTCACTCTCTCTCTCGTTTTCTCTCTCGTGTGTTCTTCGTGTTCTTCCGTTTTCCCGAAAACCTCCCTAATTCCCAGAAAAGTTATCCTCCCTTCCCAAACCACAAATGGCCAAAAGAGTCAATTCTTTCAGCGACTTGTTTCAGGCAGGTCCTTCAGAGAACCCAATCTTTGAAGGTCTGGCTGAAATAATTCCACCGAGCATGCTCAATAGCGCCGATGCTAGCATGCCGACCGAGCCACAACCACAACCACAACCGCAACCGCAACCACTACCCCAAGCACCAATCCTGGTTGCTGATCCACCTGTCGAGCCGGAAGCCGCTCCTGTCTATAGGAGACTTCCGAGGACAAAGTACACCAAAGCTCAGAGAGATGCACTTGCGGCTTTCTTTGCGGTGTATTCTCACCCCACGAAACCACAACGAGAAAGATTTGGTCCGAAAATCGGACTAGAGGAGGACCAAGTCTATTATTGGGGGTCGAGAAATAGGAAGAAGTTCGGTATCCGACGTCCGAGCAACGTATCGCCGAGCTAGAGAGACGAAATGATCACCGGTGAGCAAGAACGAGGAGCTTCAACTTTTGAATCAACGACTCGTCGATGCTCTCCACAGCGGCATATGTCCCACCGCGCGGAGGTCCCGTTCCGCACTCGGATGTGCCTAGGCGAAGGCTCGAAGTTGTTCCTCCACAACAAGAGCCTATTCTCGAGTTGTCCGACGATTCCATCGACATGGACCACTTGAGACGGGATGTGCGGAGCCTCATGCCTACCCTAGTCGAGCGCCCATCCATACCTTTGCCATCCGACACCCTTCCCGCACGACCTGCTCATGATCTTGTCGGAGTCCACACCGACTTGATCTCGGATATCGTCCGTAAGGCCAAAGACGAGCTCCTGCTCATGGCCACTGCCGGATTTCCTTTGTGGATAACTTCACCGACTCCCGACACGTCTATTCATCCCGAGACTCTTCATGGGGCCGAGTACTTGCGAGTGTTTCAACGAGCCGAACCTGCACCGTACTTCAAAGCCGAATCGTCGAGACACTCGGCAACCATTCATCTTTATCCGACCACCATCGTTCAGAATCTTAATGGATGTTGGTCGATGGTTGCCGCTCTTCCGTAGCATGATCACAAACGCCAAGACGTTGGAGATCCTTTCCTCCAAAGAACGAAGAAGGCTACGAGGAGCATATGCGGGTGATGTCGGCCGAGTTTCGGTGCCATCTCACATCGTCTCAACTCGTGAAGTCCAGTTTGTTCGGTACTCTCACCAACAACCGGATGGAAGTTGGGTCGTCGTGGATGTCTCCGTGGATGAATTGCGTTCCAATCCGAAGCCTTCCGTGAGATCGATTTGCCGAAAACGCCCCTCCGGATGCCCGATACGTGATCTTCATAATGGATCTTCCTTGGTCACTTGGGTGGAGCACGTGGATGTACGCGAGAAAGAGATGAAGGCCGTTTCGAACCTTTTGTTCATTCGGGGTTCGCTTTTGGTGCAAAGCGTTGGATCTCAACACTCCAACGACAAGCCGAGCGCTACATGTGCGCCACGGTATCCACTCTTCACCCGGTGACTCGATTATTTCTCTTGAAGGAAGAAGAGGACTTGCGGAAATGGCAAAACAGATGACGATCTGTTTCTTCAACGATATCGCAACTCCACGTATCACCACCGGACTTGTTCGAACCGAACAAGAGACACTCGAATGGAGGTCGGGACCAACAAGAGAAGGGGAGATCCGAGCAAGCCCCCCGGAGTCAATCGTACCGCTGGTTGTTCCGTCGTTCATCTATCTCATCACACCAGGATCTTTGAGTTCCTCAAAGACGTGCGTACAAGACCACAATGGGATAGTATGTCGATGGACAGCTCGGTACGTGTGCTAGCAAACTTTTCACCATCGGTCTTGACCCGCGGAACCAGATTTCGGTGCTCGCCATAGATAGTCACAACGACTTCCTTATTCTTCAGGAGTGTTGCACCGATGCAACGGGGTCGTCTGTGATTTACGCGCCGATCAACCATTCCATTTTCCAGTGTTTGCTATGTGGAGTTCAACCGGAGCCATTTCCGCTTATGTCTTCAGGCTTTTCCATTCTGCCAAACGTATCCGGAGCTATACTTGACGGAACACTGCTGACTATAGTGTTCCAGATCTCAGTGAAGGCTACATCGCCTAAGTCTGCCGTGGAGTCGGCAACTACCCTTGTCCAGGACACACTTCAACGGATCAGAGCCGCAGTCAACTAAGGAGCAAACGTTGGATGCAAGGCCCTGCTAGCCTTGTTTGTGACTGTTGGTGACTTGCTTCGGGAGGAGCTTCACGATCTTCAAGGGGGAGAGTTTTTCTTTAACCTATCTTTTCATTTGTATATATGTTGGGTTTCATTTGTTGATTTATGTTTGTGTGTTTACTTCTGTTTGTGTGTTTAAATTCAATAACCATGCTTGAATTTTTCATTTTCGTGAAATATCTGTCTAACATTGAGGACAATGTTTAATTCAAGTGTGGGGGGAAGGTTTATTTGAAAAGAAAAGAAAAATTTGAAAAATTTGAAAAATTCAAAAAAATAATTTACTTGTTAAACTTTGCCTAAAAAATTTCAAAAATTCAAAAAGAAAAAAAAATTGTTATTTTTTATTTGTTTTCGTTTTCTACGGTAACGGTATATCGACTAAATCATACTTACTCCCTTGGTAGCGTTGAACCTACCATTGCACTAAGTGAGTCCCTGTGGTCACGTATTGTTACCTACATTGAAAAAATAAAAAAAAAAACAAAAAATCAAAAAAATTACAAAAATATTTGCTTCTGTTTGTGTGTTTTTGTGTGGTTTTTGTATTCGTGTTGTATTCTTTCCAATCCCGATGATGAATTGAGTTTAATTGTTATGATTTGGAAAATATTGATTATATGCTAAGGTTTTGTGTAGTTTGCTTTGGATTTAATCTGCATAACTTATGATTGCTCGAAATTTCATGTTCACATAACCTGTTTCGATTAATTGATTGCAATCTGAGAAGCACATTTGAACTTACATTGTCATGCATACCCAGAAAATGTGAGGATTTGAGCCTATTGTATATTCACATGTATGCATATTTCATACATTTACTCGTTCTTCATGTGTGCACAATTCATAAGTTTTGAACCTAGAACTTGCTCAAAGACCACTTGAAACATTTTGTTAATCTGTGATGAATTAGAAATGAGTAAGGCATTAGTTGAGCACCATGGCCAAAGTATTCACCATCCATCTAAACACGAACTTTAGGATCCCCTTTTGAACTAAACACTCATTAGCCGTTTCTTTTGTTCACCCACACCATTTCACCCTTGTTTTATTTATGTTTGCAAGACGATGATAGTGACTTCTTATGTTTTTATGCTTCGGGATTTGTATGGTAGTTTACCAAAAGGCAAGTGTGGGGGGTGTATTTTATTTTGTTGTATTTGTTCAAAGAAAGAAAGAAAAAAAAATCAGAAATAAAACGAAGGAATAAATTCCTCAAAAAAAAAAAAAAGAGTGGAAAAGAAAAAAAAAAGAAAGAAAGAGAAATTCCAAAAAAATAGAGTTATTTTCTTATATTGTTTAATTTCAATAAAAGGTTGGAGGAAAATAAGAAGTTGTTTCGGGTTTAGCATATGTATGAGTTTCAAAGTCGTTGACTTGTCTTGCAAACATGTGGAACATTTTTCATTTCGAGTCCTTTCATTTCACTTCATTTACCATTCACCATTTACCATTCACCCTTTGGTCCCCGTTACACCATAAAAAGCCCTTATGATCTAATGATTTGTAGATTAATTGTAGAGAGTTGGTCGATGAGCAAGCATATGGGAACACTACTTGTGTAATTGTTTTGAGAGTAAACACTTAACCCTAAACACTGAGCGGAAATATTTAGTGAATCTTGTGAGGTTTAGTGGTTAATGTTGTTCCTATGTGCCTATTGGATTGCTTGACATTAATTGTATACTTGGTTTTTCACACACTTCACCCGAGCATAAATGAGATGTACATGTTAAATACTTAGCAAATTCTTTAACCTTGGTATATAATTTTTATTCTCTTGATTATAATTCTTTCGAACTCGGCGAGGATTATGGTTGGAAAGAACCTCTGTTTTGTGTTGTTTTGTTTTGTGTTTGCTCGAGGACTAGCAATAGTTCAAGTGTAGGGGTGTGATGTGAGCGTAAAATACGTTCACAAAGTGCCTTTATTACTGGAAAAGCTTAATTGTCTGTTTGTTTTTGTGTTTAGGGAAAATCCGAAAATGTTTATCAAATGTAATTTTGGAGGTTCCGTAAATGGAAAAGTAACCGTGACTTTCATTTGTGGAATAAAATAATGTACGAAGATTTCGGAAACCGTTCCGAATTCCGCAAGTTTGTTAGCGGGGGCGAAATATAATTCAAATCTCCATTTTATTTTCTCATTTATATTTATATCTATTTTTATATTTATGTTTATATTTTATATTTATATTTAATTTTATATTTATATTTATTTTCATTTTTATTTGTTTGTTTGTTTGTGTTTATTTATTTTAAGTTGTTTTTGTTTTGGATTTTTGCCGTCCACTCCCAGCCACCTAACTCCTCCACCACCACCACCAACCTTGGCTTCTAGCATCACCAACCATTGATGTGAACGTAAAATACGTTCATAAAGTGCTCTAAATACTTGGATGGATGCTATTCTGAAAGCTTATTTGTCGGTTTAATGTTTGTTTTCGTGTTTTCAGGGAAAATATGTGAAAAATGTTAATTTGCACATAAAAGGTGCATTTGGAGGATTTTCAGCGCATTCCGAAAATATTAAAAGTCAACCGTGACTTTTCTCTGATGACACCGGTCATCACCAGAAAGTGGATTACAGACACTGTACGAAGATTTTGGAAACCGTTCCAAATTCCGGCAATTTTGCCGGCGAACCACCACACAAGGCGGCACAACCACCACCCGCGGTGGCAAAATATAATTTCTGAAACCTCCATTTATTTCCCTTTATAAATTGTTGTTTAGTTCTATTTTTCTTTATTTAGTTTAAGTAATTATTTTTATTAATATTATTGTTATTATTTTATTTAATTAATTATTTTTATCTCTTTTTTGTTTACTTTTCTTTTGTTGACTTTTTCTTGTTTGTTTGACTTTGCAGGTTTGTTCTTCTTTCCTTGCCGGCCATACCTCCACCATAATTCAAACCGTGCATCCATCCATCCCTCTCAATGATCATACTTCAATTCATACTTCAATTCAAACTCCCTTGCAGCTGGCCTCCCACCTTCATCATTCAAATTCATCACTTCAATTTGAATTCAAAATCTCCAGCTCACTTCCACTACCATTTCCTCCTCGTCAAATACCCAGCTCCATGATCATTTCTCACAAGCCGAGGCCGGGGCTTCTTCCCATTCTTCTCCTTCTTCCCTTTCTTCTCCCCGTTCTTCTTCTTCTTCTTCTTCTTCCCTTCTGCCATTCTTTCTCTTCTTTTTCTTTTCTTTTCTTCCATTTTCTATTCTCTGCACCCAATTCTCATCACCACCACAACCTCTCCATCACCACCAACGTACCTGCAAATTCCATAATCACAGAACCAATCCACCTTCAAATCCCATCTCAAATCCAACAACCCAGCAACCACAAACTTCAATTCACACAACAATCATCACCCAATCATTCACAAAGCCGTCACCTGCAAAACAATTAATCGACCATTCACAATTCAAGCAACCACCGAGCTTCTCTCTCAACACCCACGACGTCGCCGTCTTTCACCGCTGCACCTCCAAGCCGACGCCGTTCCATCGAGTTCACAAACAACCCGGACGGCACCACTGCTGTCTTCCCTTGCCGCTGCTCGGCTCACCGTCGAGCCCAGATTTCTAATCAACCACCGCCGCTTATCTCCGCTTCTGCCATCGATTCCAGATCACCTCGCCGCCGCGCCTCTAGCGCCGAGCCTCCTCTTCCCCGCCCGAGCCCGTGCTCATCTCGACGTCGCCGTCGACACCGCCGCCAGCCCGGTCCGCCCCCGGGTCTCTCTTCCTCTTCGCCGCGTTGCCCAGATTCCAGTCCGGCCCAATCCTTCCGACATCCTACTTTCCGGTAACCACGTACGTTACTGCCGGCACCACCTCCTCAAGGTATCTCTCTGCTTTGAGAAGAAAATAAAAGAAATAGTCCAACACGGGACTGGTCTGCAGCTAAGAAGAAAAGAACACTAAAGATGAAGAGAAGGCTTTGTTGAAAAGTCAACAAAGAAAGGGGCTGATCCGTAAACCTGTAAAAGAGAAAGAGGGGAAGGCACGGGTCAAATCAAGGAGACCGGCAGAATTTGACTTTCTCATTGGACCTATTGACCAAGCCCAAGCACAAAAGCTGCAGGCCCAAGCCCAATTGATATCTGCACCCAAACTTTCCGAGCCTTCGCCGAATTCAATGAGAAATTTCTTAAACTCATTTTATTTTTATTTGTTTAAATAATTATTGTGTGAAACTATTTGTTTAATTTCTATTTGGTTAATTTAATTTGTGTACTTTGAATATTTTCTAAATTAAATTGTGATTTACTTTATATATTTGTGAGTTAAGTTTATTTTTAGTTTAATTATTTCAATTTGTTTGTTTAGATTAATTTTTTAATTATTGTGTGTTTAGAAAAATAAGAAAAACCCTAAAAATTGTTATTCGTGTTAAGGAAATTAGATTACATTTTACTAATTAGGTTTTAGGCCTCCAATCCCCGTGGTTCGACAATCCCGAGTCTAATTTACTCATCATTATATTTTGACAACCAATCAAATGGCGCCGTTGCCGGGGATTTAGGTTTAACTTTGATCTATTAATATTTGTAACCGAATTTTTCTTGCAATTTTCTTGTTTTGTTTTATTTTTGTGTGCAATTATTTTATTTTATTTTATTCTTTGGTTCTTGTTTACATTTTTCTTGGAATTTTTAGGTACATATTTTTCAGCTATGGAACAGTGGAATTATTCTTGGGATGATTCTAGAAACTTCGAGCATCCGTGGTACTTTCAAAATCAATGCATCGAGCCGTCACACCCGTCACTTTCTTTACTTGAAGAAATGGCAGCTCAATTGCAAAATTCTTTAGCGGATGACGAGGAACAATGGCATGAAACTCAAGAAAGGAGTGCAAAAATTGATCAATTGTTAGAGGAGCAAAATCGTGAAATCTTAGCTCGACAAACTGCAACAGTGAGCTCTTCTAATCCCAATCCATTATTTATGCAAGATAATTATGTGCATTCATATGGGGTTGAGAGGGAAGAAAATGTACCTCTCAACCATGTTGATAATATTGTTATGCATCATGATTATATGTTAAAGGAGGATGGGAACCGGGAGGATCAAAATGTACTCCCGGGAAATGGATTGGATGATTCTGTGTTACCAAGGAGTAACAAAGTGGTGGATAAGGAAGCCGGAGGGGAAGATTATGTACCTTCCGGAAGGCATACTACACTCAAGCCAAGACAAAAGGCTGCTGCAAAGAAGAGAAAGAAGAAGAAGGGGTTAATGACCGAAGTGTTCAATATTTTCAAGAAAGCAGACGTGAATCTTCCTCTCGCTAGATCTCATCGGTCGAGTACCAGCATATGCAGAATTTGTCAAGAATATATGCATGCACAAGAAGAAATTCCTTGGTGAGGAGAAAATTGTGCTCAAGGAGGAGGCAAGTGCAATCATTCAACGAAGGGAATCACGTGGCATTCACTGATCCTACGAGCTTTGTTATTGGGTGTACAATTGGTGACAAATCTTTTGATGGAGCTCTTATGGATATGTGCACGTGCATCAATATCATGCCTCTAGCAACGTTCCGGAAGCTAGCCATTGGCACCATGCAATCTACTTCAATCTCGGTGCAACTTGCGGATGAGACATTCGGAATGCCGGTGGGAATTGTGGAAGATGTGTTGGTTAGAGTCGACAAGTTCATCCTTCCAGCAGATTTTGTGATTTTGGATATGGATGAAGACCCCAAGATAGAGAGTGGATTGCCTATCATCCTTGGTAGTTCCTTTATGGCCATTGCCTGTGCAAAGATTAATGTTCAGAAAGGCACCGTGAAGCTCAAAGTTTTGGGGGAAAAAGTCAAGTTGCAAGTACTCCAGCCCACCTTTCCACTTAATGTCATCAAGGAGGTGTTTTCAGTTGATTTGGTGAAGGGGAATCAAGCAAAGAGTGAAAGGATTTTCGGTCCTTTAAATCCTCCCAAGCCTAAAGTTGAAGTTCATCCTTCTATTGTGGTTGAGAAGCAAGAGCTACCAGAGCTCTCTTATTCTGATGATGATGACATGTTTGATGAGTTTGTACACTCATATGTGCATGATGATATTGATTTTACTGCTTCTACATATGAGTCCGGGCTTGACAGTTTTAGTGTCCCTCTACCTGTTCACAAAGCTGAGGCATCATTAGCTTGTGTCCTTCCTGAATTGGACATGGATCCTCACTTCATGTGTCAACAAACTTCAAGCTTCGAACAAGTGCACAAACCTGATGAGTCTCTATCTACCCAAAGGCAAGAAGTTGTGAAGCCTACTTCCACCATTCATGAGCATGATCGAGGAATACCGCCTATACCTTATATTCCTCCACATAGGCGAGGATTATTACCTACCCCGTTCGAGTCATTCAAGATGAGAAGCCCACCATGCAGTGAGGTACAACTCGAGGCGATCCAATGCCTTAGAGAGATTGTGGGGATTGGAGGAAACAGGATGAAGACTCATGAATGTCATCCATATTTCAGCTGTTTTGGTGGTAGGCAAATGTACTTTGTACCACCTTGACCCAAGAGTGTGAGAAGACCGGCTTTGAGGTCTATAAAAAGAAGCGCTCATGAGGAGGCAACCTCACATTTGCTCTAGCTTGAAGTCTTCATAGTTGATCATCACCAAAGGTCGTGAGCTTATGGATCGCAAGGCCTCGAAGCCTTGTTTGTTGGTGATTGATGGTGATTATTTCGGAAAGCATGCACTTCAAGGGGAGCATTTCTATCCTTTTCTATTTTATTGGTTGCATGTTTATTTTTCAGTTATTAAAAAAAAAAAAAAAAAAAATTACTTTTTGTGAATAATACTTGTAGATATTTTGTTATACTTACTAACTTTATTTGTAAATAAAATTTACTTAGACATAAGAAAATTTATTTATTCATTTTGTATAGATAATTTGTGATATTTTCTAGCTTTGTAAATATTTTGTAAATATTATTACTTGTGTTTATTTTTACTGTTTATAATTTTTGTTACTGTTTTTCTTTTGTGTTTGTTGTTTGTTTGTTATTGGGCCTCATGCCCATTTAGTGTGTCGGGCCTGTTCGTTTTTAGGCCCATTAGTTAAGCCCACCAATAATGGGCCGGAGATTTCTTTGGCCCAGGCCCACTTTAAGGCCCAAGCCATTTCGATGGCCCAAGCCCGTTTAAAGTGTCGGCAACCTTTGCGCGTGTTTCACACGCGTTTTCACTGTTCACTTTACGACTTTTCGTAAAGTATTAAAAAATAAAAATAAAAAAATAAAAAATGAAAATGAAAAAATTCTGATTGGGCCGACGCACGACTTTTGCGTCGGCCGAATTGTTTAATAAGCCGCGTGCGTGTCTACTGTAGACTTTACGACTTTCGTCGCCCGATCCACAATTTGCGGGTCTTCTGTCTGTGGCACGTGTGCGAGCGTGCGTCTGTTCCTTCCTTTCCCTTCGGTTTGCGTTAGTGCCTTAGGTCATTTCACGCGTTTTCCCTTAGTCTCTCTCACTCTCTCTCTCGTTTTCTCTCTCGTGTGTTCTTCGTGTTCTTCAGTTTTCCCAGAAACCTCCCTAATTCCCAGAAAGTTTTCCTCCCTTCCCAAACCACAAATGGCCAAAAGAGTCAATTCTTTCAGCGACTTGTTTCAGGCAGGTCCTTCAGAGAACCCAATCTTTGAAGGTCTGGCTGAAATAATTCCACCGAGCATGCTCAATAGCGTCGATGCTAGCATGCCGACCGAGCCACAACCACAACCACAACCGCAACCGCAACCACTACCCCAAGCACCAATCATGGTTGCTGATCCACCTGTCGAGCCGGAAGCCGCTCCTGTCTATAGGAGACTTCCGAGGACAAAGTACACCAAAGCTCAGAGAGATGCACTTGCGGCTTTCTTTGCGGTGTATTCTCACCCCACCAAGCCACAACGAGAAAGATTTGGTCCGAAAATCGGACTTGAGGAGGACCAAGTCTATTATTGGGGGTCGAGAAATAGGAAGAAATTCGGTATCCCGACGTCCGAGCAACGTATCGCCGAGTTAGAGAGACGAAACGATCGGCTGGTGAGCAAGAACGAGGAGCTTCAAATGCAGAATCAAAGACTCGTCGATGCTCTCCACGGCGGCATTTGTCCCCGATTGCGGAGGTCCCGTTCCGCACTCGGATGTGCCTAGGCGAAGGCTCGAAGTTGTTCCTCCACAACAAGAGCCTATTCTCGAGTTGTCCGATGATTCCATCGACATGGACCACTTAAGACGGGATGTGCGGAGCCTCATGCCTTCATTTATCGAGCGCCCATCCATACCTTTGCCATCTGACACCCTTCCCGCACCAGCTCATGATCTTGTCGGAGTCCACACCGACTTGATCTCGGATATCGCCCGCAAGGCCAAAGACGAGCTCCTGCTCCCGCTCCCGACACGTCTATTCATCCCGAGACTCTTCATAGGGCCGAGTACTTGCGAGTGTTTCAACGAGCTGAACCTGCTCCGTACTTCAAAGCCGAATCGTCGAGACACTCGGCAACCATCCATCTTTATCCGACCACCATCGTTCAGATCTTAATGGATGTTGGTCGATGGTTGCCAGTCTTCTGTAGCATGATCACAAACGCCAAGACGTTGGAGATCCTTTCCTCCAAAGAACGAAGAAGGCTACGAGGAGCATATGCAGGTGATGTCGGCCGAGTTTCGGTGCCATCTCACCTCGTTTCAACTCGTGAAGTCCAGTTTGTTCGGTATTCTCACCAACAACTGGATGGAAGTTGGGTCGTTGTGGATGTCTCCGTGGATGAATTGCGCACAAATCCAAAGCCTTCCGTGAGATCGATTTGCCGAAAACGCCCCTCCGGATGCCTGATACGTGATCTTCATAATGGATCTTCCTTGGTCACTTGGGTGGAGCACGTGGATGTACGCGAAAAGGAGATGAAGGCCAGTTTCGAACCTTTTGTTCATTCAGGGTTCGCTTTTGGTGCAAAGCGTTGGATCTCAACCCTCCAACGACAAGCCGAGCGCTACGTGCGCCACGGGTATCCACTCTTCACCCGGTGACTCGATTATTTCTCTTGAAGGAAGAAGAGGACTTGCGGAAATGGCAAAACAGATGACGATCTGTTTCTTCAACGACATCAGCAACTCCACGTACCACCACTGGACTTGTTCGAATCGAACAAGAGACACTCGAATGGAGGTCAGGACCAACAAGAGAAGGGGTGATCCGAGCAAGCCCCCTGGAGTCAATCGTACTGCTGGTTGTTCCGTCGTTCATCTATCTCATCACACCAGGATCTTTGAGTTCCTCAAAGACGTGCAGACAAGACCGCAATGGGATAGTATGTCGATGGACAGCTCGGTGCGTGTGCTAGCAAATTTCACCATCGGTCTTGACCCGCGGAACCAGATCTCGGTGCTCGCCATTGATAGTCACAACGACTTCCTTATTCTTCAGGAGTGTTGCACCGATGCAACGGGGTCGTCTGTGATATACGCGCCGATCAACCATTCCATTCTCCAGTGTTTGCTATGTGGAGTTCAACCGGAGCCATTTCCGCTTATGTCTTCGGCTTTTCCATTCGCCAAACGTATCCGGAGCTATTCTTGACGGAACACCGCCGACTATGGTGTTCCAGATCTCAGTGAAGGCTACATCGCCCAAGTCTGCCGTGGAGTCGGCAACTACCCTTGTCCAGGACACACTTCAAAGGATCAGAACCGCAGTCAACTAAGGAGCATACGCTGGATGCAAGGCCCTGCTAGCCTTGTTTGTGACTGTTGGTGACTTGCTTCGGGAGGAGCTTAACGGTCTTCAAGGGGGAGTTTTTCTTTAACTTATTTGTTTTTCATTTGTATATATGTTGTGTGTTTACTTCTGTTTGTGTGTTTAAATTCAATAACCATGCTTGAATTATTCATTTTCGTGAAATATCTGTCTAACATTGAGGACAATGTTTAATTCAAGTGTGGGGGGAAGGTTTATTAAAAAGAAAAGAAAAAATTTGAAAAAATTTCAAAAATTCAAAAAAAAATATTTTACTTGTTTTCGTTTTCTACTGTAACGGTATCTCGACTAAATCATACTTACTCCCTTGGTAGCGTTGAACCTACCATTGCACTAAGTAAGTCCCTGTGGTCACGTATTGTTACGTAAATTGAAAAAAATCAAAAAAAAATCAAAAAATCAAAAAAAATACAAAAATATTTGCTTCTGTTTGTGTGTTTTTGTGTGTTTATTTGTATTCGTGTTCTGTTCTTTCCAATCCCGATGATGAATTGAGTTTAATTGTTGTGATTAGGAGAATGTTTATTATATGTCAAGGCTTTGTGTGATTTGCTTTGGATTTAATTTGCATAACTTGTGATTGCTCGAAATTTCATGTTCACATAACCTGTGTTAATTAGTTGATTGCAATCCGAGAAGCACATTTGAACATACATTGTCATGCATACCCAGAAATTGTGAGAATTTGAGCCTGTTGAATATTCACATGTATGCATTATTCATACATTTACTCGTTCTTCATGTGTGCACAATTCATGAGTTTTTGAACCTAGAACTTGCTCATTGACCTCTCGAAACTTTTTATTAATCTGTGATGAATTGAAAATGATTAAGGCATTAGTTGAGCACCATGGCCAAATATTCACCATCCATCTAAACACGAACTTTAGGAACCCCTTTTGAACTGATAACTCATTAGCCGCTTCTTTTGTTCACCCACACCATCTCACCCATGTTTTATTGTGTTTGCAAGACGATGATAGTGACTTCTTATATTCTTATGCTTCGGGTTTTGATTTGTATGGTAGTATACCAAAAGGCAAGTGTGGGGGTGCATTTTATTTTGTTGTATTTGTTCAAAGAAAGAAAAAAAAAAAGAAGGAATAAAATTCCTCAAGAAAAGAAAAAAAAAAGAGTGGAAAAGAAAAGAAAAAGAAAAAATGCCACAAAAATATAGTTATTTTCTTGTATTGTTTTAATTTCAATAAAAGGTTGGAGGAAAATAGGAAAGTTGTTTCGGGTTTAGCATAGGTATGAGTTTCAAAGTCGTTGATTTGTCTTGCAAACATGTGGAACATTTATCATTTCTAGTCTTTCCCTTCCATTTACCATTTACCATTCATTCACCCTTTGGCCCCATTACACCATTGAAAGCCCTTATGATTTAATGATTTGTGGATTAATTGTAGAGAGTTGGTTGATGAGCAAGCTTATGGGAACACTACTTGTGCAATTGTTATGAGAGTAAACACTTAACCCTAAACACTGAGCGGAAATATTTAGTGAATCTTGTGAGTTTTAGTGGTTAATGTTGTTCATATGTGCCTATTTGATTGCTTGAAATTAATTGTACACTCGGTTTTCACGCACTTCACTCGAGCACGAATGAGATGTCCATGTTAAATACTTAGCAAATTCGTGAGCCTTGGTATATAGTTTTTATTCTCCTCGCTTATAACTCATGTGAACTCGTTGAGGGTTATGGTTGGAAAGAATTTCTGTTTTGTGTTTCCCTTTCTGTTTTTGTGTTGTTCTGTTTTTAGTTCTGTGTTTGCTAGAGGACTAGCAAAAGTTCAAGTGTGGGGGTGTGATGTGAACGTAAAATACGTTCATAAAGTGCTCTAAATACTTGGATGGATGCTATTCTGAAAGCTTATTTGTCGGTTTAATGTTTGTTTTCGTGTTTTCAGGGAAAATATGTGAAAAATGTTAATTTGCACATAAAAGGTGCATTTGGAGGATTTTCAGCGCATTCCGAAAATATTAAAAGTCAACCGTGACTTTTCTCTGATGACACCGGTCATCACCAGAAAGTGGATTACAGACACTGTACGAAGATTTTGGAAACCGTTCCAAATTCCGGCAATTTTGCCGGCGAACCACCACACAAGGCGGCACAACCACCACCCGCGGTGGCAAAATATAATTTCTGAAACCTCCATTTATTTCCCTTTATAAATTGTTGTTTAGTTCTATTTTTCTTTATTTAGTTTAAGTAATTATTTTTATTAATATTATTGTTATTATTTTATTTAATTAATTATTTTTATCTCTTTTTTGTTTACTTTTCTTTTGTTGACTTTTTCTTGTTTGTTTGACTTTGCAGGTTTGTTCTTCTTTCCTTGCCGGCCATACCTCCACCATAATTCAAACCGTGCATCCATCCATCCCTCTCAATGATCATACTTCAATTCATACTTCAATTCAAACTCCCTTGCAGCTGGCGTTCCCTCCCACCTTCATCATTCAAATTCATCACTTCAATTTGAATTCAAAATCTCCAGCTCACTTCCACTACCATTTCCTCCTCGTCAAATACCCCACCTCCATGATCATTTCTCACAAGCCGAGGCCGGGGCTTCTTCCCATTCTTCTCCTTCTTCCCTTTCTTCTCCCCGTTCTTCTTCTTCTTCTTCTTCTTCCCTTTGCCATTCTTTCTCTTCTTTTTCTTTTCTTTTCTTCCATTTTCTATTCTCTGCACCCAATTCTCATCACCACCACAACCTCTCCATCACCACCAACGTACCTGCAAATTCCATAATCACAGAACCAATCCACCTTCAAATCCCATCTCAAATCCAACAACCCAGCAACCACAAACTTCAATTCACACAACAATCATCACCCAATCATTCACAAAGCCGTCACCTGCAAAACAATTAATCGACCATTCACAATTCAAGCAACCACCGAGCTTCTCTCTCAACACCCACGACGTCGCCGTCTTTCACCGCTGCACCTCCAAGCCGACGCCGTTCCATCGAGTTCACAAACAACCCGGACGGCACCACTGCTGTCTTCCCTTGCCGCTGCTCGGCTCACCGTCGAGCCCAGATTTCTAATCAACCACCGCCGCTTATCTCCGCTTCTGCCATCGATTCCAGATCACCTCGCCGCCGCGCCTCTAGCGCCGAGCCTCCTCTTCCCTGCCCAGAGCCCGTGCTCATCTCGACGTCGCCGTCGACACCGCTGCCAGCCCAGTCCGCCCCCGGGTCTCTCTTCCTCTTCGCCGCGTTGCCCAGATTCCAGTCCGGCCCAATCCTTCCGACATCCTACTTTCCGGTAACCACAGACGTTACTGCCGGCACCACCTCCTCAAGGTATCTCTCTGCTTTGAGAAGAAAATAAAAGAAATAGTCCAACACGGGACTGGTCTGCAGCTAAGAAGAAAAGAACACTAAAGATGAAGAGAAGGCTTTGTTGAAAAGTCAACAAAGAAAGGGGCTGATCCGTAAAACTGTAAAAGAGAAAGAGGGGAAGGCACGGGTCAAATCAAGGAGACCGGCAGAATTTGACTTTCTCATTGGACCTATTGACCAAGCCCAAGCACAAAAGCTGCAGGCCCAAGCCCAATTGATATCTGCACCCAAACTTTCCGAGCCTTCGCCGAATTCAATGAGAAATTTCTTAAACTCATTTTATTTTTATTTGTTTAAATAATTATTGTGTGAAACTATTTGTTTAATTTCTATTTGGTTAATTTAATTTGTGTACTTTGAATATTTTCTAAATTAAATTGTGATTTACTTTATATATTTGTGAGTTAAGTTTATTTTTAGTTTAATTATTTCAATTTGTTTGTTTAGATTAATTTTTTAATTATTGTGTGTTTAGAAAAATAAGAAAAACCCTAAAAATTGTTATTCGTGTTAAGGAAATTAGATTACATTTTACTAATTAGGTTTTAGGCCTCCAATCCCCGTGGTTCGACAATCCCGAGTCTAATTTACTCATCATTATATTTTGACAACCAATCATATACCAAAAGGCAAGTGTGGGGGTGTATTTATTCTGTTGTATTTGTTCAAAGAAAAAAAAAATCAGAAATAAAAAGAAGGAATAAAATTCCTCAAGAAAAAAAGAAAAGAAAAAAAAAATGTGGAAAAGAAAAAGAAAAAAATACCACAAAAATAGAGTTATTTTATTTACTTGTATTATTTTCAATAAAAGGTTGGAGGAGAATAAGAGTTGTTTCGGGTTTAGCATAGGTATGAGTTTCAAAGTCGTTGATTTGTCTTGCAAACATGTAAAACATTTTTCATTTCGAGTCCTTTCACTTCATTTACCATTCACCATTTACCATCCATCCTTTTGTCCCTGTTTCACCTGAAAGTCCTTATGATCTGATGAGTTGTAGATTAATTGTAGAGAGTCGGTTAATGAGCAAGCATATGGGAACACTACTTGTGTAATTGTTTTGAGAGTAAACAGTTAACCCTAAACACTGAGCGGAAATATTTAGTGAATCTTGTGAGGTTTAGTGGTTAATGTTGTTTAGATGTGCCTATTGGATTGCTTGACATTAATTGTATACTTGGTTTTCACACACTACACCCGAGCATAAATGAGATGTACATGTTAAATACTTAGCAAATTCGTTAGCCTTGGTATGTAATTTTTATTCTCCTGATTATAACTCTTGTGAACTCGCTGAGGGTTATGGTTGGAAAGAATTTCTGTTTTGTGTTTTCCCTTCTGTTTTTGTGTTGTTTTGTTCTGTGTTTGCTAGAGGACTAGCAATAGTTCAAGTGTAGGGGTGTGATGTGAACGTAAAATACGTTCACAAAGTGCCTTTAATTACTGGATTTTGCTATTCCGAAAGCTTAAATGTTTGTTTAATGTTTGTTTTCGTGTGTTTAGGGGAAATATGAGAAAAATGCTAAATTCAACACAAAAGGTGAATTTTGGAGGTTTAGCGCATTCCGAAAATATTAAAAGTCAACCGTGACTTTTCTCTGATGACACCGGTCATCTCTCGGAAGTGGATTACAGACAGTGTACGAAGATTTCGGAAACCGTTCCGAATTCCGGCAAGTTTGTCGGCGAACCACCACATCAGACGGCGCAACCACCACACGCGGTGGTGGAACACAATTCAAACCACCATTTTATTTTCCCTAATAATTATTTTATTTATTTACTTCATTTAATTTATTTTGTTATTTTATTTCTCTTGTTTTATTTTATAAATATTTCTTTTTGTTATTTTATTTTTGTTAATTTTGTTTGTGTTTGTTTGCAGCCACGTTTATTCTCACTCCACCGCCGGCAAGCATTTACAGATCACAATTCCATTCTTGGGAGCATCTCCAGCTCCTTTTCTTTATTTTTCTCTTGGCTTCAATCACCATTCCACGATACCAGCACCATCACATGGTTTCAATTCCCTCACTGGAATCAATCGGTGCAGCTCCCATACAACATCTCCTTTCCGCACCACTTCTCCGAGATTCCTCCCACTCTCCCGATCCAGCAAATCATCCACCCATCCTTGCTGCAATCCATCATCACCAACCCTTCCACTACTTCGTTTCTTGGCTGCTTCTCCCCTTCCCATTCTCTATTTAAGCAACCCCCTGCAAGCACAAAATCACAATCAATCTAATTATCTTCCTTCTGTTTTCTCTTTTGCGGGTTTGAGAGCTCTCGGCGTCCCTCGTCCACAAGATCACGGCACCTCCGCGACCCGTGCCCATCACATGCCGTCATCCTCAATCGACGCTTCTGCCAGGGCCGCCACCGACCGTCGTCTCTTTGCTATCCGGCGCCGTTTCCCTCCAGCCAAGACCGGCGAACCCGCCGACGCCGTGCTCATTCTCAAAGCCGCACCGCACCAGTCCGTGCCTCCTCACCATGACGGCATCGCTGCCACCGTATCTGCCCAGAACCCGCGTTCTCTGCCGTCGTTCCTAGCTGCTCCTGGCGTCGATTTCATCTGAACCCAATACCGTGCCGCCATGAAGCCACCAATTCCAGGCCGTGACTCCTGCCAAACCACCGTCGACCTCCCGCGCCATCTACAGATCCGCGCGTCCACCCCTGCAGTCCTCTGACCGGCGACCAGATCTCCCTTGCCGTGCTTCACCGGTGACCCAAGCACCTTCTCTCTCTCTGTACTCAAAGATCGATTAGAATGAGAGAGGAGATTGATTAGAATGAAAAAGAGAAGTTCTGCACGGGTAATGAAGAAGAGAGGAAAAGCAGAGTTGAAAAAGTCAACACTGAAGGCAAAATTCTCGGTCAAAACTGAAGCAAGGAAAGTCAAATTTGACTTTGTCAAATTTGGGCTGTTTACTATCTACACCCCAAGGCCCAATGCCCAATTGCTCTCTCGCACCCGCCACATCCAAATACCGTTTAGTTCCGATTTTAATAGGCGAGTCTGCCACCTTCGCTGCCGGACGGTGTCCATTTTCATGGACACAACAGTAACATTTTTCCCAAACTCGTTTATTTATTATAATTTATTTTTGTTTAATTAACTATTCGTGAATAATTTTGGGAAATGTTATTGTTTGTTTATTTTCTATTTTGTGTAATAATTGTTGGATTGAAGTTGATTGATTCTCCTAGCAGCTTATGTGAATTTTGTTTGTTTGGTTTTATCTTTAATGTTAAAACTAAATAATAAGGATCACGGATAGTTGGGCGGTCCCGCTAGGTCGTGCACTTGAATTAGCAACTCTTCTTCTATGCGTTAGACATGTTTAGATTAATTACCTTTGCATGTTTAATTGTTTAGCCTCGTCGGGGTGGTCTCGGGGTTAATTTTCATAGTGAGGTTTTATTTGGGAGATGTATGGTGGTCCAAAGCATCTTACATATGTTAGTTTCGGATTCATGGCTAGGGAGTTGGTTAATCTTCAAAACAATATTTGTGTGTGTTTTCTTGTTTTCAAAAATAATAAAAATCCAAAAATATTTCTTTTATTGTTTTCAAAAATCTCAAAAACCCCCAAAAATACTTTTGTATATAATGTATATTTTTGTAAATAGAAACAATACTGTATAGTTTATTTAATTTTGTATATATATATATTCTTTATTCTTTATACTTGTTAATAATAATTCTTTATTTAATTTAATTTATTGTGACATTAAAAAGTAAATATAACAATCTTCTGTGGGAAAAACCTTTATTTCCCATTATACTTTACAACGACAATTGTTAGGAATTTAGGTAATAATTAATGATCGCGGTAAAAAACTCTCTAATCAATGATGGTCTTGTCTTTTGCTTTGGATGGTAGTGGCCGGACTGGAGGATGAAAATAATGCAGATTCCTTCTGATAAGGTTAGGTGTACCTACCTTACCCACTACTAGAAAAATGGCTTAAGGAGACAGATATGTCCCTATTGCAAGTGTTCCTATTGCTTATATCTGTCCTTATTGCTAGCTTTTAGGGACAGATACACTATATGTCCCATTTTTTCCTCTCTTGTTTTGGTTGAAGCAGGGATTGGAAAGAGCAGGAGCTCTCCAACCCCAATTATTAAGAAAAGAAGAAAATAGGTAGAACCAAGGAGGAGGAACTAGACCACTCCTCAAGAACAAAACAAAGAGACACTACCTCCATGCTAAAACAAGAGAACACACTTTAAAAGCAACTTAACATAATCGAAAATTTGGAAGACCAAGCTTATCGCTCCGGCAAAAAGGAAGAATGGAAGGAGGAGGAGCATCCCACCATGTCAAGCCAGTCAAGGACAATCCAATATTAGCAAGAGCGTCAACTACTTGATTACCCTCTCTAAATATATGAGAAAACCGAAAATGCATTTGAGAGATTTGGTGCAAGCAATTACCCCATTTTTTCCTTTAAGAACACTTACAATAGAGACAGATATATGTGTCTATATGCATAAAAAATGGGACAGATATATGTCACCTTAGGGCCTTTTTCTAGTAGTGACCCTTCCATCATGTTGTCAATGTTCATGAGTGGTTCGTCATCGAAGGCATTATTATTGAGAGTTCATGTGTCGCTTTCGGCAACTTTGTCATAATTCTCGACATGAAAATCTTACAGATCTGAGTCAGGATAGATTTTGTAAGGATTCTCCTTGGAAAAATTCTCTAACCAAGTGTATGTGGCCATTGAACAATCTACTTCTCCTCTGACTAGTGCAGAAAAAACAGTCGCAATTGGTTGGAGGAGGATGATCATAGCTAGTTATCTGAATTTCTTGATGAAATCAATCATCATTGCTTTTATCCAAGGGATGCTCTGATTTGGTGTCCCGTTGGAACCTGCAACTGTGGGTTTTTGGTCCACTGTTGGACCGTTGATTAATTTGACATAATAATATGGTGCTATATATTCAATAGAACCATCTTGCTTTTTTATCCACTTTGGTGGAGTTGAAATAAACTTGATCCTTAGAATTCAACCATCTGGCATTATGTTTTTGACCGTGTTGACTATGATTGCAGGAAGACCTCTTAAGTCATCGTTAGTTTTAGTCCACAGATTACGGACAAAACCATTCTCGATAAGCCATAGCTTATGATTTTGATGGTGATCTGCCTGAACATTCACTACATATCTGCCGTAGAAAGGTCCTGGTACAAGAAAAAGGGTGTTAAGTAACCCTCCTTCTCCAGCAGTCCCGATTACATTGTGGAATTCAAACCACTCTGATTCAGTCAGAGCTCTGAGAGGGACTTTAGCACTGTCTGGTGATTGAATCATTTCTAATTTCGTATTCTGTTCCTTTTGAACATTCTTTCCTCTGTCATGGAGTTCTTCCGCTAGGGCGTATAAGGTAGAGAACATCTGCCTTGTATTTCTCTCTCGATAATTATACAAGAGATTATCTAGCAAAATCTTTTGATGCGCTAGTAGTTGTCTTCCAGTTTTATAGACATCTCTGTCAAAAGTTAAGAGCTGGTAGCCATCGACTACCTTTGTTCAAGTGAGAACGTTCTTGCTTTGTCACGCCCCGGACTCGGTGTCGGTGAATTTTAAGCACCTAAATCCGAATCCGAGTTGTGAGCGTAGAAAAAGTAAAATAAAATTAAAACAAACCAAATTCTTTTCTGAAATCGTCAAAATTACAATAACAAAATCTTTACAAAGAAAACAAATTACACCGTCTTCTAAGTTCTAATCCACTCTCGTCTTTAACCCTTTTCGAAACTCGTAGGTTAAACCTGTAAAACAACAACCTATTGTAGGGGTGAGCTTTCGTCCTCACTGCTCAGTAGGGACAAAAACCTTTAAAGAACACATTATGATTAAAATAACTACAATGATATTGATGCATGAATGTCAAATGAACTTCGCTTATCTACCCGTTAGTCCATATAACAAAACAAGCAGAGCCTACACGTCCCATACCGTGTATTTTACCAACCGGGGGTGACCCTAAATATTTCGTATATATGATCTAACACCCCGTAACAATTCAATCCACCTATTTATTTTGTTAGTCCTCTTGTCTTTTCCTCCCTGTCGCCAGTCCCGAATTACCTTTATGCAATTCATGCATCTTAGGCTGACTTGAGATCTGGTACCTGCCGAGAGTAAGACTCAACTACACAAAAGCCATTTCTCATATATTACATTCTTTTTCTATATCCATCCACCATTCTCAAATCATAAGCCAAGTGCATTCCCAACTAATAATCCTTCTACATGCCATGATGCATCATCATAATATGTCATTAGTATTATGCATATAGACATGTATTTATGCTTGCATATAAGATATCAACCACCGTATATAAAACAAGATTCAAATATCGCAAGCAAGTCATAATACACAAAGTTTACCAATCATTTAAAAAGGTTCCCCTCTGACTCAGAAATGTTATTTTGGCAGTGCAGACCAGCAACTTTAAAAATTCATAACTAAATGAAAACAAATCCTTTTCAAGAGATTCTAACTCTGAAATAATCTTTGAGATATCAACTAAAACTTTCATGAAGACACTACTTTCAAATTCCCAAAGGAAAAGTACAGTTTGTAATGAAAAGATCACTGGGTCAGAAATCCAGAAAAGCAAAATCGGCAGTGCAGCCCTGTAACTTTGTAAATTCATAACTAAATGAAGAAAATCATTTTTAGGAGATGTGAATTTTGAAATAGTCGTTGAGATATCTACTTCAAATCCTCAGAAGGAAATAATTTCAAAATATGAACACAAAAGTACTATTTTTAACCAAATCGTTGCTGGGTCAGAAAACTATAGTTTAAGAAATCAAAGGTGAAAATCAATTTGATAACCATGCAACTAAACAGACAAAACTGATCTTAATTGAAAGGTGAAACGTGTGTGTGTGTGTAATTCCTCGCTGCTCAGTAAGGACAAAAACCTTTAAAGAACACATTATGATTAAAATAACTAATAGTGTCAATGATAAATCCTTTGGGACCTAACGACTATATTGACGTGTACTTTCTAATTATGACTCTATAAATTTAACCTTTAGTTAATTGATTTTACCGATGCCTCTTGAAATCAGTTGCCTATTTAAAAGGATGTGAGGGTTCAGATTGGATGGCATATGAGGAAGACAAAACTACAGTTTTCAGAAGTTCCTGCTGCAGACTAGTAACTTTGGAAATTCATAACTTAATGTAGAAAAATCGTTTTCAGGAGATTCCAACTCTAAAATAATCTTTGACATGTCTATAAAAAGTACCAGAAGACAGCATGTTTAAATTATGAACAGAAAAGTCCAGTTTTTAACAAAACAGTTGCTAGGTCAGAAACTCAGAAAAGCTATTTTGGCAGTGCAGACCTGCAACTTCGAAAATTCAAAAATAAATGTACAAAACACATTTTCAAGAGATTCCAATTCTCAAATACCCTTTAAGATGTCATCTACAACTTCTCAGAAGAAACCAACTTTAAATTATGAACAGAAATGCACAGTTTTAAAGAAACAAGTGATAGAGTTAGAAAACAATAGTTTAAGAAATCAAAGGTGAAAACCAATTTGATAATCAAGCAACTAAACAAACAAGGCTGGTCTTAATTGAAAGGAGAAAACTGATTTGTAAAACAATTAAAACCATACCAGCAACCATCAACACACCCCAGCCAAATCAATTACATATCAATTCGATCAACAACTAAAACTTACCCACTTTGTATATTAATCAAAACTAACAATTATAGCATGCTCAGACATATAAACCCAAACCAGAAATCAAACAATAAAATCAAACATGCTACTGTTCTTGGACGTTTCATGGCAGCAGGACAATCCTCAAAATCCCAACTTGCTAAACATTAATCAAAGTGACTTCCACCTATTCCAATACGTAGAGCTCAACGAGTGGATTAAGATTGATACCTAACTCAATGAAATATGTCACCAGAGTCGCCGAAATTCGTCAAAAACCGCCGGAGAAGCAAGAACTTCTCTTCTTCGATTCTCCTTCTACAGGCGACTGTTGGAAGAGATGAAACTACAGGCAAACTCACCTCAACCAGGCAAAGCTACCGCCACCATTTTCGGCCGTTGAGGTTCAACGGCTTGGATCAAACGGTGAGTTGATCTATGGCCCAAATTGCTCCAACCCATTTTCAAAAATAATTCCCTTTAATCTCAAACTTCTAAACTTCTAAACATATAGCGCGAACCTCCGAAAAATTCCTCGAAAAGTACTACGAACTTATGATGACGTCCACTTTTCTATTGTGACCTCAAAAATAAATTTAAACAAATTTCCAAATTCAGAATCTCACAATCCAACCTCCTTTAAAAAAATTTCGTCCTCGAAATTTGTAAAATATTTTGTAGCACTTAAAACACAGTGACAAAATAATTTCAGAAGTCGAATAAGAATCATAATAATAACTTGAAACAGCATTTTATTTAAAGAACAATTTATCAAAATTCAGGAACAAAATATGCTATCCTCAGAGAACTTCATCCCCTCCAGCACAGGCGATGTCATTCCCCTAAGATAGAAGAATCTTTGAAGTTCTTAGGTGCGGCTAAGATCTTCATTGACCCTTAATCGTTCTCCCACAATAAGACGTTGAGCTAGAATGGTTGCACTTGGATAGTGCCATTCTACTTAAAGTAGATTGCATTATCTCATATGCCATCCAATCCGAACCCTCACATCCTTTTAAATAGGCAACTGATTTCAAGAGGCATCGGTAAAATCAATTAACTAAAGGTTAAATTTATAGAGTCATAATTAGAAAGTACACGTCAATATAGTCGTTAGGTCCCAAAGGATTTATCATTGACACTATTAGGTATTTTAATCATAATGTGTTCTTTAAAGGTTTTTGTCCTTACTGAGCAGCGAGGACGGAAGCTCACCCCTACAATAGGTTTAACCTACGAGTTTCGAAAATGGTTAAAGACGAGAGTGGATTAGAACTTAGAAAACGGTGTAATTTTTTTTCTTTGTAAAGATTTTGTTATTGTAATTTTGACGATTTCAGAAAAGAATTTGGTTTGTTTTAATTTTATTTTACTTTTGATGTTTGCTGGTATGGTTTTGTTGTTTCACAAATCAGTTTTAAATAATTACACACACACACACGTTTCACCTTTCAATTAAGATCAGTTTTGTCTGTTTAGTTGCATGGTTATCAAATTGATTTTCACCTTTGATTTCTTAAACTATAGTTTTCTGACCCAGCAACGATTTGGTTAAAAATAGTACTTTTGTGTTCATATTTTGAAATTATTTCCTTCTGAGGATTTGAAGTAGACATCTCAAAGACTATTTCAAAATTGACATATCCTAAAAATGATTTTCTTCATTTAGTTATGAATTTACAAAGTTACAGGGCTGCACTGCCGATTTTGCTTTTCTGGATTTCTGACCCAGTGAACTTTTCATTAAAAACTGTACTTTTTCTTTGGGAATTTGAAAGTAGTGTCTTCATGAAAGTTGTAGTCGATATCTCAAAGATTATTTCAGAGTTGGAATCTCTTGAAAAGGATTTGTTTTCATTTAGTTATGAATTTTTAAATTTGCTGGTCTGCACTGCCAAAATAACATTTCTGAGTCGAGGGGGAACCTTTTTAAATGATTGGTAAACTTTGTGTATTATGACTTGCTTGCGATATTTGAATCTTGTTTGATATACGGTGGTTGATATCTTATATGCAAGCATAAATACATGTCTATATGCATATTACTAATGACATATTATGATGATGCATCATGGCATGTAGAAGGATTATTAGTTGGGAATGCACTTGGCTTATGATTTGAGAATGGTGGATGGATATAGAAAAAGAATGTAATATATGGGAAATGACTTTTGTGTAGTTGAGTATGACTCTTAGGGACCAGATTTCATGTGGGCTAATAGAGCTGTGCGGAACTGGTGATCGAGGTCGGACAAGATGACTAGCAAAATGGATATATGGGTTGAATTGTTACGGGTGTTAGATCATATAAGGAAACATTCAGGGCCACCCCCGGTTGGTAAAATACATGGTATGGGACGTGTAGGCTCTGCTTGTTGAATTATATGGACTAACGGGTAGATACGTGAATTTCATTTTACATTCATGCATCAATATCATTGTAGTTATTTTAATCATAATGTGTTCTTTAAAGATTTTTGTCCCTACTGAGCAGCGAGGACGAAAGCTCACCCCTACAATAGGTTGTTGTTTTACAGGTTTAACCTATGAGTTTCGAAAAGGATTAAAGACGAGAGTGGATTAGAACTTAGAAGACGGTGTATTTTCTCTTTGTAAAGATTTTGTTATACACCGTCTTCTAAGTTCTAATCCACTCTCGTCTTTAACCCTTTTCGAAACTCATAGGTTAAACCTGTAAAACAACAACCTATTGTAGGTGTGAGCTTTCGTCCTCGCTGCTCAGTAGGGAGAATAACCTTTTAAGAACACATTATGATTAAAATAACTACAATGATATTGATGCATGAATGTCAAATGAACTTCACTTATCTACCCGTTAGTCCATATAACTCTACAAATAGAGCCTACACGTCCCATACCGTGTATTTTACCAATCGAGGGTGACTCTGAATGTTTCCTTATATGATCTAACATCCGTAATAATTCAACCCATATATCCATTTTGCTAGTCATCTTGCCCAACCTCGATCACTAGTTCCGCACAGCTCTATTAGCCCACATGAAATCTTGTCCCTACGAGTCAGACTCAACTACACAAAAGTTATTTCCCATATATTCCATTCTTTTCATATCCATCCACCATTCTCATTTCATAACCAAATGCATTCCCAACTATCAATCCTTCTACATGCCATGATGCATCATAATCTTGTGACATAAGTAATATGCATAGATTATTCATGTATGCCAATTGAATAGAAATGTAGTTAAACATTTAGACATGTAATTCATGCTCGCATATAAGAGATCAAATCACCATATATCAATCAAGCATATTATTCAAACATCGCAAGCAAACAAATCATTTAAAAAGGTTCCCCAAGATTCCCCTACCTTGATTTCTCCAATGAAACAATTTCGCGAACGCTCGTTGATTCTTAATGTCTGGAAATGTACCACGTCTCCCGAATTTAACTCGAGCATCGAAGTTCAAAGTACCTAATTTCTGAGACTATTTAGAAAATCCAGGATCTGTGGAGGTTTGCTACCTTTACAAAGTTAGTGTGAACTATTAGTGTTTGTTATTAGTGACCATTCTTCCTTAGGAATTGATTTGAAGGCTTTGTGTAAAAAAAAATTTGTTTTAAATTTTGTTATATTATTTCTTCAGGGAATTGTTTTGAAATTGGGATTTTCATTTTGATGTCTTTAAGCTTTTATGATTTTACCGATGCCTCTTGGAATCAGTTGCGTATTTAAAAAACGTGAGGGTTCGGATTCGATGGCATATGAGATCATGCAATCTACTTTAAGTAGAATGGCATTGTCCGAGTGCAACCATTCTAGCTCAACGTCTTATTGTGGGAGAACGATTAAGGGTCAATAAAGATCTTAGCCGCACCTAAGAACTTCAAAAATTCTTCTATCTTACGGGGAATGACATCGCCTGTGCTGGAGGGGATGAAGTTCTCTGAGGATAGCATATTTTGTTCCTGAATTTTGATAAATTGTTCTTTAAATAAAATGCTGTTTCAAGTTATTATTATGATTCTTATTCGACTTCTGAAATTATTTTGTCACTGTGTGTTAAGTGCTACAAAACATTTTACAAATTTCGAGGACGAAATTTTTTTAAAGGAGGTTGGATTGTGAGATCCTGAATTTGGAAATTTGTTCAAATTTATTCTTGAGCTCACAATAGAAAAGTAGACGTCACCATAAGTTCGTAGTACTTTTCGAAGAATTTTTCGGAGGTCCGGGCTATTTGTTTAGAAGTTTAGAAGTTTGAGATTAAAGGGAATTATTTTTGAAAATGGGTTGGAGCAATTTGAGCCATAGATCAACTCACCGTTTGATCCAGCCCATTGAAGCTAATTAAGGAAAGGTATAATTATCCAAGGATCATTTCTGGAAACCTCAAGAACACGTATTTCTTCTTCTTCCTCACCGCGACACCGCCAAAACCAAATTCCTCCACTTGCCACCTAACGGCGTAAAACCTATACCAATGGCTTCGTCTCGATTAGTTGAGTTTGTCTATGCTTGTAGCTTGTCGAATATAGGTCTGTGGAGAGAGAATCAAAGGAAAGAACCTCCGACAGCTCCGATCGGATTTTCTGATTCCGGCCACCTCAACGGCCGAAAACGGTGGCGGTAGCTTTGCCTAGTTGAGGTGAGTTTGTCTGTAGTTTCATCTCTTCCAACAGTCGCCTGTAGAAGGAGAATCGAAGAAGAGAAGTTCTTGCTTCTCCGGCGGTTTTTGACGAATTCCGGTGACTCTGGTGACATATTTCATTGACTAAGGTATCAATCTTAATCCTCTCGTTGAGCTCTACGTATTGGAATAGGTGGAAGTCACTTTGATTAACGTTTAGTGATGTGAACGTAAAATACGTTCACAAAATGCTCTAAATACTTGGATGGATGCTATTCTGAAAGCTTATTTGTCGGTTTAATGTTTGTTTTCATGTTTTCAGGGAAAATATGTGAAAAATGCTAATTTACACATAAAATGTGAATTTTGGAGATTTACAGCGCAATTTCGGAAAGTCAACCGTGACTTTCCAATTATCTGATGACACCGGTCATTATTCGGAAGTGGAATATAACATTGTACGAAGATTTTGGAAACCGTTCCAAATCCCGGCAATTTTGCCGGCGAACCACCACTCACGGAGGCGCAACCACCACACGCGGTGGTGAAAGACAAATTAAATCTCCATTTTATTTTCCCTTGTTTATATTTATTTATATTTTTATTGTAGTATTTATTTTATAATTATTTCTTTTGTTATTTTATTTATTTCTTTTTGTTTTATTTTATAATTATTTATTTAATTTCTTTTTGTTATTTTATTTCTTTTTCTTTTCTTATTTGTGTTTTGCAGCCATGTTCTTCAGCCGTCACATGTTCTTGGCTCTTCCCTTCTCCAGCCTGGGACTCCACCATCATCACCAACATATTCCTCCCGTTCCTTGAATTCAAATCCCACCAGCAATCATCCACCATCCCTCCACTCCAATTCGAATTCAAATTGATTCTCTCCAGTTCATCAATCCACTACTGCTTCCTCCGTTCCTCTTCCAATCACCATCCATAAATAGCCATCTCTATTTCAGAATTCCATAGGCCGGGGGGCTTCTCCCTTCTCCTCCTCCCTTTCTCTGGCGTCCGTGTACAGTGATTGGTCATCAAAATATAGGATATAGTAAATTAGACTCGGGATTGTCGAACCACGGGGATTTGAGGCCTAAAACCTAAATAGTAAAATGTAATCAAAATTGCTTAACACTACGAAACAATTTTTAGTATTTTTCTTTTTAACACAAAATTTAACAAACTAAATTAAACAAATTAATTAGACTAAAAATAAATTAACTTAAAGAAATCACAAATTGAAATTTAAATAAATAACACAATTATTTTGGGTTTAAAGAAATTATTCAAATAAACACAAATATTCTATGTTTCTTAAAATTAACACAAATTATATTAAACAATTAACTAATTAAAATGAATAGAATAAAACAAAAACTTATTTAAATGTTGGAGAGAGAGAGAAGCTTAATCAGAGGAGAGGTCGAGAGATTGGCTCGAGCTCGGGCTGGGCCGAGAGAGAGAGCTGCGACGATGAGGCTGCGGCGTCGATGGAGGAATTCCGGCGTGACTGGGCTGACGCCGGCGTAAACAGTCGCACGACCTGGGCTCGTATTGGGTCGCCGGTGGCTTGGGAAGAACGGAGATGATGACCAGCGGTCTGAGCTCGATGGCGATGGGAGGCACAGGGATGCGACGATGGCAGTCCGAGAGACTTTCGGGTCTGGGCTATGGGTGTTCACGGTGACCGGAGCTGCTGGGTTTGAGGATCGAAGAACAGCAGGGAACGACGGCGAGGAGCGCAGGGGCGCGTTGCATCTGGAATTGACGGCGGCGTCGTGCTGGAAAGAGAGGCGGCTAGAAGCCCAGAGCAGGTGCGGCGGAGAGAGATGGAATCGACCTGGGGACGCCGGAGTAGTTCGTAATTGAATTGAGCTTCTGAAATTGCAGGTTGCTGGAATTGATTATGATTGATTGTTGAACTGTAGCTTGTGATTGCAGATGACGGTGGTGGATTGGCGGAACGGTACAGGAAGTGCAGCTATGATGGTGGGTTGAGCACGGGGAAGCTGCGACGCCGATGGGTTGTAATTTGGTGCGGTGGGTGTATGGATGCACGGTAGTAGCTTGGTGAGCTGCTGTGTTTGGTGAGCTGAGAACAGGGAGATAGATAAGAATTGGAAGGAAAAGAAAAGTTACGGGTGTAGTGAGAAAAGAATGGGTGTAGAGAGAAGAGAAGAAAAGAAAGAAGAAGAGAAAAAGAAGAGGGGGAGAAGAAGATAGAATCGGAAAAGAAGAAAAGAAGAAGGGAGCTGGGGAAGAGAGATGTCCTTCGAGAGGAGAGGGGATCAGGTATTTAAGAAGAGGAGAAAGTGATCTGTGATTGTGGTAATGTAGCTGGAGATTCTGCTGGCAATTGTGGGTGGCTAAGTGAGCTGGAAATGGATGGTGGAAATGGATGGAATTTGAATTCAAATCTTAGTTCGGGGTGATGGAAAACCAGCTAAGAAAGCTGCCTTGATTGATAATTGCAGGTGAGCTAATTGCAGGCGAGCTGGTACTGTAGACAAAGAAACAAAAACAAAGTAAAAGAAATTAAACAAAACTAAAAATAAAATAACAAAAGAAATTAAATAAAATAATTATAAAATAAATACTAAAATAGAAATAATTATAGAATAAGAATAAATATAAAACATAAACATGGGAAAATAAAGTAGAGATTTAAAATGGATTTCATCACCGCGTGTGGTGATTGCGCCTCCGAATGATGACCGGTGTCATCAGATAATCGAAAAGTCACGGTTGACTTTCCGATATTGCGCTGTAAATCTCCAAAATTCACCTTTTATGTGTAAATAAGCATTTTTCACATATTTTCCCTGAAAACACGAAAACAAACATTAAACCGACAAATAAGCTTAAATAGCATCCATCCAAGTATTTAGAGCACTTTATGAACGTATTTTACGTTCACATCATACAGCCACCATGGCTGTGCCTTCTTTTCTCCCCCTTCTATTTCTCTTCCTCTTTTCTGTTCCTCTCAAGCTCCCTGCAAACACAATCCCCCCCCCGCCACAATTTCCTGCAATCACGTAAACACCATCACAAAGCACACGGCCTCCCTTCTTCTAATTAACAAAACTCTTCACTCATAGCTCCAATCCATCTGCAATTACACAAAATCATCAAAACCATCATCACCTTCACCTCACCACAATTCTTCTGCAATTTAATTAATTCAATTTCACAAACAATTAACAAAAGTATGATTAATTGCAGGATGAATTTCACCGTGTTCTCGCCGCTGCATCTCTCTCTCCGCGACCCATTTCACCATCGTCGCTGCAATTCCACCACGCCGGAGCTCTCTCTGTCCTCTGCCATCACCGCCGACGACCCATCTTCCCGTTGCCGCGCCGCTGCAAATCCAGCCCGGTCGCCGATCAATCCCGTGAAGCCACCGATCCCGGCTCGCCATCGATCAAATTCAATCCAGGCCGGCGTCGTCTCTTTCACCGCACAACCCGGTCTCGCCGTCGATCCATGCCGCAAGCCTCGCCGGCATCTCGTCCCCAAGCCTTAGCCGTGAAGCCCAACGCAGGTCCTCCTTGCCGCGTCGCCGTTCCAGTTCACTGCGATGCCGTCGATCTCATCAGCTCTCGGCATCGATCAATTTCCTGCTCTTCGTTGCCGTCCTTCACCACCGCTTCCGAGCTTTCATAGCCAGCCACCTCCGCGCACTTCATCTCTGCTGGCGTCGTAGCTGCCATCGCCGACGAACCCAGTCCGTCCCCGTGCTCGCCGATCAGCCCAGGCCGTGCGTCGCCACCAGCATCGATCCATCAATAGATCCGGCTAGCATCTCAACTCTCTCTTGCTCTGAACTGAAGAATAGATGAAAAGAAAAATGAAAAGAGAATGAAGAGAGGCTACTGGTATGCGCGGGCTGAAGAGAAAGAAAGAAAAGGCTGAGTTGAAAAGTCAAAGTAGCCAAGGGCTGAACCGGAATAAAGAAAAGTCAATTGACTTTGTGAATTGGGCCTCCAAAAGCCCATTGACCAAAAGCCCAAGGCCCAGTCCAATCTGCTTTCTACACCGAGCTCCCCGAACTTCATCGAAAACACGGCGAATCCGATAAGATCCTTCGCCGGAATTTAATGAGCAATTTTTTTCTCTCAAACTCAATTTTATTTATATTTGTTGTGTGAATTTATTTGATTAATTTGAATATTGTGTGATTTAATTATTTTATGAAAAACTCAAAAATATGTTATTTATTTGTGTGTTAGTTTAATTGCTTTATTTTCGGTGTGTTTTATTTAAGTGTGTTAGTTAAATTGTATTTGACCTTGTTTTATTCGTGTTTAACTTTGTTTGTTTGCAAATATATTAAAAAGCTAAAAATATTTACTTTTATTTATTTCTTGTTTTCAAAATATTTCAAAAACTCAAAAAGAACATTTTTGTATATATTGTACATTTTTGTAAATAGAAACAATATAGTTTAATTAATTTCGTGACATTAGAAAAGTAAATAAACAATCCTCTGTGGGAAAAACCTCTACTTCCCATTATACTATTCAACGACAAATTGTTAGGAAGTTTATGTAATAATTAATGACGTCGGTAAAAACCGCATATCATTTAGCAAGTTGGAATTTCCTAAAAATGATGTTTCTATATTTAGTTATGAATTTCCAAAGTTACTAGTCTGCAGCAGGAACTTCTGAAAACTGCAGTTTTGTCTTCCTCTTAAGGCTGTACATAGTATAGTGTTTGTAGTTAAAAGTCCTAGGTTCCAATTATTAAATCCTTTTGTCTAGCTTTTAAGTTAAGGTAGGATTATGTTTTAAATAGTTTGTATTTGTCATAGGAACATGTGTGTTCGATGGAGGTGTATAGTTCTTCGACCGAGTGCAGCAGTAAGGACAAGGAGCTAACGTAGCGGCATCTATTATTATTGAAATCAAGGTAGGGAATCTTAGGGAACCTTTTTAAATGATTTGTTTGCTTACGATGTTTGAATCTTGTTTAATATACGGTGATTGATATCTTATATGCAAGCATAATACATGTCTATATGCATATTACTAATGACATATTATGATGATGCATCATGGCATGTAGAAGGATTATTAGTTGGGAATGCACTTGGCTTATGATTTGAGAATGGTGGATGGATATAGAGAAAAAATGGAATATATGGGAAATAGTTTTTGTGTAGTTGAGTCTGACTCGTAGGGACCAGATTTCATGTGGGCTAATAGAGCTGTGCGGAACTGGTGATCGAGGTTGGACAAGATCATATAGGGACCAGATTTCATGTGGGCTAATATAGCAAAATGGATATATGGGTTGAATTGTTACGGGTATTAGATCATATATGGAAACATTCAGGGTCACCCCCGGTTGGTAAAATACACGGTATGGGACTGCTTGTGGAGTTATATGGACTAACGGGTAGATAAGTGAAGATCATTTAACATTCATGCATCAATATTATTGTAGTTATTTTAATCATAATGTGTTCTTAAAATGTTTTGTCCCTACTGAGCAGCGAGGACGAAAGCTCACCCCTACAATAGGTTGTTGTTTTACAGGTTTAACCTACGAGTTTCGAACGGGTTAAATACGAGAGTGATTTAGAACTTAGAAGACGGTGTAATTTCTTTTCGTAAAGATTTTTTTATTGTAATTTTGACGATTTCAGAAAAGTATTTGGTTTGTTTTAATTTAATTTTACTTTTTCTACTCCTCGGATTCGAATATTGGTGCTTAAAATCCACCGACACCGAGTCCGGGGCGTGACAGAGTAGGTGTGAACTAATAGTGTTTGTTATTAGTGACCATTCTTCCTTGGAACTTGATTTGAAGGCTTTGTGTAAAAAAAAAATTTGTTTTAAATTTTATTATATTATTTCTTAAGGGAGTTGTTTGAAATTGGGATTTGTATTTTGACGTCTTTAAGCTTTTATGATTTTTTTAAAGTATCACATTAATTGATTTTACCGATGCCTCTTGAGATCAGTTGCCTATTTAAAAGGATGTGAGGGTTCAGATTGGATGGCATATGAGATAATGCAATCTACTTTAAGTAGAATGGCACTGTCCAAGTGCAACCATTCTAGCTCAAGGTCTTATTGTGGGAGAACGATTAAGGGTCAATGAAGATCTTAGCCGCACCTAAGAACTTCAAAGATTCTTCTATCTTAGGGGAATGACATCGCCTGTGCTGGAGGGGATGAAGTTCTCTGAGGATAGCATATTTTGTTCCTGAATTTTGATACATTGTTCTTTAAATAAAATGCTGTTTCAAGTTATTATTATGATTCTTATTCGACTTCTGAAATTATTTTGTCACTGTGTTTTAAGTGCTACAAAATATTTTACAAATTTCGAGGACGAAATTTTTTTAAAGGAGGTTGGATTGTGAGATTCTGAATTTGGAAATTTGTTTAAATTTATTTTTGAGGTGACAATAGAAAAGTGGACGTCATCATAAGTTCGTAGTACTTTTCGAAGAATTTTTCAGAGGTTCGGGCTATTTGTTTAGAAGTTTAGAAGTTTGAGATTAAAGGGAATTATTTTTGAAAATGGGTTGGAGCAATTTGGGACATACATGAACTCACCGTTTTATCCAAGCCGTTGAACCTCAATAAGAAAAGGTGTATTTATCAGCTGGAACAGTTTTGGAAACCTCAAGAACTCACGCGCGACCTCTCTTCCTCCTCACTGCCTCACCGCCTCATCGTCGAACCCAACTTTCTCCTCCGGCCACCTCACGGCGTAAAACCTATACCAATAGCTTCGTCTCGATTAGTTGAGTTTGTCTGTGCTTGTATCTTGTCGAATAGAGGTCTGTGGAGAGAGAATCAAAGGAAAGAACCTCCAACAACTCGGATCGGATTTTCCGATTCCGGCCACCTCAACGGCCGAAAACGGTGGCGGTAGCTTTGCCTGGTTTAGGTGAGTTTGTCTGTAGTTTCATCTCTTCCAACAGTCACCTGTAGAAGGAGAATCGAAGAAGAGAAGTTCTTGCTTCTCCGGCGGTTTTTGACGAATTCCGGCGACTTCGGTGACATATTTCATTGAGTAAGGTATCAATCTTAATCCTCTCGTTGAGCTCTACGTATTGGAATAGGTGGAAGTCACATTGATTAACGTTTAGCAAGTTGGGATTTTGAGGATTGTCCTGCTGCCATGAAACGTCCAAGAACAATAGCATGTTTGATTTTATTGTTTGATTTCTGGTTTGGGTTTATATCTCTGAGCATGCCATAATTGTTAGTTTTGATTAATATACAAAGTGGGTAAGTTTTAGTTGTTGATCGAATTGATATGTAATTGATTTGGCTGGGGTGTGTTGATGGTTGCTGGTATGGTTTTAATTGTTTTACAAATCAGTTTTCTCCTTTCAATTAAGACCAGCCATGATTGTTTAGTTGCTTGATTATTCACCTTTGATTTCTTAAACTATTGTTTTCTGACCCTATCAATTGTTTCTTTAAAACTGGGCATTTGTGTTCATAATTTAAATTAAGTTGGTTTCTTCTGAGAAGTTGAAGATGACATCTTAAAGGGTATTTCAGAATTGGAATATCTTGAAAATGAGTTGTGTTCATTTAGTTTTGAATTTCCAAAGTTACTAGTCTGCAGCAGGAACTTCTGAAAACTGCAGTTTTGTCTTCCTCTTAAGGCCGTACCATAGTAAAGTGTTTGTAGTTAAAAGTCCTAGGTTCCAATTAGTAAATCCTTTTGTCTAGCTTTTAAGTTAAGCTAGGATTACGTTTTAAATAGTTTGTATTTGTCATAGGAACATGTGAGTTCGATGGAGGTGTTCTTCGAACGAGTGCAGCAGTAACGACAAGGAGCTAACGTAGCGGCATCTATTATTATTGAAATCAAGGCAGGGAATCTTAGGGAACATTTTTAAATGATTTGTTTGCTTGCGATGTTTGAATCTTGTTTGATATACGGTGATTGATATCTTATATGCAAGCATAATACATGTCTATATGCATATTACTAATGACATATTATGATGATGCATCAAGGCATGTAGAAGGATTGTTAGTTGGGAATGCACTTGGCTTATGATTTGAGAATGGTGGATGGATATAGAGAAAAAATGGAATATATGGGAAATAGTTTTTGTGTAGTTGAGTCTGACTCGTAGGGACCAGATTTCATGTGGGCTAATAGAGCTGTGCGGAACTGGTGATCGAGGTTGGACAAGATGACTACTAAAATGGATATATGGGTTGAATTGTTACGGGTGTTAGATGATATAAGGAAACATTCGGGGTCACCCCCGGTTGGTAAAATACATGGTATGAGACGTGTAGGCTATGCTTGTGGAGTTATATGGACTAACGGGTATATAAGTGAAGATCATTTAACATTCATGCATCAATATCATTGTAGTTATTTTAATCATAATGTGTTCTTAATACCACTCTATCACGCCCCGGACTCGGTGTCGGTGGATTTTAAGCACCTAAATACGAATCTGAGGTCTGAGCGTAGAAAAAGTAAAATAAAATTAAAACAAACCAAATTCTTTTCTGAAATCGTCAAAATTACAATAACAAAATCTTTACAAAGAAAAAAAATTACACCGTCTTCTAAGTTCTAATCCACTCTCGTCTTTAACCCTTTTCGAAACTCGTAGGTTAAACCTGTAAAACAACAACCTATTGTAGGGGTGAGCTTCCGTCCTCGCTGCTCAGTAGGGACAAAAACCTTTAAAGAACACATTATGATTAAAATAACTACAATGATATTGATGCATGAATGTCAAATGAACTTCACTTATCTTTTTCAGGAGATTCCAACTCTGAAATAATCTTTGACATGTCTACTAAAAAGTACCAGAAGACAGCAAGTTTAAATTATGAACAGAAAAGTCCAGCTTTTAACAAAACAGTTGCTAGGTCAGAAACTCAGAAAAGCTATTTTGGCAGTGCAGACCTGCAACTTCGAAAATTCAAAACTAAATGTACAAAACTCATTTTCAAGAGATTCTAATTATGAAATACCCTTTATGATGTCATCTACAACTTCTCAGAAGAAACCAACTTTAAATTATGAACAGAAATGCACAGTTTTAAAGAAACAAGTGATAGAGTCAGAAAACAATTGTTTAAGAAATCAAAGGTGAAAGCCAATTTGATAATCAAGCAACTAAACAAACAAGGCTGGTCTTAATTGAAAGGAGAAAACTGATTTGTAAAACAATTAAAACCATACCAGCAACCATCAACACACCCCAGCCAAATCAATTACATATCAATTCGATTAACAACTAAAACTTACCCACTTTGTATATTAATCAAAACTAACAATTATAGCATGCTCATAGATATAAACCCAAACCAGAAATCAAACAATAAAATCAAACATGCTTTTGTTCTTGGACGTTTCATGGCAGCAGGACAATCCTCAAAATCCCAACTTGCTAAACGTTAATCAAAGTGACTTCCACCTATTCCAATACGTAGAGCTCAACGAGAGGATTAAGATTGATACCTTACTCAATGAAATATGTCACCGGAGTCGCCGGAATTCGTCAAAAACCGCCGGAGAAGCAAGAACTTCTCTTCTTCGATTATCCTTCTACTGGCGACTGTTGGAAGAGATGAAACTACAGTCAAACTCACCTAAACCAGGCAAAGCTACCGCCACCGTTTTCGGCCGTTGAGGTGGCCGGAATCGGAAAATCCGATCGGAGCTGTCGGAGGTTCTTTCCTTTGATTCTCTCTCCACATACCTCTATTCGACAAGCTACAAGCATAGACAAACTGTGAGATCCTGAATTTTAAAGTTGTTCAAATTTTATTTTTGAAGTCACAATAGAAAAATAGATGTCGCCATAAGTTCGTAGTACTTTTCAAAATATATTTTTTCGGAGGTTTAAACTATTTGTTTTGAGTTTTAGAAGTTTAAGATTAAGGAGATTATTTTTGGGAATTAGCTGGAGCATTGTGAGCCGTAGATCAACTCACCGTTTGATCCAGCCCATTGAAGGTAATTAAGGAAAGGTATAATTATCCAAGGCTCAGTTCTGGAAACCTCAAGAACACGTATTTCTTCTTCCTCCTCACCGCCTCACTGCCGAAACCAAATTCCTCCTCCGGCCACCTCACGGTGTAAAACCCATAGCAATAGCTTCGTCTTGATTATCTGAGTTCATCTATACTCGTGGTTTGCCAAGCCAACACTTGACGAGAGAGAAACGAAGGGAGGAAGCTCCCGCAGTCCCGAACAAGTTTTTCAATTCCGGCCACGATGGTAGCCTACACCGGTGGTTATAGCTTCGTATCGACGAGGCGAGTCCATCTATAGTCTTAGATTTTGGATTCGTTAACTAGTGAGGGAGAATCGAAGAAGAGAAGATTCTGCAATTCCAGCGAGTTTTGACGAATTCCGGCAACTCCGGTCATCGATTGGTTCGAACGAGGTAACAAAATCGATCAACTCTCCGAGCTCTATAAGATTATGGGCTGAGTTTTCACTTTGATTAACGTTTAGCAAGTTGGGATTTTGAGGATTGTTCTGCTACCTTTGAAACGTCGAAGAACAGTAGCAATATTTGATTTTATTGTTTGATTTCTGGTTTGGTTTTATAACTTTGAGCATGCTTTAATTGTTAGTTTTGATTAATATACAAAGTGGGTAAGTTGTGGTTGTTAATCCGATTGGTATTTGATTGTTTTAGCTGGGATGTATTGATGTTTGCTGGTATGGTTTAAATGTTTTATAAGTTCAGTTTTGTTTGTTTAATTGCATGATTATCAAATTGGTTTTCAGCTTTGATTTCCAAAACTATGTTTTCTGACCCAGCTACTTGTTTCTTTAAAAACTGGGTACTTCAGTTCATAATTTAAAATTGGTTTCTTCTGAGAAGTTGTAGGTTACATCTTAAATGGTATTTCAGAATTGGAATCACTTGAAAATGAGTTTTCTTCATTTAGTTATGGATTTTCGAAGTTGCAGGTCTGCACTGTCAAAATGGCATTTCTCAGTTTCTGACCTGTCAACAGATTTGTTAAAAACTGTACTTTTCTGTTTACAATCTGAACTTGCTTTCTTCTGGTGATTTGTAGTAGACATTTCAAGGATTATTTAAGATTTTGAATCTTCAAAAAATGATTTTTCTTGAATTACTTATGAATTTTCAAAGTTCCTTGTCTGCTGCTGGAATTTGTGAAACCTGCAGAATTGTTTTGTTCTTTCCATTTATTTTGGTGGGCTTTACTTGTTCAAACTCTTTGGGGATTCAGTATTTAAAAAATGGGCATTTCCAAATTTCTAATGAAACCAGCCATTCTCTTTTTAAATTTCACATAAAAATTATTGGTTATTACAAGATTGGCCTTGTGCATTATAATTTCTGTTGCGTGCGTAACTTATTATTTTTACAACTTGTATCATTTCTGTTTGGCATAACATTTTGCGTATCTTCTTTTTAAATTGGTACCATAGTATAGGATTTGTGACTTAAGGTCTTTCGGTCCTTAATTTAGTTTTTTAAGTTTAACTTTGCTATAAGAGTAGGAGTGTTTTAAATAGTTTGTTCTCTCATAGGAGCCTACGACGAGGATACAAGTGTTCGTCTAGTGCAGGAATAACGTCAAGGAGCTGACGTAAAGCTATATTAGTGCTGGAATCAAGGTAGGGGATCTTGGGGGAACCTTTTCAATTTGTGATTGGTGTTTAACTTTATATACTTGGTGATATATGGATTGCGTGCAATGTTTGATTTATATGGTTGATATTTTGTGATATATGATTTATATGCAAACATGAGTTCTATGATGTACAAATGCTCATTTATATTTAATTTTGCAAAGTTCGTATACTTGGACACTATATGCAAATTGTTACAATGCATCATGGCATGGCATATAGAAGGATTGACAATTGGGAATGCATTTGGTTATGATACGAGGAAGGTGGATGGATATGAAAATAATGGAATTTATGGGAAATGATTTTTGTGTAGTTGAGTCTTACTCTCGGCAGGTACCAGATCTCATGTCAGCCGAAGATGCATAAATTGCATAAAGGTAATTCGGGACTTGCGACAGGGAGGAAAAGACAAGAGGACTACTCAAAAGAAATGTGTAAATGGAATTGTTACGGGGTGTTAGATCATATAATGAAACTTCCAGGGCCACCCCCGGTTGGTAAAATACACGGTATGTGACGTGTAGGCTCTGCTTGTGGAGTTATATGGACTAACGGGTAGATAAGCGAAGCTCATTTGACATTCATGCATCAATTTCATTATTTATCGGTAAATGTTCTTTGATAATTTATGTTTGTGATAAATTTGGTTTATTACTTTATTTGAAAATTGGCTCTATCCCTACTGAGCTGCGAGGACGAAAGCTCACCCCTACAATAGGTTGTCTTTTTACAGGTATGAAATTGAGTAATTAAAAGGTTGAGAAGACGGTTGAGTTCGAGCGTTGCTAGTGCGACTCGTGTTTGTAAAATTAGTTTTTGTATCTAGAAGTGGAAAGACCCACTAGTAAGTTTTTGTGTATAGTTGTGGTGTACGATTTTGATTGTAAATTAAGTATTGTATTATAACCTTTAGTTTCGTAGTTGACTCTGGTCATTTTCATTTTATTTACTTTTCTCACATTCTAATTGTAGAAGATTTCTTATTTTCTATAATTGGGATGTGATTCACGTCTCAATTTGGGGATTAAAAATAGTTTCCGAATCGGGGCGTGACACAAACTCAACTAATCGAGACACTCTGTCACGCCCCGGACCCGGTGTCGGTGGATTTTAAGCACCTAAATCCGAATCCGAGGTGTGAGCGTTAAAAAAAAAAGTAAAATAAAATTAAAACAAACCAAATACTTTTCTGAAATCGTAAAAATTACAATAATAAAATCTTTACAAAGAGAAAATACACCGTCTTCTAAGTTCTAATCCACTCTCGTCTTACCATTATCTGTAACGCCCCAAATCGCACCTCTTCAATTTAAGCACGTTACAGTGCCGCGAACCTTTAGGACATAAGTCAGATTAACCAACTTACATTCTAAAGAGTCGCAAGGCAATTTGTGAACAAAATTTAATAACGCGTAGTGGAGACGTATGAAATTATTTTGAGGTGTAAATAGTAAAAAATATAATTCAAATCATCCATCTAAAAATTCATTTTAGTAAACGAGTCAAAGAAGTACCAAATTTAATGAAATTATTGCGTTGTTTAAGTAATTCTCAAAATGCCTTGCGTTTCTTTAAAGTATAAGTTAGTACTCTAGCTTGTATTTTTAAGGACTCGCGGCACTGTAGCGTGCTTAAATTGAAGAGGTGCAATTTGGGGCGTTACAGAACTGAATTATCCAACCAACTACATCCTCACCGAAGATTAAAATCTTCAACAATTGGTAAGGAGTAGCGAGAGTGTCTATTCATACTATACCGCCTAGAACTAGTGTCACACCTCAAAGGATGTCAGACACTGTTCCGTCCGTACAGCCCCTCCGGAGGTTTAGGGGATTGAAACGCAAGGTAGTCGCTATGCTCTACTCACTCTCAGGTCATCATATAAAATCAAATATAATTGAAACACTCGCATGGCATATGAAATCATTTAAATCCATAAGGAAATAACTATAGCCATGCAAATTGCATTTATCAAATATATGGGAAAAACTCTAACCGAGAGAGTCCCATGTCCCCTACCTGGAACATGAGAGCTTTTCCTTGCTCGTCACTTCAGGCCAACACCATCACCACCACAATTCACATCTCGGGCTAACTGGAGTCCCTAGTCCGACCATAACTGAGTGTTAAAATAATATACTTAATTATATAACACTCAACAAATTATTTCAAGTCCATTTAGGCACCCATTTCCGATTACGGAATTTCATTCCTTATCAGGTGCTATTCCATAATTACTATGGACACCCAAGTCTTTTTCTTTCATATTAAACATTCATACAAGTCCACACTTCAACCAATTTCCATAATCTCAACTCAAATCCCGAATTTTAAAGTTGGACAAATTTTATTTTTGAGGTCATAATTAGAAAGTACACGTCACCACGAGTTCGTAGACACGAAGAACGCGAAAATCGGAGTTGTAACGAAGAAGTTATAGGAATTAGAAGCCACTGGCAGTTTTGTAATTATCTAGAACTTCGTTTACTATAAATAGCAGGTCTATTTCTGGAAACACCCATTTCTGGAAACCGACCCAAACTGGGCAGAAACCCCTTTTGGTCGCCGGAACTTCGCCGCTTCGCCACCATCACGTCCGGCCACCCCTTGACATGAAACCGGACCCAAAATGATTCGTCTCTAAGCCCTCTACAAGTCTGTACCAACCTTTTATCCTATCATACACCGTACAAGGAGAATCGATCATGGAAAGAATTGAGGGTTTTCGGAATATTTTTCCAATTCCGGCTAACTCCGGCTGAATTGAGAGGGGAAACCTATTGGGCTTTCTTCGCCTCTAGAAACTCTACAAAACACATAAAGACCCTAGATGAATAGCTACCTTGTGCCGCCGAATTTTAGATCGAACGTTTCGGACCTCCGCCGGCTTATTCTTCAAATTCCGGCCAAACCGTTGGTTATTTGGAGAAACCCGAAGGTATAAAGTTGTTAGTCTCTTCAATAGCTTTCTTTTGGCTATAATTTTGTAGATTTTGGTTAAGGTTGAATTTCAGCCACCTCCGGCCACCGTGGCTCCGCCGTGAGCGGCGGTGATTTTAGGTTTTCTATTCCTTTTGGCTCAAATCGTTTTATTTATGTTGTGTAAGTGTTAAATAGTGATAGAGCCTATTTGTTTGGTTTGTTTATGTTTAGTATTGAGTTTTGCAGAGCTTGATTTCGATTGGAATTTTCAAAGGAAACTTGACGAGAAGTGGAGCTAATGTAGAGCTGTATTATTACAGAAATCAAGGTAGGGGATCTTGGGGAACCTTTTTAAATGATTTGTTTGCTTGCGATGTTTGAATAATACGCTTATTTGATATACGGTGATTGATATCTTATATGCAAATATACATACGTATCTAATTGCTTTTTACTAATGATGTTTTGTGATGCATCATAGCATGTAGAAGGATTAATAGTTGGGAATGCACTTGGTTATGATATGAGAATGTTGGATGGATATAGAAAGAATGAAATCTATTGGAAATAGATTTTGTGTAGTTGAGTCTAACTCGTAAAGACCAGATTTCATGTGGGCTAATAGAGCTGTGCGGAACTGGTGATCGATGTTGGACAAGATGACTAGCAAAATGGTTATGTGGGTTGAATTGTTACGGGTGTTAGATCATATAAGGAAACATTTAGAGTCACCCCGGCTGGGGTGTGTTGATGGTTGCTGGTATGGTTTTAATTGTTTTACAAATCAGTTTTCTCCTTTCAATCAAGACCAGCCTTGTTTGTTTAGTTGCTTGATTATCAAATTGGTTTTCACCTTTGATTTCTTAAACTATTGTTTTCTGACTCTATCACTTGTTTCTTTAAAACTGTGCATTTCTATTCATAATTTAAACTTGTTGTCTTCTGGTACTTTTTAGTAGACATGTCAAAGATTATTTCAGAGAAATTGTGAGATTCTGAATTTGAAAATTTGTTTAAATTTATTTTTGAGGTCACAATAGAAAAGTGGATGTCATCATAAGTTCGTACTACTTTTCGAAGAATTTTTCAGAGGTTCGGGCTATTTGTTTAGAAGTTTAGAAGTTTGAGATTAAAGGGAATTATTTTTGATAATGGGTTGGAGCAATTTGGGCCATAGATCAACTCACCGTTTCATCTAAGCCGTTGAACCTCAATAAGGAAAGGTGTATTTATCAGCTAGAACAGTTCTGGAAAGCTCAAGAACTCACTCGCGACCTCTCTTCATCCTCACCGCCTCACCGCCTCACCGCCTCATCGTCGAACCCAACTTTCTCCTCCGGCCACCTCACGGCGTAAAACCTATACCAATAGCTTCGTCTCGATTAGTTGAGTTTGTCTGTGCTTGTAGCTTGTCGAATAGAGGTCTTGATTAGAGGTTTTTCACCTAGGTCATTAAATATTACCTAAATTCCTAACAATTGTCGTTGTAAAGTATAATGGGAAATAAAGGTTTTTCCCACAGAAGATTGTTATATTTACTTTTCAATGTCACAATAAATAAAATAAAATAAAGAATTATTATTAACAAGTATAAAGAATAAAGAATATATATATATATACAAAATTAAATAAACTATACAGTATTGTTTCTTATTTACAAAAATATACATTATATACAAAAGTATTTTTGGGGGTTTTTGAGATTTTTGAAAACAATAAATAATTAAAAGGAAATATTTTTGGATTTTTATTCTTTTTGAAAACAAGAAAAACACACACAAATATTGATTTCTCTAAGTCATATGATCGAAATTAACATTGTGAAATATTAGAAAGCTAATTATTTCCCAATTAAACTTCTCTCTGAAAATTAACCTAAGTGAAAGCACCTAGATCAATCAATTAAACATGTCATCTTAGTCTAGAAAGCTAGCTAGTCAAACCATGTTCAAAGCATCGAAAAGAATCGTTAATTCAAGTGCACAACCTAGTATGGAAAAGTCCATCTATTTGTAATCCTTTTTAATTGATTCCGACCTTTGTCCAAAACTTTTACTACTTGTGAATTAGGTTTCCAAAACTATTAGGTGAATCGGATTCCTAACTCTAGCTCCAATTACATGTAAATATTATAAGTTTCGAACCCTATAACAAAAGCACATAAAAGTTTTCCGTAAAACAGAATCAAACAAACAATCACACAAAAGCAACTTAGAAAAATCAAATCACAATTATTATGCAAAAATAGAAAATAAACAAATATTTACACAATAACATTTCCCAAAATTATTCACGAATAGTTAATTAAACAAAAATAAATTATAATAAATAAACGAAGTTTGGGAAAAATGTTACTGTTGTGTCCATGAAAATGGACACTGTCTGGCAGGCGAAGGTGGCAGACTCAGCTATAAAAACGAACTTTGGATGTGGCGGGTGCACGGGTGTAGAGAGCATTTGGGCTTGGGCCTTTGGGGTGTCCATAGCAGATTGGGCTTGAGGCCCAATTCCAAATTAGTTGACTTGTTGACCAGTTAGCCCCATCTGACTTTGACTTGTCAACTCTCCAAATTTCTTCTTTCTTTCTTCTATTCATTCCCGTGCGCAGCTTCTTGGGTCCTTCATTCTTCTGCACGGATTTCTTTCTTCTGGTTTTTCTCTTGTTCCTCTCTCCCCATCTTTTCTTCTCTTCAGGTTGCGCGAGAGGCTCGTGGTGCGGCGGCGTTGGACAGATTGGATCGGAGCAGCGCGGCCTAGGCGGCGGATCTTGCGGGCGGGATGGCAGGAAAGCCGGGAAAGGTCGACGGAGAAGAGCAGCAGCGGCTGGATGCGAGACGGCGTCCGGGAGATCGGTGAAGAGCAGCGGGATGACGATGGGATCGCCGAGGACGCCGGCGGCGCGGCTTGAGATCGACGACGCTGCTTTTGGACAGATTGGATCACCGGCAAGGATGACGGCGGGGGGTGCGTGCGGGCTACTGCGGGCATGATTCAACGGTGAGGGACGACGCCGTCTAGGCTTGGGTTCTGCAATTAATGGCGGCAGAGGTGAGATGGTCGTGATTTGATGATTAATTGCAGTGGGAAATTAATGAATTGATGGTGGGTTGTTTGTGTTTTTGATCCTTGCAGGTGGTGTGGTGAGTTGGTGATGATAGAAGCGCCGGAGTGGGCTTTTGGAGAGAGCACGGACATGAGGACAGCAGGTGCGCACGGGATTTTTGGCGGCCATGGATTGCTGATTTGCAGGTGCACGGTGGAATTTACGGCAGAGGAGAGTAGAGCACGAGCTTCCCAAACCTGCAAAAAGAAGAAAAGAGATAATTAGATGATTGCTTGATTGTGATTGAAATGGTTGCAGGGATTAAATAGGAGAGGAAGATGGGAAGCAGCCAAGAAGGAGAGGAGGTGGAGTATTGGATTGTAGTGGTGGTGGAAGGAGGTTGGTGAAGTGGAGATGGTAGGTGGCCGGAAGTGGGCTGCTTGGTGGAGCTAGAATCAACAGAAAAAGGGAAGTGGCGGTGGTGATGGTTGGTGAAGTGGTGGACTGTAGCAAAAATCCAAAACAAAAACAAATAGAAAATAAATAAACAAATAAAAATGAATATAAATATAAAATCAAAATTAAATATAAATATAAAATATAAACATAAATATAAAAATAGATATAAATATAAACATGGGAAAATAAAATGTAGATTTGAATTATGTTTCGCCACCGCGTGTGGTGGTTGTGCCGCCTAATGTGGTGGTTCGCCGACAAACTTGTCGGGATTCGGAACGGTTTCCGACATCTTCGTACAATATTTTATTCCACAAATGAAAGTCACGGTTGACTTTCTGAATTACGCTGAAAATCTCCAAAATTCACCTTTTGTGTTGAAATTGACATTTTTCTCATATTTTCCGTAAAAACACAAAAACAAATATTAAACAAACAAATAAGCTTTCGGAATAGCAAAATCCAGTAATTAAAGACACTTTGTGAACGTATTTTACGTTCACATCAGGTCTCCGGAGAGAGAATCAAAGGAAAGATCCTCCGACAACTCCGATCGGATTTTTCGATTCCGGCCACCTCAACGGCCGAAAACAGTGGCGGTAGCTTTGCCTGGTTGAGGTGAGGTTGTCTGTAGTTTCATCTCTTCCAACAGTCGCCTGTAGAAGGAGAATTGAAGAAGAGAAGTTCTTGCTTCTCCGATGGTTTTTGACGAATTCCGGCGACTCCGGTGACATATATCATTGAGTAAGGTATCAATCTTAATCCTCTCGTTGAGCTCTACGTATTGGAATAGGTGGAAGTCACTTTGATTAACGTTTAGCAAGTTGGGATTTTGAGGATTGTCCTGCTGCCATGAAACGTCCAAGTACAGTAGCATGTTTGATTTTATTGTTTGATTTCTGGTTTGGGTTTATATCTCTGAGCATGCTATAATTGTTAGTTTTGATTAATATACAAAGTGGGTAAGTTTTAGTTGTTAATCGAATTGATATGTAATTGATTCGGTTGGGGTGTGTTGATGGTTGCTGGTATGGTTTTAATTGTTTTACAAATTAGTTTTCTCCTTTCAATTAAGACCAGCCTTGTTTGTTTAGTTGCTTGATTATCAAATTGGTTTTCACCTTTGATTTCTTAAACTATTGTTTTCTTACTCTATTACTTTTTTCTTTAAAACTGTGCATTTCTGTACATAATTTAAACTTGCTGTCTTCTGGTACTTTTTAGTAGACATGTCAAAGATTATTTCAGAGTTGGAATCTCCTGAAAATAATTTTTCTACATTTAGTTATGAATTTCCAAAGTTACTAGCCTGCAGCAGGAACTTCTGAAAACTGCAGTTTTGTCTTCCTCTTAAGGTCGTACTATAGTATAGTGTTTGTAGTTAAAAGTCCTAGGTTCCAATTAGTAAGTGCTTTTGTCTAGCTTTAAGTTAAAGGAGGATTACGTTTTAAATAGTTTGTATTTTGACGATTTCAGAAAAGAATTTGGTTTGTTTTAATTTTATTTTAGTTTTTCTACGCTCACACCTCGGATTCGGATTTAGGTGCTTAATTTTGACAAACCAAATTCTTTTCTGAAATCGTCAAAATTACAATAACAAAATCTTTACAAAAAAAAAATACACCTTCTTCTGAGTTCTAATCCACTCTCGTCTTTAACCCTTTTCGAAACTCGTAGGTTAAACCTGTAAAACAACCTATTGTAGGGGTCAGCTTTCGTCCTCGCTGCTCAGTAGGGACAAAAACCTTTAAAGAACACATTATGATTAAAATAACTACAGTGATATTGATGCATGAATGTCAAATGAACTTCACTTATCTACCCGTTAGTCCATATAATTCAACAAGCAGAGCCTACACGTCCCATACCGTGTATTTTACCAACCGGGGGTGGCCCTGAATGTTTCCTTATATGATCTAACACTCGTAACAATTCAACCCATATATCCATTTTGCTAGTCATCTTGTCCGACCTCGATCACCAGTTCCGCACAGCTCTATTAGCCCACATGAAATCTGGTCCCTACGAGTCAGACTCAACTACACAAAAGTCATTTCCCATATATTACATTCTTTTTCTATATCCCTCCACCATTCTCAAATCATAAGCCAAGTGCATTCCCAACTAATAATCCTTCTACATGCCATGATGCATCATCATAATATGTCATTAGTAATATGCATATAGACATGTATTTATGCTTGCATATAAGATATCAACCACCGTATATCAAACAAGATTCAAATATCGCAAGCAAGTCATAATACACAAAGTTTACCAATCATTTAAAAAGGTTCCCCAAGTTCCCCTACCTTGATTTCAGTAATAATACATGCCGCTACATTAGCTCCTTCTCATAAGAAACCAACTTTAAATTATGAACAGAAATACACAGTTTTTAAGAAACAAGTGATAGAGTCAGAAAACAATAGTTTAAGAAATCAAAGGTGAAAACCAATTTGATAATCAAGCAACCAAACAAACAAGGCTGGTCTTAATTGAAAGGAGAAAACTGATTTGTAAAACAATTAAAACCATACCAGCAACCATCAACACACCCCAGCCAAATCAATTACATATCAATTCGATCAACAACTAAAACTTACCCACTTTGTATATTAATCAAAACTAACAATTATAGCATGCTCAGAGATATAAACCCAAACCAGAAATCAAACAATAAAATCAAACATGCTACTGTTCTTGGACGTTTCATGGCAGCAGGACAATCCTCAAAATCCCAACTTGCTAAACGTTAATCAAAGTGACTTCCACCTATTCCAATACGTAGAGCTCAACGAGAGGATTAAGATTGATACCTTACTCAATGAAATATGTCACCGGAGTCGCCGGAATTCGTCAAAAACCGTCGGAGAAGCAAGAACTTCTCTTCTTCGATTCTCCTTCTACAGGCGACTGTTGGAAGAGATGAAACTACAGACAAACTTACCTCAACCAGGCAAAGCTACCGCCACCGTTTTCGGCCGTTGAGGTGGCCGGAATAGGAAAATCCGACAACTCCTTGTCACACCCCATCCCGGAATTATTAATTTTTTTTTCCGGGTTAAAGGCATGAATGTCAAATGAACTTCACTTATCTACCCGTTAGTCCATATAACTCCACAAGCAGAGCCTACACGTCCCATATCGTGTATTTTACCAACCGGGGGTGGCCATGCATGTTTCTTTATATGATCTAACACCCGTAACAATTCAACCCATATATCCATTTTGCTAGTCATCTTGTCCGACCTCGATCACCAGTTCCGCACAGCTCTATTGTCCTGCTGCCATGAAACGTCCAAGAACAGTAGCATGTTTGATTTTATTGTTTGATTTCTGGTTTGGGTTTATATCTCTGAGCATGTTATAATTGTTAGTTTTGATTAATATACAAAGGGGGTAAGTTTTAGTTGTTGATCGAATTGATATGTAATTGATTCGGCTGGGGTGTGTTGATGGTTGCTGGTATGGTTTTAATTGTTTTACAAATCAGTTTTCTCCTTTCAATTAAGACCAGCCTTGTTTGTTTAGTTGCTTGATTATCAAATTGGTTTTCACCTTTGATTTCTTAAACTATTGTTTTCTGACTCTATCACTTGTTTCTTTAAAACTGTGCATTTCTGTTCATAATTTAAACTTGGTTTCTTCTGAGAAGTTGTAGATGAAATCTTAAAGGGTATTTGAGAATTAGAATCTCTTGAAAATGAGTTTTGTACATTTAGTTTTGAATTTTCGAAGTTGCAGGTGTGCACTGCCAAAATAGCTTTTCTAAGTTTCTGACCTAGCAACTGTTTTGTTAAAAGCTGAACTTTTCTGTTCATAATTTAAACTTGTTGTCTTCTGGTACTTTTTAGTAGATATGTCAAAGATTATTTCAGAGTTGGAATCTCCTAAAAACAATTTTTCTACATTTAGTTATGAATTTCCAAAGTTACTAGTCTGCAGCAGGAACTTCTGAAAACTGCAGTTTTGTCTTCCTCTTAAGGCCGTACTATAGTATATTGTTTGTAGTTAAAAGTCCTAGGTTCCAATTAGTAAGTCCTTTTGTCTAGCTTTAAGTTAAAGGAGGATTACGTTTTAAATAGTTTGTATTTCTCATAGGAACCTGCGACTTGGATACAAGTGTTCGTCTAGTGCAGCAGTAACGACAAGGAGCTAACGTAGCGGCATGTATTATTACTGAAATCAAGGTAGGGGATCTTGGGGAACCTTTACAAATGATTGGTAAACTTTGTGTATTATGACTTGCTTGCGATATTTGAATCTTGTTTGATATACGATGGTTGATATCTTATATGCAAGCATAAATACATGTCTATATGTATATTACTAATGACATATTATGATGATGCATCATGGCATGTAGAAGGATTATTAGTTGGGAATGCACTTGGCTTATAATTTGAGAATGGTGGATGGATATAGAAAAAGAATGTAATATATGAGAAATGGTTTTTGTGTAGTTGAGTCTTACTCTCGGCAGGTACCAGATCTCATGTTAGCCTAAGATGCATGAATTGCACAAAGGTAATTCGGGACTGGCGACAAGGAGGAAAAGACAAGAGGACTAACAAAATAAATAGGTGGATTGAATTGTTACGGGGTGTTAGATCATATATACGAAACATTCAGGGTCATCCCCGGTTGGTAAAATACACGGTATGGGACGTGTAGGCTCTGCTTGTTTTGTTATATGGACTAACGGGTAGATAAGCGAAGTTCATTTGACATTCATGCATCAATATCATTGTAGTTATTTTAATCATAATGTGTTCTTTAAAGGTTTTTGTCCCTACTGAGCAGCGAGGACGAAAGCTCACCCCTACAATAGGTTGTTGTTTTACAGGTTTAACCTACGAGTTTCGAAAAGGGTTAAAGACGAGAGTGGATTAGAACTTAGAAGACGGTATAATTTTTTTTCTTTGTAAAGATTTTGTTATTGTAATTTTGACGATTTCAGAAAAGAATTTGGTTTGTTTTAATTTTATTTTACTTTTTCTACGCTCACACCTCGGATTCGGATTTAGGTGCTTAAAATCCACCGACACCGAGTCCGGGGCGTGACATGCTTTTTGGCAAAGCAACAGTCGTGAACGGATTTAATATGCCTTTACCATCTATCGTTTGAAATGGGCTAGCCAATCCTTTCCCCTGGGACTGATCAACTGTTAAGGTTCTTTTTGGAACCTTGATGTATGTTTCTAAGACATTTTTCAATGATTCCTCATCGTTCATTTGGCCTTTACCTTTATCATTTCTTCTGAACATTACCATATTTATGTTGAGGGCATCGGGAAGTTAGTTCTTGTTACCTGCAATTAATTTAACGTTATAATCAAATTGGTTAAGAAATAATTGCCAATTTTATAATCTTCCAATTGGACTTTGGTTAACCCGAAAACCTCAATCACTTTATAAATCATACATTTCCTTTACTCTACTTTCTTTGCTTGCTTGCATTGTTGTTGCATTCATATTTTCCTAAATGAAAACTCAAAACAACAAGCTACTTTCATGTGTGCCTACCCATTACACTTTGCATATTTCTTTCCATTTCTCGTCTTTCCATCTAGCTAGAGTCATTTGGTTATGTTACTAAGTGAGATTTTGGGCCTTCCAATCCCCGTGGAAAGGTTTTGGCGAGTGCGGAAGGGTTGCCTCCTGGAGAGGTCTTAGCGGGTTTCCACCATTGCATAGTGGCTAGGGTGTGGGCTACATAACACATGTCATGGCCGGGGTTCACCACATCATGTGGGCCCACTCGGTGGTAATATATGTAGTATGGATACTGGTCTCAAGATTGCTTACCACACTACCAACTCCTAAATTTCTTTGAGTTGAGTGATATTTATTTTTCTTGTATTTGAGTAATTGTGCGGCGCTCAAATGTTGTTTGTGATATGTTTTGGCATGACTAACTTTTCTTGTAATTTTCTTACAGTTATTGTACTGATATAACCAATTGTCCTTGGATGAGTTTGTCGCTAAAATTCTAGTTGGTGATCTTCCAATAGCTGGTAGTCGAAAGTGACAACCATTTGGTTGACGTTTCAAGAATATCCTAAGTTGGTATCTGATTTGTATGTGATATGCATACAAATTAGGCATCTAATCATTAGTATTATGCAAGTTCGATGGCTATTTGTGAGTCTCTAATCCGTGTTTGCACACTTGTAGGTAAATCGAGCATCAGAATGATATTGGGAGCAAAAGGGTGTGTTTTGGAGCTTTTTGTGCATTTTCGGCTAAAGGACGAAAAGTGGCGGTCAACTCGTGGTCAACTCCAACTTTAGAGCTTCAACATGCCAAGTGTCAAGTCCCAGAAGTGAAACACAAGAGAATTCCAGAGGATTGATCAAGAAGCCGCAAAGTCAAGCTAGTCAACCATGGTCAACTCCGAAGGTCAAGGTCAAGAATAAAGTCAACCTTGTGACTTACCACAAGAGCCTCCAAAGCATCAAGGACCATGCTAGATACTATGAGGTCGAGAAATTTCTCCAAGAGCCGGTCAATCCACGTAGGATTTGTGACAATCCAATTGTAGAATGACACGTGGTGGCTAATGGAAAATTTTCATTAAGGCTCTGTTTGGCTGTTTGCTTATCCTCTACCCCCTCTCTCTCTCTCTCTCTCTCTCTCTCTCTCTCTCTCTCTCTCTCTCTCTCTCTCTCTCTCTCGTGCCCAGTTCAACCACGCCCAGCACCACCTCCCATCGATCTCGTGCCCAGCCGCCACACAACCACATACGCCGCCGCTTTGGCACCCAGATCGACCACCGCTTCACCCATTTCCAGTTCCAATAAGCAAATCAAAGCAAACCATCTCTTCAAATAACAAATCCAAGATGCAATCTTCATCAGTCATCACACACCAAAGCAAAATGAAAACCCATAATTGAAATGAATCCCACAAAATCAATCAGACCAGAAACGAAAGCACAACGAAAACCTAAAACAACCTCCCTAATAATTCATTCAAGCTTTAAAACAATGGATGTGTCTTGAAAAGCAAAAAATTTCGAAACCGAAAATATAGTCTACCTTATACTTTAAAACAGCAGATTTTTCTTTTCATTAATTGTTTGGAAATTTCTGGTCTTTATCTTGATGGAATAAGATTATTCAAGCAATTTTCTCTCTTTCGTTTGTGCTAGTGATGATTCAAGCAAGCTGCATCCCTCCATCAAGATAATTAGAGAGAGAAAGGAAGAAGAGAAGAAGAGAAGGGTAGAGGAGAAGCAAAAATCGTTCGTGTTTATTAAACTCGGCAAGAGGAGAGAGAGAGAGAGAGAGAGAGAGAGAAGAGAGGGGGCGAAGCAAACATAGCCCGAGGGCTTTTTTTCTACAAGCCACGTGTCAGATGTTAAGTGGATCATCACAGATCTGACGTGGACTGACCGTCCCTTGCAAAAATTTCTCCTATGAGGTCACCCATTGATTATTCCTTCATTTTGTTCCTCATATGCTTTTACCTCCTTGCCCTTCATTTAATCCCTCTAGCCATTGGATCTAACCATAGCTTATCCTAGCCCTCCATTCCCTCTCCCTTTCACCTATATATAGCCTACTTTACCTCATTTAGGTCATCTCCCATTTTAGCTAGTAGCCACCACTTTCCCTCTTTCCCTTTTCTCTCTTCCTTCTCTCCTTCACCTTAGCCTCGGCCCGTCAGTCAACTGGTCGACACCTGCCAGCGACCGGTCGAACTACGGCTGTTGTTTGGCTTCTCCTCCACTTTTCACCCACTTCCACACCTCCTCTCCTCTTCCACCCTTCATCAAAGTTGCTCCACACATCCTCCTCTACCTCTAGCTACTAGAGATCCTTACCAATTCATGAAAAAGCATCAACAAGAGCCAAGGAGAAGAAGAGAGCCACATATTGAGCATTCCTTAACTTATCTCTTACTTCTACCTATGTCTAGTGCTTTATATTGTAAATTGATGATTTCTATTGTAATGATTAGTGAGTAGTTAACTTTGTTGGGCGCTAGGGTTGTGTGCCCTAGTCCAATGTGACTTTGTGATGCCTTGATTCATGAATACATGTGTTGTCTATGCTACTATGTGTTGATTGTATGTTTAAGACTTAGTCACTCTTTGGTATGCAATTAACCTATCTAGTATGTGAATTGTTTAGTTTGACCACTTTACCATTCACTAAACTATGGCAACATGTGTGATGAGCATGCTTAACTTGTGTAATCCTCAATTCGGTGCTTTACGCCTCCTATTCGTTCTCCATCTTCATGGAGAGTTTTTATGACCCTAGTAAGGCTTAGGATACCTTAGAGGAATCCCTTCCACATCGATAGCATCGGTGGAATGATGGATGATGTGAACGTAAAATACGTTCACAAAGTGCTCTAAATACTTGGATGAATGCTATTCTGAAAGCTTATTTGTCGGTTTAATGTTTGTTTTCGTGTTTTCAGGGAAAATATGTGAAAAATGCTAATTTACACATAAAAGGTGAATTTTGGAGATTTACAGCGCAATTTCGGAAAGTCAATCGTGACTTTCCAATTACCTGATGACACCGGTCATTATTCGGAAGTGGAATATAACATTGTACGAAGATTTTGGAAACCGTTTCGAATCCCGGCAATTTTGCCGGCGAACCACCACTCACGGAGGCGCAACCACCACACGCGGTGATGAAATCCATTTTAAATCTCTACTTTATTTTCCCTTGTTTATGTTTTATATTTATTTTTATTGTTTATTTTTATATTCTATTTTAGTCTTCATTTTTATTTAATTTCTTTTGTTATTTTATTTTTATTTTATTTTTAGTTTTGTTTAATTTCTTTTATTTTATTTTCATTTGTTTCTCTTTTGTCTGCAGCATGTTCACGGTTTCTTCCCTCTTCTCCAGCCTGTTTCTCCACCAAACCACAGCACCAAATCCAGCCACGCTAAACCCTCCACTCCAATTCAAATTCAAACTCACCAGCAGCAGATCATCCACCATCTCCTTTCCAGCTAATCCACCCACTCCTTCAATTTGAATTCAAATTCAGCAAACAATTACCACTGCCTGCCATTTCTTCTTCTTTATAAGCAGCTCCTCTGCTCCATTAATCACAGGCCGGGGGGGGGAGCTGATTAGAGGTAAAACCGAGGTCATTAATTATTACCTAAATTCCTAACAGTTGTCGTTGTAAAGTATAATGGGAAATAAAGGTTTTTCCCACAGAGGATTGTTATATTTACTTTTCAATGTCACAATAAATTAAATTAAATAAAGAATTATTATTAACAAGTATAAAGAATAAAGAATATATATATATACAAAATTAAATAAACTATACAGTATTTTTTCTATTTACAAAAATATACATTATATACAAAAGTATTTTTGGGGGTTTTTGAGATTTTTGAAAACAATAAATAATTAAAAGGAAATATTTTTGGATTTTTATTATTTTTGAAAACAAGAAAAACACACACAAATATTGATTTCTCTAAGTCATATGATCGAAACTAACATTGTGAAATATTAGAAAGCTAATTATTTCCCAATTAGACTTCTCTCTGAAAATTAACCTAAGTGAAAGCACCTAGATCAATCAATTAAACATGCCATCTTAGTCTAGAAAGCTAGCTAGTCAATCCATGTTCAAAGCATCGAAAAGAATCGTTAATTCAAGTGCACAACCTAGTATGGAAAAGTCCATCTATTTGTAATCCTTTTTAATTGATTCCGACTTTTGTCCAAAGCCTTTACTACTTGTGAATTAGGTTTCCAAAACTATTAGGTGAATCGGATTCCTAACTCTAGCTCCAATTACATGTAAACATCATAAGTGTCGACCCCTATAACATAAACATATAAAAGATTTCCGTAAACTTGAATCAAATAAACAATCACAAAAGCAACTTAGAAAAATCAAATCACAATTATTATGCAAAAATAGAAAATAAACAAATATTTACACAATAACATTTCCCAAAATTATTCACGAATAGTTAATTAAACAAAAATAAAATATAATAAATAAACAGTTTGAAATTTACGTGGCCATGAAAATGGACACCGTCGGGCGAAGTGTGCTATGAACGAAAATTTATGTTAAGAGTTGGGTGGCGGGTAGATAGCAATTGGGTTGGTAATGAAAGGTTTTTTTACTTTTCCCCCCTTTTTTCTCTCTGTTTCCTTTTTTTTTTTTCTGCAGGGGGGGGGGGGGAGAGCGGGCCGGGGTCAACGCGGACTAGGCGGATCGCCCGTTGCCACGTTAGGCTGGAATTTCTGGGTTCTGGGGGCCGGGTTGTGATGAAGCGACGCCGTGTATTGGCTTGGTAATTTGATTTTCCAACTGCAAGAGAAAAAATAATAATTAGAAAAATGATCAAGGAGTACGAGAAGAATGAGAGAGAGAGGGTTGGGGGGGGGCGGCTTGAGGGGATTGGACGACCGGGAATCGGGCTGGAGGGGGGCTTCTAGCTGACGAACAAAGTAATTAGGGGATTAATTGGGTAACTTAAATGAGGAAAGGCGGGAGGCCCAACCAGAGGAAGGGGGAGGAGGGAGTGGGAGGTGTGATGAGGAGGGTTCAAAGACCAAGAGGAGAGAATGGGAAAATGAGGAATGCGGGAAGGGGGTGAGCCTGAGACAAGAACGGGCAAACACAGAAAAGAAAAAAAAAATAAAAAAAAAAAAAAAAAATAAAGAAAAAAATTAAATAAATATTATAAAGAAAAATAAATAAAAAAAGGGGGAAAGAGGGGGGAGGGGGGACATTGGAAGAAACTATAATCCCTGAGACAGACATTATTCATGCGTAAATACACTATTTAGTTTCTCAATTTCCCTAAACACACGAAAACAAACATTAAAAAGCAATTAAGCTTCGAATAACAAAACCAGTAATTAGGCACTTGTGAACGTATTTTACGTTCAATCACACCCCTACACTTGAACTATTGCTAGTCCTCTAGCAAACACGAATACAAAACACACAAAACGAGGGAAACACAAAACAGACAGCTTTCCAACATACCTGGTTCGAAAGAATTATAATCAAGAGAATAAAATTATATACCAAGTAAAGAATTGCTACTTTAATATGTAAACTCTTAGCGGGAAGTTGAAAACCAAATATACAATTAACTCATGCAATCCAATAGGCACATCGAAACAACATTAACCACTAAACCTTACAAGATTCACTAAAATTTCGCCGTGTTTAGGGTTAAGTGTTTACTCCAAAACATTACACAGTTCCCTAGCTGCTATTACCAACTTCACATTAATCTACAAATCATCGATCATGGCTTCGGGAAACAGCCAAGGGTGGATGTAAAGGGAATGGTAAAGAAGGAAAGGACTGAAATGAAAAATTTTTACATGTTTGCAAGACAAGTCAACGACTTGAAACTCATACCAGCTATACCGAAACACTCTTACTCTCCACCTTTTAATAAAACAACACAAAATAACTTTTTTTTTTTTTTTTTTTTTTGGTTTATTCCTTTTTTATTTCTATTTTTTTTCTTTTTTGAACAAATACAACAAAATAAATACACCCCCACACTTCCTTTTGGTATATACCTACAAATCCGAAGCATAAGAACATAAGAAGTCACTATCATCCTTGCAAACATAATAAAACAAGGGTGAATGGTGTGGGTGAACAAAAGAAACGGTAATGAGGTTTAGTTCAAAAGGGGATCCTAAAGTTCGTTTTAGATGGATGGTGAATATTTTGGCCATTCTCAACTAGCCTTACTCTTTCTATTCATTACGATTAACAAAATGTTTCAAGCGGTCTCGAGCAAGTTCTAGGTTCAAAACTATGAATTGTGAACATGAAGAACGAGTAAATGTATGAAATATGATAATGTGAATATACAATAGGCTCAAATCCTACATTTTGGTATGTGAAATGTATTTCAAATGCTTCTGGATTGCAATCCACTAATCGAAACAGTTAGTGAACATGAAATTGAGCAATCAAAGTTATGCAATTAAATCCAAAGCAAATCACAAACCTATATAAAATCTCAAATAACAAAAACAGAAAAACACAAAATAAACAAAAAACAAACGAAATGTGATTTATTTTTTTTTTTTAGAATATGAACGTGACTTACTAAGTGCAATGGTAGGTCAAGCTACCAAGGAGAGTTGATAGTCATATAGAGTAGAAAACAAAACAAGTAATTATTTTGATTTTAATTTTCAAATTTTTTAATAATCCCCCACACTTGAATTAAACATCTCATTGACAAATTTCACGAAATGAAAAATTCAAGATGGTTATGATTTAAACACACAACAAACACACAAATAAACAAAAACAAAACAAAAGAGTTAAAGAAAACCCCCTTGAAGACTTGCCTCCCGAAGCAAGCACCAACGTCACAACGGCTGCGGCCTGCATCCAACGTTGCTTTAGTTGTGCGGTCGACCTTTGAAGTGTGTCGGCAAGGGTAGTGCGACCGGCTGGGCGGGCCTTCAGAGACGGAACACTATAGTCGGTTCCATCAAGAGGAACGTGGCGATGGGGCGAGCTAAAGGCGGAACCCGCGGAAAGGAATGGGACGGTAAATCACGCGCGTGCACGGGCAACACCCGGGAGGAAGCGTGGACTACACGAGCACCGAATCTGGTCCGCGGTCAAGACCGATGGAAATTGCAGCACACGCACCGAGCGTCCATCGAATACTATCCACGCGCGCGCTTGAGGAATCAAAGACGGGAGGGATGAACGACGACACCCGTACGATTGACCCGGGGGCTTCTCGTCCCCCTTCGCTGTTGGTCCGACTCCATTCAGTGTCTCTTTTCTCGAACAAGTGGGACGTGGAGTTGGTGTCGTTAAGAAACGAGTACGGATCGGCCTCTTTCGAGAATATCGAGTCACGGTGAAGAGTGGATACCGTGGGCAATGTAGTCTTGCTGGAGGTGAGATCCACCTTGACGAAGAAGACAAAAGGTTCAAATTACTCTTTGCGTCATCCTTCCACCCAATGACCAAGAAGACCATATGAAGATCACTACTCGAGGTTTTATCCTCCGGGCTTGTTGGAGCATCCCGGAGAATCACGACGACACTCCCCGTGGCAACGGTTCAGCGGGGTGGGAGGACGGTTGCAGTCGGGTCGCCTCTTAATGGGGGAGTGGTCGGGTGGTGCGCATGTCGGGGAGCTTTGGCTGCTCGAGGGGGCACGGTCGGCGACGCATGGCAGTGAGAACCGACTGAGTTTTTGTCCGCTTTGCTCCGCGCTTCTGACCCTAGCTTGGGGGGGGATCCGAGGGGCCGGAGATACTGGGTTGATGAAGAAGAAGGAAGGTTTTTCTTTCAACGGACGGCGTTAAACGGTCAAAGGGGGTGGGGGCGGTCGGTAAAGAGACCCTGGTTACGGGGGATGACAGGCATTTTTATTTTACGAAATAAACAACCAAAAAACGAAGCAAACAAAAAACCAATAAAAAAATTTTTTTTTTTTTACAATTACAAATTTTATTTTTTTTTTTTTTTAAAAAATAAATAACGAGAGTGAAAAGAAAACTTACCTTTATCCGAAAACCGAAAATCACCAACAAGAATCAACCTCAAGTTTTAACCTTCTCCTAACTATGATATGTAAAATTCCATAAGGTTATTCTATCAAAATAAAAAAGTAATTTACAAAATAAAAATTTCAAAGTTAAAAATCAAATTATCTATCAAAAATAATTTTCTATACTATATTTTTTACTATATTTTTTTTTGGATATAGTTGAAAAAAATGAAAGTGTTCAAGAACTCAAGGACGTAGTCAGCTACGTAAATGACTTTTTGAATGGGATAGAGATAGAAGATATTAGGCTAACCTTTTACAAATCACGAGTGAACTAGATTATGGCCTATCGAGAAATTATTCGACATCCATACAGATTTAGCCTATTAACGAATAACCGTCAAGTACAACCAACACAAAAAAAAAAAAAAAAGATAAAAAAGAAAAATAATAAATTAGTATTATTAAATAATACTTATAAAAAAAATATATTTTTAAATAAAATTATTATTTAAAAAAGAAAAAAAAAAAGATTAGATAGACAAATAAATGAATAAAACCCAATAACCAAAGGAAAACTAGAAACAAAAACAGAAAAGAAAAATAAAATAATTAAAACTAAACAGAAAAAAAAAAAATAAAAAATAAGAAACACAAAAACCGACACCACAACATCCCACAAAATAATAGAGGAGGCACGAGAGAGGCGAGAGAGGCGGGCTTCACGGGATGGCGGCAAGGGAGCAGGTACGGCATGAGCACGAGCGAGGCGCGGTGGCGCGGGAAGACCGCGCGACGGCGATTGATGATTGGCGGTGGGTTCGCCGGGCTCGATCGGCGAGAAGGGGCGCGGTGGGGCGGTCGAGAGGTGGCGGTGCGGCCGGGATCGACGATGAGCGGGCCGAGCGAGCGCGACAAGGGACCGATATGGTGGTTCAACGGCGCCGACAGCGGCTAGGCGGTGGAATCGACGCACGGGATTTGCCACGGTTAGGCTGGAATTTCTCTGGGCCTTCATGGCGGCGACGGCAGTGAAGCTCATGGTTGATTGATGAAGCGACGCCGCGTGGTGATCTGATTTGGCTATGGTAATTTGATTTTCCAAACCCGCAAAAGAGAGAAAAAATAATAATTAGAAAAATGATCAATTGTTTGCAGGTACAGTAGAATGAATTGAGAGACGAGAGGGTTGCTGGTGGTGGTGGGCCATGGCTTTGAGCAGGGTGATTTGGACGAGAGCACGGCCGGGAATGCGCGGGCTTGGGAACGGTGCCATGGCGGGTTCTAGACTGCGGAACAAGAACAAGTTAATTAGATGGTGATTAATTGCTGGGTAACTCCTTAAATAGAGAAGGAAAGCGAGGCCAACGGCCGTGAAACAAATGATGGCTTCCAACGCGAGGGGAATGCGGGAGGGGAGAGAGGGGTAGGGTGAGGATGATGATTCCATGTGAGGGATGGGATTCTCAAAGGCAACGGGAAGCGAGGGGAGTGACGGAATGGGAAAGAGAGGAAGGCTGGGGAGTGGTGGGGCCTGGAGACACAGTAACGTGGGCAAACAACAAAGAAAAAGAAAAAGAAAATAATTAAAGAAAAATAAAATAAATAAATTAAATGAAACAAAAGAATTAAATTAAATATTATAAAAGGAAAAATATAAAACTAAACAAGGAAAAATAAGAGGAGGTTAAAATAGTATCGAGGGGGGGCGGAGGGGGGGACAATGGGATGAACGGTTCGAAACTTGACAAGCTATAATCCATTGAGGAGGAGAGAAAGTCATTGATAAATTTAAGGTAAATCAAAAATTGGATTAGTTATTTAAACACACGAAAACAAAAAAAGCATAGCGGATAACAAACCGTTAGGACTGGAATTAGACGAGCTCCTCTTCCCTGCATCACCATCTCTCTCCCTCCTTCCCTTCTTTCCAGAAATATCTAAGCCCTGCTTTCTTCCTCCTCTGTTACTCTCTATGCCCATCTTCTCTTCTCTTCTCTTCCCTCTGTTTCTCTCCTAAACACTTCTCTGTTAATCTCTCTAATTCCTTCCCCCCGACCACATTCTCTCTGCACCCTTCATTTGATTCCACCTGCAAAGTAACAAGAAATTCACAACAAGTCCCAACATCACAATTGAAATCACATAATCACAAGCTTCACGGCACCAGCAAGTCGACGCCGTGTTCAATTTCAGCCCCGCCACTTTCTCAAGCCGCGCCTCCGATCAGTTCCAGCGCGGTTCTCCCTCATACTCGATCCAACATCTCTTCATCGGCGAATCCAATCCAATCTGAGTCCTCAGTCAAGCCGCCTCAAGCCTGAGCCCACGCTCCCAAATCTGTCAGCCCAGCATCGGCGCCATCGATCGAACCACGGCGTCAATCTCTGCCCCTCCGCGCCTCCAGCGCCGAGCCGTGGTCTGTTTTGCTTCGCCGCTGTTCTCTCAACACCCCGCCACCGTCGGCGTCTCCGTTGCAGCTTCTGTGCTCTGCCGTACCTGATTCCTGCCGCGCTGCAAGTTCAGATGCCGTCGTCAGATCCATACGCCGCCGTCTAGGCCGCGCCGCGCCGCATTGCTTCTGCCATAGTTCGACCTCACCGTACCGCGCATCATAGATGATTCCAATCTGCGCCGCTGCTCTCTCAAGAACCCAGGCCTGCCGGCGTTTCTTCTGCAAATCCAATCACGGCAGTCCCGGCCGCGCCTTGCCCTCATCAACAGACCACGAGCTGATCTGCAGAGAAGAAAGAAGAAATTAATTAATATGAGGTCTGCTGCACGGGAATGAATAGAAGAAAGAAGAAAAACAACTCGCGTTGAAAAGTCAAAGCAACCTGAAGGACACTCTTTGGACCGGGTCAACAAGTCAAACGACTTGTAATTGGGCCTCCAAGCCCATTGCTTAAAGCCCACTTATCAAAAGCCCAAGGCCCAAGAAATGCTCTCTACACCCGAATCGTTCCCGAGCCTTCACCGAATTAAATGAGCATTTCTTTCTTTCTCTCAAACTCATTTTATTATTATTTGTTTAAACATTTTTTGTGTGTTTATTTATTTGGATAATTTAATTTGTTTAATTTGAATATTGTGTGATTTAATTATTTTATGAAAAATCCAAAAACATGTTATTCATTTATTTGTGTGTTTGTTTAATTATTTTTGGTGTGTTTTATTTAAGTGTGTTAGTTAAATTGTATTTGAATTTGTATTATTCTTGTTTAACTTTATTTGTTTGCAAATATATTAAAAAGCCAAAAATATTTCATTTTACTTATTTCTTGTTTTCAAAACATTTTCAAAAACTCAAAAATATCACCTTTGTTTATATTGTACATTTTTGTAAATAGAAACAATATAGTTTAATTAATTTTGTGACTTAGAAAAGTAAATAAACAATCCTCTGTGGGAAAAACCTTTACTTCCCATTATACTATTCAACGACAATTTGTTAGGAAGTTTAGGTAATAATTAATGACGTCGGTTTTACCGCATATCAATGGATTATGCATGTCATGCATGTTTGAGCCTCTTTGTGTGGACAACTTATGCCTCTTAAGCACTTAGGGGATTTGGTATTAAGCATTTAGAGAAATCCCCTAGACACCTAAAGACTTAGGGACACGGTTCTAGCTATGGCTAGGATACAAGACTTGATTTGTGGCAACATTGGCCTGATTTCATTATTGTGGGCATTGTTTGTTGCATTGGGCTAGGGGTAGTCCGAAACCCCAACATTTTACATAAATCGCACACACATTTATCTTATTTGCTTGCATTACTTTACTTGTTAATTTCCATTTACTTGTTGCTTGTCTTTACATTTTATCATTGCTTTCCAAAACCAGACAACACCACTGCACCACTCATTGTCTAAATCACACTCACTCACACTTTCCACTTCTTATCTTTCCATCCTAGCTAGAGTCACTCACCTCACACACTAACTAGAAATTAGGGAGCCCTTCAATCCTCGTTGGAACAACAACCCTCTTCACAAACTTACTTACCCACACTTTGACGATTAGTAAGTATCTACCAAGCATATTCTTCTGGTGTGGCAGGATTTTTGCTACTTAACTAATGAATAACTTGGTTCAGATTTGGGAAAAATCGAGAATCGCACCAAACTTGAATTTCAGTTCAGGTCGGTTATGTTCCCACTTTTAGGCATAAAAACTGAACTGAATCGAAACTAAATTTTTGGTTTGCGTTTAGTTCAGTTTTGTTTTTTCATAACAAAAAAAATACTAGATCTGATTTGCTGCATATGCATATTCTTAAAGGTAAAGATAGATATGGAATTCTTCATTGTCAATGACCAGATCGGTGCACTTGCCTAATGGTCGCTTTCACTTTATGGAATTGGATTGGAAGCATGAGAGAGAGAAGAGAGAGAGAGAGAGAGAGAGAGAGAGAGAGAGAGAGAGAGAGAGAGAGAGAGAGAGAGAGAGAGAGAGAGAGAGAGAGAGAGAGAGAGAGTAAAGTCAATTGAAAATAAAAGATAAGGAAAAGAAAGGACATAAAGGAAATAACGAAAAAAAACATAACTATTCGGTTTGGTTCTGAACACACCAAAACCTTTATGGAATTGGATTGGAAGCATGAGAGAGAGAGAGAGAGAGAGAGAGAGAGAGAGAGAGAGAGAGGCAGGGAAAAATAGTACTTCAATTTGGGAAGTACTGTTCATAAATCTCTCTCTCTCTCTCTCTCTCTCTCTCTCTCTCTCTCTCTCTCTCTCTCTCTCTCTCTCTCTCTCTTCTATACTACCCGGAGCTTCCTCCAGTGATGTCTTCGCCGTCCGACCACCATTGACCTCAAAACCGATGGATTTGGCTTCGTCTCGATGAGGCGAGCATGGCAGTGGCCTCAACTTCTCAAATAGACCAAGGAGGAGAGAGAATCGAAGAAAGAAGATCAAGGAGTTCGACGAGTTTAGGTTACTCTGGCGACGAATGTCTTCAAGTGAGGTACGAAATCGAATCCTCACATCGAGTTCTATGTGTTGGTATAATTGGATTTCAGTTTTGATTGATATTTGGAAGATTTAGAGTTTTGGGTTGTACGACCATCGTGAGGTTACTGATCATGGCGGTGGATTTGGTTTAGGTTAGTTCATTATTAAGCTCAATTGTTATGTATTGATGATTGATGTGTTATAACCAGAGAATTCATAGGGTTGGAGAAAATCCATGAGTTGGGTCACCCGGGTTCGATAGTTCGCGAGTTGTACAATTACTATATAAACTCCTCTTGATTTTTCTTACAATATAATTTCTCTTAGTTTCTTCATCCTAATAGTTCTTAAACAAAATTAGAAATGATATTGTCTTACTCTGTTAAAATAACAACTTTGTGATTACACGTACACTATGGACATAGAATTTAACCCGCAGGATCGGGCGGACACCTTTGCTAGTTATATCTAAACACTAAATCTAGACTCTTTCACTAACTAGACTCAAGCAAATTAAGATGATATAAATAGATGAATTAAGCAATTGATTTTTTGATTTGGATTTGATTTTAGAGATTTAAAAGTAACAAGATCCCTACAAATAAAAGTTGTAAACAATAATAGAGAAAACGCTAGGACTATGATATCCACCTCTAATCTTTCTTCTAAGTAATCAACACATGCATGGCACACAAGATATCAATGATGAAGTTTTGTCAACCTAAAGAGATTGGTCCTCCTCTTTAAGCTATTAATTCTCCTAAGCAATGAACTGGGGATTGGTCCTCGATCCTCTAATTCTTTTCAAACCTAAGGGATCTAGCATGGTATCTACTAGGTTGTTCCTTAAGCTAGCATAAGCACAATGGAAATCGACAAACACACAAACTCTAGAACATGATATCTGATCTATTCCAGTTATTCATGGTGACTAATTCTAAAGAACATATTATCTAGATTCTCGTTGTTACTAAATTGGTTCATAGAAAGCCAAGACTCGGTCATCTAAATTGAACCATGTAATAATTAATTGCAGTGATACACATTTGGTGATCAAGCATACACATAGTGACATAAATCGAGCAATCATGGAAATTAAGTAAACATAATCAGTAAAATATCCACGAATCAAAACATGTATCAATTAATCGTAGAAATCATGATTCAGGCTTCAACCAAGCCCTAACTAGGGTTTTAGTTACACATGATGTATGGAAGATAGTTTAACATATTCAAAGACATAAGAGAACGAGGAAGAGGAAAATTTGACGATGGATGAATGATGTAAGATGGATTCGGGCTTTGTCTTCACCTTGATCATCTCTCCTTGATGTGTTTATCTTTCTTGTTCTTAGTTCTAAACACTCTGAAAATTTAACTTAAATAAAATAGAAAAGGGATATATAGTCTTCCAACAACTTCTTTGGTCATGAAAACTTCACGAGCTGGTGACCGGTCAGACAAATCCATTGACCGATAGCATATGCGAAAAAAATAACTTCTTCTTCCTTAGCTTCTCCAAGAATGCCATGTTTTGCTCCTTTTTACTTTTTTTTCTTCCTCAATGCTCCAAGGACCTATAAGACACAAAAACAATTCAAAAATACAGTAGACTAACTAAGTAAATATAGGAAAATAGGACATAAACGAAGCACAAATATGGCGAAGAGTCTTGCACACACCCACGTATATATATACCTAGGTCCAATTGGGTGCGTGAGATGCACGCGTCCGTCAATCCCCGTTAGTACCCACAGCCTCCACTGCTCCCTCGGTCTCTCTTCGGCGTCAGAATCAGAATAGAGCCCACCGCTCTCTCTCTCTCTTCGACACCACGGCCTTCGATTCACATCATCGCTGCCGCACCTGCAATTCACAATCCCGATCACACAAGCAACAACTCCGGCTTTTCTCAATTGCCCAGAATCCGAGCGTCACCACCAGCCTTACTGAAACCAAATTGGTCAAACACAGCGTCGTCGCTGCACGCTGAGCCGATCCTGGTCCTCTGCTCATCACCGCCGCTCCTGCACCTTGCTCCTTTGCTAGCTCCGCCGCTGATCCTCGAGCCCAACACGGCGTCGCTCTATGTCCTCTGTTGCGCCGCCCTTGAACCGCACCTCCAGAGAGCATGAGCTTTCCCTCGTCTCGATCTCCATCCCTCGTGGCTACTCTCTCTGTCTCTTGGTCCAATTATTTTCGACAGCCATAACAATCCCAGATTACTCGAGCACCCATCCAATTTTTTTATTTTTTTTTACTTTTGTCAACCCAAACTTTTTGGATGCCTTCCCCCTGTTCCGTCCATGTACACCGTTTGTTCAAAAACCTTGTTGGGATGAGCTCAATGGCTGAGATTGGCTGGGACATATATACTTGGGTGCAGCCCAGAATTTTCGCAAATATGGTCCTATCAAAAGGAATGGGTGCCAAACTAGCTACCCAACCAATACTAGTCTCTAAATCATGTTGCAGGCCCCACAACAAGTGGATGGTGATGGTACTAGAACTAAACGAAGCCGTGTAGAGATTGAGTGTTGTTGACATGCGGAAACGACGAAACGAAATCCGAATGAGTTAATGCGTGCAAGCTAGTAACACTAGAAAGAGACAGGCCGATAGCTTGCCCCCGCCACCGTCATACGTCCGTTGAACACCTAAACGGTCCAATACTTGGACGGCTAGGGTTCGTCCATTTCAAAATGGACATCCCTTGTTTAATGCAATATTTTTTAAAATTATAATCCCAATGGATAGTTTTCTAATCTGAAACCATATTTGTTTCAAACTAAATTTTGAGAGCTTATATTTAAAGTTCATATTATTTATTAATTAATGTTATATCCAAATAAAATTATAAAAATTATATACCTGTGCCCGTGGGAACAACGTTTTTTTTTTCTCCCAACTCTATAGATACCAATCGTTTCCTTCATAATTTTTCACAATAAACATCCTATATCTCCTAAATTCTTCAATTTTTCACAACTGTTCTTGTTATTCAATTTTCTTTTAGGAAAAAATGGCACCAATAAAGGAATCACGGAGGCACAATGAATATGTTATTTTTTGCTTAGCTTGGAAAACCATAGGTGGTGTTGGTGCTACAGGCAAATATCAATCGGTGGAGGGATTGTGGGCGCGTGTTGAAGCGGCGTACGAGGCGAACAAACCCGCGAGGTCCCAAACTAGAAGGGCTTGTAGCTGTGAATCTCGCTGGAATAAAATTAGTCTTGCATGTAGGAAATGATGCCAAGCTATAGAATCTACAAGCTAAGTCGATATTCTATAACACGACCAAATGAAATGTTTTCGGATTTGAGTATTGTTGGCCAGACTTGAAGTCATGCCAAAAGTTTTCGAATCCCCCATCAATGAACTTCTCCAGGTCATTTAGGTCCACCCCAAAGAAAAAGGGGTTATTGGGAGAAGAAGCAACGACAGATAATTGAGATGGAATAATAAGGCTCTAGCTCCCCAGCATACCCTCAGTCTCCTACACCCCCTGATGTAGACAAAACTATCATCCTCAGATTAAGATTAGTGAGAACCTCAAGTGGTCCATGGTCCTACTCCTACCTTGCTTGATTTTTCTGTTCTCTTTCTCGTGCCTACAATGTTTTGTAGTGCTTAGGAGTGTAGTAGGTCTGTGAAGAAGTTGGAGCAATCCAAATAAGCATGCAAAGCACAATGTGTTGCAATACAATTTTTTTCTTGCAACATGTTATTCTTATAGTAAGCAACTTTGTCTTCTTTGCTTTGCTCATTATACTACGGATATTTGAATAGGAATGTGATGTTTCCCATTTCATGAAAAGACTTGGGAACCCGCTTACAGTAGATTAATAAAGAGGACAATACTTTCAAGTTGCTTCTACTGCCCAGAATAATACTAAGGATAAAATCGTCTCATCCTCTAGTTATACCCCATAGATGGAACAAGGATAGGAAGAAAGAGTCTGCTAAGAAGGAAGATAAATTCAAAAAGGTTTGAAGTCATGCCAAAAGTTTTTGAATTTTTTGTTTGGGTGAAACTGATGGCTTGAAAAATATGTACTTTGGCTGGGAATAGAAATTCTCGTTTGGTTTGATGGAGTTTGGATTTCCTCTCTCTTTCTCTGATCTGGCTCTCATTTTGGTTTAATTGCAGGTAGCTAGCCTTCTCTTCTAGTGTGGTTGCTACGAATGAAAATTTGAACAAAAAAAAAACTCTAATATTACTTTGATATTTAAATATACGACTTTAATTCATGTTGAAAACTTCAGCAAAGAGCACAAAATTTGTTTGAATATAAATACTTGACGGCTCAAAAACGTTAAGTAAAATAGTTAACGGCTCAAAAGTGTCAAGTAAAGAGCTAAAAACCATCAAGTAATTTTTTTTCTTAGCGGTTTTAAACCGTGAAGAAAACTTTATTCACAATTTTAAACCGTTAATAATCTATTCCCCTTTCTTGACATTGATACTCTTGATGTTTTTTGAAGCGTCAAAAATTACTTTTCTTGACGGTTTTTAGCCGTCAAGTATGTAGATTTTTCTTGTAGTGATTTCACTCTTTTCTAATTTAAAATAGTACCTAAATAGTGTTTTTTCAAGAATGACTTGGATCATCTAGAGATTAGCAGTCTTCATTCTGCAAGAAATGGAGACAAGTTTATTAGAGTTGGGAATCTTAACAAAAGTCAGATGGAGGCGAACTAAGAACATCTCTAACAATTAAAGTTATTTTCATTTGACTTCTGCTCCGGCAGTTCTTAACTATATATAAGTTAGATCGAAAAGGACGTTGAAACTAGAAAAAATAGACATTGGAGTTTGACTTTTGCCTATTTTCTCTCATGTCTAGCTAAATATAGGTTGATGAATCACACCCAACATAAATTTTGAACTATCCCATAAAAAAAAAAAACATAAATTTTGAACTAAGATAGCAATGATGTCTACACCATCAAAATTGGTCATGTACGGATATCCCCGTGTCATAGAAATGGTTAAAATCAACTATGATCCGATAACGATACAAATGGAGAATCTCTAATGGTTGTTACCAAGCACAACGCTCCACCCTTTTAAAACCTAAAACATAAGTTTGATAACTTGCCACTCACTGAGGAAGATATTGGGCATCTTCTACACATACCTTCACAATTCAACTGTGTAAGATTGCATCTTCAACACATTATCCTTATCCTATTCTGCAGTAGTTCTCTAAATTCACGTGTGCAGTGAGATGCTGGCTTCTGTTTGTAGCATATCAGCTCCTCTCCATCTATTGTAGAACATGAGACATTATGTTCCTGTTGGTAAAATCATGCTTCTTTCCATCCTTTATCAGAATTGCGTTGCTTTTTCTCTGCACTCTTGTCAATGATAATATTGGAAACTCTCTTTGTTTTGGTGCCTGCTGATCTTTTATATCTTCGTTCCTGCTTTAATGAAAATTTGTATCTTAGGAACAACGAATTTGCCATAACTCCTACAGAACTCAAACCCATGAGAGCTCCAGCAATTGACGGAGTCAGCATGGTCCCAGTTACCGGCAGTAATACACCAGCAGCAATTGGAAGTCCAACCTGTAAGAAAGCTAGTAGCATTAACCAGGTACTGCTGCTGAACGGTGCAAGGCAAACACACTATCTTGAAAAGCAAATGAGGAAGAACAACTTGGTTGAAACTGTGAGATGTGTTGTGATCGGCTAGAATAGGAAATGAAAACAACAAATAAAGCACAGCACACTAAGAGAATCACACAAGATAAGAACACAAGAACACCAAAAATAATGTGGTTCGGTGAATTGTCTACGTCCACGAGGCAATAACCAAACTTCCAATATATAAATAATGGGTACACAATCCTACCAAGCCACATAAGACGTAATGAACAACTAGAAAGAATAAGAAAAAACAAGGACTCTTGTTTTCTTCTATCTTTTCTTTGATGGAATGAAATAAGTCTTTGCTTCCTGTCTCTAAAAAGAGCAGCACTCATCCATCCTTATATAGGGTATCAGTTGCTTCACCATTCTATGCGACCAACGAGGATTACAGGTAATCTTACAGAAATTAGAATTAGGATAATTTATTTCTTCCTCATTGGCACCAAATCCATCATAGGCAATTCCAAATCCTAACGGCAATACGACTTCTTTTCTTCCAAGGCAAGAATACTAATTGACTTATGAAATCAAATTACTCATGGGCTGGATCCCTAGCCCGCATAACAAGATAAAACAGAAGATCAAAGCTGGAAAATCGAGTTTAAGTTGGAAGGCTGAGGGCGACCAGCATTGGAGGTTCATTTAAACATTTTCATGGTTAATCTAGTAAAAGTATATCTATCCTTTGGAACTCACTAGTTGGATCATTATTGGGACGGTCACGGTAGGACATATTTACTATTCAGTTTCAGCATCTGAATTGAGAAAGAAGAATAACACATTTTAAGGAAAAAAAAAAACAATGAAGCACATAGGGTCCAAAATTTAGATTTAAAGAATAGCAAATAAATAATAATAATAAACATCCTACATGACATAAATGATAAAGAATTTAATACATACTAAACAGTTTCACACATATAACACATAAATGACAGTTTATAAAACAATCCATGGAAAGCTACTGTTTCACTCTTGCCAATAGAGTTTATAAAAGATAGGGGTGGAATATAGGTGAAAATTCATAAGAAAATGGACGTGAAGGACCACAGGTTCTCTACATGGAATCAAGTTCTCAACATTAAAAGTCTAACTGATTCCCATTTCTGGAGGAAGTTCTAGCACATATGCATTGGGTCTCACTCAGTAATATTTTAAAAGGTCCAATACTACAAGTTTGCAATTACTTCGCCACCCTCGTAGAGAATCGTCTAACTCGAACAATGACAATCTCCCACTGAAAATTCATTAAATGCTCGATGGATATTAACAGACTTCTTTTATTGCTCATTGTTTCTATTAATCCGATGATTGATCTCAGCATGCAATTGATGAATATGAAGCATAAATTCATTAGCAGATTCAAGGGGCCTATGTGAAATTTCCATGGGTCCGAGATCTATGGGAGCTCTAGGCTTGTCAACATAAACAACTTCAGATGGGTTCATGCCTAGTCCTGTTGACAAAATTGTTTTAAGCAAATTCAGCAATAGGTAAAATAGAATACCCGGACTAGATATGCTCACCGACCAAACATCGCAGTAAATTACCCAAGCAAATGAAACTAGAGTTTGATGCCCATCATGTGCCAAAAAGGGTTTCCAAAAATAACTCATGAATCGAACATCACAATCAGACACTTGTTTTAGGCAAACCATGCAACCGAACAACTTCATCCATGAAAATCTTGGCGACTTCAGAAGCATCAAATGTCTGAGAACAAGGAATGAAATGCGTCATTTTAGAAAAACAGTCCACAATCATGCTTCCTTATAGTCTTCACAAAAGCACAGCAAATTTACGTGGTTTGGCAAAATCCTTCCAACGTCCAAAGATAGAGTTTTAACAATTCCTCGAGATCTAATCCCAATTGGATAGACCTTCTATCAAATCCTCTCCCATCTGCTCTCTCTTCCTCCTCCATATGACTGGGTTGAAGATTGAATGAGTGCTTATAAATGACTCCAGGAGGTTGTTATAATTAGCCTAGAAAACAACCCTAGCCACCAATAACGCATAGAGCTGGCCTTAAATTAAGTTCCTATGCATTGAAGTTTCCATTATCCAAATAAAAAAAGCATTGAAGTTTCCAATTCACTCATTATTTTCCAAATTAACTAAAGCAGTAGCCACAATATGGTTAGAAAAGAAATGCCCTTTTTGGTCCAAAGTGAAGTGTTTGTGGTAGTTTAAGGGTCTAATTCGGAATAGATAATAAATAAGTAAATCAAGAGTTGTTCTAAGAGTTAATGTTCAGTGTTATTAAGTACTCCAAGGGTCTCATATAAACGTCTTTAATGAGTCTTTTAGTCTTCTACAAGTCTAAAACCTATAAATATGTATACCTATTGTCAGCAAGGGCAGCTTGGGATGAAATAAAATTTAGTTTAATTGAAGGATAGTTTTCTCCTCCCATTGCTCTCCATTCCATAATTTTTCTAAAATTGCAGCAGCCAAAGACCTTCTCTTTCTTCTAACATAACCTATTTCTTAAAGATTGTACATTTCCCAGCCCACTCTAAATTTGTTCTGCACTATTAACCAAACCTCCAGCAAGGAACCCAACAACCAACCTTCAGAAAATGGAATATGATCTCTTTCCTTTGTGCTTATTTTATTTTAGCTTCTAGTGCTGGAAAAAAAAAAGGAAGATAGAATGGAATAAAGAAATTGACAATCAGACCAAAAAAAGTAACTTACAATGTTGTATCCAAAAGCCCACCACAGATTTTGCTTCACAGTTTTCATGGTTAGCCTGCTCAACTCCAAAGCATCAAGCAACTGCACGAAGTGATGTAGATAATATATGTTATACAACAGTGCTTATTAGATATGAAGCAGACTTTCCTATATGGCACGTATGCAGTTATGTATGATTACCAAGTACACTGTATATGCATAAGTTTTTAATATATTGAAGTTAAATTTTGTTAATATTTTAAAACTTCCTTAGTTTTAGGGTCTGAATTTTAAAACTTCCATATAGGGTTTACTTTACAATTTACTTTTTGGAATTCCTTATTTTGACAAGTATGGCCACTTTCTGTAATACATCATGATATTATTAAATTCTTGTTTGGTTTAATTGTATGCTTGATCAAAGATGATACAAAGCAGACTTAGATTGTTTGACCAATAAAGAGAAGTTCAAGCATTTCTTACACTCGTGAATCTTTCTAAATTTTAAGAATTGGGTGGAGCACCTCCTCACTTGAGGTGCATTGAGGCAAGAAGATTCTTGCCAAAGTGAAGGTTCTTGAAGTTTCTTCATGGTTACTTCAAGAAGTTGAAGGCTGAAAGTTGCAGCAATCTCTTGGTTTTGACTCACCACCGTAGAGATTGTTGTGTTTTGGCTCGTCAAAAGTCATCAAAGGATTCAAGACAAAATCAGTTTTGGGTCAGAAAGAATGGTGCGCACAGGTTTTTCCTACCAAATAAACGAAAGCTTCTTGAAGTATCTTAATTAAGGAATAGGAAAGTAACGTCTATTTGGTTCAAAACTAGGGTTGTTAGTTCTCTTTCCTTATTTTAGTATTTGGAATCCTATTGTGACAAGACTTGTAACAGGCAACCTATCCACTATAAAGAGGGTTGTTGGGAATTCATATAGGCACAACAACAACAAGAGACGCATAAGGGCAGAGAGCCAAATAGTGATAGAGATCCAAAGCAAGGGTTTGAGGCTTAGCAAGGGATATCAATAAGTTCTTGTAATCAATCGTTCTTTTCCATAGGCTTGCAATAATCACTAAACCTCGACGACAATTTGTATGTGGCATGTTTTTTATATATTTTTCATACTGTTTTGTATCATCATCCCAACTGTTTGCATAATTTATAGGCCAAAAATCACAACGAAACTTTAGTCGCTCGCATTTAGAAAATATCACTTTGATCACTCAACTTCAACTCCTTACACGTATTGACCTACCTTCTATTTTTCCCCGTTGGCATTTTGTCCAATCAACAAAAAATAATTTTTAAATATACAAAAATATTGTGCAATCTAATAAGAAGATTTGACACATTTATTTCTGATTTCAAATTAAATGCTTTTTTTAAAGAAAGAAAACCTATATAATATTTTTTAAATTATTAGAAAAGGAGCTAAATGATCAGAAAATAAAAAAACATGTTGTGTTTATGTTTTCTAAATATTTATCTGTATTTTGACAAAATATCATAGAGAGAAGTGATATTTTCTAAATGCAAGTGAAGAAAGTGTCGAAGAAGTGAAAGTTCAGTTTCTATTTGTGTGATTTTGCCCCAGTTTATAAATGCATCAAGAAACAAGGTTAGGAAAAGGGGTTTGAGTTCTACAATAACTAAACAGAAAAGTAAGAAATACCAAAACGGTGCATTGAATATGTTATAAGATAATATATGCATGTTTTTCATCTGCCCGAGCAGGCTGTAGCTGTGCAAAAATGGAAGGCATAGGATACACATGATCTCAGTGACATTAAATTACATATTCAATTAAGTATCATATATATATATATATATATATATATACTGATAAAAAGAAAACAAAAAATTATTATCATATACATATGCAAAATGGAATCCGGCCCCCCGCCCCCCTTTTTTTGATATGAAGAAACTTTAAAGATAAAAGGTGCACCATCTGATGAAAAAGATGTTCACTGTGTACTACCAAAGTTATATTAATAGGTACCTGTGAAAGTTTGTTGCCCAATAGAACAACAGAGGACACCTCACTAGCAGCTCCAACACCACCACCCATGGCAATTCCAACATGTGATGAAGCTAAGGCTGCAGCATCATTGATTCCATCACCAACCATGGCAACAATATTTTGATCATTCTGCAGTTCCGTTATGAACTTCTTCTTTTCCCTTGGTTTAACACCAGATATCACCTGCAATCCACAACAGCATAGATTTGAATTTAATAGTGGAAAATATTTTGAAGTTCAGCTCATAGAGCTTTGAGTACGAATACCGAACACTATGAAGAGCATGTGATATACAGCCACCAAAAATTAATGGTTTAAACAATATTGATTGCAGGTTTTATGCTAGTCCCCCATTACATATTGCAATGCTCTACTTCTCCCAAAGCATAAACCCTGTGATGAGAACAGAACTAGAACCCCTTGTAAAGAAAACAGATTACAACTCCACACTTTTTTTTTGTACACATGTTTTGAGTAGAAACTGGAACTTCATTAGAAAAAAGCTAACAAAGACAACAGAGGACTATAAGTACTCAATCAAATAACCAAGGCAGAGAAAAGCTTGACTAAAACCTAAGAGAAAACAACACTAACAAGGAAAAATAGACTTCAAGATAACAACATTATTAACTCACTGCGGCTTTCCAATCTAACCAGAAAGCTGATGGAGGATAATTTCTAATCTCTACATACACTGACGTGAATAGGGCAGAACATAACTGAATCTCAGAGCTCTTCCAAACCCTTCCCTGAATACTTTTCAAACACCTAAACACTGATTGAACCCCAAAGTTAAGACAATTAAAAACATAATTTAAATAGGGACTCTTTGATAAACATTCTAGAACGATGGTTTTTGTTCTTTAAGATGGCAGTAGAAGTCCTGAGTCAATGTTCAGAGGTGGGAATTTTATTCAGTGTGCCTCTTTTTTTTTTCCCTAAACTCTGACTTGTTCTAATTGGAATTTTATACTACTTAAATAGAAAAATCAATAGTAAATACATGCACTTAAAACTTGTTATAATGATACTCATAGCTGAGCAGTGCTCCTTCATAACTACTTCTAATTTCAAAATCTCACCTTTGGCAGTAGTTCTTCAAAATCTCACCTTGTTTCTTCTAAACAAGGTTTAACTGCTTTAATACCCCCTGCAATTTATTCAACTCTAATGTGTTTTATCTACTTCAACATACTCATTTATCCAGCCTAGTTTATGAATCAACTGTCATTTTAAGGGGAAACAATTGGTTTTTATTGTCTCAATCTTAATGGCACCAGTTTGTGGTCATGGAAAGATTCTGTTAGGAAAAAGAAGTAAATAAAAACTCCTGACCTTGTCTTTTGGAATACCGACTACAGATGCAACGTACTCTGCGTTTTCTCTTTTGTCCCCTGATAGCATGTATACAGTAATACCTTGGCTAGATAAGGATTTAACAACTTGTCCAGCATCATCCCTTATCTGATCCTCAAAATAAATAAGACCAGCAAGAGTACTATCAATGGCAACATACACAATAGATTGACTCTTATGGGCCTCCACTTCTTCAAATGGATTCTCGTTGACTCCGTGCCTGCAGATATAACCAACAATCTAAGATAAAAGAGTTTAAAAACACTATAATAAGAAAATTGGGCTTGGATGCAACAAAAAAGTGATTGATCATGATGAACAGCAAAGAATTCTGGTGTTGATGGGATGTGATAGAGATAATGATGTTGGCTTAGAACTATCTGAGAGATGAGGGTGTGAAAACAGCAATACAGATTAAGGAGAGTTTACAATATTGCAGTATTGCAGATAAGATAGGTCAGTGAGGTGGCAATAGATTGAAAGAGATAATGGCCTGGTGCATTGGAAATATAGACAGACACAATTGAAGAACATGGTATGATGAGATTGAGGTGGTGAAGGTGGTTGAGAGTCTTTTCAAGGAAAAGAAGGGTTATGGTGAGGGTCCCAAAATTTTTGTATGGCAAGGCTACATGCAATGATATGCAACATGCAATAATGCAAAGGCCTATATTCTATATAAGGCTGTAGAAGTGCGAAAAGTCCAATGTGAATTACCTTCGAACCCAGTCCAATGTCCCAACAGATACCTTTTTGTTTTCAATAATCGCTACAGCACCAGAGCCAGGTTCTTCCATAAATGTTCCATCTGCAACCTGAAATAAAGGCCCTTGTTTAACAAAATGGCACGATGACTATTTCTCTATAACAATGACCAGTTAATGTGCTATAAAACATCATAGAGATGCATGTACATTAAATGACATACTCTATTTCAGAGCACCAGGATATATCATCCATGTACTGACTTGCATTAATGTTTTCAATAGGAAACGAGAATATATGTTCCCCCATGTAATACCTTTATATTCTGACAATTAACAGCCTGAGCGGCTTCCACAATAGCTTTCCCAACAGGATGAATTGTATTTGATTCTACTCCAGCAGCAAACTTCAAAACCTCAAGGTCTGACCAAGGATGGTTTGACTTATCTCTATTAGAAAAATAATAATAATAACATTAAAAACAACGTCAAATGTATTCTTATCTCTCTTTTTTTCTTTTTATGGTCATGAATCTATGTTTATCTTGAGCCCAAAACCTTAGGACTCTTCAACTAATCCGTGTTAAAGACAACATAACTTTTTGAGAAATATAGTAGGTAAAATGCAGATAAGAAAAAAGTATAATTACTCACTTGTATAGGGTAACATTATCTTTATCCTAGCAGTACTTATATGTAACAGATTGTATATCCAGAACAGTGATAAGTTATTGGACCGACTTGTGCCTCTCTGACAGTATTCACACTGATCAAACAAAGTTACTGTATTGACATTCACATTCACAGAAATAATTGAGCCTTTAAATCCGCTGGATCGATATTTGTAAGAAAAAATAATGGAAACCCATAAACAAATCACTGAACACATATTGCTAGATTGCAACCAAGAAATAGGATAGGGACGGTTGAAGAGATGGAGAAACGGTTATCACTTAGAAGCATGTTAAACCATTATCCATATTAAGAAAATCAGAGGAAGAATTTTCAAATTTGATTGGAAAATATTAAGGTAAATTTGCAAACTATGAAATTTAAAGAATTAGCCATGCAATGAAGCAATCGTGTAAGAATGAAAATTTATGTCACTACTCAACTCTAAGTCAGTATCGTCTGCATGTTCGGGAGTCAAAATCTTTGTCACAACTGGTTTGCCCATTGTCAGAGTCCCCGTTTTATCAAATACTACAGTGTTCACCATCGAAAACTTCTCTAAAATATTTCCACCACGCAAAAGCAGTCCTTTTTTAGCTCCTAATGAAGTTCCAACCTGAAATCACTTGACAGCGAAGATATATTTGATATCATACACAAGTCCGTGCAAATTACAAATTATTTAGCATGAATGAATATATACATATACAGTCTCCTTCACATGCGCACGTCCGCACGTAAAGTAAAATGCGAACATCCTCATACCGACTAATTGACAACATAACTCAATCATCGGAACTATTCATCGTTTAGATTTATTTTCAAGAATTATTCTTGCAAAAAATCAGCCGAATTTGAGATTGTTTGGTTATCTGTTCGTTGTATAGTTTACAGACAAATACAGTGCGTCAGATAAGGTTGAAACGATGAATGTGGTATTCAAATGGCTAAATAATTTCCAATTTAAATTTTTTTTTTTTCAAAATGATTTTTGAAGGATGACCTAAAATATAGACGGTTTTGATCATTAGTTTGCACTCGCAATGAGGATGTTCACATTTTATTTTACGTGCGGACGTGCGCATGTGAAGGGGACTGTATACATATATATATATATATATATATATATATTCATATTGATGCACCATCTTGATAAATAAACACCTGACATGTTCCTAGTCTGCTTCAAAATAGTCGTGAAAATAAACTATCATGGGAAAGTGGGAATAGGTTTCTTTAAAGTGTGTGTGTGTGTGTGTGTGTGCATGCGTGTATGTATATAACATTGTATTCACTATAAAAAGCCTACTATGCACGCCACTTCTCAAAGTTCTTTTGTCAAAACAATAGATAGTGATCAAATAAACATATCTTGCAGCACATTCAAAATTTTCATGCTTTATTCTTTCATAGTTTTGTCATTTCTTTACAAGTTTTTCAAATATTGAAGCTTTAGGCCATACATCAGTCAATACCTATTCTCAGCAACTAGTGTTTTAAAAGGCAAGTTGGAGGCGCAACTTAAGGTGTGAAACAAAGCAAGGCGAGAGAAACAACATCCATTTGCTTGGCCAAATGAGCCAAAGGACTACCTCAGCCCAATGCAACAGTAAATGAACCAAAGGACTACCTCAGCCCCATGCAACAGTAAATGAGCCAAAGGACTACCTCAGCCCCATTCAACAGTATTTGGCGAGGCACCAAATGATAGCAAGAAACCATTGGTTGAATTGTAATCTAAAATAAATCATTTGGAAACTAAAAGGCCCTTATGACCCCCAAAAACTCACTAGCATGGAGGCAATTTCGCAGAAACCCAAAGGCTATGAGCAAATTTTCAAAACCATTAAGGGCTTCTTCTATTGTTACTGGCACTTAAGGAAACCCAAAAGCTTTGATTTTTCTTCTCTCATCACCATAATAAATTTATTGTGATGTAATGTTTTTACTAAGCTAAGAGCACTTGAATTGGAATTTCTCAGACTGATTGCAGGTTGCAGCCAGCCTTTTTGGTCTATCTTTAGACTCAGCTTCCTGCCACTGTTCTGTTCCTAGATGCAGGCGTTTTACCTTTCAATTACAGAGCTGACCAAAAAGAGAGACGCAGGAATTCTTGAAGAGTCAACTTAACCGTGTTTTGGATTTACTTCTTTACTCCTGAGCGCTTGGAAATCAATAGGTTTTGTTGCAAACATTTTAGGTTTTGGGCATCTTTATGGACCTCTGTTTGTGGGGAGTTTAAAGATTAGACTTTTCTTTATTGTTTTGGACTGAAAAGCAGTTGTAGTTTAAAGGTTCAGCTTTGTTTACAATGGTTTGGTGGTGTTGTGAATCTGTTAGGCAATTTTGTTCAAACAGTATTGGTGACCATTTTCATCATTATTTTGAAATCTACAAATTCCTTTCCATGTACATTCAGGTGCTCTGACAAGAATGCAAAATGAAAAAAAAATAAAATATAAAAAAAAAGTTCGTTGTATGACAAAGAGTAGTGTTTCAAGGAGATTACCAGCACAGCTGTAGGTGTAGCCAGCCCAAGGGCACATGGACAAGCAACAACCTGCATTCAGAAAACATAGGTTCACTATAATGAACAAACAAGCAAACAAGAAAACAAGCAAACAACAGATATGATGCAAAATTAGTGAAGTAAAAAAAAAGGAAAGAAAATAATCAAATCAGACTATGGAGGTAGGAAGATTATCAAATCAAAAGGATTATGTTTAGTACTTGAAATGCAATATATTTCATCACTTAATACATGCCATAAATATCCAAAGAACATGCACTCTTGAAAGTAGTTCTTGAATTAGTGCTATTTAAAGGCATCAATAGTAACAAGGCTTCTTTTTTTTTTCGGCAAAATAATAACATAACAAGGCTTAAATGGCAAAGTATCCACTAAGGTTTAAACGGATTGTCAATGTCCCCTCCGACGTTTTATTCTAGATATCCTCCCTGAAGTTTTAATTATTTGGGTTACCCCAAGTGGTGATGGATATTGAGGAATTGGGCTAGGATTAGGCTAGGTCAGGATTTCAATCCCTTCCAATGTAACCAAAAAAAACAAAACAAAACAAAAAAGCAAACATATAAGATTACTTGACAGTATTGAAAAATGTTGAGAATGTGAAGTGTACCCCACATTTGGAAAAATACAACCGTGCCTAAGAATTTATAAGGGTTTGGGCCTCACCATCCATTGCCAATTGGCTTTGGATGTGATGGTTAGATTACTTTATCATGGTATCAAAGCGGGTTACCCCACATTTGAATGCCTCAAGGCCACAAGTGCTCCACATCACCCAATATAACTTGTCCACATGTTTGGCTTACAAATTAGCCACACGTGAGGTGGATTGTTGAGAATGTGAAGTGTATCTAAGAATTTATAAGGGTTTGAGCCTCCACTCATTAGAAATTGGTTTTGTGATGTAGTATAACTACTGCCTTTAGACACTAGGATCAGCAAACTCTAATATTAGGAGCAAATTAGAAAAGAAACAATAGGATAAGGAATAGAAAACAAGAAATTAGGATTCTCTCCCAGGCTTCTCACCAAATTAGGCTTCACACCTACAACACTCCCATCTCAGGAAACTCATAAAACTCTGATATTTTTTTATTCATCAAATCATGACTTGCCATAAGGCACTTACACTTATTTATACTTAAACAGATGACACCCCCATTAACTAGCATTTAAGACTCAATTAAAATAAGCCTCACAGACTTCTGAACCTGAAGCACACAAGACTTGATAAAGGACACTTTAAGACTCTTAAACTGAAATTTAAGTACTCGAAAAGACACTAGACTTATTAAATCTTCTCCCACAGCTGCAGTAATTAACTTGAGAACAATTAATCCAGCCATAAAGATAGAGATGACTTAGGTGTTCTCTTTTTCCCTTTCCTCCGCTCATAAACCCTAAAGGGTTTGACAACGATGTCCTCATCATTTTGGGTGTGACGCCCAGATTATTTTGTCATATAAGTATAGGAGTAATTTGGAATTCATGGAGTGAGATTTGCAATTGCTCATACCAGAACACTGCAAGAGAGTTGTAATGCTAAAGAAACTGAATTTCCTCCTTGAAGAACAGCAGGTAAAATACGCCCACCAATCAAACTCCAGAACAAAAATGTAGCCGCAGAGAGTCCCATTACTCCATATGTAAAATGCCCAGACACCTGATTAATCAAAGCAAACCAATTCAAAATATTAGTTCAGCCATTTTAGTAAATCTGATCAACAAAGTATAACATAACTGTACAAGTAGAAAGCTGCTACATTTTCATTTATACTTCCTTCAGAGATCCCCCACTCCTGATACAAGAAAAACAACATAACAGAAGTGTAGGGGAAAAAAAATAAAAAAAAGATGTCCTGATTCCTGCCAGTTTGCATCAGTGTGGATCTAAATACGATGACTCTGTTGTAAATCTCTTAAGTATAGTCAAGACCATATATGTGAGTGAATCTCTTAACCACAGGAAGAGACTTTAATCAGTCAACGGAACGATCTGTCTGCCGGACCATAAATACCCAACGACAGCCAACAAGGCATCACTGAGCTTACGGATTAGCAGTACTTTCTTCCACCATTGCTTTCTGGCAGCAAGAGAAAGGGCCGCCATGTAGAACCCAACAAAACCACAAAATATTTAGGGGGGAGAAATTCACACCCCCATTTTTACAAACCACTCCTCCTCTTTCTATTTATATATTAATTATCTTTTTCTGTTACTTTGAATTACTAAAACACCACTTCTTTTGAGTTCTATTCCATTCTTGTCTCTTTTCATTACTGATCAACAACCCAACTTTCATATTGCTATAAAAAATACAAAAAAATAAATAAAAAATAACCCAACTTTCCTCTGCAAATTTTGATTAACACACCCATACTCAGTAACCAACCTAGTAATTCAAGCAAAGAGAACTCCAAGCCTAAACTATGTCTGAGATCTCAAATTACATGGAAATCCACATGGACAGATTCAACAAGACAAAGATTGAACAAAGCCAAAGCAGTCCAGAAGACGATCCGAACCAGTGTCACAAATCGTTGTAATTGTTTTTGATTCTGCGGAAATTGGCCATCTTTGATATGGAATTGAAGTTGGAAAGAATAAGAAATATAAATGTAGGCGCGATTAGGCTGGCTCTTCTTTCTTTCTTTTTTCAATCTATTAAAAAAAAAAATTCAATCTAATACCAAGCAGGTTTGTAATATCTCAGGTGCTTCTTAATTCATATCTGAACTTTCTTGTGGTTCATGCTCCTGTATGTTGGATAGTGTGGTGATGGTAGAGGGAAGCTGGGTTCTTGAAGCTACAGGGATGGTACAGAATTGTCGGGGGTAAGGAGATGGAGCATGGGTATTTTTGGAATTGAATGTAACAGAAGTAAAAATAACTAATATAAATATATGAAGAGGGTGTGAATTTCACTCCCCATTATTTAACTCACTTTTTACAGAGAAACAAGACTTTGTCTGACCTAAAAGATTCTCGTCCAACTTTAAGTACAACTTACAACTGTAAAAACCCAGTTTCCATTATGAAAAAACAAATGCATGAATATTTTTAAAAAAAAACAAAACAAAACAACAATAACAGCTATTGAGCTGAGCCACATTTGCTATAAGAACAGACTAGCCAATTGACATGCACTCCATGCATGCCACCTGACATTTCTATTTTTTTTTTTGGTCAAATTGAATTAAAATAGAAAAAATTAGGATAAGTGGGTGGGCCTTGTTTTTTATTTAATTTTTGATTATGCTATTTACTCTTTTGCCCTGGATATATTAAATTTTTTTTCCAAATTTTGATATATTAAAGGAGGGACATTTTTTGGGTTTTTGAATGTTTACCAAAACCAAGTTTTCACATTATGTGTATATATAGAAGATTATAAATTCATATGGACACCAGTACTGTGCAAACATAACTGTAGAATAATGTCAAGTACAAAGAAAAAATGGATGACCTTGTCAGCCAGGCGCTGGACTGGAGCTTCCCTACTCTGTGCTTCTTCTACTAAACGAACAATGTCTGCCATAGCAGTCTCACCACCTGGTCTCTGCACTACAATCGTAAGACTTCCATTGAGATTTATGCTTCCCGCTGCAACTTGACTCTGGCGTAAACAAAAAGTATCCCAATATTATTATAAAATCATATTATAAACAGCTTCTACAAATTAGCCAAATGAAGTAAATTATGTAAAGAAAAGAGGCCCATTCTCAGCATGCTAATATGTACCCCAGGTAGTTTGGTCACAGGCAATGGCTCTCCAGTAAAACTCGACTCATCAATGGTACTTCTACCTGCTTTAACAAGTCCATCTACTGGAACACGGTCCTAATGCAATGGGAGAAGTGAATTAAAATCACAAAAGCTTGTATTCTAAACAATATATTATAATTCACAAACTACTTCTATTTTTTGCACCACAGGTCGGAAGCCATAAACCCACTAAAAAGGACAATCTAACAAAAACATAATTCAATCAGAGTACTAGTGGAAAAGCTACAAATAGTTAATGGTCAAGGCAAGGTACAAAACAATAAATAATAAAATAACGAGTCTAATTTACATACTCCAGGTAGTACAACAACTTGATCTCCAACACACAGACTGTTAGATGGAACTTCAACTATTGTCTCCAACTCTTTTACACCATCTTTGACCAGAAGACGAGCCTTTGCTGGTAAAATGCTAAGAAGCTCAGTCATATCACTGGTTGCTTTGATTTTAGCTCTTTGTTCAAGATTCCTCCCCAGCAAGACGAATGCTATCAACATAATTGGTTCCTCAAAGAAAGTCTTCCAACCCTGCATCCAGAAGCTTCCATTGAACAAGGCTAAAGAAGTAACAAAAAGAGTACAGATATGTTCCTAGACATCTGTACTAATTAAGCAAACAGTTTAACTTTTCAAAAACCCAGAATTTGTCTTTGACTTAATTAAAACTGAAAGTATTGTCCAAAAAAAATAAATTAAAACTGAAAGTGTAAGTAACTTAATTAGAGGGTAGAATGGTGAATTTACTTAATTACGCAATCTAAATGTGGACTGTCAACTCAATCCATGCCACCCAAAAATTTTTCATCACAGCACATCTCCCTAGTACCATACCCCTCTTTAAACAAGCATGTTATCATATTTCTGGTTAATGATCTAAGCTCAGTCATATCACCATTATAAACGAGTATCATATTTTAGTTGTCTTGTCATTAACATAAAAAATGTCAAGTATAGAAAAAATACACCAACTGTTAGAACATAAAACATTTGTTGGCCACATCCTAGCTGCTTAAGCTTTTTAGAATAGTAAGTAAGAAATAAACTTTAAACTGGAATCAGAGCAGGAGATCCCAAGTTTGAATCCCTGCAATTTCTTCCTATGTATAAGTTCAACTCCACATGTTGGAGGGGCCCACATGGGATGGGGAGACTCTTTTTTTTAATCAAAGGGAGAAGGTGGATTCGAACACGGGACCTCTACTAACAATTTGTTGGAGAAAATGTGAGGGGAGTCTTAGAATGTAAAACAAATGTTAGTCACCATCGTAACAACAAAGAATCCCATTTGTTCATCCACCAATAAAATTTAAAACTTTATAAACGGGACAAGATCCATAACAAAGAAGAGGACTAGCACCAACCAGCTTTGGTATAAAGGCAGCTAATGAACTGACTGTAAATGAAGATAAAGCCCCAAGACCGACTAAAGTGTTCATGTTTGGAGCCCCTTTAACAAGGCTCTTCAAACCATCAAGGATAAGTCGACGCCCAGGACCGAGCAATGTGAATAAAGATAGAGACAGATGGAATCCTGTTGAATGAAAAGCATGTATCCACGAAGCCTTAGCTCCAAGGAAATGAGAAAGATGACCAACTAGGCAGACAGCACATAGAGCCCAGGAGAAAGCAAGCTCATGACCTAACCAAAAACAAAACACAAATAGCAATTAGATGCACCATGCAATGCAGGTAAATCATCAGTAGTTAAAGCATTGAAGCAATTTACAAGAGAGCTGGATACACCGAATTAAATTTAACAAGTAAACTGGAGATGCTCACTACTTAAAGATGTCTACCACTTTGTTTCAGGCTTTCGCGCTTCTCTTCCATTTTCCTTTCAAACATTTTGAGAAAACTGTTTCTTCCTGAATCTGCACTCAAGGAATAACCAATTAGTCCAGATTACAGATGTTCATAAGGGTGCAAACTATTGAAAAAAAATAAATAAATAAATAATAATAATAATAAAAGTCCACTAGCAATGGAGATTAGAGACTACTGACAATGCTTATTAAAGAAAAAAGAGGGCTGGCTTGATAAACTTTGTAAGAATATATGTGTTGACTTCCGTAAGTATGCGGTCTTTCCAAACAGATAAAAATCTAGGAACAAAAGCACCTACATCACAATCACACAAAGCAAAACTCAACAAAAACTGTTTATCAGGACTCCTTATAAAAGGCTCCAAATTCCAGGTTCACAGATCGATGGTGCATATTGGATGAGTTGTGAACCAAATAAGAATCATGGTAAGCATTGAATAGGAATAAGGAACGAGTTCAAGTTGCCATTAATATGTTGAACTTTTATTCGGCAAAAAAAAAAAACACAAAAAAGAAAGAAGAAGAAAACCATAGAGATGCAAAAAAAAAAAAAAAAGGTAAGCAGTTCAGAAAAACTAAAAATGTACAGCCTGCCAGATCAATAGAAACACCTGCAAAATGATAAGAAATATTTTTAAAATGCTTGCATAAGACGGCCAAAGAAAGGGAATATATTTATGTGTCCTAATGAATATAATCTCTTCTCCTCCATTATTGAAAATTCTTCTGTTCCTCTTGATCCATATGATTCAAATGAGTAGGCAGCACCGCACGATACCATAGAATAACAGCCTTCTCATTTCTCTCAACACCCAAGGACACTTCAGTCAGTAAGAATAGCAGTTTTAGGCACAACCGAGACTACAGCAAAAACATGCAGCATCACAAATTTGCTGTGAAAGAGCAATTATAAAATAATATATACTTATGTATTCTACTAAGGGATCCCTTTTTGTATATTTGAAGAATCGTATGTAGGACCCACAATAAAATCCCGTTTTAACAATTCAAATCATTCATTTTTGCCGAGGTGATCTATAGTCATTTAGCAGTTAGTTACCATAAATTATCATTATGACAATGAATGGTTTTGGAACATTGTGTTTTTCTATTTGTTTGATCCTTTCCAATTTGACTCATCTTTTAAGGAGACGATCTTTGAATCGGATCTAACAAATGAACAGTTTGCATCGTCAAAACTGGATTGCATTGTGGACAATATATACAATCCCCTCAAATTAAATAAGAAAAATAAATAAATAAATAAAAAAAGAGGACCAGGAGGTGCTAAAGAGAAAATTATTTCATTATAACTCCAAGAAGATCAATAGATTTAAAGACCAACAAAACTAAGGTTGGAAGGATGAGGCACCAATCCACTGTCTTCTTCTCTAGCAGGAAATTTCACTGACCACATGTCCAACTTGCTTTAATCGTTTTAATAACTTTCCAATGCGGAAATGAATGAAGTCCGCCGAAAGCCCTTGGTACATGTCCAATCAATTGTTCAATAGTTCACTGAAATTTCATTTTTTTTATTCACCGGTTACTAATCCAGTATACGTAAACTAGGCCTCTATCGCCACTCCATGCAATGTCTATACCAGAATTAACTAGAACTTTTCCGGTGAGTCCTCCTATGGTGAACAAAAAGACAACAGCAAAATAAAATGAGTGTTTTGTATTGTATCGAACCCCCCTACATGGTAGCGATCCAACTAAATATTTTGAATGGGGACAGCTATGATCATGCATGGGTATCAATGTCTATTGGGTGTTACAAATCGGGCAGTGAGAATGGGGGAGACTCCAAAGAAGTTGCCAATTTCAGCTAGGAGTAGAATCATAGGATTGACTCAATACGAACTCGAGCTTGGAGCTTGAGAAGAGAATCAGTTATGGAATTCAGGCTTGAAGTTGTAAAATTGGAATTGGGCATAAAAGGTCTTCTCTTATCTTGTTTCTTAGGTGGAGCTTTATGGCTAGAGGTTTTAGCTATACATGTAGCGTTCTCTACAACAACGTGCTGACTACAGATTTCATGGAAGAGAAGATATTGTATGCTTCCGATAATTGTGGATAGAAACATGTACCAACATCAACTATGCCCATATGGACAAACAATCACTCTAACGAGAATATAAAATACAACAAATCATTGAAAATATGGAGTCCTTAATTTCCTAATGACAACTAAGAGATCTCTAAGCTCATATACTGGAAGTGGAACTGCACATTCTCCAAAACAACTGAGTGCTCTGCCATAGAAATGCCCTCAAACCAATCCACCATCCAGTTCAGACTACCTAAAGAAGCAAGTAATTTGTATCAATAACAATTTTTAAGCCTCTATTTTTACATCTAGAAAAGTGGAGAGGAGAAGTAAAACATTCTTTGCATATACACATCACTGAAATTAAATCCAATGATATGAGGACATACCATAAAGAATTATGGTTGATCCTGACAAGAAATGTTTCGCAGTTCTATGGAGATATATCTCCTTGGGTAGCTCCCTGACCTGCCACTTAACCCAGCACGCTTCAAAATCAATTAAGAACCCTAAACATATGATTATATTTACTCTGATTTCAAATATTGGGGTGCTAACTGGGCAACCAGAAATAGATATATACAAATATCATCAAGAACTATATACATGTTGATCTTGAATAGTCAACAGAACAAAGAAACTATTTTCATTCATAAGTAACATTTGTTGACATAACACCAATAAAGGGATTTGGGAACTTAGAGAGGAATTTATTGGAGATGGGAAATTAGGGTAGTAATCCGAAACAGAAGCATGTACAGGACTGAGGGTATAAACGGAGCTTTCTAGGCTTTCAAATCGAGGATAAGAACACAAACAGCATGCAAAATATGCTTGTCAGTATGAGTGAATGTGGAACTCTTGCGGTCCAGAAGTTAAATAAGTAAAGATCGGCTTAGTAGAAACCGCAACTATTTGTCCAAGGATGAAGCTGTCATATGGCATACCCAGTTAATAAATTGGCTAATAGACCACAGACAGCCAACATCAGAACAATCACCACTAAATGTCACTGATGTATATAAACATTTGCAGTTTAACAAATTAACACTACCATAGTTTCAAATTTTCAATAATCAGACATTTATGTCATTGAACATTTTAAAACTAAATCTGAAGTCTGATTCTAGAAATATTTTCAAAGACCTTCCATATGTTGTGTTCTCAATGTAGAAAAACAAGACACACCCTCGAGTTAGAGTCGGGAGTGTACTGTGATCTAACAGTAATGATTATGTCTGTCTGTGATGAGCTGGCAATCGGTTGTTGGTTAGAGATGGTAAGACTAAGTTCTAGTTCTGTTGCATTCTGTTAGTTTAGTTTGAATTAGCTGTTACTGGAAAGTCTATAGGCCAGTGCATCATTTAAAACCTTCTGTGCAGCACTAGTAATCTTTGAGGCTTTTAGTTCTTCATTTCTCTTGGTAATATGTTAGCAGTCCCACACCCCTGAGGTACCTGAGAAACATATAGCATATAAGAACATGGGCCTCCACCAATTGGCAATTGCTTTTGGTTGGGATGCTTTATTTCTTAAATGGTATGGGAGGCAAGTGAACCGCAAGCAGGGTCAAGTTCATGACTCCAGCCCTGGAATGTAGGAAAAGTGCCAAGTAAACTGGCGATCCGGGGGGGCATTTATCATATTCCCACATCACCTAGGTACCTTGGACTTCTTTTGTAATTGTAGAAGTTGGAGTATCCAGCCAAAATCAATTGGAATGGATGGAGAGATCCACGTATGTATTGTCCACCAAGGAACAAGTTCATCCCTAAGCCAAGCCGACTCTTATGCACCACAGTTTCATTCTACTTTTCCAAGTACATATATAATTAACACAGAAAACAAGATCCGAAGAAATTAGTCCGCAAACTGTAGTTCCCATTCACAATTAAGAATAGAGAACACGTAAATTTAGGTTCAGATTTTACCTAGAAAAATCGTAAAGAATAAATGATGCCCTTTAGTAAGAAACTAAAAACCAATTCCTCAGTGAACTAAGGGTTGTAGAGAAATCCTCTCTAGAAGTACCTTGAAACCTCAAAGGAAAAATAGGAGAATGAAAATATATGGTGAGAAATTCTCTCTGAATATTCTTATTTCAAATACCACATTCTGGATGCCTTTTCCAGGCAACAAAGGCATTTATATAGGCCTAAGTTCTAACCATAACTACATTATAAATCAATGTACATTATGTACATTAGATTGAATGTACATGATTTTCTTGTGTATGCATGAACCTATTAAAAAGCAAGAATGGGAGCTACGTATTTCTTGTGTATGCATGAACCTGTTGTCCTACATCATCTAAGAACATTAACCATGAAAAAATTAACCAAGCATACAACTTTTCAATAAATAAGATGGAATTCAAACTCAAATATGAACAACAAAATAAAATAAAAAAACAATAACTAGTTGATGGTAATGAAATTTGAAATGCTTACCCCGAATGTTAGAATTGAAACCACAATTAGTCAAATGCTTTGCAAGTGTCTCTCCCAACTGCTTTTGCCAGTTTGGTGTAAGCTTGGCTTCAGACACAGGCCAGACAATTGCCACCTCAGTTGTAAGATTTACACTAGCAGATGACACCTGTGGCTGCCATAAAATAAAGAATCTGTTTGGTATGCAGAACAGAGCAAAGGCTGATCAACTAATCAACCCGGCAACCCTTCACCGAAAGCATTTAAATGATAAGGAAAGAGAGAACTTTGTTAGCCTTTTCTTCTTTTCTACTTGTCGAAAACTTGAGTACAACAACAACTAAAAAGAAAATCTTAAATCTACAATCATCTTACTTGATTAATTATTGATAGCAAAAAATTGGAATTTGAGACTACTAATGCAGAGGAGCCGATATATAGTTCAATGTATTACTACAGACAATACTATTATCAGAAATGGATTCTTGATGGGATCCAGAAAGAAGGCTAGAGTAGTGCTGTATATCTTCATTTCATGCTTATTCCCTATATCATTTCATACAGAACACACGCATCCATAGCCATAGGTTTCTAAATCCAGCTAGCAACAGGAATTTCATACGATATTCAATTCCACACCATCAATTGCAGCCTTTCAGCAAAATCTGTTTTCGCATAACTGAAGAGCATTAAACAGAAGAGGCATGAAAATTTGAAAAAGAAGAAGAAAAAGTGATGGATGACTTACTTGACTTTCTAGAATTCGCTTCACACTTGCTGCACATCCCCCGCATGTCATTCCCTAATGGAAAACAAACAAATTCAGCAACTTCATGTCAGAGAGAGAGAGAGAGAGAGAGAGAGGAATGAATGCATTGCATACTCCAACATCGAGGATAATGACATCAGTCACGACGGCCGAGACCTCGTCGCCACCAGAAGCAACGACCTTTGACTTGGCATCGCCACCGTCCGAACTGCCGCCATCATCACCGCCGCTGCCACCACTCTCTCCACCAAAGCCACCATTACCACCGCCGGAAGAAAATGACGCATGGTTGCTCGCAACGCACTCTAGACGACGCCGTATCGGAGGATCAACCACGCACAGGCTCCTCCTCAGCGTAGACGAAGAGAAAGGCGTCTGAAAGCCGCCGTAGTTGCCAGTGAGCCTGCGAGCTATGTATCGACTCGCGAGGGGATGACTCAGAAAGGTATTGCAAAGTCGGCGGTTCAGGGCTTTGGTAACGTTGCGGAGAGCTAATGTTGTCGATGTGCTGGTAATCAGTGTTGACTCCATCGGACAGAGGTTGAGATTGAGAAACAAGCCCTATCGCTCTTTAACCAGTGGAGTGGAGTGGAGTTGAGTGGACATCCTCTATATTCCGAACCATGCCAGATCCAAATTCTTTCATTTCCAGTTGGCTGGTCAATATTGTGCAACGCAGTACGTTACAATATTAAGGCCCAGTTTGGTATTGCAGTCACAATAATCAATCAGTTGTAAAAAAATTCAGCTGTGAAAATAATTAGCGGTAAAATAAATCAGTGTTGTAGCTACAAAACTTAAAACTCTAGAATCTGCCTACACGAGATAGCCAACTTTCGAAGCAATTTTCTCTCTTATCAGCCGTTGGATCAAGCTGCAATTTTGTCGAGAGCTTCCTCCGTGTGTCTCCTACTCCCGGTTCAAATTTCAACCTGTTCAGACCGTTGGATCTCCAGATATTCAATTTCCAAGAAAACCAAGTAAGTCTTTTATAAAAGTTTCTGCTTTTGATGCGGTTGTGTTTTTCTCGGGGATTTAAAAACTTCCCTTCTTCTACATCCCGACCCCTCTTATGGCGTGGGACTTTCTTGGTGAAATTTATGAGCAAAATACAATAAGCTATACCTACTTCGAAAGGTTATGAGAAGCATTAGGGGAGTGATCGAGCTTTATATCGCTTGCGGTATATGTAAGTCATGAGCACCTCTAAAGTTATCATTCTCTAGTAAAAGTTAAAGAGCTTCAATGAATCGTGGGGATTCATAATATATGCTATGATAAAGTAATTTCATGAGCATCCAAGAAAATCTTTGTGATAAAGTAAGTTCACAAAGGCATCGAATTCGACCAATTTTTGGTCATGGCTTATTCATTACTAGACTCGCCTACGTAGGTGTGATTTAGGTGAGGGATTGGAATCAGTGGTATTGAGAGAGCTTTGCTCCACCGACATTCCTCTTTTCTTATCTAGTCATGCTTGCGTGGAGCTATCGAACAGTTTAAGCTATGGCCATATCCGTCTTGGTCTTGTTCTAATCCGAAAAATACTTGGAAATTTTATTTAGTGTTCGTGGATGTCTTTTATGACTGCGAAACTAATGTATCTTCTTATTTGTTTATTTCAGGATGCCTGAAACACAAAAGCTCGAATTTGACATCTTTGATCCTAATGGAACCGAGTATCACCGATGGGTGACGGATGTTGAAACAACTTTCATTGGAAAATAGATTATTTCCACAATTCGTGCTCCAGATGCGAACACGAAAGCTCCACCTGCGTCTGCCCAAGCCCAAGCATTGATGTTTCTAAGGCGCCATATGGCCCCTTCCCTAAGATGGGAATATATGCAAGTTAAGGATCCATATGAATTATGGACACCTCTTCATGGAAGATTTGGAAACATCCAGGATACACTACTTCCTGATTTGAAAGTCAAGTTGAACGACATCCGCTTTCTCGACTTCAAAACCGTAGCAGAATTTAATTCTGAGATGCTACGTCTACGGGCTATGCTTCAATTTTGTAAGGTGACTCTTACGGAAGCAGACTTGATAGAGAAGACCTTCTCTACCTTCCCAGCATCGGCACTCATCCTCTCAAAGCAATATAGGATGGAGTATAATGCCAAGCGGATTACTACGTTCAATCAGCTAATCAATCTTCTGCAAGTAGCTGAGAAGCATGACATGATCATGTTGAACAATAACTCGTGGCCTATCGAAACAAAGAAAGTTCCAGAAACTCATTATGGAAAATTGGCTAAGAGTGGACGAAACCCTAATGCTAAGGGTAATGCTAATGGACGCCCCGGTCCATATAATCGTCCAAATAAGGAAGGTAACCACAACAACGTTGCACCAAATCGTGGGAACTATGTACCACGTGGAAGAGGGATTGGAGGACGTGGCCATGCCAACGTTGGCCATGGATGGCGCGGCAACAGAGTGTACAACCGTACACAAAATCATCCTCCAAGGGCACAAGTTGTTAGACGCAACAATGAGGCAGGTGGTACCAACGAGCCATGCCACCGATGTGGATCAAATGATCATTGGTTTAGGCAATGCAAGGCAAGCAACAAATTGGCTGCGGATTACAAGAAGTATCGTGAATCCCGAGAGCAAGAAGCCTATTTTGGAGAAGATACCGGAGATGAGAAGGACGTCAATCTCACAATTGCATATTTCAAAGTCGACCAAAGCAATGAGAAGACTTTAGAAGTTCCAGACTTCGATTAAATTGCAATTGTTTTATTTCCAAGTTTATTATGTAAAGGCTTTTGATGCCTTATTTCAATTGACATTTGTCATAGTTATTTTGGATTAGAATTATCTGGACAAGACCTCGATGTAATCGTTGGCAAGATTATCAATAAATTTCGAATTTCCTTCAAAGACTTGCAAGTTATTTTCGAAATTTTCATTATGTCATGGACATATATTTATATTCATACCCTATGTTTGTAGGTATGTTTCCCGGAGAGATTGAATGCCTTGCTGATTGTGGGACTACCCACACAATACTTCGCCACCGGCAATTATTCATTGAGTTAGTTCCTTATAACTCTTTTGTGACCACAATGACTGGGTCATCACAATTAATCCAAGGGCGAGGAAAAACCCAATTTATGTTACCTAATGGCACCATGCTCAATGCTAACGAAGCACTTTATGCTCCTCGAGCTAACCGTACTCTCCTAAGTTTTAAAGACATTCGCGCCAACGGTTATCACATGGAAACTCATTGTGAGAATGGAAACGAATACTTATGTATTACTTCTAATGAATGCGGAAGAAAGCGCATCTTAGAAAGACTCATGTGTCGTTCTAGTGGGTTATATTTAACCACTATTCGTATTATTGAATCCAACAATGTTTTTAGAGATGATCTCTTGGATTCCGACACATATAGGCTTTGGCACGATCGCTTGGGACATCCAGGTCGTGATATGATGATCCGTATATTGAAAACCTCACACGGACATCCCTTTTATCGAGCTAATAGAAGCAAGAATCAAAAGTTGATTCAAAGAGATGAGACAGTTGAAAGCAAGTACAAAGATGCTGTTGTCCGACGCACGTCGACCGGTCGACCCACCATCGTCGAATGGTCGACCACCCTTCTGGATGAAACAACTCGAGCCAGAGTGCGTCGTCGACCGGTCGATGATATTGTCGAACGGTCGACACCCGTCCAGGGAGTTTCGTCGAACGGTCGACCCCCCCCCCCCCCCCCCCCGTCGACCGGTCGATGCTTCCTTGCCTTTTTCGGGCCGTTTTTCCCCCGATGTGAACCATGATTCAAACATTCATCGGGATGCCTCTTATGCTTCTATCGCCTCTATGGCACATGGCTCATTTTACAAAGCCTGTTCCTTAGGCAAATTAGGATCGAGACCATCCTATGCTAAGGACACAAAAGAAAATATTTCATTCTTACATCGTATCCAAGGAGATATTTGTGGACCCATCCATCCATATTGCGGACCTTTCAGATATTTTCTGGTTTTGGTGGATGCCTCGACACGCTGGTCACATGTCGCTTTCACGCAATGCTGCTTATGCAAAGCTCCTAGCACAAATTATACGCTTAAGGGCTCACCACCCTGATCATCCTAATAAGTCAATTCGTCTTGACAATGCTGGGGAGTTTACATCACAAACTTTTGATGATTATTGCATGTCTGTTGGGATTGATGTTGAGCATCCCGTACCCCATATGCATACACAAAATGGTCTCGCAGAAGCCACCATTAAGAGACTTCAAATGGTCGCTCGGGCATTGGTTATGCGCACCAATCTCCCATTATCTGCTTGGGGTTATGCAATATTGCATGCAGCTTTACTTATTCATTTCAGACCCACTACTACCCAACCTTTTTCTGTGTACCAGTTGGTCACTGGATATGAGCCGGATGTCTCACATTTACGCATCTTTGGTTGTGCGGTTTATGTGCCAATTGCGCCTCCACAGCGCACGAAAATGGGTCCTCAGAGACATTTAGGTATCTATGTTGGTTATGAGTCTCCAACAATTGTCTGTTATTTGGAACCCTTGACAGGCGATCTCTTTACCGCTAGATGTGCGGATTGTCACTTTGATGAGACAGTCTTCCCGTCATTAGGGGGAGATAAGAACAAGCATGTTCAACAGGAACGACAGGAATTGTCGTGGTCTGTCCCCACTCTGTCTCATCTTCATCCCCGAACTGCACAATGTGATAATGAGGTGCAAAGAATTCTCAATCTTCAGAACGTAGCAGATTCGATGCCTGATGCGTTTTCTGATATTGCTAAAGTGACGAGATCACACATACCAGCTGCAAACGTGCCTGCAAGGTTGGAAATCCCTACTACGGGATATGGCGCCATTACTGTCGTCGCAACTACACCTAGTGGAGGAGTAGTTGAGGCCGTGGTTCCCCAGAGAAAGAGGGGGAGACCACTTGGTTCGATGGATTCTCGCCCAAGGAAGAAAGCGAGTTTGGCACAGCCTAATCCATTCATCATCAATACCGAAAACCCGTCTCATGAGATTATCTATGATTATAGTTATGTCCACGAATCAATATTGGGGGACGCCTCAATGATTGAATCAATTTCAGAGAACAAAGAAATCTCAATGAATTATGCATGCATGGTTGAGACGTTGGAAAGAAATTCCATTATCATTGATGATGTATTTGCATATTCTGTTGCTCAAGAGATTATAGAGCATGATGACATCGAACCACGCTCTGTTGAAGAATGTCAACAAAGAGCCGATTGGCCTAAATGGAAAGAAGCAATCCAGGCTGAACTAGATTCACTAACAAAGAGGCAGGTATTTGGGCCCGTAGTGTTAACACTGCCAAGTGTAAAGCCTGTAAGACATAAATGGGTCTTTGTTAGAAAGCGTAATGAGAAGAATGAAGTCTTAAGGTATAAGGCTCGCCTCGTGGCGCAAGGTTTCTCACAACGCCCTGGGATTGACTACGAGGAGACATATTCTCCTGTAATGGACGTTATTACGTTCCGCTACCTTGTCAGTTTGGTAGTTTCCGAAAAACTTGATATGCAGCTCATGGATGTGGTTACAGCATATCTCTATGGGTATGTAGATTCAGAGATATATATGAAGGTGCCTGATGGACTTCAATTACCCAAGTCAAGTGACTCTAAACCACGGAGTGCGTTTTCGATAAGATTAAAACGCTCACTTTATGGATTAAAACAATCCGGACGGATGTGGTATAACCGTCTAAGTGACTACTTGATTGAGAAGGGATATATAAATAATGATTTATGCCCATGCGTGTTTATTAAGAGAACAAGTTCCGGATTTGTAATTATTGCTGTCTATGTTGATGACATGAATTTAATTGGCACTCTCGAAGAACTGAGAGATACTGCTACATATTTGAAATCCGAATTTGAGATGAAAGATCTTGGGAAAACTCGGTTTTGTCTAGGCCTTGAGCTAGAGCACCGAAAAAGTGGAGTATTGATCCACCAATCTGCTTATGTCCACAAGATGTTAAGAAGATTTAACATGGACAAAGTACATCCGGTTAGCACTCCCATGATCGGTCGGACCCTAGATCCAAAGAAGGATCCATTTCGTCCAAAGGATGATGACGAAGAAATTCTAGGGGCCGAAGTGCCATATCTGAGTGCAATAGGCGCGTTATTGTACTTAGCTCAATGCACTAGACCTGACATCTCTTTTGCTGTGAACTTGTTGGCTAGATTTAGCTCTGCGCCCATGCAACGCCATTGGAGTGGCATAAAGACAATATTTCGTTACCTTAAAGGTACAATTGATTTGGGCTTATTTTATCCCTACAGAGAGGGAGCCAAGTATGAAAAACTGGCTAAATATACTACTGTCGAAGACGATGATCGACCGGTCGACGTACAACCGTCGAACGGTCGACACTCGGACAGGAAGGTCCTTACTCTTTATACCGAAAATCCTTGTGATGTTTTGGTTGGTTTTGCTGATGTCGGGTACCTCTCTGACCCGCACAAAGACCGTTCCCAAACTGGTTATATCTTTACCATGGGTAACACGGCGATATCTTGGAGGTCCACCAAGCAAACTTTAGTTGCTACTTCCTCGAATCATGCAGAGATAATTGCTCTACATGAAGCTGTTCGTGAATGTGTATGGTTAAGGTCTGTCATTGCACATATTCGAGGAACGAGTGGTTTGAAGTCAACCACTGAGGAACCTACATGCATTTATGAAGATAATGTTGCTTGCATCGAGCAGATGAAGCAAGGTTTTATTAAAGGGGACAATACCAAGCATATATCACCCAAGTTCTTTTATAATCAGCAACAACAGACTCTCCTCAAGATTCAAGTGAATCAAGTTAGATCTGAGGAGAATGTGGCAGATTTATTTACTAAGTCTTTGCCTAAGTCCACGTTTGAAAAACATGTTAAAAGCATTGGTATGCTTAAGTTATCCGAGATTCCATGTGATGTGAACGTAAAATACGTTCACAAAGTGCCTTTAATTACTGGATTTTGCTATTCTGAAAGCCTATTTGTCTGTTTAATGTACATATTGTGTTTGTGTAGGTTAAATAAGTGCTTCGACACAAAATGGTACATTTTGGGTAATTTAGTGCATTTCCGAGAAAAGGACGAAAAGTCAACCGTGACTTTGGGCGAAATGTCAACATAAGTCAATTCTCGAAATGGAGATTCATTTCCAACACCCGTGTCCATAATTATTTTACATAATTATATTTCTAATTATAATAAATGACTTTAGTTTTATTTAATTTATTTTCCTTTTATTCATTTTATTTTATTTTCTTATTTATTTATTCCTTTTTATTTTATTAATTTATCTTTTCTTTTGTTTGTGAATAGGACAAATGACAACCATTCTCCACCACCCTTGCCGGCCACCACCAACCGGCCACCTACATCCTCCACCACCATCACTTACCTTTTCCATTATTCCACCACCACCATTCCACTAAGCCACTATTTGCCTTTCTTCACCTCCTCACCATCTCTCTATCTACTATTTAACACTAGACATATCTCTACATCTTCTTCCCCCTCTTCGCCCGATTAACATCTCTGCCCCCTATTCTTCACCGATCTCCTCTCCCCTTCTTCTTTCTCTTTCTTCTTCTTTTCTCTTTTTCTTCCACACCCCTTCTTTCTCTCACCCCATCATCTTGCTCTCCATCACCACACCCCACCCACCCGCGTCACTTCCCCTCTCACCACCACCTAATCTCCCCAATCACCCACACCACCTCACCAATTCTCCCCATTCACACACAAACACAAACACAAAACCCACTCATCTCTCTCCCCCACGCGCCCGGACAACCCCACCACCCTCTTTTCCCCGTCCTCGGCCACGAGGGCCGACCCCCTCCTGGGCCCCCGCCGTTGGTAATTATTTAGTTTTTTTTGCTAATATAAGGGGTGTTTTTTTTTTTTTTTTTTTTTTTTTGTAAATTACGTTTTTATTTTTCGTTTTTTTACATATACTAGTATTTTACTTCTTTATGTTGTTTTAATTGTAAGTTACACATTTTTATTATATGATGTTTTAAGACGGGTTGGGTATTGGTGTTCTTTTTTTTTTTTTTGTTTTTTTTATATTTTTTTTTTTTTTTTTTTTTTTTTGGTTTTTTCTGTTGGCTTTAAAAAATTTGCGGGGAGAGCACGAATGGAGGTGGGACCCGCGAAGGGACGAGCGCGTTGCGGTTGTCGGGTTTCCTCACCCGGATCTTGAGTTTCAAGGGTGGATGTGGGTATGTGGGTGTGGGTTTCACTGCTGGGGAGTTTGCGGTCCGCTTGGGGGGGGGTTTGGCCCCCCTTTGTTATGGGTTTCTTCTTCGGGTATTCTGATGGAACCTCTTGGGTGCGGGCGGGGTGTGGGTTGGGCGGGGTGTGGTTGGGACTGTTGGGGTTCGGGGTTTTCTTTAACCTTTTTTATTTTTTTTCCTTTTTTTTGTATATTTGTGTTTATTTTTGTGTTTATTCATTACTTGTTTTTTTTTTTTGTCTAATGGGCTTTTATCGGGGGGGTTTTTAAAGAAAGAAAAATTTGAAAAATTGAAAAATCAAAAAATAATTACTTTTTTTTTTCTAAACAATATAACTAAACATACTACCCTTTGGTTGAACTGCACTAAGTGTGGTTTGTTGTAATTGAAAAAACAAAAACAAAAACAAAAATTCAAAAAATTGCTTAGTGTTTTTTTTTGTGTTTCAAACAGATGAGATGAACTTATTGTTTGAGGATAGGTTCGAACTTTTTAATTAATTTGTGGGCTTTGTGTACTTATTGTGGATTGGATTGGTGGTGGGGGAACTTAGTGGGTTTGGGGGTGTTCTTGCTGGCTTTGTATGTACTCTGCTGTTACTTGGCGGGCTTGGAATGATTAAGGTTAGGACATGCAGTTGCTACATTGTTTGCTTTGGCCTATATATTTAGCTTGTTTCTTGCCCAAATGTCTACCCGGCTTAAACACTGCCTACCCTTTCGGTTTTGTAAGCCGGTTACTTAGTTGTGCTAAATTGTTATGTTGGGGTTTGAAAAGAATAAGTGGGGGGGTGACTTTGTAATTTGTTGTTTCTATTTGTTTGAAAAAAATCAAAGAAAAAAGAAAAAAAAAAAAAAAAAAAAACGAAACAAAAAAATAATAAAAAATTTAAGTTAATAGTTAAACGGGGGTGTAAGATTGTTTTTTTAAACCCGAGCCCAGAATAAACTTTGATTGATTTTGGATTTGTGGAGTAAGAGAGGTTTGTAGTTGTGGTGAGGCTAATAAACACGGTGAAAACGGGAATAGGGTTTTGGTTAGGTTTGGGTTTGGGTGAAGAAATATAGAGGTGTGGGAAAATTTGTAACTTCCTGGGGGTGTGGAAAGTTGGTTTCTTTTGGGTGTTTTATGTGTTTGTGGGGGTTGGGGGGGGTGGGAGTAAAAGTTCAGATGGTTTTGTTTGTTGGTTTTGTATATTGTGTTTGTGTGGTTAATAGTTGACCAAAGGAATTTTGGGTAATTTAGTGCTTTGGAAAGACGAAAACAAGGATTTGGGAAAGCAAGTAAAGGGATTTAAGAATATTTTATAATTATATTTCTAATTATAATAAAGACTTTAGTTTTATTTAATTTATTTTCCTTTTTCTTTTATTTTATTTTCTTATTTATTTTTCCTTTTTTTATTAATTTACTTTCTTTTGTTTGTGATAGGACAAAGAACTTTCCACCCCTGGCCCCACCAGGCCCCCCCCCCCCCACTTTCCTTCCACCACCCCCTTTCCTTTCCACCCCCTTCCCCCTTGCCGTGCCCCCCCCCCCCACACTTTAATCACCGACCCTCCCTTCCCCCCCCGCGCCCCCCCCTCTCCCCCCCCCCCCCCCTTCTCTTTCTTCTCACACCCGGGCCTTTCCCGCACCCTCTCTCTTGCCTCCCCCCCCCCCCCCCGCCGGCCCCCCCCCCCCCCCCCCCCCCCCCCCCCCCGCCTCCCCACCCCCCAACCCCCCGTCCCCTCCCCCCCGAAGCCCCACCCCCGGCTTTCGCCCGCCCCCCCCCCCCCCGGCCCGCCCCCCCCCCGCCGCCGCGCCCCCCCCCCCCCCGCCCGGCCGCCGGGCGGGCGCCCCCCCCCGGCCCCTCGCCCTTTCCGAAACAAATCCCCTTTTTCCTTTTGTTTATATTTTATTATCTTAATTAAATTTTGTATTCTAATTAACATTGATTTGTGTGACAAAGAAAACCAACAAGTTACTTTTTTGGTTACTTAAACATTTTAGTTTACTGCAACCTTTAGTAATTAGTAATTTGTGTGATTTGGAAATTGTGTTTTTATCATAGATTAATTATTTAGTTTGTTAAATATTGTGTGCACAAAAAAAAAACAAAAAGTATTGGTTAAGAAAAAAGAACTTACAACGGTTGGCCCCCCGGGCACAACCCGGAATCCTTGGACCGATTGTAAGAATCGGGGGAGGTGCAGACTTGAGGGGAGTCTGGCACATACATGTCATTTTCAAAAGTGAAGGGTGCGTTGTACTCTTTTTCCCTTCGACCAAGGTTATTTTTCCCCACTGGGTTTTATTGTTACTTGGCAAGGTTTTTAACGAGACAACATGGAAAGCACCACCTAGTTGTGACCGGCACAAGGGGGAGTGTTGTAGGATAACATTATTGTGTGCCTTGTCAAACTAGGACTCTTAGTATAGGTTATCCTTCTAGAATATGGATTAGATATTTCCTACATCAATATGGATTGTATCATGTATTCCTCTATATATAGAGGCCCTTTATTCATTAATAAAGTTGATCATATTCTGAGTATTCTCTACTATTTCTCTGTTATTTACGTTTCCCTTAAACAATCAGTTAAATTTTTAATAAACTATTTTTTAAAAGAATAATGTTGGACATACCAAAAAGTTATACAAAAAACCAATACCAAATAACATGGCAGGTGCCAAATCATCAATCTAGACCAAATAATTTCCAGCATGTAAATCTATTTAAATTTCATTCTTTTAAAACAAAAAACAATATCAAAAAAATAATTAATTTTTTTATTAGTGAATAATAGAAAACTCAATCAAATAGGGTTTAATTCGTGAGATCAATATGAGAGAGAGAGAGTAGCTCTTGTACTACGAACATCTTCAGCTTCTCCATCAACCCCATCTCTTTTTTGTTCGTGTCTGTGTGTGAGAGAGTAGATCTTCTTTTGTCTGCGTCTCTGATTGCTGAATTGGAAGATGTAAAATTAAGAATCTACTTGCAAAATGATCCGAGTCCTATATGCCTATGATGGACTTCGGTTGAATATATTTTCTCCAGAGCTGCTCCTCTTTGGTTTCTCTACTCTTGTCCAGATGATTTCAGATGGAACCACATGGCCGGTCATGGCTGGAGACTATCTGAGTGTCTCTAGTCAATTAAACTACAAGCGACACTTGTGGGATAATGAAATTTGATTCATTGAAAATTAAACATTAATATGTACGTTGTTGTATCTTTCATCTCCAATGAGATAGTTTCATAACCAATGTGCACTCTTGATCTTTTCCCTCTTTGGTTTTACTTTGTTTGAATTATCTGCTATATTTTAGACTTGCTCTTCTTAAATATCGATGAACGTTAACAAAGAAACTGCAACTTTAGCATAAACAACAGAAGAAGATCATTGCATTTCAGTCTATCATATTGAATCGAAGAGATTGAATTTTCAAGAAGAGTCAAGACTCAAGAGGCTAGCTATCATACTAGTCGAAATTAAATGGCCTCTAAGATTTTGTTTCACAATTAAGGTTCTTGTTCTCCATTTTATTTTCTGACATTTGATCGATCTTTATAGCGAACTAGCTGGTTTTCTTCTTTCAGACTTAAACCATGACAGGAGGAAAGAGTTGAAAACGTTGAAGTCACAAAACGAATGAAATCAGTCACTACCAAGTTAAATGTAAAGTTGATGACCTAACTGGTTCTTCTACCTCTTTATTGAAACTAGAAGCAGTCATTCAAAACCTCATTGGTACAATGCATACATATAGCTTGTAATAATAAGATTATGAAATTTGAATAGATCGGTAACTAAACCATACTTTGACTTGACCTAGCTTTACATCTAATTTTGCACAAACTTTGATCAACAGTGATCCAAAACCAAGTTGTTATAGGTATTCAACAATTTCAACTAATCAGTTGCTTTTCTAATGTACAAATTGGATTACAATTACTGAAATCTCACTTGGAGCTTTGCAAGTCACAGCTATCAACATGACAAGGAACAATGGAAAGAAAAACGAGATAATGAAGAAAACCAGTACAAATCAAGTCATCAATTAAGATTAAATAGGCTTCAAAAGACGTTGTTGCATAAAATCATTAATAACAAAAAATCAAACCAACCCAGTTTGCTACATAATATCATCAATAACCAGTACTAACGGACTACAAATAGAACATGTTTCTAGCATTTTTCAGATGATGAATCACTATCAAGATTCATAGTTTCCGTAGCGCAAACAATATCTGCACTCAGGAGTAACTCTTTGAATTGCTCTTCCCGGGCTTGATATCTAAGGTACAAGTGTTGTGCAGTTTTATCATTATGCATGTGCCACTCACTTGAAATTGGTGGTATAAGTATCAATCCTGATGACAAATTTACCTACAAAAGAAAGGAGTGTCATTTTTTTTTAAAATTTGATCAAAGAGTATTAACTTGTAAAGAATAATAATTATAAATGCACATACAACTCGTACAAAATGTCCTTTATTCCCTATCTTGACAAAGCCTATGGCAATCTCCGGTAGCTCAACCAAAATGATGAATTATTTGACTGGACATGCATGTAGAGAAAACATTGTAACAAAGAAGTATTGTTCTATAGCAATTACTCCCCTGTTATATATGCACAGGGCATGATGTGTAGTTGTGTACAATGATTTTCTCCCTTCTATCTACTCGCAGCAATAATATGAGCTAATCAAGCATGCTTTCGAGTTTAAGAACAACATTTACACAAAGCACAAGTATATCATCAAGTAGAAACTCAATATTTGATGATAATTAATGAAAAGAAACAATATACATACTCATGAAAACAATCTACATTATGATGATAATTAGTCTTCCTTCCCCTTCCCATTTTCTCTATTTCTATACTTGTCCTTTCTCTGTTACCAACAAAATGGACTCCCCAGTCCACGTTTAATTAGGTCACCAATGTCCAGTCAAAAAGAATTATTCATGTGAAACTTTGAGACTTCCAGTTAGACTTGTATCAAAAAGTTAAAAGTATGATATTAGAAGAGCCATAGCTTGATTTGTATGTTATTTACATACAAATTAGACCTCTAATCATTCTAGCAATGCTAATCCAAGGGCCATTTAGTGTCTCTAATCCTTGAATTGCACCATTGTAGGGTTCACGAGCATTGGATTGATATATGGAGCGAAAGGGGCGCATTTTGGAGCTTTTAGTGGATTTCCGGCAAAAGGACGAAAAGTCAACCCGAGGACCAAAAGTCAACTCGTGGTCAACCCCGACTTTAGTCAACATGAAGTCCTGGAAGTGAGTCGCAAGAGAATTCCGGAAGTTTGGTCAAAAGTCAATTTTGGTCAACTTCGAGGGTCGTAGTCAAAGTCAAGGCGAAGTCAACCTTGTGACTCATCCACATGTGCATCCAAAAATCAGCTAAGGACCATGCTAGATATGGTGAAGTCACCCATTGATTATTCCTCCTTTCATTCCCATAGGATTTTACCTCATTGCCCTTCATTTAATCCCTTTAGCCATTGGATATAACCCTAGCAATCCTAGCCTTTCATTCCCTCTCCCTTTCACCTATATATAGCTTAGTTTTAGCCACATCTCCCATCTCCCATCTTTTAGCTAGCCACCACCACCCATCACTCTCATTCATCTCCACCTCCACTACACCATCATCTTGTTGCTAGAGATCCTCACTAAGGCATCAAGGCTCATCATCAAAGCCAAGGAGGAGAAGAAGAGTACCCCTTATTGAGCATCTCTCATCTCTACTCTCTCTGTTCCTTATGTCTAGAGCTTTATTATGTAATTTGATGATGTATATGTTGATGATTAGTGAGTAGTGATTTGTATGTTATTTACATACAAATTAGACCTCTAATCACTCTAGCAATGCTAATCCAAGGGCCATTCAGTATCTTTAATCCTTGAATTGCACCATTGTAGGGTTCACGGGCATTGGATTGATATATGGAGCGAAAGGGGCGCATTTTGGAGCTTTTAGTGGATTTCCGGCAAAAGGACGAAAAGTCAACCCGAAGACCAAAAGTCAACTCGTGGTCAACCTCGACTTTAGAGCGCCAACGAGTCAACATGAAGTCCCGGAAGTGAGTCGCAAGAGAATTCCGGAAGTTTGGTCAAAAGTCAACTTTGGTCAACTCCGAGGGTCGTGGTCAAAGTCAAGGCGAAGTCAACCTTGTGACTCATCCACATGTGCATCCAAAAATCAGCAAAGGACTATGCTAGATATCATGAGGTCACCCATAGATTACTCATTCCTTTTGTCCCTTATAGGATTTTACCTCATTGCCCTTCATTAAACATTTTAGCCATTAGATCGAACCTTACTTCATCCTAGCCCTTCATTCATTCCCCTTTCACCTTTATATAGCCTCTTTTATCTCCTATCTCCCATCTTCTTCCATCTTTAGTTAGCCACCACCACTCATCACTCTCATTTCCTCTCTACCACCTCTACACCATGATCCATTTTTGCTAGAGATCTTCACCAATTCATCAAAGGAGCATCATCAATTAAGGGCCAAGGAGGAGCAAGAGAGCATCTATTGAGCATTCCTCATCTTTACTCTCTCTTTTCCTTATATTTAGAGTTTATAATTATAATTTGATGATGTTTATGTTGATGATTAGTGAGTAGTTACTTTGTTGGGGACTAGGGTTGTGTGCCCTAGTCCAATGTGACTATGTGATGCTTGATTTATGAATAAAATGCCTTTGTGATTGTATGAATATGTGTGGTTACCTATTTTCAATATGTGTTGGTTGCTTGTTCTTAGGATTTACCACCTCTTTGGCATGTTAACTAACCTATCTTGATGAGATTGTGTGAGATTGGTAACCTCACACACTCAAGGCAATTGGAAGCATATGTGATGAGTTGTGACTTGTTTGAGTCCCTAGTTTCGATGCTTTACGCCTCTTAAGCACTTTAGGGGATTCGGTATTAGGTAACATAGAGGAATCCCCTATGACACCTAGAGAGTTGGAATGGCCCATAGTATGGCATTTTAATACCTTAGGAACACGGTCCTAGACCCATAGCATGGCTAGGATACGGGGCTTGATTCACACACACATTGGCATGATTTAGTTAATTAAAGCATTGCTTGTTGCATTGGACTTGAGGTTTGCCCGAAAACCCCAACATTTCCATACATTGCACACACATTTACTTTCCTTGTTTGCATTTGATTGTTGTTTGCCTTTACTTTGCATCATTACTTTCAAAAACCAAACTTCATACCACTACACCACACATTGTCTAAATCACACGCTTCACTCTTCCCACTTCTCACCCCATCCATTCTAGCTAGAATACTTGACCACACACAAACTACTAAGGGATTAAGGAGCCCATCGATCCTCGACGGAACGACAATCCGATCTTAAACTATACTCACACCACTATACTTTGACGATGAGTCAAATGGCGCCGTCGTCGGGGATCTAGGTTTAATCCTTAGTTTCATGGTAGTTTTGGTTGAGACTCTAGCTTTCTTTTGCTTTTGTTTACATATTTCATTGTTGTGTTGTCTATATTGTGGTATTTTATTGCCTAGTTTGATAACCATCTAGTTTACTTTCATCCAATTTCTTGTATTACTTGTGTTCTTGAACTTATGAATATTGAATTCGTGCATTTGATGAGTTAGTTGTGCCTTAACTTGCTTGTTTATTGTTGTTTGGGTTCCCTTGCACCTTTTGGGACCTTGTTTGTTTAGGTATAAAAGGAGAAAAACTCAAAAACATAGTTTCAGGGCAATTCTCGACCGTTCGCCCCTGTTTCTCGACTGTTCGACGGAAACTCCCTGGACGGCCGTCGACCGGTCTACATATTTCCGTCGACCGGTCGATATTTGGCAGTTTCAGAACTTTTTCCGGCTATCGATCGACCCTTTTCCGGCGACCGGTCGACAACACCTGTAGCGAGGAACAATTCCTTGCTAAAATCAGCCTAAAAAAATATATTTAATAATAAAAAAAATTGTTATTTTATTTCTCATTGCTCACTATATATCTATCATTTATAACTTTTATTTCTTACCTTGTTTGTTGTCGCTAATCAATCTTGTGGTGTTTTAAAGGTGCTACAATGGGTGACCAACCACCTCTTCATGGGAACAACCCACCACCACTGGTGAGGCACATGAGGGAGTACACTCTTCCTCATGTGGTGGATCACCCCTCATGCATTGTGCTACCGCCTTGCAACACTCACTATGAGATCAAGTCTTCCACCTTGAGCATCATGCCTACTTTTCATGCCTTGAAGGATGAGAGCCCTTATGATCATCTTATGGAATTTGAGCAAGCTTGTACCACGGTGCAACTACATGGATTACCCGAAGATGGTCTCAAGCTTCGCTTATTTCCCTTCACATTGAAGGATGGGGCTAGGAAGTGGTTACTCAAGCTTCCGCCAAGGTCTATACATTCATGGTTCGAGTTGCAAGAAGTTTTCCTATCCAAGTTCTTTCCTCCAAGCAAAGCGGCGAAGGTCCGTGATTCAATTGTCAATTTCAAGCACCAATCGGGCGATGCCTTCTACGAAACATGGGAAAGATTCAAGGACCTTGTTATAAGTTGCCCACACCACGGCTTGGAGCAATGGTTCCTTGTGGATGTATTCTACCGAGGCTTATCTTCCGGACAACGTCAAAGAGTAGATACATTTCGCCACAATACCATAGCAAGCATGTCTCCGGATGAAGCTTGGGATACCTTTGAGGACCTTGCATCTAACTTCGAGCTATGGGATGATTTTGGGCTTAGGAAATTTCCTCCCACATAACCGGCAACTCAAGTACCAAAAGTCCACAATGTCTCAAGTGAGCCAAGGGGTGATTATTTGATGAGCGTTCAATTTGATAAGTTGGAAGCGGCTTTTAACAAGAAGATGGACATTCTCCTACAAGCACAATTGAAGGCTACTTCTCTACAAGTCAATAGTGTTGTCTCTTCACCACCTTGCTTTTATTGTGGTTCTCTTGGTCATGAAGCGGAGGAGTGTTCCTATATGGTTGAAAAGGAGAAGGAAGAAAGGCAACAAGTGAACCAAGTGAGTTTCTATCCACAAGGTTCGTATCAAGCACCTCCAAGGCCATACAATAACCAAGGAAGAACTCAAGAGTATCAACCAAAGCCCTATGGGAGCAACACTTTAGGGTATCAAGAGAGGCCTAAAGGGGCTAATACTTTTGGAGGACACAAGAGCTCAACCTATGGAGCAGCTCCCGGGTTCTCTAACCAAGGAGGAAGCACTTACAATCAAGAAGCCTCTTCATCCTTCGCTGCCCCAAGTAACCCTCAAGCCCAAGAATTCGCGGAGCCAACTATGAAGGACATGCTTGCCACTCTTGTCCAAAGCCAAGTAAAAACCAATGAAGCGATTACGGCTCTACAACAAGGGTACCATAATGTGCAACAAGGCGTGGCCAAAATTGAGCTTCAAGTGAGCCAAATGGCCAAGGAGATTAGTGAGAGGCCAAAAGGTGTCTTGCCTTCTAAAGTGGAGCCAAACCTCAAGTTTAAGGCGAAGGAAGAGTGCAATGTTATCTCCACTTCTCATTCCGGTATGTCTCATGCTACTTATACTCCTACTCCCCTAATATCAAATGTTTTCACCCCTTCTCCTTTCATTCTTATTCATGAGAACTTTGATCATATGCATTGCATGGAGGATGGGGCCAAGGAGGAAGAAAATGTACTCCTTGGCAATTATGGATTGAATGAGGAGGAGACTTGTGAGGAGAATAAAGGAGTTGTGCTTGGGAAAAGACTTGGTTACTTGTCCTTTGAGAATGATGTAACCTCTTATGGTGGAGTGAAGACACAAGAAGGAGCATTGAGTGAGGAGACTCCTAGGCATGAGAGTGTCATGGTTTCTAACCTTGGTGGTGAGGCTATGAAGGCTATGGACCCACCAAGAACCATGAGCACCTCTAGGGAGCTCCTTGGTGATGATGTGCATGTAAACCAAGCGATGAAGATCACCCCCGATGAGAGGAGGAACAAGAAGAAGACCTTGCGGAATGAGCTACACGAAGTGTCCAAAAAGGTAGAGATTAACATCTCTTTGTTGGAGCTCATTTGCAAGGTGTCGGTCTATGCAAATTTTCTCAAGGACTTGTGTACCAAAAAGAAGAGACTTGATGAGCATGAAGTTTATAGGATTGAAGGGCATGTGAGCTCAATGATTCAACATAACATGCCACCAAAGAGGAAGGATCCCAGAAGCTTCACTATTGGATGCCAAATTGGTGATACTCACCTTGAGGGAGCACTCATGGACTTAGGGGCGAGTGTCAATGTAATGCCTCTATCGCTCTACAAGAGGTTGAGTATTGATGCCTTGCAACCTACCCCTATTGCACTTACTTTTACGGATGGAAGCAAACGAAGACCGGCGGGTTTTGTGGAAGATGTACTAGTAAGAGTTGACAAGTTTATTCTCCCCGCCGACTTTGTTGTGCTTGACATGGGTGATGACCCCAATGAAGACAATGGATTCCCCCTTATTTTTGGCCGCCCTTTCATGGCTACGACGGGTGTGAAGATTAACGTTCTAAAGGGCACCATTAGCTTCAAGGTGTTGGGTGAGAAAGTGAAGTTTGAAATGTTCAAGCCCATTCATCCACCAGAGGTAATTGAGGAGGTGTTTTCTATTAACTTGGTGAAAGGAAATTGTTCTAAAAGTGAAAGGATTTTTGGTCCTTTGAACCCATCGAAGCCTACACCTCGTGCTCATGATCACTACTTACCCATTTGGGGATATGACAATCCACTACCTCTTGTGAACCCAAAGCCACCATCTCTTTCTCATGAAGGCATACTTGGGAAGGATCCATTTCTTGAGGGAGCTACAAAGAAGACTCCTCCCATGAATGCATTGCAAAAAGCAACAATCAAGGCCATGAGAGAAATGGTAGGTGAGGTGAAGAAGAAGAAGTATGCTTGGCCGCCACCTTCAAAGTCGATTTTCAATGGCATCAAAGGCTGCTTTGTGGGAAGCCATGGTGATGGTGAGACTAGCAACACAATGAGTGGGAAGAAACTTTGCTTTGAGCCACCATGATTTGACAAGGGAATACCAAGACCGGCTTGGATGCTATAAACCAAAGCGCTTATGGGGAGGCAACCCCATTTGGAAAAGAAATGTTTGTTTTAAACACTATTTAGTAATGAGTAAAAGGTTCTTGGAAGATTGGGAGTTGTTAAGGATAAGAAAATTTGGAGGAAGAAACCCAAGAAGTGTTGATTCGCATGTATCTAGAGAGGCCTGGGCAGACCAGTGACTTTGGAGGCCGTTTTCTCCACATCTGACCGTTGGAATGTCGTGTAACAAGTTGGAAAGCTTCTTCTATGCGTTTTCTATGTATGTTTAAATTTTTCTCTGAATTGACCGTTGGATCTGCCGAAATATATGTTTAAAGGAGGAGTGCTCACTGCAGTTTGACTTTCTGGAGGGTCACTTTGACCGGTTCTTCATTGCATTTTCGGAAGGCTATCCCTGAGTTTCCAGTGGCAGAACTAAAGCTCTTTGAGTCTACTTTCTAATGCTACTGAAATTACTCCATTTGGACGCCTATTCTTGTAGTTATGCCCATATCTTTGGGAGAAGGTCAATGCTGCATTGCTGCTTTCCCCTATTTTCAAGTGATCCCGATGCAATCACACTCTCTAATTCATTTGGCAACCGAGGAGCAAACGTATGGAAGTCAGGGCCTTGTGGTATGAAGTTGGTGTCTATTTGTGGTTTCTCGGCTAGCTAAGGAAGTCGTCTACGAGGGGGTTTTCTTATCTGTATCTTCCGATTGCTATATGTTTTGTTATGTGTGCATTCGCCCGACTTCAATCTCCTCACTTGTACCAATTTCATTTTCATTGCTTTTAAACCCCTCGCAACATTGAGGACAATGTTGGTTTTCAGTGTGGGGGTGAGGTTGGGCCAAAATAAATTGTTATCACATTTTCGAATCACCAAAATTTTTCAATTTTTCAAAGTTTTCATCATAAAGTTTAAAATTTTGAGAATTTTGAAACTTTGAAGTTTGTTTGGTGAGTTTTGATTGTCCTTTTCAACCCCAATGATGATTTTGAGCCCATTAGGTTGTGAATTAAGTGGATAAAGAGCATGTACTTAAACTTTATTGGATTGCCTTGTGATTAATTTATGTAATTGATGCTTGTTTGACACTTTATGCACATTTGCCATGTTGATTGATCATTTGCAACTAGAGAAGCATATGTAGACGATGTATTGAATTGCATATAGCCTTTTATGGTGAGATTTGTGCCTTATTGATATGTATGCATCATTCATACATCCTTGGTCTTCATGTATGTGCATTCCAATAGTTTACGAGACCTAGAACTTGCTCAAAGACCACTTGAGGCTATGTATTAATTTGCAATGAATTGGAAATGATTAAGACACTAGGTGAGCACCATGGCCAAACTAACTTCTATCCCTTTAAACACTTTTCATTATGATCAACCCATTTGAGCTCATTCATCACTAGCCTTTTCTTCATTAACCCACATGATCTAACCCATGTTACTAAACTTAAACACTAACCGTCCTTAGTTCCAAGTGTTAGCGAGACAACAATGGTGACTTCTCATGTTCTTTTCATATTTGGGATTCCATGGGGTTGGTGGAAAGCAAGTGTGGGGGTGTGATTAGCTAGAGTTTGTAAAGAAGGAAGTGGTTGGAAAACAAAATACAAAAGAAGAGAAGAAGTTGAGAAAATCAAAAGAAGTTGTGTACAAAAAAATAAAGTTCAAAAAGAGTGTCCCAAAGAAAAGAAAATAGAAAGATGGAAAAAGGAAGTTGTGAGAAAAAGAAAGAGAAAAGGAGAAAAAAGGAAGAAAGAAAATCCAAAAAGAGAGAGTTTGTTTTAGAATAAAAGGGTGAGGAGAATAAAAGTTAGGATTGTTTGCAAAGAATTTGAGTTTCAAAGTCCTTGAGTTTTTTTGTGAAATACTTGGAACACTTGATTTATCCATCCCTTCATTTCATGTTAACCCCTAACCTTTGGCCTCATTACAACCATGTAAAAGCCCTTTTTGATCCAATGAGTTGCGAGTTAATTAGTGGAAAATAGGTCAATGAGCAAGCTTATGGGGACGTTACTTTTGGATATGCTTTGAGAGTATACACTTAACCCTAAACACAAGAGCGGAAATATTTAGTGAATCATGTGAGTTTAGCGGTTAAGCTTGTCAATATATGTTAATTTGATTGCTCTTGATTGATTATTCCGTGGCTAGCACACACTACACCAAGCATGCATTAGATACATACTTTAATCACTTGGCAAATCATGAAATTTATGTTGTGTGCTTATTTGAATCTTGATTTGTGGCTTAGTGGGCTTGTTGAGGATATGGTTGGAGAGGCAATTGGATTTGTGTTGATTGGATTGTTGATTCTTTATTTGCTTGAGGACAAGCAAAGCTTAAGTGTGGGGGTGTGATTTGTATGTTATTTACATACAAATTAGACCTCTAATCACTATAGCAATGCTAATCCAAGGGCCATTTAGTGTCTCTAATCCTTGAATTGCACCATTGTAGAGTTCACGGGCATTGGATTGATATATGGAGCGAAAGGGGCGCATTTTGGAGCTTTTAGTGGATTTTCGGCAAAAGGACGAAAAGTCAACCCGAGGACCAAAAGTCCACTCGTGGTCAACCCCGACTTTAGAGCGCCAACGAGTCAACATGAAGTCCCGGAAGTGAGTCGCAAGAGAATTCCGGAAGTTTGGTCAAAAGTCAACTTTGGTCAACTCCGATGGTCGTGGTCAAAGTCAAGGCGAAGTCAACCTTGTGACTCATCCACATGTGCATCCAAAAATCAGCAAAGGACTATGCTAGATATCATGAGGTCACCCATAGATTACTCATTCCTTTTGTCCCTTATAGAATTTTACCTCATTGCCCTTCATTAAACATTTTAGCCATTAGATATAACCCTACTTCATCCTAGCCCTCCATTCATTCCCCTTTCACCTTTATATAGCCTCTTTTATCTCCTATCTCCCATCTTCTTCCATCTTTAGTTAGCCACCACCACTCATCACTCTCATTTCCTCTCTACCACCTCTACACCATCATCCATTTTTGCTAGAGATCTTCACCAATTTATCAAAGGAGCATCATCAATTAAGGGCCAAGGAGGAGCAAGAGAGCATCTATTGAGCATTCCTCATCTTTACTCTCTCTTTTCCTTATGTTTAGAGTTTATAATTATAATTTGATGATGTTTATGTTGATGATTAGTGAGTAGTTACTTTGTTGGGGACTAGGGTTGTTGATTTGTATGCGATTTGCATACAAATTAGGCCTCTAATCATCATTATTGTGCTTGTCCAATGGCCATTTGTGAGTCTCTAATCCTTGTTTGCACACTTGTAGGTAAATTGAGCATCGGAACGATATTGGGATCAAAAGGGAGCATTTTGGAGCATTTTAGTGGACTTCCGGCAAAAAGACGAAAAGTCAACCCGATGACCAAAAGTCAACTCGTGGTCAACCCCGACTTTGGAGCATCAAAGTGTCAAAGGCCGAGTCCCGAGAATGAAGCACAAGAGAATTCCGGAAGATTGACCGAGAAACCGAAAAGTCAACTATGGTCAACTCCGAAGGTCAAAGTCAAGGTCCAAGTCAAGGTCAACCTTGTGATTCACAAATGTGCTCCCATATCATCAAGGACCACACTAGATTTGGTGAGGTGACATGTTGATTATTCCTCCCTTTTGTCCTCCCTTGTGATTTTCCTTCCTTGCCCTTCATTAAACCTTTGAGCCCTTAGATTAAACCCTACTTCATCCTAGCCCTTTATTCTTTCCCCTCTAGCCTATAAATACTTAGTACTTGCCCCATTAGAGGAGACCACCACTTCAGCCCCAAAATCCCCCACTTTTCCTTTCCCCTTTCCTCTCTCCCCCCTTCCTCTTCGGATCAGCCTCGCACGTCCGTCGACCGGTCGACGAAGGTCGACGACCGGTCGACGCACGGCTGAGCAGCCCGATTCTGCCACTTCCACACCTCCTCTCCTCCACCATCCTTCACCAAACCTGTTCACCACGACGTTCTCCACCTCCACCACCATTTTGGGTCGCTGAATCACTCACCAAGGCATCAAGGTTCATCATCAAAGCCAAGGAGGAGCAAGAGAGCACCTATTGAGCATCCCTCATCTCTACTCTCTCTTTTCCTTATGTCTAGAGCTTTATTGTGTAATTTGATGATGTATATGTTGATGATTAGTGAGTAGTTACTCTGTTGGGGACTAGGGTTGTGTGCCCTAGTCCAATTTGACTATGTGATGCTTGATTTGTGAATAAAATGCCTTTGTGATTGTGTGAATATGTGTGCTTACCCATTTCAATATGTGTTGGTTGCTTGTTCTTAGAATTTACCACCTCTTTAGCATGTTAACTAACCTATCTTGATGAGATTGTGTGAGATTGGTAACCTCACACACTCAAGGCAATTGGAAGCATATGTGATGAGTTGTAACTTGTTTGGGTCCCTAGTTTCGATGCTTTACGCCTCTTAAGCACTTTAGGGGATTCGGTATTAGGTAACGTAGAGGAATCCCCTATGATACCTAGAGAGTTGGAATGACCCTAATAAGGCATTCGAATACCTTAAGAAACACGGTCCTAGACCCATAACATGGCTAGGATACGGGGCTTGATTCACACACACATTGGCATGACTAATTCGATTGAAGCATTGCTAGTTACATTGGACTTGTGGTTTTACCCGAAAACCCCAACACTCTCCTTATTGTGCACGCACCTTTATCTTTATTGCTTGCATTTACTTTAATTGTTTGTTGTTTGCTTGCATTTCCCCATTGCTTTTCCCAAAACTAAACTTTACACCACAACTTCACTCATTGTCACATACTCACCTTCAATCACTCATTCCATTTCTTACCTATTTCATCATTGCTAGAGCACTCACCACACACAAACCACCAAGAAATTGAGGAGCCCATCGATCCTCGTTGGAACGACAATCCCCCTTCACAATTTACTTACCCCATACTTTGACGGTTCGTCAGTTGTGTGCCCTAGTCCAATGTGATGTGAACGTAAAATACGTGCACAAAGTACCTTAATCGTTTGGATTATGTTAGTCCAAAAGCCTATTATTGTATATTTAATATTGTTTTAGTGTGTTTCAGGAAAAATACGAACAAAACGCTTTATTTGTACAAAAGGTACATTTTAGAGGTTTTAGCGCGAATTCGAAGATGAATCGAAAAGTCAACCGTGACTTTTCGAAATTTAAATGACACCGGTCATTTCTCGGATGTGGAGATCAAAGCATGTACAAAGATTTCGAAAAACGTTTCGAATCCCGGCAATTTTGTCGGCGAACCACCACAATTTGGAAGCGCACCACCACTCGCGGTGGCCAGAATATATTTTCTAAACCTCTATTTATTTCCCTTTATAAATTGTTATTTATTCATATTTTTGTTATTATTGTTGTTATTATTATTATTTTAATTATTAGTATTTTATTTTGTTTGTATTTTATTTTAATTCTTTTGTTTGTTTGTTTTCTTTTATTGTCTGACTTTTGCAAGTTTTGGTTGACTTCATCAACCCCTTCCAGACCACCTTGCCGGCCACCCATCATCACCACCTCCACCAATTCAAACCTCCTCCATGATTCCAGCTGCCAATCTCCTGTTTGAATTCAAATTCAAACCAGCTTGTGCTTCACCATAAAGCCAGCAGCTCACAACCAAATTCACTGGCCGGGGGCCTTCTACCTCCTCCCCGTGCCACTTCTCATGCCTCCGTGTATGGCTCACACAGCCATGCCTTCTGCTCTCACCCTCTATCCCTCTGTTCTCTGCCTGCAATTCCCTTACGGTTCCGGTCAACACTTTCTCAAGCTTCCGTGCAAGCCTCCCCGCTCGCCTTCTGCTCTCACCCTCCCTTCTTTCTCAAACACTATCTCAGCCCCGTTTCTCCCCCTGTAACTATTCAATCAAATCCTTCATCTGCAATTAATCATCATTTACCCATCTTCCTCCCTCCGTCAATTGATAGGAGCACAAAGTGTGACGTTTTTAATATATTTTCCCTACTATTTGGCTGCGTTTTATTGGTTAACTTGGCTGTTTAGCTTAGTTTATACATTTGTGTCCCTAAATGATGATTTAATTGAAGGAATGAATTAAAATGAAGATATTATGAAACTTTCCTAATTTGAATTCTTTCCTGACTCTGACAGGAATCATAAAGGGAGTAGGAATCCTAATGCAACTAGGATTACTATTTCAGCTCAGAACGGAAAATCGGAGCTCGGAAATTTACGAAGTCTAATGGGCTTTTTCGAGGCCCATTAAGAGGTGAGCTGCCGTGAGGCCCAAGATGGAGGCCCAAATCCATGAAGGAAAGCCCAAGTCCACAAAGCATGAAGGAAAGGTCCAAGTCCATTTTCGGACATTCTGCCTGTGCAGATCAGTCCACTTCTGAAGCCCATATCTCCTAATTGGACCGTCCGATCTAGCTGAAATTTTAATACAAGCTGCACATGTCTGTTAGGTATTCGGTATTAAAATTTCAGAATAATCCAACCGGTGGAACGTCCACTATGCCGTTCTAAGTGCACTGAGCTCAGTGCTGTCTACTTTCTAATTCTTTAATTTTCTTTTATTCTCAATGCTCCACCCACCCCCAAGAATAAAATCAGATATTGTGGGATGTATTTAGACCTGATCATGGCAAGAAGAGGAGGAATATTTCTTGGGACTACTCAAAGCAATCTCAGCCATCCAAGGGATTAATTTTGAACGGCTAGGATCAAGGCTAGGGTTCCATGTTCTCCTATAAATAGAGGGCTTCACAACTCACTTCCATACCAATTCACAACTGAAAAATATCATTCCATACTCTCTCATAGTTTCAGCAGCTACTCCATCCAAGGTTCTCATCTCCATTCTCTAATACTTAGAGTCTTCAAAGCTTCAAGGAGGAGGAATTAGCGGCTGCACCATCACCACCTTCATCATTGACGTTCCATCTTCATCATCACCTTGGAGTTCATGTTTGGATCACTTGCGCAAGGATTCAAGGGTTGGCTTCGAGTTCTTCATCCTTTCATATGGTGTATTTCGACTATTCCTTTAATTATCTTTATGATTCCTCTTTGTTGTTTGATGATTCTATGTATTAGTTAACATAACATTGAGTTTATAATTTCCAGCTTTGTTTATATGGATTTATTTGATTATTGATTTCGGAATTTGTTAAGTCTTCTAGCAGCTTATGTGAGTTTGTTTATTTGATTTTGTCTTAATGTTGAAATCGAATGAAAAGGATCATGGATAGATGAGCGTTCACTAGGTCATGCACTTTAATCAACAACTCGTTTTCTATGCTTTAAACATGTTTTGAATTGCAAACTTTGCATGTTTAATTGATGAATCTAGATAAGCGTTTACTAGGTTGATTTTCATAGAAGAAGTTTATTTGGAGAATGATAACCTGCGTAGGCATTCTACATGTGTTGGTTTCGAATTCATAGCTAGGGATTTAATAAGTTTCTGTTGATAATTGACAAGTTTGTATACTTAGGGTTGCAATTATATGAACTTTGTTTCACTCCATTTCATTTATTCTTTGTAGTTTAGTTACTTAGTTTCGTAAAACAATTCTTAAACCCCATTTGATTTTGTAAATACCTTGTTTATAATTGTAAATATTAATTCTTTGTGACATTCTTTGTTAGGTACACCCTCGATCTCCGTTGGAACGATCCCTACTTATTCTATACTACTACGCTTTTAGGGTTTTAAATTGATGCTTGCTAATGGCCTATCATCAATCATAATCATCAATCATTAATCATCAACATCAATCACAGAACCACAATCAATTTACTCACTGACCAATTCACCTGCAGAACAATTACAAGCTCTGCCGTGATTCTCAATTCACTGCCGGCGTTGTTTCTCTCCTCTGTCGAGCCCGTGCTCAATCACCAACCGGCGCCGCCAACCCAGCTCGCTGCTGCCTTCTCAACTGCCGCACATCAGGCCCGTGCCCAGTCCTTTGCCGCCACCGCGCCATCTCTCTCAATCCTGCCGCCGTGAGTTTCAACCAAAGCCCGGCCGGCTTCATCGCTTCCGACGCCGCATCCATCTCGCACCTCCTGTGTTGCGCGCCGTCCTCGGCTTAATTCTCACCGTCGGCGTCTTCTAGACCAGCTCTCACACTCTCTGCGCCGTCTCTCAAGCTGCCATGTTCCCAGCCCAGCCACACCGATCCGGCGTTCTGCTCTGCCGCCCCTTCCACCGTTCTTTCTCGCCTGTGAAGAACACAAGAGAAATCCACGGGCTGAAGAATGGAATTAAGGAAGAAAAGTCAACAAGGGTGCCAAGACTAATTTCCAGGGTGTAAAGAGAAAAAGAAGAAAAGAGAAGAAAGAAAAGAAAATTGGGTTTGGGCCTTGACCCATGACCAAACCCAATTAATTTGGGCTTCTGAACAGTAAGGCCCAGGACCTGTTGGGCCCAATTATCCGGCACACCTAAGGCCCAAGCCCAATTTCTATGGACACCCGAATTCCCGAGCCCTCGCCGAATCAAATGAGATTTCTCTAAACTTTTTCTCTTTAATTTAATTTTATTTAATTATTTGTTGTGTGAATTTTATTTGATTTTGTATTATTATTTTGGTGTGAAAGCACATTTGTTAATTTGTAATTTGAATTGATTATTATTTGCTTGAATTATTTAAGAAAACCCAAAAACATTTTCTCTTTTGTAATTTAATTTATGTGAGTATTTTTCTTAATTTGAGTAATTGTAAATATTTGTTTACTTATATATTTGTTTTGTTTATATTTTTAAGTTTTATTTTATATTTGATTTATTTGGGAATTAATTTCTAATTTGTTTAGTTTAGTTGTAAATTAAATAAATATGTTTAGAATAGTTATAGTTTAATTTAATTAATTTTGTGACATAGAAAAGTAAATAAACAATCCTCTGTGGGAAAATCCTTTATTTCCCATTATACTATTCAACGACAAATTGTTAGGAAGTTTAGGTAATAATTAATGACGTCGGTTTTACCGCATATCAAAATGGCGCCGTCTCGCCGGGGATTGTTAGTACTATTTACTTTTCTAAACAGTGTTTTATTTGTAATTTCAGGTACGTCGGAAATTACAGCACCTTACATCGGAGCTAACGTTTGGAAGTCAAGGTTGAAAAAAACCTTGAGGTTGGTGTCTTGATGGTGTTTTCCGGCTCGCCTCGGGAGTTCGATTAAGGAAAGTTCCCTTTTTCTTATTCTCGTTATTTGTTTAGTGTTTATTCTTTTTGTTATTTAAAAAAAAAAAAAAATTATTGTAAATTTATTATTTGTTCATTTTTATTTATTTATTTATTTATTTTACTGTTTGTATTTTATTTTTATTTTTACTGTTACTGTTTATTTATTTTGGGCTTGTTACTATTTGTACAGTATTGGGCTTTGGCCCATTTGTTAATTCGGTTTGGGTTTTGTGTTTTGAAAAAAAAAAAAAAAAAAAAAAGGTTTTTAATTAATTTTTGGCCCATTGGGCCTTTGTCATTTTCAAAGCCCAAAACTCATAACCCAAGCCCATTTAGTTACTATTAGAATAGTATTGGGCCCTAGGCCCATTTGTTTGTGTTATTGGGCCTTATGCCCATGTAAATAGTTATTGGGCCTTGTTGCCCATGTAAATAGTGTCGGGCCTTGTTTAAAAAAAAAAAAAAAACTTTTGTTTGTTTAGGCCCATTAGGTTAGCCCGAAATAACAGCCCAAGTTCTTCTTCGCCCGGCCCACTTTAAAGCCCAGGCCGTGTTCGATGGCCCAAGCCCATTTAAAGTGTCGGCAACAATAATCGCGGTGGCGCGTGTGTCACACGCGCTTCACTGTTCACTTTACGACTTTTTCGTAAAGTTTTGATTAAAAAAATTAAAAATTAAAAAATTAAAAAATTGTTATTGGGCCGACGAACGACTTCGGTGTCGGCCGAATAATAAACAAAAAAAATTAGTTAGTTTAATAATTTCCGCGCGCGTGTCTATTCGCTTTGCGACTTTTGTGGCACGCGGTCGCTTTCTTTTCGACTTTTGTCGCTCGATCCGTAAATTGCGGATGCGTGTGTCCGTGGCACGTGTGTGAGCGTGCGTCCGTTCCCTTCCCTTCCCTTCGTTCGTGTGTTTCATTTCACGCTTTTTCCTTAGGTTTCCCTTAGTCTCTCTCTCTCTCTCTCTCTCTCTCTCTCTTTTTCTCTCGCTCGTTCATAGTGTTCATCCGTGTTCTTAGTCATTTTTCCCGAGAAAACCTCCCAATTCCTAGAAGCTATCCTCCCCTCCCAAACCACAAATGGCCAAAAGAGTTAATTCTTTCGGCGAGTTGTTTCGAGCGGAGTCCTTCGGAGAACCCCATCTTTGAAGGTCCGGCTGAAATCATTCCACCCAAGCATGCTCAATAGCGCCGATGCTAGCATGCCGACCGAGCCACAACCACAACCGCAACCACTACCCCAAGCACCAATCCCGGTTCTTGATCCACCCGTTGAGCCGAAGCCGCTCCCGTCTATAGGAGACTTCCGAGGACGAAATACACCAAGGCTCGAGAGATGCACTTGCGGCTTTCTTTGCGGTGTATTCTCACCCCACGAAACCACAACGAGAAAGATTTGGTCCAAAAATCGGACTAGAAGAAGACCAAGTCTACTATTGGGGGTCGAGAAATAGGAAGAAGTTCGGTATCCGGACGTCCGAGCAGCGTATTGCCGAGCTAGAAAGAAGAAACGATCAGTGGTGAGCAAGAACGAGGAGCTTCAAATGCAGAATCAAAGACTCGTCGATGCTCTCCACGGCGGCATCGTCCCATTGCGGAGGTCCCGTTCCGCACTCGGATGTGCCTAGGAGAAGGCTCGAAGTTGTTCCTCCACAATAAGAGCCTCTTCTCGAGTTGTCCGATGATTCGATCGACTTGGACCACTTGAGACGGGATGTGCGGAGCCTCATGCCTACACTAGTCGAGCGCCCATCCGCACCTATTCCATCCGACCGTCTTCCCGGACCTGCTCGCTGATCTTGTCGGAGTCCACACCGACTTGATCTCGGATATCGCCCGCAAGGCCAAGCACGAGCTCATGCTCGTGGCCACCGCCGGTTTTCCTTTGTGGATATCTTCACCGACTCCCGACACTTCTATTCATCCCGAGACTCTAAATAGGGCCGAGTACTTGCGAGTGTTTCAACGTGGCGAGCCTGCGCCATACTTCAAATCGAGAATCCTCGAGACACTCTGCAACCATTCACCTTCATCCGACCACCATCGTTGAAATCTTAATGGATGTTGGTCGATGGTTGCCCGTCTTCTGTAGCATGGTCACAAACGCTCAGATGTTGGAGATCCTACCCTCCGACAACGCAGTAGGCTACGAGGAGCAGAAGCAAGTTATGTCGGCCGAGTTTCTGGTGCCATCTAACATCGTTTCGACTCGTGAAGTCCAGTTTGTTAGGTACTCCCACCTACAACTGGATGGAAGTTGGATCGTTGTGGATGTCTCCGTGGATGAACTGCGCTCAAATCCGAAGCCTTCAGTGAGATCGATTTGCCGAAAGCGCCCCTCCGGATGTTTGATTCGAGATTTGCAGAATGGATCTTCCTTAGTCACTTGGGTGGAGCACGTGGATGTGCGCGAGAAGGAAATGAAGGCCATTTTCGAACCCTTTGTCCATTCTGGGTTCGCTTTTGGTGCAAAGCGTTGGATCTCAACTCTCCAACGACAAGCCGAGCGCTACATGTGCGTCACAGGGATCCACACTTCACCCGGTGACTCTATCATTTCGCCCGAAGGAAAAAGAGGCCTAGCGGAAATGGCAAACCAGATGGCGATCTGTTTCTTCAACGACATCAGCAACTCCACGTATCATCACTGGACTTGTTCGAACCGAACAAGAGACACTCGAATGGAGGTCAGGACCAACAAGCGAAGGGGAGATCCGAGCAAGCCCCCTGGAGTCAATCGTACTGCTGGTTGTTCTGTCGTGCATCTTTCCCATCACACCAGGATCTTTGAGTTCCTCAAAGATGTGCATACGAGACCGCTGTGGGATAGTATGTCGATGGACAGCTCGGTGCGTCTGCTAGCAAATTTCACCATCGGTCTTGACCCGCGGAACCAGATTTCGGTGCTCGCCATAGATAGTCACAACGACTTCCTCATTCTTCAGGAGTGTTGCACCGATGCAACGGGGTCGTCTGTGATTTATGCGCCGATCAACCATTCCATTCTCCAGTGTTTGTTATGTGGAGTTCAACCGGAGCCATTTCCGCTTATGTCTTCAGGCTTCTCCATTCTGCCTAACGTATCCGGAGCTGTTCTTGATGGAACACTACCGACTATGGTGTTCCGGATCTCGGTGAAGGCTACATCGGCTAAATCTGCCGTGGAGTCGGCAACAACACTCGTCCGGGACACATTGAAACGGATCGGTGCCGCAATCAACTAAGGAGCAAACGTTGGATGCAAGGCCCTGCTAGCCTTGTTTGTGACTGTTGGTGACTTGCTTCGGGAGGAGCTTCATGATCTTCAAGGGGGAGTATTTCTTGTTTCCTTTTTCATTTGTATAACTGTTGTGTGTTTATTTCTGTTTTGTTTTTCAATTCAATAACCATGCTTGAATTATTCATTAAATGTACATATCTGTCTTACATTGAGGACAATGTTTAATTCAAGTGTGGGGGGAAGGAAATTATTTGCAAAAAAAAACAAAAAAAAACTTGAAAAATTTGAAAAATTCAAAAAAAAATCATTTATTTGTTTTTGTTTTCTACGGTAACAATATATCGACTATATCATACTCACTCCCTTGGTAGCGTTGAACCTACCATTGCACTAAGTGAGTCACTGTGGTCACGTATTGTTACCCTAATAAAAAAATAAAAAATCAAAAAATCAAAATTTCAAAAAAAAAAATATTTACTTCTGTTTGTGTCTTGTTGTATTGTTTTTGTGATTTCCAACACCTATGATGAGATTGAGCTTATTTGTTTGAGATGAAAGCATGTTTAGGTCTCCTGAACTTCATTTTTCAAATAAATTGCTATGGGACTTTGCATGTACACCCTTATTGTCAGATTGATGCATTGAATGTGAGAAGCATAGAGAGATTTGTGTGAGCTATACATGCCATATTGTGAGTTTCGAGCTTACTGAAAGTGCATTCATAATTATTTGCACTATGTTCTTCATGTGTGATCAAGCTTATGTGATATGTATCTCTAGAACTTGCATAATATCTTGTTGAAACTATCTGTCATGCATGTTACATCTTGGAAATGATTAAGGCATTAGGAATCCACCATGGCCAAATGAGCATTTGTCCCTAAATTATATCATTAGTATGCCAATTTGTGCCTACATGTTTAGCCTTTCGTTTCTTCGCACCATAAATGTCTACCCTTAACTTAAACACTTGTCTTACCCTTTCCGAGCTATCTTAGTAAGTAAATTGAGATTACTTTTGTTCAGATGCTAAATTGTTTATGTTCTGAGGGTTTGAAAAACAATAAGTGTGGGGGTGTGACACATGTAAATGTTGTTTATATTTCTGTTTCAAAAAAAAAAAAAAGAAAAAAAAAGAGAAAGAATCGACAAAAAAAAAATTGAAAGAAAGAAAAAAAAAAAGAAGAGTTAATTATATTGTGTTTAGTCTCATTTAATTTCAATAAATGTGTTTAGGTGAGTGGTTGTTTGGAATGAGTTTAGCATCTTTTTGTTCTTAAATTATTAAATCTCAGCATGTGATTGCTTACTAAGATGCTCGGAATTTGTGAATCTCTTCCACTTCATTTCTTAACCCTTCGCCCTTAGCCCCGTTACACCTTAATAAAAGACCTTCTGATCCAAGATGTTTGTGCATGATTTGTGGAGATAGGATTGACGTGCAAGCATATGGCGGCATTTGCATAAGTTTGCTTGAGTGGTAGTGTAGCTAACCGATAAACAGTTGTGCGAAAATCAGAGTGAATATCCTGTGAGTTTATGGTTAGCACAGTTTCGATATGCATGCTTACTTTGGTGCATTGAAATGACAATACTTCACACACTTCACTTTTGCATATGTCCCGTAGCTGAAAACATTTTTGAGACCTAACTTCTTTCATTTTCTAACTCAATTGTGTTCTCTGAGGTAATTGTTGGAAAATTGTTTTGTGTTTCCTTTCTGTTTTGTTTAAATTGTATATATATGTTCTCTGTTTGCTTGCGGACAAGCAATAGTTCAAGTGTGGGGGTGTGATGTGAACGTAAAATACGTGCACAAAGTACCTTAATCGTTTGGATTATGTTAGTCCAAAAGCCTATTATTGTATATTTAATATTGTTTTAGTGTGTTTCAGGAAAAATACGAACAAAACGCTTTATTTGTACAAAAGGTACATTTTAGAGGTTTTAGCGCGAATTCGAAGATGAATCGAAAAGTCAACCGTGACTTTTCGAAATTTAAATGACACCGGTCATTTCTCGGATGTGGAGATCAAAGCATGTACAAAGATTTCGAAAAACGTTTCGAATCCCGGCAATTTTGTCGGCGAACCACCACAATTTGGAAGCGCACCACCACTCGCGGTGGCCAGAATATATTTTCTAAACCTCTATTTATTTCCCTTTATAAATTGTTATTTATTCATATTTTTGTTATTATTGTTGTTATTATTATTATTTTAATTATTAGTATTTTATTTTGTTTGTATTTTATTTTAATTCTTTTGTTTGTTTGTTTTCTTTTATTGTCTGACTTTTGCAGGTTTTGGTTGACTTCATCAACCCCTTCCAGACCACCTTGCCGGCCACCCATCATCACCACCTCCACCAATTCAAACCTCCTCCATGATTCCAGCTGCCAATCTCCTGTTTGAATTCAAATTCAAACCAGCTTGTGCTTCACCATAAAGCCAGCAGCTCACAACCAAATTCACTGGCCGGGGGCCTTCTACCTCCACCCCGTGCCACTTCTCATGCCTCCGTGTATGGCTCACACAGCCATGCCTTCTGCTCTCACCCTCTATCCCTCTGTTCTCTGCCTGCAATTCCCTTACGGTTCCGGTCAACACTTTCTCAAGCTTCCGTGCAAGCCTCCCCGCCCGCCTTCTCGCTCTCACCCTCCCTTCTTTCTCAAACACTATCTCAGCCCCGTTTCTCCCCCTGTAACTATTCAATCAAATCCTTCATCTGCAATTAATCATCATTTACCCATCTTCCTCCCTCCGTCAATCATAATCATCAATCATTAATCATCAACATCAATCACGGAACCACAATCAATTTACTCATCGACCAATTCACCTGCAGAACAATTACAAGCTCTGCCGTGATTCTCAATTCACTGCCGGCGTTGTTTCTCTCCTCTGTCGAGCCCGTGCTCAATCACCAACCGGCGCCGCCAACCCGCTCGCTGCTGCCTTCTCAACCGCCGCACATCGGCCCGTGCCCGGTCTCCTTTGCCGCCACCTGCGCCATCTCTCTCAATCCTGCCGCCGTGAGTTTCAACCAAAGCCCAGCCGGCTTCACGCTTCCGACGCCGCATCCATCTCGCACCTCCCGTGTTGCGCGCCGTCCTCGGCTTAATTCTCACCGTCGGCGTCTTCTAGACCAGCTCTCACACTCTCTCGCCGTCTCTCGAGCGCCATGTTCCCGCCCCGGCCACACCGATCCGGCGTTCTGCTCGCCGCCCCTTCCACCGTTCTTTCTCGCCTGTGAAGAACACAAGAGAAATCCACGGGCTGAAGAATGGAATTAAGGAAGAAAAGTCAACAAGGGTGCAAAGACTAATTTCCAGGGTGTAAAGAGAAAAAGAAGAAAAGAGAAGAAAGAAAAGAAAATTGGGTTTGGGCCTTGACCCATGACCAAACCCAATTAATTTGGGCTTCTGAACAGTAAGGCCCAGGACCTGTTGGGCCCAATTATCCGGCACACCTAAGGCCCAAGCCCAATTTCTATGGACACCCGAATTCCCGAGCCCTCGCCGAATCAAATGAGATTTCTCTAAACTTTTTCTCTTTAATTTAATTTTATTTAATTATTTGTTGTGTGAATTTTATTTGATTTTGTATTATTATTTTGGTGTGAAAGCACATTTGTTAATTTGTAATTTGAATTGATTATTATTTGCTTGAATTATTTAAGAAAACCCAAAAACATTTTCTCTTTTGTAATTTAATTTATGTGAGTATTTTTCTTAATTTGAGTAATTGTAAATATTTGTTTACTTATATATTTGTTTTGTTTATATTTTTAAGTTTTATTTTATATTTGATTTATTTGGGAATTAATTTCTAATTTGTTTAGTTTAGTTGTAAATTAAATAAATATGTTTAGAATAGTTATAGTTTAATTTAATTAATTTTGTGACATAGAAAAGTAAATAAACAATCCTCTGTGGGAAAATCCTTTATTTCCCATTATACTATTCAACGACAAATTGTTAGGAAGTTTAGGTAATAATTAATGACGTCGGTTTTACCGCATATCACAATGTGACTATGTGATGCTTGATTTATGAATAAAATGCCTTTGTGATTGTATGAATATGTGTGCTTACCTATTTTCAATATGTGTTGGTTGCTTGTTCTTAGGATTTACCACCTCTTTGGCATGTTAACTAACCTATCTTGATGAGATTGTGTGAGATTGGTAACCTCACACACTCAAGGCAATTGGAAGCATATGTGATGAGTTGTGACTTGTTTGGGTCCCTAGTTTCGATGCTTTACGCCTCTTAAGCACTTTAGGGGATTCGGTATTAGGTAACATAGAGGAATCCCCTATGACACCTAGAGAGTTGGAATGGCCCATAGTATGGCATTTTAATACCTTAGGAACACGGTCCTAGACCCATAGTGTCACGCCCCTAAATCCGAGACCAATATTATATTGAAATATGGTGCTCGAATTTATGACGCGAATGAAATAATTAAAGCATAAAATAAATCAAATGAAACAAATGTCTGAATAATACTTTTATTTGAAAATTAAAAGAATATTATCTTACAATATCAAAGTTTAATAAAAATACATAATATAAAATATTTGTTTAAATGTTCATCCCGTTTTCCCCCAAGCATCGTAACCTGAAAACAAGAAGGTGTAGCATCATGAGCAACACAGGCCCAATAAGTATAGCTTACATTCTTATATTAATGTATCTTATAAGATATCAAAACTAAACAACCAATCAAAAATATACTAAGAACATTTTATGTTGCTTCATACCCATTTTAGTGAATATAATTCACATATATCAAGAACGTTTTTAACCCAAATAATTCAGTCTCAAATGTAATCGACCAACATTGCAGCATTGATATAACCTAAAATCATATATGTTCGATCGACATATCATAATATCAATATATCACAAGTAGATATTAGTTATCTCAAACACTATATGCACCTTAGCATATTACAAATATGTATTGATTATCTCCATGCTAAACAATATACGCAACTTAGCATGTTACCATCGAAGTTCATAAATCAAATAATAAGAGTTAGAGAAAACCCCAAATCAAGTGAATTTATAGATTTACTGGTCTCACACAAAAATAAATCCTGTAATGTAACAGGATAAGCCGCAGCATACCGGGGTCCGAAATACCCAAGCATGTACACCCGAGGGTCGATTTCTCGTTCCCTAGAGGTATAATAGTGCACTATCTGAGGGACATGAGCCCATAGCTTTTCACCAAAATAAACCCTTGTGATTCCAGTATTTCACTTAGACCAAGTAGTACTATTTTCTTGGTACAAAAATCTCCAATACAAAAACTTCTATTTAATAATATAGAGTTAGAGACTAAATTAAAAGTCTATAACAAAACTTATAGACTAACTTATAAGTCTATAACAAAGCTTTATACAAAATAACCAACCATTATTTCACTCCTAATAATATATTCTTCCATACATGTTAATATATATACATGTATAATACTAAGTTGATATGTTCACTTTAATAAATAAAATCATGCACCAATATGAGATTAATAGATAATCATGTGCAAGTAAAATACATACAAAAGAGAAGCATATGTAAAACAAGATATACATATGTTTATAAACATAAAACATAAGTAATTGAACTTATTATGTATTAAGCAAGATCATATTCTTTAGTAAATAAGCATAAACATATGTATTACAATAATAAGTAGAAACATATGTAATTCAAGATAAACATATGTAAAACACAAGTAATTTAATAAGAATATAATTTATAGCAAATAATCATAAACTTATGTAGAACAATATATATGTATGTATATAAATATAAAACATAAGTATAACAATAGAATATAATAGCATGTATAACTATAAATAAAATACAAGTATTAAAGAAATTAGTTATGATATAATAATTTAGGTTATTATTAATATTTTCAGTTTTTAGTCCAAGTCCAAGTCCAAGTCCATGGAAGTTCATAAATGATTCTTCTATTAGAATCATCAAACTTCAAATTTTGTTATATTGTCCACCACAAGTCCAAAATAATCAAGTGAGTACACTATTTCAAAGGAATTTTCATAGGGAATCAAATGGTATAGTCCAAGTCAACATATCCAAGATGTCCAAGTCCATAAATGAAGAATGTCCAAAACAGTCCATAATTATATATGCTCTGTTTTTAACCTTTTTAACTTAAACTGTTACGTACTGTAAACCTGACTAATAATTATGATATTCTCCAGATTAGAAGTTCAGGTTCTAAGCTTCATTTTGATATAAAGATCATAAAATTTGGCTAAGCAATGAGTGAGATATGACCACTTGAAGTTATGAACAACAAAGAGGTTTTTCAGTGAGCATACTGGATAAATGCTTAGATACAAGAAGTTTGACCCGTTGGATGATCATGAAATTTGAACACAGAATAACAGACACAATATGGAACAACTTTGATGAAGAAGTCAAGATGATAAAATGAGCCGAAGTATGTGTTTAAAGGTTTCTAATTTGGCTGCCGGAATAACTTCAGAAAACAGGATTTAAGTTTTCTATAAAACTTATTCCCTTCTATTTTCTACTTGCTTGTGTACTTTGATAAACTTAAAGATAAAAAAGTATAAGGATGTATTCTGTACTTACATGAAATTGAGTGATCAATAGAAGGTTGGAAGATTGAATTCAAATTGGGACTTCACAAGATAACCAAGTTCTTGGACAAGGTTACTTTGACTAGTTAGGGATTGTTTTCTCTTCAAAGAGCTTCTAAGTGAAGTTTATACACTATTGGGAGGCTGAAGTAAGAAGAGCTAGAGAGGAGAAAGAGAGAAGTGAATTAGCAAAGCATTCTATGGCTGAACCATGCTATTTATAGGCTAGAGAATACACTAACCCTACTTAAGTTAGTTGCTAATTCTAGTTGGTTAGCCTTACTTGGCTCTTGGGATGATGAGGGGATGGGGGGATGTATTTGTGATGTTGAAAATGATAGGATCTGTAACTTAAAATTCTCAGATCAATTCTAGAAATGTGAGGTCAATTATTTCTAGAAGAGTGAGGTTAATTGTTGGATCATGCTTTCAACACAAGCTTAATTCAATTTCTTCTTGTGCTCACATAACTTGTAAAAATCATAACTAAGTCTAGATATATGATTTTTGAGTGATTCCAACTCTGAGAGTTTCCTTAAGATGTCTACTATAAATCATTAGAAGACCACATTCTCGAATAATGAACAGATTAATGCAATTTCTAAGGAAAATGCAACTTGGTCGGAATACCTTCAAAAAAAATACATAAAACTTCCGCTGACCATAACTTTTTCATATAATCTCGGAATTTAACGTGCCACATGTCTACGAACTCGTATCGAGTATTTCTACGACTTTCGTGAAGGAAGTCATTAGAGAAAATCAACGAATAAGAAAGTCAACTCTTGACCCCTCGAAAATAAAACATTTCGAGTAAATATTTGTTCCAAAATATTTCCGCTTCACAAATTAGTTAAGAAAACTAATATCCAACCTTTACTTAATTTCAAGAATATTCAAGAAATTAAATATGAAAGTTCGGGGTATTACACATAGCATGGCTAGGATACAGGGCTTGATTCACACATACATTGGCATGATTTAGTTAATTAAAGTATTGCTTGTTGCATTGGACTTGGGGTTTGCCCGAAAACCCCAACATTCCCATACATTGCAAACACATTTACTTTCCTTGTTTGCATTTGATTGTTGTTTGCGTTTACTTTGCATCACTACTTTCAAAAACCAAACTTCATACCACTACACCACACATTGTCTAAATCACACACTTCACTCTTCCCACTTCTCACCCCATCCATTCTAGCTAGAATACTTGACCACACACAAACTACTAAGGGATTAAGGAGCCCATCGATCCTCGACGGAACGACAATCCGATCTTAAACTATACTGAAGTAAACATTTTCGCACGCCAAAATTGATACACGCAAAAACGCTCTTCAAAATAAATTAAAGAATGTATGTATATACAAATCCTTGCAACCAATAAAAATGTCGATGAATAGTATAGTGGAAACAAGGGTCATTACCCACAGGAGATTGTTTATTTGCTTTTCTATGTCACGAAAATTAAATAATATATACAACAAAGAATTTATTTACAAATATATATACAATATATACAAGAGATGTTTTTCGGGTTTTTTGTGATAGTCGAAAACAAGAAATAAATAAGAGGAAATATTTTTGGATTTTTATTTTTGGAAAACAACACAAAACACAAAAAGTACAAACACACTCTTGATATGTTCCTACAAATTCCTTTCAATTAAATGTAATTACTCAGACTAAGCCAATGGCATGTTGCAGTTAATCTATTGTTCTCTCTTACTTGGTATGTTAGGTGCATGGCGTATACTCCTAACTTAGCTTCTAAAATGCAACCTAGAATGGCATGTTCATAGATTCAGCATTAAGAAGTCATTATGCATAAAGAGAACGAGTAACTCTAGGCAACTTCGACACGGATGTAGTTCTAATTGCCTAGAAGATGATTCATATAACGATAGCTTACACCGTTATTTGCTACTTCTTAGAATATATGATGATATGGCGGTCCACATATACTCATAGCCATAAAACCCTAGCATGCTTACTATGTTTGCAACCACAATAAACAACTAGCAATTTATCAATGACAAAGCAATGAATCAAACAAACATTCAATATCAGAAAAATTATAAATCAAGCCAATCAAGAGTAATAGGGATAAACCCTAAATTATTACACAAAATAATAAAATATAGTTTAAACAAATATTTACACAATAACATTTACCCAAATTTATTCACACAAAATTCAAATGCGGAAATAAAAATTAAACAAAAACAAATATAATAAATAAACGAGTTTGGGTAAGTGTTACTGTTGTGTCCATGAAAATGGACACTTGTCGTCAGGTCTGGGTGGACGACTCAACCATGTGCGCGTGAAGACGGCACTGCCCTTCTGGCGAAGGTGGAGGGCTCAGCTATCTGGAAACGGACTGTATCGGATCGGACTTTGGATGTGGCGGGGGTCTTGATTTGGGTGGCCAAATCAATTGGACTTTGGATTCTTCGGGGCCCAATTCGGATTGGGCTTGCAGTGGGTGTCCAAATCAGTTGGACAGTGAGCTGAAGTCATTGGGCTTGGGCATTGACTTGGTCAACAGGCCCATTTCTTTATTTCTTTTTCCTTTTTTTCTTTCTTCTGGTCTTCTTCTCATCCCGTGCCTTCTTTTACTCTCTTGGTTTCTTTCATTTTTCTTTCTTATCAGCACAGAGGGAGGGCGAGAGAGAGAGACGCGTCGGCGCAGCTTGCAGCGGCGAGATGATTACGGCGCCGGCGTGATTGGGCTGAAGAGAACAGCAGCAGCGGCGGTGATGGGTATAGCGACGCCGGTGTGAGAGAGTGGAGAAGCAAGGTGGTCGCGGCTGTGCTTGGGTCATCGGCGCTGGTGATTGTTGGGCTCGGCGCGTGAAAACGCAGCGGAGGTGAGAGAGACACGACGCCGGGCAGCTGGGTTTGGTGAGGGTCGACGACGTGGACTGAGGGGTAGCGGCGCACAGAATTGGCGCAGCACATGCGGTGCGGCGGCGAGAAATTGGCAAGGGCACGGCTGTGCTTGTGAGCATTTGATGATTTTGTGAATGAATTGTGAATTGCAGGGACTGTGAAGCTTAGTTGTGGAAGTGAGGTCATGTGATTTGGATTTTGGTGATTTGAAGTAGAGGATTAGTCGTGAATTGCAAAGGTGAAGGTGATTGATGATGATGTTAATGAGATGGTTAGGCAGTGGGTGAATTTGAGGCTTCGCCGGGTTGGCTTGAGTGATTTGGTGAGTAGAGGGCTGTGAAGGAAGGCACGGGCTTGAGGTTGAATTTGATGATTGCTTGCAAAGCTTCTCCTTAAATAGCCAAGGAAAGGTGATGGAGCAGTGAGCATATGAAGCACGAGGTGGGCTGGTAGCCTGCCGACAGTGGTGGTGGGTGGGTGAGTGAGGCTGGTAGCCTGCCAAAGGAATAGGGAAGGCTGCCGGCAAGGTGAAAAACGTGGGGAAGAACCTTCTGCAGCTGCAGCTGCAATTGGAACAGCAACACATGATCAAACCAAAAATATAAAATAACAAAGGAAATCTAAAACAAAAAGATAATAAATTAAACAATCAAAATAAATAGAAAGAAAAATAAATAAATAAAAACAATTATAAGGGAAAATAAATAGAGGTTTGAAATTATATTTCACCACCGCGTGTGGTAGTTGCGCCTGATTTGTGGTGGTTCGCCGATAAAATTATCGGGATTCGAAACGGTTTTCGAAATCTTCGTACATTTTCTGGTCTCCACATTCTGATAAATGACCGGTGTCATTTTGAGTCACGGTTGACTTTTCTGTATTGCGCTAAAAACCTCTAAAATACACCTTTTATGTGCAAATTATCATTTTGTCTATATTTTCCCTATTAACACGAAAACACACATTAAATAGACATATACGCTCTCGGAAAGCCTAATCCAAGTAATTAGAAGCACTTTGTGTACGTATTTTACGTCCACATCATATACTCACACCACTATACTTTGACGATGAGTCAAGTAGTAACTCTTGTTGGGGACTAGGGTTGTGTGCCCTAGTCCAATGTGATGCAATGATGAATTGACCATGTTTGAATGTTTGGTGATGAATGAGTATATCTATTATCCATTTCAATATTGTGTTGGGAGCATGTTTAGGGAAATTAGTCACTTCTTTGAGCATGTTTGGAATTTACTTTGATTGAGATTGTTGGGGTGACTCCTATCTTTCTCTAGGAAAATGTTAATAGATGTGATGAGGTCTCCTTGTTTGAGATTCTTAGTCTTTGTGCCCTTCGCCTCCTAAGACACATTGGGAGAGTTCTAGTGACCCATAACATGGGACTATGAATACATATGAAAAGATGGTCTTAGACCCATAATATGGCTAAGATACGAAACTTGATTCATTCATTGCACAAACATGATTACTAACTTGGTTCGTTAAGCATCATATTTGGACTTAGGCTAACCCGAAACCCCAACACTTTCCTTATTGTGCACACTTAAATCTTCCTTGCTTGTGTTTACTTACTTTTCTTATTTGTTTGTTGCCTTGGCATTCCACCATTCCTTTTAAACCAAACATTACCACACTACACTTCACACATTGTCACATACACATACACTCTACTCTTTCCACTTCTCACCTATTCCATCATTGCTAGAGCATTTGATCACACAAACTACCAAGGGATTAAGGAGCCCATCGATCCTCGATGGAACGACAACCCCTCTCTTTAAACTATACTTACCCATTACACTTTGACGATGAGTCAAATGGCGCCGTCGCCGGGGATCTAGGTTTAATCTTTGATTTCTTGATAGTTTTGGTTGAGTCTTTAGCTTTCTTTTGTTCTTGGTTTGCTTAATAAGTGTTGCACAATTCTCGCTTAATTTAATAATTGTCTAAATTAATTTCATTTAGTTCGTCTATAAGTGTGTTTCTAAGTTTATTACTTTAGAAATTCTTGTTACTAGAAAAAAAAATTTGGAAAAAAAAATACTGTTCATCCGGATGAATAGTGTCGACCAGTCGAGTGAATAGTGTCGACCGCGAGTGAATAGTGTCGACCGATCGACGACAATTCCCTGTATCGACTTCGACCGGTCGACAATAATTTCGAACGGTCGACGGGAGCAGTTTTGCTTGTTTTTTCCCCTCTTTGCTTCCATTACTTGTTTAACCTCTTAACTTGTATGTCTTGCTTCATTGTGATACTTAAACATTGTTTATTTTGTTTGAAGGTGTTTAACCTAACTTCAACCTCTCAACGACAAGGGAGAACCAAACCACAACCGGACCACACACAACAACACCACTCCCGGAGGCTCGCGGGGAGACACTCTTCCTCGTGGTGGACCACCCTTCATGCATCGCCACCACCCTTCTCAGAAGGCACTGGGAAGGATCCTTTCGAGGGACTACAAAGAAGACGATTTGCACTTATTTATAGCGCAAATTGTATTCCTAATCACGAGAGTTAAGTTGCGAAGATTTTGTTACTATTAATATGGTTTTCATGATTTCGGTTACTTATGTGACTTGAGGTAATTCGGCACAAAGAGGTGATTGACACTTTGGGCACACTTCCGAGAAGAGGACAGAAGAACCGGCTCAGAGAAGATGAGAATTAGAAGACGTTGCCATTGAAGGCCTTGAAGAATCGAAGAAAGGAAGGAAAATGAAGAAATTGCATTTCCGGCGATTTTTCCGGCAAACCACCACCACAAGAGGCGGCACCACCACCGGAGCACCACCACAGAAGGAGAGACTCTCCTACTTCAGCTGCACACATGTGTCGCACAGCTAACACACACACTCATCCACATGTCCACTTATCCCTCCACCAACCCATAATTTCCTCCACTTCACATTTCTTTATGTGAGTGGCTCTCCCTTTGCTTAAACTAATAAACATTGCAGCTGCTATGACTACCCTAGCAGCCACACATGAGGAGAATAATCTCATTCTAGCCACAATTTTCGAATAGCCCCCTTCTTCCCCTTCTTCCTCTTCTCCCTCTCCTCTCTTTCTTCTTCTTTTCTCTTCTTCCCACTCTAAATTCAGGCCACTTTCCCTATCACTTCCGGCCACCTTCTTCACCCTTTCTTTCTTTCTTCCTCTACCTTCCTCACTCTTTTCTCTCTTCCATTCTCACCACCAAATTCGTGCTACCCCTCACCTCACCAAAACAGCCTCACAACAACATCAAGAATTGCAAGGATTGAGACTTGGAGCAAGGAGGAGTTCATAAAAGAGGAGGAGAAGTCTTGGAAACATCATTGAGCATTCTCTAACTCTTTTACCTTTTAGTTTCATTGCTTTAATTCTTGTAATTTGAGATGTACACTAGCTATTGAAATTGAGTTTGTAAGCTCAATAACTTTGTTTATCAAATTTGGAATTGTTGCTTATTTACTTTCTTGCATGTTCTCTTTGAAAACACCAAAAATATGAACACTACAACTATGTGCACATACTTCACTACACTAGTATATAGCTCATCTCTTATCCCACCATTTTAGTGCTAGAATAGCTTGGTTACCACATAATTACCAAGGTGATTTTAGGGCCTTCCAATCTCTTGGGTACGATAATCCCCCGGTCTTAATCTATACCATCCATTACACTTTGACGGCGATACTCAAAACCAATCCGAACTTATCGTTGAGTCAAATGGCGCCGTTGCCGGGGATTGAGGTTTAACCTTAATCTCTTGGTAATCGTTTCCGGGTTGTTCTTAGCACTATTCTTTAGTTTAGATTGTTTGATAATTGTTTTGTAGTTGTTTGTTCATAAGTGTTTGTATTTCCTTCTTTGCATTGTATGTTGAATTTGTTTTTAGCTTGTGTCAAGTGTTGTTCTTGCTGTTAATAAGTGTGTAGTTGCATCTTAGTTTGCTTCAATTCAAGCTAGGTTAGTTCCCTTGCCTATCTAGGGAAGTTCTCAAAATCTGTTTTCAGTTTTCGTTTAGCTATTGTCCTCTATTTTCTCAATTTTTGTTAAAATAGTAAATCAACCCAGAAAATTCTAAAAAATATTGTGCAACTGTGTCTACGTGTCTAGTATATGTGGTTAAATTTTCAGGTCATTTGGTTAAGTATAGGTTAGGTAAAAAAATTGTTTTCTGAGTACTGGTCGTTGGGTGGCATGTTTCGTAATTATTTTTGAACTGTCGGGTAGCAGCTCCATTTTTGCAATTTTCAAATCCGTCCGGACGCCCTTAATTCCGTCCGGACGCCCAAGAGATTATTGCTTCTGCCCGTGCAATCCGTCAGGACGGATCCACTCCGTCCGATCGTCTGGGAGCTATCCAGAGACTGTTTTGATTGTTCTCTGTTGTTTGTTGCTTCCATTTGGTTCCATATCATGTATACATTGGTTTTATTGATTAAAAGTTGATTCTAAGCCTCTTGTTGTGTTATTAAAGGTACTTGAGTGAATCATCTACTTCACACATGGATAGATGGAGGCAAGAATGGGAAGAGCCTAGGAGATTTGAGCATCAAGATGATCGATATAGCATTGGAATGATATCTCAACCACATCTTGAAGAGCAACCATACCAAGATCATGGGGGATACCAATATGAAGGCCATGACTCCTACAACAATCCATATTTCTCTAATGATCATTGGAGTTCACATGATGGTTCTAGTATATTCGCTGCACCACCGGAGTTCCAACAAGCACATGAGTATGAACCTAATGAGCCAAGCTTGGCAGATATGTTAGCTCAATTGCAAGCTTCTAGTGAGAGGTGTCAAGCTTCTGTACACAATTTACTTGAGCAAGATCATGAACTCATAACTCTTCACTCAAGTAAGCTTTATGATCCCAATCCATTACTTGTGCATAATGATGATGATGATGTGCATACATATGGGGCCAAGAGGGAAGAAAATGTACCTCTTGGCCATTTGTTGAATAATAATATGCATAGTCATTTTAATTATATGGAGGATGGGAACCGGGAGGAAGAAAATGTACTCCCGGGAAATGGATTTGATGATGTGAATGTTGGTGAAAGGAGTGAAGAGGAAGACATTTCACTTGGGAGAGTTGTTGGACACTTGTCATTGGATGATTATGAGCATAGAGACTATGAGAGGAGGAAATATGAGAGATCATTGAGTAGAGGTACTTCTAGGCATGAGGAAGAGCTGACCATTACAGAAGAGGGAGAGGCCATGACGGCTAGGGACCCCTCTTTGGTCATACACTCCTCTAGGGAGGCTGCTAGGCATGATCCACCTTCTACAAAAGAAATTGTGTCATCCACGGAGGAAGAAATGAGTGACAATGTGCATGAACATGAATATGAAGGGTCAAGAGAGCCTATTATCTTTTCTCCACCACTTGAGTTGTCCAAGAGAAAGTGGAAGAAGAAGCATGGATTGATGAGTTCACTATTTGAAACCTTCAAGAGGGCAGATGCGAATGTCCCTTTACTAAAACTCATTGATAATGTACCAGCTTATGCCCAATTTCTCAAGAATCTTTGTTTGCACAAGAGGAGATTTGCAGCCAATGAGAAATTTCAGCTACATGAGGAGGTGAGTGCAATCATTCAACATCGATTGCCTCAAAGGAAGCAAGATTTTGGAAGCTTCGTTGTAGGTTGCAGAATTGGCAAGGAGTCTTTTGATGGAACTATCATGGACATGGGTACAAGTATTAACATCATGCCTCTATCCACATACCAAAGGCTAGCCATTGGTCCTTTGAAGACTACTTCGGTTTCATTGGAATTGGCGGATGGAGCTACTAGACTCCCGGTTGGAATTGTTGAAGGTGTTTTGATAAGAGTCAACAAGTTTATTCTTCCGGCTGATTTTGTGGTGTTGGACATGAATGAGGATGTTCATATGGACGAGGAGTGTCCTATCATCTTTGGGAAACATTTTATGGCTATGGTGGGTGTCAAAATAAATGTGCAAAAAGGTACAATATGCCTCAAGGTGCTAGGAGAAAAAGTGAAGCTACAAGTGTTTCAACCTAGTTATCCCCAAGAGGTTATCCAAGAAGTGTTTGCAATTGATTTGGTGAGAGGTGATCAAGCTAAAGGTGAGAGGATCTTTAGTCCATTGAATCCACTAGAGCCTCTAGTGAAAGAATTTAATCCTCCCCCTTTGGTTGCTGCCCATGAGCAACAAGAGCCTTCTTCTACGGATAGTGATGATGATATGTTTGACATTGTTGTTCCCACAGTCATTGAGGAAGAAGTATCAAATGTGGAGCAAGTCCATGAGCCTAGTGAATCTACAACATCCCTTTCAAAGGAAGAGCATGTGCCCTCTACACCTCCCACTCTTGAGAACATGAAAGGTTTGTTGCCTACACCTCATTATCCTATTCATAGGAGAGGACTGCTGCCAATTTTGAGACATATGAGTTATACAAGAAGAAAAGTCCTCCATTGAGTGAGGTACAACTAGAAGCGATCCAATGCTTAAGGGAGATTCTAGGGATTTCAGTGAACAAGATGAACGTGCAAGAATGGCCTATGTTTCAAACCTGCAAGTCCATGGCCACACCATTTATGAATTGTTTCGGTGGCAAGGAGTGCTTTGAGCCTCCATGAGCAACAAGATGAAGAGACAAGACCGGCTTGAAGTCTATAAAGGAAAGCGCTTGTGGGGAGGCAACCCCATATCATTTTCAGTTCTGATTTCTTTCAATAAAGAAGTTCCAGAGGTTTTGAAGGAGTTAAGTTCGGAGTTCCGGAATGGGGAGCTCACATAAGTCATTTTGCAATATGTCCAGAATCTGCCTGTGCAGGTCAGACGATTTACGGGGGTATTTTCTCTCATCCTACCCGTTAGAATGAGCTGAGCTGTTCATGAAAGTTGTTCCCCTATGTGTCTACTACCTCCGGTTTAAATTTCATGGTGATCGGACCATTGGATCTCTAGATATTCAGCTATCAATGAGTGGTACTCAGGCCTGAGTTGACTTTCTCAGCCCTCACTTTGACCAGTTCGTGTTTTATCCTCCAGTAGGCGTTTGGGGTATTTCCAGTGGCTGACATGAAGCCATTTGAGTCTATTTTTCAATACTACCAGAATCACTACATTCCTATTCCTACAATTGGAGTTATGCCCCTGGGAAAGGGGAGAGGTCAAAACTGATTCACTGTACTCACTCTTGCTCAACAATATTCACCATGGAGCACACTTGGAGCTTACGTATGGAAGTCAAGGCTTTATGCCTTGAGGTTGGTGATTGTTGGTGCCTACTGAATATCATTGTGGAGAACGCCATAAGGAAGTTTTCATTTTACTTCACTCACATTTGTTTGTTTTTTGTTAATTGTTTTGTTTTGTGTTTTGTGTTTTGTTTGTTTGTTTTGTGTGTTGTTTGTCATATCTCTCACCCAAATATTATTGTTAAATTCACTTATCACATTGGGGACAATGTTAAGTTTAAGTGTGGGGGTGAGAATTGGGTTCGTTCTAGCCAAAAAGTTTCGAATTTTTCGAATTTTTTCAAGTTCCAGTAGCTAATCCGTCCGGACACCCTGCTAGTGTCCGGACGCCCACAAGTCTGGGAGGTAAAATCGTGTGATCCGTCCGGACGCCCCTACTAGGCGCCCGGACGCCCTTTGAAATCCCAGAAAACATGCTCTCTGCCACTTGATCCGCCCGGACGCCAGAGCCCCTGATTGTGAAATTTTGGCATTTTTGTTTGCTTTTGTGTGTTGTTTGTGTTTTGTGTCTATTTTCTCCGATCCCAATTGACTTTAAACGCTTTTGGAGTGCTTTCACGCAAGCATAACGTGTCGTCAAAATAGAATATGGAAGTAAGAACCGGGGGTGTGTCGTTGGGAATTGGCGGTGCCAATCCCTAGGCAACAAGGATAGCTAGGTTAACAAGCACTAATGAGGAGGTAAGAAATGGGTTGCTATGCATGAGCTATGTGGGGTATGTGCAAAGTGTAGTGTAGATGGAGACATTGATTGGTTTGTAAAGTGACAAGTGATCAAGAAACACAATTTAAATGAGTAAATGCAAGCAAGTAATAAAAGTGAAAGCAAGTGATGAAAACTTTGTTGATTAAGTGAAAGGGGGTTTTGGGTCACCTAAGCCCAAATCCAATGGTTGATTTAATTTATAAAAACATGCAAGCGAGATTGATTAGTGGATCAAATCCCGTACCCTAGCCGTACTAGGGTTCTAGGGCCATGGTCTTTTCTTATGTATCTTCATGCCATGCTATAGTTCACAAAGTCTCTTAGTCTAACAACTTAAGCCATGCTATGGTTCTCAAATTGCTAAACTAAGGCAATGGGCACTAAGACCTAGGGATTCAAACAAGACAAGCTCATCACATCCATTGCCAATTGTCTAGAGAGAATAAGGTTATCAAGCTCACAATCTCTACCAAAATAGATTAAACACATGCTTTTAGAAGTGATAAAGTTCCTAGACATGCATCTAACACATAACAAAAGTGGACAATGAACATATCCATATCAAAATCTCAAGCATAGATATATAAATTAATCAATCCATTTTCATTGGGCTAGGGCACACAACCCTAGCCCCCAATCTTCAAGGACTACTCACAATACATCACAAATAACATCATGTTCTCAAATGTATCTAACTCAAAGACAAAAAGAGAGTAAAATAAGGTGAAGAGATGCTCAAGAAGGTAGGCCAGCTGGTCCTTGCTGTCACCAAGTGGTTGCAAGCCCTCTCCTTGTGCTCCTTAGTCTCCTCCTTGCCTCTTCTTGCTCCAAGCCTTCTAGAACTTGAAGTTGTTGATGAAACCCATGAGATGGTGAGTAGATGTGAGAGAATGGAAGGGAAAAGTGGTTGGGCATGTAGTAGAGGGTGTATGGAGGATGTTTGATGAAGGAAGTGAAGTGAACAGTACCGGCGACCGGTCGCACGCGGGCTGATTTGAGGACTTTTTGGGGCAAGATGGAGGAAAGGGAAATGGAGGCTTGAGAGAATTTTGGGGACTTGTTGTGTCTAGGGTTGATCCCCTCTGAAAATGGGAAGTTTTAGAATATATATGTGGGGATAAAGGGCTAGGATTAATGGGGAAAGATCATAGGGCTCAAAGTGTAGATCTAACTCAATCAAAAAGACCTAAATGCCATGGGGTAGTTAGGGAAGTGTATGGACATTAAGGGCAAAGTGGGAATGTGTGTATAGCATAGGCAAATCAGATTTGGGACCATTGGGAGACAAAAGGTGAAGGGAAAAGGCTAGGGGACAAAGTATGGCATAAGCATTAAATGCTTTGTCCCCCTTTTTGAATTTGAATTTCTACTCACCACCAATATACTTCAACCAATCAAATGAGCTCTCCTATTGGATGTGGGAAAGTCATGTATGAGTCTTTGTGTGATGCCTTCGGGGTTGACCTCGGGGTTGGCCATGTGGGCCCGGTTGACTTCGGTTGACTTTCCGGGCCGAAAGTTGACTTTTCGGTTTCTTGGTCTCAACTCCGGGATATCGTTGTCCTTCACTTCTAAGGCTTCAATCTTGGAATCTTGAGCTCCAAAGTCACGGTTGACTTTTTGGTTGCTCCACGAAACGCCTTTAAAAGCTTCCAAAGTGCATCCAATTTGTCCAAGTTCCAATTCTCCCATATGAACCTACAAAAAGAGATAAACAAGGGTAAGTGACATTATTAGGCGCTAAGGGAAACAAAATGTAAGAAGGGATTAACATTAAACATATGCAGAAGTTTCTTATCAAACAACAATTACCATTTGGAGGTTTAGGAAAATTCAAAGCTGGATTGTGAATTGCTGATTGGAATACCCTTATATATATCATGGGCAGTGCCTTCCCAACCTACACATGCAAATGTAAATTGCATGTCAAAGTTGCATACAACCATTATATTCTGAGTTGGTATTCCTTTTCTGCCAATGTATGACACTTGATCTGAAGGTGATATACGGGCATGAACATGTACGCCATCTATAGCTCCGATACAATCCTACAAAAAAAAAGACAATAACTAAAATATACCACAATGCATGTTCGTTGAAAAAAAAAGTACAAGATGTAAAACATATCTTAAAATGAGGCATATATCTAGAATCTCCCAATATTTCTGGTGGGGTGTTTTTGAACTCGGGATCAAATGGTTTTATGACTTCTTCAGCCATAACACATATCACATCCAACAATTCATTAAAATATCTACTAATAGTCTCTCCAGAATGTTGAAATCGCTCTTGTATATCCCTGTTTCCTGCACCTTCTCCTAAAGTGTACAAAAACATTCCCAGCTTCTCAGCAACTCTTATTCTTCTTGAACCCTTCAAATTATAATTATTCTCCAAGTCATCACATAATTTTATAAAAACATCTTTGTTCATTCGAAACATGTTATGACAACGATTTTCGTTTCCTTCCAGCAATTCCATCAACCAAATGTTGCCAGTGTAAGAAGAATCCATACAAGGGACTTTATGAATATATTTTTCATAATACAACTCAATAATAGAAGCACAAATGCAAACAATTCTGTTAATCTCCTTCTCCTCCCCTCCCAAAATGTCCATATTCATAACCTGCAATTTATACTAATTTCCATCAAGCAATCATCTAGTCGTATGTGCTAAGTAATCAAGGCAAATAAAAATTAATAGCAATATATAACACTCAAAGATGTAATACTTATTAAAACAATAATCAAGAAGACAAATTGTCAAGATCACAATAATGCAAATTAAACAAAAACAAGGTGCAACACAAGAAAGATGATGCATCTTAATTGTCTAGTACGAAGTAGATGCATCTACTTATTGTTTTCCATTTCTTGATTACGAAGAATAAACTGAAGTTTCATCTCAGGATCTTTCATCACAGAAGAATAAACTGAAGTTTCATCTCAGGATCTTTCATCACATAAAACATTTCTCTCTTCTCTTGGGAGCAAAATAACTCAGTTGCAAACTACCACAATTGGCTACCAATCTCTATCCCTGATAAACTTTCAACCTGTCATCAACCTTAATGATGCAGTACTCCTAGCCTCAACTACCTCAACAAGACGATTAATTTGTTGGGACAATTTTGCAGCACCACCCATTTTTTCTTTTTTTCTTTTTTTCCTTTCAATGCTTGTGTGTCAATCTGATCATTTGCTCTCTTTTTCCCAATCTCTTTAGTAATTTGGGTTACCTGTCCAATTTCATTTGGGTCGGACTCCTCTGAATCAACACTACCTTCTAGTGAAATGACATCATCTTTGGGAGCAACCCCATTTTGAGGTGGTGGTAGACCAGATGAAGGTGCCCAAGCATATTTTCCAGTAGCTACAGTGCCATTGAACATCATATCTAACTTTGCTTCCATTTCGGGATTAATGCCTCGAATACGCAATTTAGCGTATTGTGGATTTATCTGCATTTTATAGAGATATAAGCGTCAGTATGAAAACACACTACTATTGTAAAAATGAAATAACAAAATATGCTATAATAACTTACTTGTATTTTATTTTTCCACCATTCCTCAAATGCATCGACGGTATTCTTAGTAGGATTCCAACCAAGACCAGTGTCGTTCCCGATTAGATCTTTCCATATTTTCCATTCTTTTTTCAATAAATCCCACTTATTTTTCAGTTGTGATTTGTCATAATTATTTCCAGTCTCTGCATAAAAGCTTGCAACCAAAGTGTCCATCCTACTTTGTTAAAGTGAGTGCCAGGCCGTTGTCCTTTTTGCTACCTCCTTGATACACGTACAAGTCACAAAATATAGCTACAGTTTGAGGATTACAGCTAGCAGATTTGGATCCACTTTGCCCATTTTCAAGGTTGACCGTTTCAGTAATGTTGTCATTAGTTACCTTCTTCCTTCCCATCTTTGATAAAGAAGAACAAAATTTATGCTAATGAATATGCCAATAAACTAAAACTGAAACAAGGAGAACAACCTCCTAGCATCACCAATAAAAACAAAATAACGAGAAACCATATACAACATATAAGAAAGAAAGAATAGCAAAAACATAAACAATAAAAATTCTAGAAGAAGAAAATGTGAACAGACGCAGCAAACTGAATTGAACAAATATGTATATGTTTCAATTAATTAAATTTATCAATACTTGGACGTGTTCCATTATCAAGGCTACATATTAATGTCTCACCTGAAACCTAAGAGAAATTGAGAGCAGAGAAAGAGAAGCTCAAGATGGTGAAGGTAGCAACCTACTTTGCTATGACTATGGGAGCTTACCATGGATAAAGTCCATGTTTGGATAGCTCTGCATCAGGACGAAAAGCAAGAAAGACTGGAAAGAGAAATGGAAATTAAGAGGTATAGAGAAGAGCTACTTCAGGAGCAAGCCAGACAAAGGAAGGCCGAAGCATGAGCTTGTATACCCTGTTTTCCCTTGTTTCCTCTAAATGCTCTTCTGTTTGGGAATTTCTTTTTTCAACAGTATGATTGTTCTGGAATAATTTTACTTGGCATTTGAAGAGCTAAGTTTATGACTCTGTATAAGATTTTTCAAAAATTTATGTCATGCTATTCGATGTTTTAGCAAAACAAAAAAAAAGACTACAAATTAATTAAGTCCTATATCACTATATGCCTCAAATGTAATTCAAAACAGAAAAGACAATTATGAATCGAATTAATCGGATTAGATCATATCAGCAAAAGAAAATCATCTCAGTTCAGCACCTCAGTTCAACCCATTACGGTAAAAAAAAAAGAAGAAGCAAAAATAACTCCAACAGCACACTACTAGCAGCATGGCCAAAACCATTATAAAGTAGAGAGTACTAGATAAGACGCATATGTCAAACAACCTGTGGAGAAAACGGAGCAAGCGCGGACAAATTTCAGAAGAACAATGAGCAAGCGCGCTCATCAGAATTGGATATGGCGGTGTCAATTATGAGTTTCAATGAGGGTGGTTTAGGGTTTCACAATAATTCATTTAAGTTAGCGCATCTTGGGAGAGCGTTCCGTAAACGCTGAAATTTAAAAGCAGTGCGCGACCTGCTTTTGATATTTGAGGTTTTCTGCCGCGATTGTAAAAAAAACTAAGGTTTGGAAAGTATACCAAACGGGTTGAAAGCCCAAAACGTTAAAAAAGAAGAAGAAGAGCAAATATTGACCCAAAACCTCAATACCAAACGGGGCCTACAACGTTAGTAGTAATATAAAGTGCAAATTACCAAGAACTACAACTATACAGAAAGCATTTCAGTGCGGTGAGCGTATTTCATAAATTCTAGCACGGCCCTTTGATGTGTGCGTAAAATACGTACACAAAGTGCTCTAATTACTTGAATTGAGCTATTCTGAAAGTTTATTTGTCTGTTTAATGTTTGCTTTCGTGTTTTTAGGGAAAATATGACATAAATGATAATTTGCACATAAAAGGTGAATTTTGGAGATTTTCAGCGCATTTCCGAAAAGTCAACCGTGACTTTCAGATGTCAAGATAACACCGGTTATCATTTCGTTGTGGAATAAAATAATGTACGAAGATTTCGGATTATTCCGAATCCAGACAAATTTGTTGGCGAACCACCACACACGGAGGCGCAACCACCACACGCGGTGGCGATACACATTTTAAAACCACCATTTTATTTTCTCTAATAATTGTTTCTTTTATATATTTATTTTATAATTATTTCATTTAATTTCTTTTGTTATTTTATTTATTTCTTTTGTTTTATTTTATAATTATTTCATTTAATTTCTTTTTGTTATTTTATTTGTTTTTCTCTTGTTTGTGTTTTGCAGCTGCCATGTTACCCCTCCCGCTCCTTGATTTCAAACACCAGCTTTTGAGCTGTTCAGCTCACCCATCCAGTTCATCACTCCACTTCACCAGCTCCTTCTATCCTTCTCTTTTTATACCCCGCAGCTTCTTCATTATTCTTGGCCGGGGCCTCTCCCCGGTCACCATCTTCTCCCCCTCCATTTTTCTCATGGCGTCCGTTGACTCGATGATACCGGAGGGGTTGTTTGTTTGTGAGTATCGCCGTCAAAGTGTAGTGGATGGTAAATTATGACCAGGGGTTGTCGTACCCAAGGGATTGGAAGGCCCAAGATCCCTACTTGGTGAACAAATGCAACCAAGATATGCTATGCACTAGAAATGGTGTGATTAGAGATGAATTATGTACTTAGATGTGGAGTATGTGCAACATGCAAGTGTAGTGTTCAATTGTGTGTCACTCTTGGGTGACTTGTAACCAAAACAGTGACTAAAACAGTGACTATGTAACCAATCTAATCAATATGAAATTGTGGTAACAAGAACACAAGCAAGTGTGTTCAATCGCTTTTGTGTTGTTGAGGTGACAAGCTCAACAAATGTATGCTTTGTGTGTGATCAAATGGATGAAACGGTTGGAGTTTCGGGTTCACTCTGCCCCAATCAAATGTATGACAACTCTCAAGAACATGCAACAATGAATTCACTAAGGATCAAACCCCTATCCTTGCCATGTTATGGCTCAAAGGATGGATTCTTCTAGGCCTATTTTGTGCCTTATTAGGGTCACAAATACTCCTAATCTATTTATCCAAGCCTTGTTAGGGTCTCAAATAAACTTCCTAGGCATAGAGTTTCAAGAATCAAGGTTCAAACAAGTTAAGTCCATTGACATAAACTCATCATGCTCAAGGTTCAACACTTAGGATAACATGTAACTAGCATAAAATCCTAACAAGTTAAGTTTAACACATGCTTGAGAACTAGTTAGATTCATGAACAAGCATCAAACAAAACCGTATTAAAACAATGAACATATCCAGAAATGAAATCATCAAGCATATTCAATACAAGTCATCAAAACATCATCATGGGCTAGAGCACACAACCCTAGCCCCCAACCTAATGAACTACTCACACATGTTCAAGGAATACATCATTCTTGTCAAGAATGTAAACATAGATACAAAGAATAACAAAAGTAGAGTTAAGAAGTTCTCAAGGGATGATGGCCAGCAGCTCCTTGGTGACTCCAAGTGTAGATGACAGCCCCCTCTTAAACTCCTCTTCTCTTCCAAGCTTCTTCTCCTTCAAGTTTCCGAATTCTTGTGTTCTTGACGAATTCCCAGCTGTGGAGCTTGAAACGTGGTGAAATGATGTGGACTGGTGATGAACGTTGGTTCCTAAGATAAATGGATGCCTTAGGAACAACTTTCGTGAAGGATGGAAAGTGATTTGAGCAATGGAAAGTGGTGAAAATGGAAGAACAAAACTGGGCAGTTTCTTGGTGTTCTTGGTGGCTGAATGTGTAAGGTGGTGGCTGATCTGGGTGTGTACGAATTGTCTATGGAATTAGGGTTATGGGATGTGATTCAACAGCTCTCCCTCAGCCCCCAAGAGTCTCCCTAGTGGAATGTGTGAGTGGATGCATGGAGAGTTACAAAAGGAAGGCTAAGTGGAGGATTTTAAGGAAAAGTGCATGCATAGGTAAACCAAACTGATTTCTCTTATGTAATGGGTGTAACTACCCATACATGCAACTGGTCAAGACTATCTCCTCCAGGTGTGGTGATGCTCCGGCGGTGCTGCCGCCTCTTATGGTGGTGGTTGGCCGGAAAAGTCGCCGGAAATGCAATTTCTTCATTTTCCTTCCTTTCTTCGATTCTTCAAAGCCTTCAATGACAACGCCTTCCGAAGGTAGATTTGTGCAATCTTCAATGCCTAGAAGTCACGGTTGACTTCTTGTCCTCTTCTCGGAAGTGTGCCCAAAAATAGTCAAAATACACCTTCTTGTGCCGAATTACTCCAAGTCACCTAAGTAACCTGAAATCATGAAAACGCATATTAGTGGTAACAAAATGCCTTCGGATAAGCTTAACTCTCGTGATTAGGAATACAATTTGCGCTATAAATAAGTGCAAATCACACCCCCACACTTGAATCTTGCTTGTCCTCAAGCAAACACAACATAAAACAATAAGGGAAACACAATACAACACGCGAAAGGGAAAAACAGAATTCAAACAAAAATTTCTCCAACCATAGTCCTCAACGAGCTCGGGTTGTTGTAAACAAGAGACATAAGATCACAAATCAAGGCTTCACAAATTTGCTAAGAATTTAACAAGCGCAATTCAATCATGCTCGGGTGAAGTGTGTGGAAACCAATGTACAATCCATCTCATGCAATCAAATAGGCACACTAAACACAATAACCACAGCTCTCGCAAAGATCACTAAGTATTTCCGCTCAAGTGTATAGGGTCAAAGTGTTTACTCTCATAACAAATGCACAAAGAATGTTCCCATATGCTTGCTCATCAACCAACTCTCAACAAATCAAACCACAAATCGTTAGATCTTAAGGACTTTCAATGGTAAAACGGGGCCAATGGGTGAATGGAATGGAATGGAAATATGAGTGGTGCTAAGTGTTCACAAGACATATCAACGACTTTGAAACTCAACCAAATGCTTCAACCAAAATGATTTTCTTATTCTCCTCCAACCTTATTCACAAACTACTTTCTTTTTGGATTTTTCTTCTTTCTTTCTCATTTTCTATTTTTTTTCTTTATTTTCTTGAGGAACTTTCTTCCTTCTTTTTGTTTTTGATTTTCTTTCTTTCTTTCTTTGAACAGTAGCAATAATAAAACTCCTCCAAACTTTCCTTTAGTACAATCATAGAATCACAAGCATCAAGGATGAGAAGTCACTATCAAAGTCTTGTAAACACAATGGAACAATGGTGATGGTGTTTTGAAGTGGTGGAATGCATGAATGTGATGTGGGTGAACAAAGGAAAGCAAATGATGTGTATGGCACAAGTGGGCTATTCCTAGAGTTCAAATTCATATGGATGATGGATGATTTGGCCATGGTGTTCAACTAATGCCTTAGTCATTTCTAACTCAACATGGATCAATCAAAAGCTTCAAGCGGTCTTTGAGCAAGTTCTAGGTCCAAACCTTATGCAATGTTCACACATGAAGAACAAATATAGACATGAAAGATGCATACATGTGCATATTCAATGGGCTCAAAACCTCACATTTTCTGGGTATGCATGAAAATACATGTCAAGTGTGCTTCTCGGATTGCAATCAACGAATCAACAATGGTGAAGTGTACATGGTGATCAAGCAATCAAGAATCATGCATATTAAACTCAAAGCAAATCATATCAAGCCTCAACAATGATCACAGTCTCTAGAACACAACAAAGTAAGCTCAATTCATCATTGGGATCGGAGAAAATGGACACAAAACATGAACAACACACAAAAACAAACAGAAAAACCAAAATTTCACAATCAGGGGCTCTGGCGTCCGGGCGCCCATTACTGGCGTCCGGGCGGATCAAGTGGCAGAGAGCATGTTTTCTGGGATTACATAGGGCGTCCGGGCGCCTAGTAGGGGCGTCCGGACGGATCACTCGGGTTTACCTCCCAGACTTATGGGTGTCCGGACACTAGTATGGTGTCCGGACGGATTAGCTACTGGAACTTGACAAAATTCGAAAAATTTGAAACTTTTTGGCTAAAACGAACCCAATCTCACCCCCACACTTAAACTTAACATTGTCCCCAATGTGATAAGTGAATTCAACAATAAACTTTGGGTGAGAAAACATGACAAACAATCACAAACACACAAAACAAACAAGAATGAAAACAAACGAAGATAGAAGTACTCCCCTTCGAAGCGCATGCTTTCCGTTTAGACACGAACAATCACCAACAACAAGGTTTCAAGACCTTGCAATCCAATGCTCACGACCTTTGGTGATGCTAATCATGATGTACTTCAACAATCGGGGATATGGGGCTGCCTCCCCATGAGCGCTTGTTTTTAAAGACCCTCAAGCCGGTCTTTCTCCTCCTAGGTGACATGGGAAACTTCGGTGAACCGTTCAACCTCCTCTTGAGCATCAAACGTACCACCATGGTACAGCTTCAGTCTATGCCCATTCACCTTGAATATGCCTCCATCTTGGAGGTTCTTCACTTCCACAGCTCCGTGTGGGAATACTTTCACAACCTCATAAGGACCGCTCCATCGTGAGCGTAGCTTTCCCGGAAACAACTTCAATCTTGAGTTGTAGAGCAACACTTTGTTACCGGGAACAAACTCCTTCTTCTTGAGGTTCTTGTCATGCCAGACCTTGGTCTTGTCCTTGAACAAGGCTGCACTCTCATAAGCTTCATTGCGGATTTCAGCAAGCTCATTCAAGTCCAACCTCCTCTTGTCACCGGCTGCTCTTAAGTCCCAATTCATGGCCTTTACAGCCCAAAATGCTCGGTGCTCCAGCTCTACTGGCATGTGGCAAGCTTTGCCATACACAAGTCTATAGGGAGACTGATATGCGGTAAAACCGACGTCATTAATTATTACCTAAATTTCCTAACAATTTGTCGTTGAATAGTATAATGGGAAATAAAGGTTTTTCCCACAGGAGATTGTTTATTTACTTTTCTAATGTCACGAAATTAATTAAACTATATTGTTTCTATTTACAAAAATATACAATATATACAAAAGTGATCTTTTTGGGTTTTTGAAATTCTTTTGAAAACAATAAATAAATAAAGGAAAAATGTTTTTGGATTTTTAATATCTTTGAAAATAAAATAAAAGAAGAACAATATAAATTAAACTAACAATTTAAACTAACACACATATTAATCAAATAACATATTTTTGGGTTTTTCAATAATAGAATTAAACACACAAATATTCAAAATACAAATTAATCAAATAAATCACACAACATAAAATTAAAGAGTTTGAGAGAAAGAAGTGCTCAATAAATTCCGGCGAAGGATCTTATCGGATTCGCCATTGTCGAGGTTCGGGTATAGAGAGCAATTGGGCTTTTGGGTGTAGATAGCAATTGGGCCTTGGGCCTTGACTTGGTCAAAAAGCCCAATCCCAATCCTCTTTTGTTGACCGGTCTTCTTTCTCTTGAGTTGAAAAGTCAACTCGATTTTCTTCTCTCATTCCCGTGGTCAGCAGTTTGCTATCTCTCTACTGCTTTCTATTTCATTTCTTTTTCTTTCTAACAGCAGAGAGAGAGTGGTGAGGCTAGAGACTTGCCGGCGACTTGCAGTAGCAGCGACGCCAAGAGTGGGAGCAGCGGCGAGCTTGGCAGCGGCAAGGGAGAGACGCCACGCCGGCAGAGGAGATGCCGGATTGAGTTGCCGCGGCGGAGAGAGCCTGGGTTGCAGCGGCGTGGCGCAGCTGCTGCAAAAGAGATCCGGCAGAGATGACGCCGGATGTGGGGAGTGATTTCTGGGCAGAGATTGCGGCGCCGGCTGCTGGGCTTTGCGGCGGTTAACAGCAGCGGCAAGGAATGGCGACGCGCGGAGAAGGACGCCGGCTGGGAATATAGATTTCAGCAGCGACGGCGATGGCGAACGGCGCGGCGCTAGCAGAGAGGAGCTGGGAACGACGGCGTCGATGGCAGTTGATTGAGTGAGCATGAGATTCACGGCAGTAGGCTTGGGCTCGTGAGATGGGTCGACGCCAGGAATTTCAAGCTGCAAAGATGATTCAGATTAATTAATAAAACTTGCAGGTAAGTGGTGTTTGTGTGATTGTGTTGGTGATTGTGGCTGTGAACTGTGGAATTGCCGTTGATTAATTATGGAAGAGGGGGAGAAGATGGAGATTGATTAATTTATGATTATGGTTTGTGATTGACTGAGAAGAAAAAGAACGAGAACAGAGGATTGGGGAAGAAGATGGGGCTGAGATAGTGATTGAGAGATTGGAGGAGAGGAGAGGAGAGAAGTTGCAGAGAAGGGAATAAGGGAGAGAACATGGTGATGAAGTGACCGTGGACTGTGATTAGTGATTCTGGATTGCAGAGAAAGAAAAGAAGAACAGAGGAGGAAGAAGAGAAGGCACAGCCAAGTGTGGCTGTGCACGGACGCTTTGAGGAACAGAGAGAATTGATTGCAGAATAGAGAGTAACCAGAGAGAGGGAGAAGGCAGCTGGGAGAGCTACACGGACGCCAGAAGGGTGGGGAGGAAAAGAAGGGGAAAGAATTGGTGGCGCGGGGAGAAGCCCCGGCCAAGGAAAAATGGAATAGAGAAGCTGCTTAAATAGAGGGTTCTTGGTGGAGATGCAGCTGGAGGCACAATGGAGAATTTGAATTCAAATGGGAGTGGAGAATCTGTTGGTGGACTGCCCGGCTGGAAAAGGAATAGCCGTGAACATGGATGAACGTGGCGGATGAACATGCTGCAAAACAAAACAAAAACAAAACAAATAAAATAACAAAAAGAAATTAAAAGAATTAATTATAAAACAAAAGAATAAAATAACAAAAGAATAAAATAAATAAATACTAAAATAGAAATAGAACTAAATATAAAACATAAACATAGGGAAAATAAATTGGAGAATTAATTTGTCTTTCACCACCGCGTGTGGTGGTTGCGCCGCCGTCAGTGGTGGTTCGCCGGCAAAATTGCCGGGATTTGGAACGGTTTCCAAAATCTTCGTACAATGTTGAATTCCACTTCTGAATGATGACCGGTGTCATCGGATAATCGAAAAGTCACGGTTGACTTTCCGATATTGCGCTGTAAATCTCCAAAATTCACCTTTTATGTGTAAATTAGCATTTTTCACATATTTTCCCTGAAAACACGAAAACAAACATTAAACCAACAAATAAGCTTTCAGAATAGCATCCATCCAAGTATTTAGAGCACTTTGTGAACGTATTTTACGTTCACATCAGAGACATACCCAAAGGGGTCTTGTAAGCAGTTCTATAAGCCCACAACACATCAAGAAGTTTTGTTCTCCAATCCTTCCTAGTAATGTTGACAGCCTTCTCCAAAATAGACTTGATTTCTCGATTAGAGACCTCAACTTGGCCACTGGTCTGTGGATGATAAGGTGTGGCAACCTTATGCTTGACTCCATACTTAGTCATGAGGGCAGTAAAGCTCTTGTTGATGAAGTGAGAACCTCCATCACTTATGATAAACCGAGGTGTGCCAAACCTTGTAAGTATGTGTTCCTTGAGGAACTTTGTGACCACAGCAGCATCATTGGTCCTTGTTGCTTGTGCCTCTACCCATTTAGACACATAATCCACTGCCACCAATATGTATAGGAACCCATAAGAGCTAGGAAAGGGTCCCATGAAGTCAATACCCCAAGTATCAAAGATTTCTAGCTCAAATATGTTGGTGAGGGGCAGCTGGTCTCTTCTTGATATATTGCCAACTCTTTGGCAGTGATCACATCGGAGGGCATACTCATGACAGTCCTTGAAGAGTGAAGGCCAACAAAATCCGGCTTGCAAGACCTTGAAAGCCGTCTTCTTTCCTCCAAAGTGTCCACCCCATGTGTGGTTGTGACAATGTTCCAAAATCTGTGGAACCTCACTCTCCGGTATACATCTCCTCCAAATCTGATCCTTCCCCTCCTTCCATAGGTAGGGGTCATCCCAAATGAATGATTGGGCATCTCTCTTGAGCTTCCTCAACTCATGGTGAGTAGCTCCCTCCGGTCTATATGTACCACCACTAGCCAAGTAATTAACTAGAATGGAATACCATGGCAGCTCCATAGTGGTGGTAATGGAAAAGATCTGCTCATCCGGAAAGCCTTCAACCAAAGGAATGGCTGAATCATCACCTCCCCCAACAAGTCTTGAGAGGTGATCCGCTACAACATTCTCTCTACCCGGTTTGTCTTGGATCTCCAAGTCAAACTCTTGCAACAATAACATCCATCGAATGAGGCGGGGCTTTGCATCCTTCTTCGTCATCAAATACCTCAATGCAGCGTGATCGGTATGCACAATCACCTTAGAGCCAATAAGATAGCTCCGAAACTTCTCCAATGCAAAGATAATAGCTAGGAGCTCCTTCTCGGTTGTGGTGTAGTTCACTTGAGCATCATTCAAAGTCCGAGAAGCATAGTAGATAGCATGCAGCCTCTTCTCCTTCCGCTGCCCCAAAACAGCACCCATAGCATAATCGGATGCGTCACACATGAGCTCAAAGGGGAGCGTCCAATCCGGCACACACATGATAGGAGCACTAATCAATAGCTCCTTAATCTCCTCAAATGCTGACATGCACTTCTCATCAAAGCTCCAAGCAACATCCTTGGAGAGTAGATCACACAACGGCTTCGAAATCTTAGAGAAGTCCTTTATAAACCTTCGGTAAAAACCGGCATGTCCCATGAAACTCCTCACTCCCTTCACATTAACCGGAGGAGGCAGTTTCTGCATAAGCTCTATCTTGGCTTTGTCCACTTCAATGCCTCTCTTGGAAACCACATGACCAAGCACAATGCCTTCATCTACCATGAAGTGGCACTTCTCCCAATTAAGCACAAGGCTTGTCTCCACACATCTCCTTAGCACAAGAGCCAAGTGTGCTAGGCACTCCTCAAATGAATTCCCATGGACAGAAAAATCGTCCATAAAAATCTCCATAAAGTTCTCCGTCATGTCATGAAACAAGGCCATCATACACCTTTGAAATGTGGCCGGTGCATTGCATAAACCGAAGGGCATTCGACGGTAGGCGAAGGTGCCAAAAGGACATGTAAATGTGGTCTTCTCTTGGTCCTCGGGAGCTATCACAATCTGATTATAGCCACTGTACCCATCAAGGAAACAGAAATGGGAATGTCCAGCCAACCTCTCAAGCATTTGATCAATGAAAGGAAGGGGGAAATGATCTTTCCTTGTGGCGGTATTAAGCTTCCGGTAGTTAATGCATACTCTCCAACCACTTTGGACTCTTTGAGGGATGTCCTCTCCCTTGTCATTCTTCACAATGGTCAGCCCTCCCTTCTTAGGCACCACTTGAACCGGTGACACCCACTTAGAATCGGAGATTGGATAAATAACTCCATGATCAAGGAGCTTTGTGACTTCATTCTTCACCACCTCCATCATTGGTGGGTTCAATCTCCTTTGGGCATCTCTTGTAGGCTTGCTGCCCTCTTCCATGTATATGTTATGAGTGCATACACTTGCACTTATTCCCTTAATATCTGCAATGGTCCACCCAAAAGCAGCCTTGTGTTCCCTCAAAACAGCAAGCAATTTCTCCTCTTCACTTGTGGAAAGCTTGGAAGACAAGACAATGGGAAGTGTCTCATCTTCACCTAAGTATGCATACTTCAATGAGGAGGGCAGTAGCTTCATTTCCAGCTTAGGAGGTGACACAATAGAGGGCTGCAACTTTGGTGCCCATGATGGTGAAGTCTCAATATGATAGGGTATGGAAGTAGATGGCATAGTGGTCAATGCAAATGTTGCATCCACTATCTCTTTATCAAGGAACTCCATGTCGGGGTAAGCAATAGAAGTCTCCAACGCATCTCTAGAGTTGGATTCAATGAATGATGTAGCAACGGCATCCCCCAACACATCTATCCGAAAACAGTCCCCCAAGGGCAGCGGACTTCTTATGGCATCGAAGATTCGAAAACCAATGGTGGTGTCAAAAACCGTCATTGTGAGGATTCCCTCCTTCACATCAATCTTAGTACCGGCTGTGGCCATGAAAGGCCTTCCAAAGAGGATAGGCATCTCCTCTTCTCCTCCACTTACAATGTCCTTCATGTCAAGGATCACAAAATCAGCCGGTATGAGGAGTTCTCCAATCTTAACTAGAACATCCTCAACAATTCCCTTGGGCACAACTTGGCTCCGGTCAGCAAGCTTGAGTGATATCTTCACCGGCTTGATGTCATCTAGTGCAAGGGTCTTGTACACATCATAAGGCATGAGGTTTATTGATGCCCCCAAGTCCAACATTGCCTTGTCGAATCCCTTGTTGCCTATGATGCAAGGGACCGTGAATGAACCGGGATCCTTAAGCTTGGGAGGAAGCTTGCCTTGTAGGACAGCAGAGACATCCTCACTTAATATGATTTGTTCATCCTTCAAGAACTTCCTCTTGTTGGTGCACAACTCCTTCAAAAACTTGGCATAGGGAGGGAATTGCTTGATAGCATCTAGAAGGGGAATGTTGATGTTAACCTTCTTGAACAACTCAATGAATTCTTTCCGGTACTTGTTGTTCTTCTTCTGTAAATCCTCCTTCCTTTGAGCTTGAGGAAATGGAAGAGGCACTTGATGAGTTGTTACATGCAAAGGAGGTATGCTCAGATTACATCTCCTTGGAATGTCATTGCTTGGCACTTGTGCACTCTTCAACTTCCCATCTTCTTTGTCAAATGTGACATTCTTGCTCTTCCTCTTGTTGTAATCCCTCTTGTCAAACTCATGATCAAGAGATAGCTGCCCAAATTCATCCCCCAATGGTGTGCCATCTTCATGATTGAAGACACTAATAGATGAAGGCTTGGACACTTCAACATTCTCCTCTCGGGTAGAATTTTTTTTCTGTTCTGGTCCCAGACGTTCGGACGCTACCTCTTGGTGTCCGGACGGATTGCACGGGATTTCTGAAAATTTTGTCTGAGCTGACCGGCGTCCGGGCGCCCATTCCTGGCGTCCGGGCGGATTTGTCGAAGGCTGCAAATTTTCTTCTCTGATTGACAGGCGTCCGGATGGCACTGCTTGGCGTCTGGACGGATTGGGTGAGCATTCTTCACTGACTGAAGGGCGTCCGGACGGAATGACTGGCAGAGAACTCTCTTGAATCAGTTCTCGATTGAATGCTCATCCGGTAGGTACATTTTCTTCCCTACCGGCTTCCTTATCCTCCCCCTTGTTTCTCCGCACAATACCAACAACATCATCACTCTCCAAATTGCCGGATGGTACATTTTCTTCCCATCCGGCCCCATTCTCCTAAAAAATAAATTCTGAATTTAAACAAGGTTCCATGAATGTTGTAGAAGAAGGGGGGGCATATATATGAGCATGGGGGTCATAATTCACAAGGTTGTCGTAAGACCTACCTGAACGAAGGGTGGTGATCGCCTTCACACTCTCATGCCTCGGATTTTGCTCCGGTTGTGAAGGTAGTCCACCTTGTTGCCTTGATTGGAGTTGCTTGGAGAGTTGCCCCACTTGAAGCTCCAATTTGCTCAATCCTTGGGACACAATGGACACACTCTGATCAGTCTTGAGCTGGCTTGCAGAGAGGGCAGTGAGTATCTCCTTGAATGTAGGCTCCCTTGAATCACTTGATTGAGCATGGTAGTTCTCCCTCTTGTGCTCAAATCCGGGAGGTGCTTGGTATGTGCTTTGTCTTGGAGGAGCTTGTGAGGTGCTTGCCTCCTGAGCATACATAGGATTAGGAGCTCCTCGTTGATAGGTGTTAGGGCCTTGAAACCTTCCTCCTTGAAATCTACCTCCTTGGTAGTTGTTACCTCCTTGGTAGGTGCTGCCCCCTTGATGGCCTTGGCTGTTGGTTAGGGCTACATTCTCCACATGCCTCTTGCCATAGGAGTAATGAGGATGATTGGTGAGCTGTGAGGAGTGGTGCTCCGGATTATAATTGTCCACTTGGTACAATTGCTCATCCAATACTCCTTGTTGAATGGTGGCTGAATAGTATTGGCATTCAATGGTTTCATGCTCCATGGAACCACAATAAGAGCATGAAATAGCCACTGCCTTGACTTGCTCACTTGGATGAGGAGGAGCTGCATTGCCATGTGCCTTGAGCAAGAGATCAAGCTTGGTGTTCATGGCAGCCTCTAGTTGCTCAAACTTAGCATTCATCAAATCATCCACTTGCTGAATTTGGGAGACACCTTGGACTGCTCTTGTCCTTGCCTCAACTCCTCTTGGTTCTCTTCCACCAAGATGTGGCTCTTCTCTTTCCCTAAGCCTTGTGTCTCTCCTCCGGTCATGGTTGTCCCACTGCCCGGATTGAATAGAAAGCTCCTCAATGATGTCCCAAGCGGCATTAGGTCCTTTCCTTTGAAAACTGTCACCACAAGCGTTGTCAAGTCTCCTCCGGTCATCATCGAATAGACCGTCATAAAATGAGGAAACAAGCTGCCATTTGCTGATTCCGTGGTGTGGACATCCAAGCTCCAAGTCCTTGAAACGCTCCCATGCATCATAGATAGATTCACGCTCACCTTGCATGAATGTAGTGAGCTGAATCCTCATGGCAGTAGTGCGATGATGAGGGTAATAGGTGTTGAGGAACACCTTCTGCATGTCATCCCAAGAACGGATGCTTCTTGGCTTTAGCTTGTGAAACCAAATCTTTGCCTTTGCCTTGAGTGAGAATTGGAAGAGTCTAAGCTTCAATTCAGCAAAGGTAAGTCCTCCTCTACTTAGAGTGCTGCAAATAGCATCAAAGTCGATCATGTGATCGTATGGTCTCTCATTCTCAACTCCATGGAAGGAAGGCAGAATAGACAAGATAGAATGCTTGATCTCGTATGCTATATCCGGATGAGGATGGACAATACAAGAGGGTGTATTGACGATGTTCGGATTTGAGTAGTGACTCCATGGCAACTCCTCTTCATCAATGGGAGGCACTTGATCATTGTTGTTCACATCCCCCATTGTCTCTTTGGGTGGTGTAGGCTGCTCTGGAAGATGTGTAACTGGTGGAGCACTCTCAGTTCTCCTTGGTCTACCTCTTCCTCTTCCTCTTCCTCTTCCTCTTCCACTAGGTCTTCCTCTTGTGTCTTCACTCAATACTCTCCCACTTCTCAACATAATTTGATCACTAGAAGTGGAGGACACGTTCATGTACCTTTAAACACAACAAAGGGTGAGTATAACAACACTTAAAAGCACGGAATCAATGACAAAATGGAGTTGGAAGCAATTGGAAGCAAAATGCACAAAACAGTTTCACAAAAAATGGTCCCAGACGTTCGGACGCTAGGCTTGGCGTCCGGACGTATTCGTCGGGAAATGGCTTCTGTATCAAGGGCGTCCGGACGTCACAATGGGTGCCCGGACGGATTAAGTGAATTTCAGTTACAGTGAGTTCAAAACTAATTACGAAAATTGCCACTGTGAACAACTTCACAGGGCAACAGAGAAATAAATCACAATTTACCTAAGCAAACCTTAACGAAACATAACCAAATTTTAAACACAACAACTAGACACAGAAAAGAACTAGCACACAAATTTTTAGAATTTTCTGGATTGATTTACTATACTAACAAAAATCGGGAAACACAAACAGTAGCAAAAACTATGCTTAGGAACAACTTGGAAGCAAAAACAACAACAAACACAATTATGCTATGAATCAAAGACACAACAAACATTAAGACACAAATATCAATCAATTTATACTACAAGAATAGTGCAAAGACACCCCGACTGCGGGTCACCAAGGAATCAAGGATGAACCTCAATCCCCGGCAGCGGCGCCATTTGACTCGATGATACCGGAGGGGTTGTTTGTTTGTGAGTATCGCCGTCAAAGTGTAGTGGATGGTAAATTATGACCAGGGGTTGTCGTACCCAAGGGATTGGAAGGCCCAAGATCCCTACTTGGTGAACAAATGCAACCAAGATATGCTATGCACTAGAAATGGTGTGATTAGAGATGAATTATGTACTTAGATGTGGAGTATGTGCAACATGCAAGTGTAGTGTTCAATTGTGTGTCACTGTCACGCCCCGGACCCGATGTCGTGATTTTAAGCACCGAAATTGCGAATTCGAGGTGTGAGCGTAGCAAAGTAAAATAAAGATAAAACAAAACCGAATACTTTTTAGAAATCGTAGAAATAAAATACAAAACCTTTACAACTAGAAAATACACCGTCTTCTAAGCTCTAATCCACTCTCGTCTTTAACCCTTTCGAAACTCGTAGGTAAACCCTGTAAAACAACAACCTATTGTAGGGGTGAGCTTTCGTCCTCGCTGCTCAGTAGGGACAAACCTTTAAGTTTATTCTTATAGTGTTGCAACCAAGTTATAAAACAATAAATTAAAGTACAATAAAATCAAACTACAATCATATTAATGCATGAATGTCAAATGAACTTCACTTATCTACCCGTTAGTCCATATAACTCCACAAGCGAGCCTACACTCCCATACCGTGTATTTTACCAACCGGGTGCCCCGAATGTTTCATTATATGATCTAACACCCAGTAACAATTCCACATTTCTTTTGAGTAGTCCTCTTGTCTTTTCCTCCCTGTCGCCAGTCCCGAATTACCTTTATGCAATTTATGCATCTTCGCCTGACATGAGATCTGGTACCTGCCGAGAGTAAGACTCAACTACACAAAGTACTTTTCTCTCAATCTCAATCTCAATCTCAATCAATATTTCTTTCGACCATTCAGTCCTTCTCCATCCTCACAATTCCTCACCATGCATCATGCATGATAGCTCTTTAATTCATAATACGAAATTAAATAACATATGCTTTCATAATATAAAATCAAACATCATACTAATTCATCAATTAATGAAAGCAATAATATCCAACAAGTAATTCAACCAACATCAAACAATTTGCCAATTTATTAAATTGCTTAACAATGTAAAGAGAAGGTTTCCCGATATCCCTACCTCGATTTCCAAGCTTTGATTCCAACGCTGCTAAAGCTTTACACCAAGACGACTCGCATTCCGACTAACTAAACTCCAATGACTAACCCATTCGTCTCGAATCCCCATTCGTCGATATCCATCGAATCTCAATTCTGTATCCATCGAATCTTATTCGATCGATTACTCCAAAATAATAATCGACTAATGCTTGCTCGCATTCATCTCTCTTTGGGTGCAAGCCCTCAACATTACTATGGACACCCATTTCAATTTCCTTTGCCACTTCCCGAACTGAATTACAAGTCAATCTCCACGTCTATTCAAATCACTTTAATTGTTTAATTTCTGCTACAATAACCCAATACATTTCGACTTCACATACTCCATGCTTCCAATAAATTAAACTACATACTTGTTCACCAAAACACTTCCAGGTCTCAAACTCTTGACCATTCGACTACAATATCTCCCAAACACCAAATAGATCATTTGTCAAGAGCGTGGTGATTAACCCTAGTGTCTAAGTTCAACTCGATTCAAACTCCACAAATTCCACAACTCATACCCAAAAGTAATATTTACGCAAGTGAAGTCGAAACACCCAAACAGCTAACACCCCATGCACTCAAACAACCCAAACTACGAGACTTAACCGGGTTTTTACTCTAACCTCGTCAAACCTCCTCCCTCAACACCACAACTAGGAAATCATTTAACAAACAATATTTCATACACTTCACCAATTTCCAAATGTACAAAATAAAGAAAACCCAAACTCTCAAAATTCCTTTCCATCTCAACTTCAGAATTACACCTAAGTATTCAACCATTTCAAGCACAAACGAGATCGAAAATGCCAACGAAACCAAAATTCCAGAGCAGGAAGGAGACCATAAACCCAAACGCAAAATCTCCAAACCTCAACCAAAACGACTTCCAAGTATCCCACAGCTCAAATACTTAACATTTGAAAATTAACTAAGTAAATGATCGGGAAACGGAAAATCCAAACGCACAGGAACACAAAAGGAGGGTAAATTACCAAATCTTCCAAAACCTAACCAAAATCGAATTCCAATTATACCAATGTGTGAACTCGACGAGAGGATCGAGTTTGATACCTCAATCGGCTGGGTCCCCGGTGCGAAATTCAAGAAAACCCGGGAAGCCAAATCTCTCTTTCTTGATTCTCTCTCCAAAATCAACGATTTGGGAAGCTAAGACCAGGAGAACTGCCCGAGACCAGCTAAGACGACTTGGGTGTGGGGAACGAAGTGAGGGGCACTCTTCTCTCCTCCGTTCTCTCTGTCCGGGGGGGGACCCCGTTGGACTCGTCGGGGACGAAAAGGGGGCGGGAGATCGGCAGGGGTCCGGCTTGGTCCTGACGTCGCTGGAAACCCCCCGCCTGAACTGGTGCCAAGCGAACACAAGGGGGGGGGAGGAGGGGGGGTGTGGGCGGGGGGGGGGATCGGTTTTCAACTATCCATCCTTAAACTTTTCGGGCTGTCAAACGTGACGTCCGGCTATTTTCCATTTCCAAAACTATTTTTCTTAATTCTCAACCTTCCAAAAACAAAATAAACTGTAAATTCTCCGAAAATAAACCGTAACGGACTTTCTTTGGGCAAAACAAAATTTACCAACTTTAAAATTCAGGATCTCACAGTCACTCTTGGGTGACTTGTAACCAAAACAGTGACTAAAACAGTGACTATGTAACCAATCTAATCAATATGAAATTGTGGTAACAAGAACACAAGCAAGTGTGTTCAATCGCTTTTGTGTTGTTGAGTTGACAAGCTCAACAAATGTATGCTTTGTGTGTGATCAAATGGATGAAACGGTTGGAGTTTCGGGTTCACTCTGCCCCAATCAAATGTATGACAACTCTCAAGAACATGCAACAATGAATTCACTAAGGATCAAACCCCTATCCTTGCCATGTTATGGCTCAAAGGATGGATTCTTCTAGGCCTATTTTGTGCCTTATTAGGGTCACAAATACTCCTAATCTATTTATCCAAGCCTTGTTAGGGTCTCAAATAAATTTCCTAGGCATAGAGTTTCAAGAATCAAGGTTCAAACAAGTTCAGTCCATTGACATAAACTCATCATGCTCAAGGTTCAACACTTAGGATAACATGTAACTAGCATAAAATCCTAACAAGTTAAGTTTAACACATGCTTGAGAACTAGTTAGATTCATGAACAAGCATCAAACAAAACCGTATTAAAACAATGAACATATCCAGAAACGAAATCATCAAGCATATTCAATACAAGTCATCAAAACATCATCATGGGCTAGAGCACACAACCCTAGCCCCCAACCTAATGAACTACTCACACATGTTCAAGGAATACATCATTCTTGTCAAGAATGTAAACATAGATACAAAGAATAACAAAAGTAGAGTTAAGAAGTTCTCAAGGGATGATGGCCAGCAGCTCCTTGGTGACTCCAAGTGTAGATGACAGCCCCCTCTTAAACTCCTCTTCTCTTCCAAGCTTCTTCTCCTTCAAGTTTCCGAATTCTTGTGTTCTTGACGAATTCCCAGCTGTGGAGCTTGAAACGTGGTGAAATGATGTGGACTGGTGATGAAATTTGGTTCCTAAGATAAATGGATGCCTTAGGAACAACTTTCGTGAAGGATGGAAAGTGATTTGAGCAATGGAAAGTGGTGAAAATGGAAGAACAAAACTGGGCAGTTTCTTGGTGTTCTTGGTGTTCTTGGTGGCTGAATGTGTAAGGTGGTGGCTGATCTGGGTGTGTACGAATTGTCTATGGAATTAGGGTTATGGGATGTGATTCAACAGCTCTCCCTCAGCCCCCAAGAGTCTCCCTAGTGGAATGTGTGAGTGGATGCATGGAGAGTTACAAAAGGAAGGCTAAGTGGAGGATTTTAAGGAAAAGTGCATGCATAGGTAAACCAAATTGATTTCTCTTATGTAATGGGTGTAACTACCCATACATGCAACTGGTCAAGACTATCTCCTCCAGGTGTGGTGATGCTCCGGTGGTGGTCCGGCGGTGCTGCCGCCTCTTATGGTGGTGGTTGGCCGGAAAAGTCGCCGGAAATGCAATTTCTTCATTTTCCTTCCTTTCTTCGATTCTTCAAAGCCTTCAATGACAACGCCTTCCGAAGGTAGATTTGTGCAATCTTCAATGCCTAGAAGTCACGGTTGACTTCTTGTCCTCTTCTCGGAAGTGTGCCCAAAAATAGTCAAAATGCACCTTCTTGTGCCGAATTACTCCAAGTCACCTAAGTAACCTGAAATCATGAAAACGCATATTAGTGGTAACAAAATGCCTTCGGATAAGCTTAACTCTCGTGATTAGGAATACAATTTGCGCTATAAATAAGTGCAAATCATCCGTGCACAGCTCACATAGCTGGCCTTCTGCTCTAGCCCCTCTATTTCTCTGGTTCCTCTCTGCAAACACAACTCCTTCCTCACTTCTCTCCAAAGCTATCTCAGCCCTTCTTCTTCCCTCACCTCTCTATGTTATGCAAATTCGACAAATACATCAAAGCCTCCATCTATGGTTCATACAGTCATGCCTTCTGCTCTCACCCTCACCTTCTTTCCACAATTATCTCAGCCCCGTCTTCTTCCCTCCATCTCTCTGTGTCCTTATTTAATCACCTGCAATTCAACATAAACACATTCAACATCACAACTGCAATCACAGAAAATCCACCGCCGTCATCAATAAACCCAGAGAATTGCTCTGGACACTCACAGAGCCCATCTCTTTTCACCAAGCCAGCGCCGCCGTTTGCCGTCGAGCTCGTGCTCGATCCAAGCTCCCACGAACTCCTCTGCACCGCCGCTGTTCCCCTGAACAGCCGCGTCATCCCGAGCCCGTGCTCCTCTCCTCCGCAATCACATACCACGGCATCACCGGTCCGCAACGCTGAGCCTCTCAATCCACCGGCGTTGCTACACCATCGCCTCCATCGATCACCATCACCAGCGTCGGTGTCACGCCCCGGACCCGGTGTCGGTGGATTTTAAACTCCTAAATCCAAATCCGAGGTGTGAGCGTAGAAAAAGTAAAATAAAATAAAATAATACAAAACCAAACAAATAGGCTCTATCACTATTTAACACTTACACAACTTAAATAAAACAATTTGAGCCAAAAGGAATAGAAAATCTAAAATCACTGCCGCTCACGGCGGAGCCACGGTGGCCGGAGGCGGCTGAAATCCAACCTTAACCAAAATCTACAAAATTATAGTCAAAATAAAGCTCTTGAAGAGACTAACAACTTTATACCTTCGGGTTTCTCCAAATAACCGATGGTTTAGCCGAAATTTGAAGATTAGGCCGGCGGAGGGCATAAAACTTCCGATCTAAAATCCGGCGCCAAGAGGTAGCGATTCACCTCGGATCTTTAGGGGTTTTGTAGGGTTTCTAGAGGCGAACAAAGCCCAATAAGTTTCCCCTCCCGATTTGACCGCAGTTGGCCGGAATTTGGAAAATAGACAGAAAATCCTCAATTCTTTCCATGATCGATTCTCTTTGTACGGTATATAATAGGGAACAAGGTTGGTACAGACTTGTAGAGGGATTAGAAACGAACGTTTTGGGACCGGTTTCATGGCAAGGGGTGGCCGGAAAATTCCACAAAAAATACTACGAACTTGTAACGATGTCTATTTTCTAATTGTGAGCTCAAAAGTAAAATTTAACCAACTTCAAAATTTAGGATCTCACAATCCAACTCCCTTAAAAGAATTTCGTCCTCGAAATTCCCTTACAAATAATATGGAGTAGAATTCTTCAATAACTATTTCACAATCTCCCTTTGCTGCTGTTTGCACATCCACAAATTATGGCAATGCAAAATACCAGTTTCGCAATTCGCACTAATAAATTTACGAGCATTTCACTTCAGAACATTGAGGGAAATCCGATGATCATTTGGGCTCTAATGTGAGTCGAACATCATAACTATATGAACACAGATAGTGAAATCCTTTTTTTTTCAATCTTCCCACAATACTTTCCTTTGATAGAATATGCATCAATACCTTGTATAGAGAGCAATTTCAGTGACAATGTAGTTCCCAAAAACCAAATGTAAAACTCAAATGTACATGAAACTATAATTGAGACCATGTGTTGTTCTATCAACACTGTATGTCGTTGCCACTTTAAATCATATCCCTGTATCAAAATATTTCTCCATATTTCCACATAATATCTGAGGGTAACATGTTTCCATTTCTGTTACCAACACGTCACTTGAAATATTCATAAACTGAAATAGTGAATAACTGATACACTAATAGATTTCGAAATGAGTCTCCCCAACTCTCTTCTTTCTCTTCCTTCCTTTACTTCCTCTTCCATTTTCCTATTCTTCTTTCTCTTGCCTTCTTCGTCTTCGTCTCTTGTACCTTTGTGTCTTTGTTTTTTTTTTTTTTCAGTCCATCCTTAACATTCAGTCCACTAGTGTATCAATTAATGGGCACTTTACTTTCAGAGATATTCCTTATGACAACTTCTTGATATTCCAGTGTATAACAACTTCATTTTCATTATACACCACCAATTCACATATTCTTTTCATACTGACTTTGGACCTTAACAATACTTCATAACCTTTCAATCCCGGTGATCTAAAATTGTCAATACTCTTTCAATCCAATATACAACTTTAAACTCACAATCTTTTTTTATCTCACATCATGCTTGATATACCTATGACATCTGATTCACCGATCTATCTCATATCTTTCCAAAATTGTTAAGCTTGTCTTTGACATCATAGCAGGCAAATTAATCCAAATATAGTTGAACACTTGCTCCAATGTTTACAGCTCACTTTTTCTTTGATCATTCCAAAGCACACAACTATGAATGTTAAATCGTTAAACACATTCGAGAAAATATATACTCTACACTTCTTTTCCAATCACTTTAAATAGCAACAACCAAGTTGTTTCCGATCCTAAATTGCCTTGGGTTTCACATATTCTACATACATTTTTTTTTACAAAGGTAACCATCACTCGTCCAATTAAACTTTCAACTATTAACACTAAGTCTCATCGATCAGATATCCAATCCAACGTACGCAACTGACTTATCTCCAAAATGACACATTTTTCAAACTAACTTTCTTTATAGCAACACTCATCTTCATATGCAATTTCCCCAAAAATTTCTGGAGTATACTCTCTATTAATCGATCGTCAATATTGATGCATTCATTAACAAATTCCTTCCTCATATTGCAATCAAATTACATTGAATCGCCAATTCATTTGACAGGAAATAGACTTTCATCGAGTAGACAAATAACTCATCAATCCATGTAGTTGGTGTCTCTCCAAATCTTGGGAATGACTAATCATAACTCAAAGTTCAATCTGAACTTTATAACCTCTGTACTTTCAATAATCTAACAAATTCACTCAGTTTCCACTTAATCACCAGGTCAACATCTACATTACTCTTCACACAAAACCAAAATGTTTACTGAAACTACGATCACTTGATGGTTGTTCTATACCCAACATTCTAAATTCAATTCAAGCTTTGCAATCCCTATACTTCAGTAATCATATTAATCTAAACATATGAACACCAATGAAAAACTATATCTTCACCATTCCCAACCAACTTATGCAGAAATGATCCAAACAGAAGTTTCCTTCCAATCTCACCAATTTTGTGTTTAAAGTATAGTCACACATAACTAAGGATCGTACTTAGAATTCCAACTATACTCAGAAATGACCATGAAATATCAAGAATCATTGGTGTGCACAATAAACATGCAGTGATCAAGCAAACTCCATTATACCAACTTTTTCAACTTCAATATCATCTCAACTTCAAGTGATCTATATCATTCCCTGTAATCCTTTGTGATGTCTAGAACATCAATACAATTCCATGGAAAAGTGACATAGTGTCACCGACAAATCCATTTCTTGTTTACTAATATCCATTGCAATCAAAACTCTGTCGTTCAACCCACTACGAAACATACTAAGTCCTTGATCCACGTGTTGTTTCGATGTTCTAATCCATTGCTAAAGTAGTAATTCCTACTTATGTGTAGCACCCTTTGATCGTCAAGTGTAAACAAAACGAAACATATCGCGTCCTTTCCTTTGCCGACTAAAAAGCACTTAACGAAAGTAACTAAACGATAGAACTCTAAAGATCCTCAACAAAAAACAAACTTCTCAAATTGAGTAAAACATTTAAAAACAAACAAGGAAATTCTTTTGAACTCTTTTGAAAATAGAATAACTTTATAAAATTGCCGCATAATGATAAAAATAGTTTAAAAGTAGGAAAACTTATGCAATTTAAAATAAATAGATAGAGGCGCTATCTTCGGAAAAGATTTACACCTAATTGCAGAGGTGACGGTCTTAACCTAAGATACAAGAACCGAGCTCTCATCTGCAACTAAGAACTTCAAGGATTCTCTGACGCTTTTGTATTAAAAGATAAATATCTCAAATATAGAATTAGGCTAGAGTACGTGGTTGCATTAGAAAATGCCATCCAACCCTAGACTTCCTCTAGATAGATAAGTAAAATGATCAACAAACTTGTTGAACCCAAAACGATGGAAACATGTCAAAATCATAATTGTATAAAACCAAAACAGATTGAGAATTGGAAATCCCATTTGGTAACAAAATTGTCGTCTCTCGAGTACTTAACAAAAACTATCGGATCTCGATCCCTTAACACCTTAGAGCAATTCTAACTTATTGTCTAATAATACTAAACCTTCACAGATCCTGGGTTTCTAATCCCCGGTTCGCTCTGATACCATTTTGTCACGCCCCGGACCCGGTGTCGGTGGATTTTAAACTCCTAAATCCAAATCCGAGGTGTGAGCGTAGAAAAAGTAAAATAAAATAAAATAATACAAAACCAAACAAATAGGCTCTATCACTATTTAACACTTACACAACTTAAATAAAACAATTTGAGCCAAAAGGAATAGAAAATCTAAAATCACTGCCGCTCACGGCGGAGCCACGGTGGCCGGAGGCGGCTGAAATCCAACCTTAACCAAAATCTACAAAATTATAGTCAAAAGAAAGCTCTTGAAGAGACTAACAACTTTATACCTTCGGGTTTCTCCAAATAACCGATGGTTTAGCCGAAATTTGAAGATTAGGCCGGCGGAGGGCATAAAACTTCCGATCTAAAATCCGGCGCCAAGAGGTAGCGATTCACCTCGGATCTTTAGGGGTTTTGTAGGGTTTCTAGAGGCGAACAAAGCCCAATAAGTTTCCCCTCCCGATTTGACCGCAGTTGGCCGGAATTTGGAAAATAGACAGAAAATCCTCAATTCTTTCCATGATCGATTCTCTTTGTACGGTATATAATAGGGAACAAGGTTGGTACAAACTTGTAGAGGGATTAGAAACGAACGTTTTGGGACCGGTTTCATGGCAAGGGGTGGCCGGAAAATTCCACAAAAAATACTACGAACTTGTAACGATGTCTATTTTCTAATTGTGAGCTCAAAAGTAAAATTTAACCAACTTCAAAATTTAGGATCTCACAGTCGGCCCAAAGCTCAATCCCGCCGGCGTGCCCGTGTTCCAATCACCATGCACACCAACCGGCGTCAGTCAATTCAATCACTGCCGCTTCACCACAGACGCCGCAAAGCCTAGCTCCGGCTGCCTCAAGCTCGATCCACCATCGCCGACTTCTCACCGTCGACCGCTGCAACTGCAGCTGCTGTTTCCGTCACCGCCGTGCCTCAACAGCGCCGTCTTCTACCGTGCCTCACCACCGTCGATCTCTCACGGGCAGCCTCTCTCTCGCCTCTCTATGTTCAGAGAATGAAGAAAGCAAAAGAGAAAGAAATTGCAAAGGAAGAAAACCACGGGCTGATGAAATGAGAAAGAGAGAAATTTAGGGTTGACTTTTCAACCAAAGGGAAACAAAGTCATGGGCTATAGAAGAAAACCGGAAAGGAGACTTTCTTAATTGGGCCTCCAAGCCCAAGGCCCAGTCCAATCTGCTATAGACACCCAAGTTCCCGAACCTCCACCGAGACCATGGCAAATCCGATCAGATCCTTCGCCGGAATTTTAATGAGCATTTCTCTCTTTTAAACTCATTTTATTTTTATTTGTTTAAATATTTGTTGTGTGAAACTATTTGATTAATTTCTATTTTTATTTGGTTAATTTAATTTGTGTAATTTGAATTGTGTGAATTAATCATTTTATGAAAAAAAACAAAAACATGTTATTTATTTATTTGTGTGTTAGTTTAATTACTTTATTTTTGGTGTGTTTTATTTAATTGTGTTAGTTTAAATTGTATTTTAATTTGTATTTTGTGTGTTTTATTTAATTATTTAAATATTATTTTGTGTGACTAATTAGAAATCATAGTATTTAATTTCGTGACATAGAAAAAGTAAATAAACAATCTCCTGTGGGTAAATGAGCCTTTTACTTCCCGCTACACTATTACGACAATTTTTAGGAAGTTAAGGTAAATAAATTAATGATGTCGGTTTTTACCGCGTATCACCCTTTTTCCTACACCAATCAACAAAAGCAGGCGAAAGAAAGCAAGAAGCAGCAGTTGGAGCATAGGAAGCAAAAGTAGAAGAAATAATAGTTGAAAGTGACTTATTGCTTTGTCTTGGTAGGCATACAGAAGCAAGAAAGCAAAAGAACAATGCATCAAATGGTAGTTGGAGTAATTCAAGAAAGATAGAAGCTATGTGGAGCTATTAACTTGTCTCTGACAAGTTAGGAAGGACATGACCAATTATTAGTCTATTACTGTTTTTATTTTAGTAGGCATAGTGGACTAGTCTTGTTTGTAGTATGTAATGCACGTAGAGAAAGATCTATATATAGAGCAGCTTTCTGCATGGCAAGCACGACTTTACACGAGAACATCCTTAGTGCATTACTTTAAGCTCTCCCTTTCTCTCTCAGTTTGTAAACACTCTCCCTTTGTAAAATAGTTTCATCAATCAATAAAAGTTCAGTGTGTATGATGTGAACGTAAAATACGTTCACAAAGTGCTCTAAATACTTGGATTGAGCTATTCTGAAAGCTTATTTGTCTGTTTAATGTTTGTTTTCGTGTTTTCAGGGAAAATATGTGAAAAATGATAATTTGCACATAAAAGGTGCATTTTGGAGATTTTCAGCGCAATTCCGAAAAGTCAACCGTGACTTTCAGATATCATGATAACACCGGTTATCATTTTGTTGTGGAAAATAACATTGTACGAAGATTTTGGAAACCGTTTCAAATCCCGGCAATTTTACCGGCGAACCACCACAATTAAAGGCGCAACCACCGCAGGCGGTGGCGAAATACATTTCAAACCTTCACTTATGTTCCCTTATTATTATTTTTATATTTTTACTTTCTCTTTTCATTTATTTATTTTTATTATTTTATTTGATTTTTATTTCTTTTATTTCTTTTATTTCTTTTATTTCTTCTTTTTGACTTTTTATATCTTTTATTTTCTTTTTGTTGACTTTGCAGGAACGTGCCAAACCGCCGGCCACCGGCCACCATCACCAAGCTCCACCTTTTCCAGCTGCAACCCATCTGCTTAGCTGCTTCCCAGTCTTCTTCTGCTTCTTAAGAGAAGCTCCTGCAAGCAATTCAAGAACGAACCACAAGGCCGGGGCTCTTTTCCTGTTCCGCACTCAGATGTGCTACGGTCAAGGTTTGAAGTTGTTCCTCCTCAACCGGAGCCTCTTCTTGTCTTGTCCGATGATTCAATCGACATGGAGGATTTGCGAAGGGATGTGCGGAATCTCATGCCAACATCAATCGAGCGCTCATCCTCACATTTGCCATCTGACAACATTCCGCGACCTGCTCATGATCTAGTTGGGTTTCATTCCGACCAGATCGCCGATATCGTCAACACGGCCAAGAACGAACTCATGTTCTTGGTTGCTGCTGGTTTTCCCATGTGGATCTCTTCATCAAATCCCAGCACTTCTGTTCATCCTGAAACTCTGAACCATGACGAGTACTTGCTAGTGTTTCAACGAGCCGAGCCTGCACCGTACTTCAGATCAGAAGCCTCGAGACACTCAGCAACCATCCACCTCAATCCGGCCACCATCGTTCAGATCTTGATGGATGTTGGTCAATGGTTGCTCATCTTCTGTAGCATGGTCACAAATGCTTATACCCTGGAGATCCTGTCCTCTAGGATAGAAGGAAGCTACAACGAGCAAGTGCAAGTCATGTCTGCCGAGTTTCTAGTGCCATCTCATAACGTTTCAAGTCGTGAAGTCCAGTTTGTTCGTTCCTCTCACCAACAACTGGATGGAAGTTGGATTGTTGTAGATGTCTCTGTGGATGAATTGAGCTCAAATCCAAGATCTTCCGTGAGATCAAGATGCCGAAAACGTCCCTCCGGATGCCTGATACGTGATATGCAGAATGGATCCTCCCTTGTCACTTGGGTGGAGCACGTTGATGTGCGCAAAAAAGACTGAAACCCTATATTCAAAATTTTTGTTGAATCAGGGTTTGCATATGGAGCGAAGCGTTGGTTGTCAACTCTTCAACGACAGTCCGAGCGTGTCCTCTACTCCATGGGGATTCACACTTCACCCAGTGACACTATCATTTCACCAGAAGGGAGAAGAAGGCTAGCTGTGATGGCAAACAAGATGGTGATCCGTTTCTTTAACGACATCACCAACTCCACATTTCATCATTGGACTGCATCGAACAAAACGGGAGACACACACATGGAGGTCAGGACCAACAAGCGAAGGGATCATCCTAGCCAACCCCTTGGGCTCGATCGTACTGCTGGCTGTTCTGTCAAGCACTTCTCCCATCACACAAGAATCTTTGATTTTATCAGAGATGTGTAGACAAGGAATTTATGGGATAGTGTGTCGATGGGCAGTGCAGTACATGTGCTTACAAGTTTCAACACTAGTCTTGACCCGAGAAATTCTGTCTCCGTTTTGGGCATAAGCAATCACGTCGACTTCCTCATACTCCAAGAGTGCTTCACAGATTCAACAGGGTCATACGTGATTTATGCGCCTATCGATCAAGCCACTTTCCAGTCCATGTTATGTGGAGTTGAACCAGAGCCATTTCAACTTTTGTCATCTGGTTTCTCCATTCTACCTGACGTATCCGGAGACGTACTTGATGGAACTCTACTAACGTTAGTGTTCCAGATCTCAGTGAAGGTCATGTTAAGCACACGTGCTGTAGATATGGCAACAGGCGTGGTCCAGAACACACTTAGAAGGATCAAAGCCGCAGTCAACTAAGGAGCAAACGTTGGATGCAAGGCCCTGCTAGCCTTGTTTGTGACTGTTGGTGACTTGCTTCGGGAGGAGCTTCACGATCTACAAAGGGGAGTTTTTCTTTAACTTATCTGTTTTTCATTTGTTTAAATGTTGTGCGTTTATTTCTGTTTATGTGTTTAAATTCAATAACCATGCTTGAATTTTTCATTTTCGTGAAATATCTGTCTAACATTGAGGACAATGTTTAATTCAAGTGTGGGGGGAAAGATTTTCAGTTTATTTATTAAAAAAAAAAATTGAAAAAATTGAAAAATTCAAAAAAATAATTTACTTGTTTTTGTTTTCTACGGTAACAATATATCGACTACATCATACTTACTCTCTTGGTAGCGTTGAACCTACCATTGCACTAAGTACTTCCCTGTGGTCACGTATTGTTACATAAATTGAAAAAAAAAAATCAAAAAATCAAAAATTACAAAAATATTTGCTTATGTTTTGTGTTTTTGTGTGTTTATTTGTGTTCTTGTTTTGTCCTCTCCAATCCCGATGATGAATTGAGTTTACTTTGTTGTGATTAGGAGAATGTTTATTATATGTCAAGGCTTTGTGTGATTTGCTTTGGATTTAATTTGCATAACTTATGATTGCTCGAAATTCCATATTCACATAATCTGTTTCGATTAATTGATTGCAATCTGAGAAGCACATTTGAACATACATTGTCATGCATACCCAGAGAATGTGAGGACTTGAGCCTATTGAATATTCACATGTATGCATCATTCATACATTTACTCGTTCTTCATGTGTGCACAATTCATGGGTTTTGAACCTAGAACTTGCTCAGACACCTCTTGAAACTTTTTATTAATCTGTGATGAATTAGAGATGATTAAGGCATTAGTTGAGCACCATGGCCAAAATAAGCACCATCCATCTAAACACGAACTTTAGGAATCCCGTTTTGATCTAAACACTCATTAGCCGTTTCTTTTGTTCACCCACACCATCTCACCTTTGTTTTATTATGTTTGCAAGACGATGATAGTGACTTCTTGTGTTTTTATGCTTCGGATTTGTATGGTAGTATACCAAAAGGCAAGTGTGGGGGTGCATTTTATTTTGTTGTAATTTCAATAAAAGGTTGGAAGAGAATAAGAAAGTTGTTTCGGGTATAGCATAGGTATAAGTTTCAAAGTCGTTGATTTGTCTTGCAAACATGTGAAACATTTATCATTTCTAGTCCTTTCATATCATTTACCATTCACCATCCACCCTTTGGCCCCATTACACCATTGAAAGCCCTTATGATTTAATGATTTGTAGATTAATTGTAGAGAGTTGGTTGATGAGCAAGCTTATGGGAACATTACTTGTGTAATTGTTATGAGAGTAAACACTTAACCCTAAACACTGAGCGGAAATATTTAGTGAATCTTGTGAGCTTTAGTAGTTAATGTTGTTCATATGTGCCTATTTGATTGCTTGAAATTAATTGTACACTCGGTTTCCACACACTTCACCCGAGCATAAATGAGATGTCCATGTCAAATGCTTAGCAAATTCGTTAGCCTTGGTTTATAATTTGTATTCCCCTGCTTATAACTCTTTTGAACTCGTTGAGGGTTATGGTTGGAAAGAATTTTTGTTTTGTGTTTCCATTTCTGTTTTGTTTTTAGTTTCGTGTTTGCTTGAGGACTAGCAAAAGTTCAAGTGTGGGGGTGTGATGTGAACGTAAAATACGTTCACAAAGTGCTCTAAATACTTGGATTGACCTATTCTGAAAGCTTATTTGTCTGTTTAATGTTTGTTTTCGTATTTTCAGGGAAAATATGTGAAAAATGATAATTTGCACATAAAAGGTGCATTTTGGAGATTTTCAGCGCAATTCCGAAAAGTCAACCGTGACTTTCAAATATCATGATAACACCGGTTATCATTTTGTTGTGGAAAATAACATTGTACGAAGATTTTGGAAACCGTTTCAAATCCCGGCAATTTTACCGGCGAACCACCACAATTAAAGGCGCAACCACCGCAGGCGGTGGCGAAATACATTTCAAACCTTCACTTATTTTCCCTTATTATTATTTTTATATTTTTACTTTCTCTTTTCATTTATTTATTTTTATTATTTTATTTGATTTTTATTTCTTTTATTTCTTTTATTTCTTCTTTTTGACTTTTTATTTCTTTTATTTTCTTTTTGTTGACTTTGCAGGAACGTGCCAAACCGCCGGCCACCGGCCACCATCACCAAGCTCCACCTTTTCCAGCTGCAACCCATCTGCTTAGCTGCTTCCCAGTCTTCTTCTGCTTCTTAAGAGAAGCTCCTGCAAGCAATTCAAGAACGAACCACAAGGCCGGGGCTCTTTTCCTTCTTCCCTCTCTTCTCCTCTTCTCCTCCTTCTTCTTCTTCTTCCTTTCTTCTTTCTTTTCTTTTTCTCTCTGCACCCTTCTTTCTTCTTTCTACACCCATCTCCCTTTCTCTACTATACCAAACACGAGCTTTGCTCTTCCGCCGCACCCATCTTCTCTCCCTTCCTTGCTTGGTGGGACATTCGTTTGTGTTTCCTTTTCTATTTCGTTCTTGCAAAACCCAGATCTCACACCATCAGCCGGGGCCCACGAAGCCACCGACACCACGTCCAAATCCATAAAACCAAGCACTCAGGATTCCGGCCAACACAAGCATGATACACCTGCAATTATTTCAAGTTCACAACAAATCAAAAATCACTAACACCCCAGATCATTGATCCGATCCCCCCAACAATTCCAATTTTTTGAGGCTTTACGGACAATTCAATTCACAATCATCCCCCCCCCGCAAAAAAATTTTTTGTAATTTTTTTATTCCTTTTTTTAAAGAAAAATCTTTTTTGTTTAAAAAAAAAAAAAGCCGCCACGAAACAAAAAATACCCCCCCCCCCCCCCCCCGGGGCGAGGGAAAAAAAAAAGGAGGGGATAGGGAGAAGGAAGCAGGCTGAAGATATGTTGGGGGGGTTGTGTGTTTTGCCCCATTTTTTTTTATTTTGTTTCTGTTTTTTTTTTTTCTTTTTTTTTTTTTTTTTTCCTTACTAAATAATGGTTCGACCACCCCAACCTCCCGGGCTTTATTAAACCCCCCCCCCCCCCCCCCCCCCCCCCCCCCCCCCCCCCTTCCCTTTTACCCTTCTCTTTTTTTCTTCCCTTTTTTTCCTTTTTTTTTCCTTTTTTTTACCAACTATTTTTTTTTTCTTTTTTTTTTTTATTTTTTCCTATTATTATTTTCTTTTTTCCTTTATTTTTTTTTTTATATTAATTTTTTATTTTATAATCTGCCACCGTGCACCCATCCATCTACCTTACCGACGCTTCCTTGTGCGTATCACCTCCTCGTCAATCAAATCCATTCCAGCATCCGGCGTCCCTGCTCTCTCCCGGCGTCGTCACCGGTCGATCCCACCTTGAGCCCGGTCGACGCCGTGCACTTCCACGCCGGTGACCTCGGATCACAAAACCGCTAAAGCCCGGCTAGCGTCGTCGATTACAGCTGCACACAGCCTCTTCTCTACGCCGGCGTCCCAAATTCCTCTGCCGGCATCGCTGCTGTCCACCGTCGTCGCCCATCACCGTACCACCTTGCCATCGAGCCCGTGCTCGATTTGCAATCAGCGCCGCCGCCCACTGCTGCTGCTCACGCCGCCATCAATCAAAGCCGTGCCCATCTCTCTGTCTCGCCCTCTCTGTGTTCAAAAGAAGAAGCAAAAGAACAGAAGAAATCGTGAAGAGAAGAAGGCTAATGCTGAGTTGGTGGAAGAAAGAATAAAAAAAGAAAGTGAAGGAAGTTGCTGAAAAGTCAAAGGGAGTCATAATTGGGCCTCCAAGCCCAAAAGCACAAGCTCACAAGGCCCAATCCAATCTGCTAAGGACACCCGAGCTTCCCGAGCCCTCGCCGAATTAAATGAGCATTTCTCTCTTTCTTTTAAACTCATTTTCATTTTATTTGTTTAAATAATTGTTGTATGAAACTATTTGTTTAATTTCTATTTTTATTTGATTAATTTAATTTGTGTACTTTGAATATTTTCTAAACTAAATTGTGATTTACTTTATATATTTCTGAGTTAAGTTTATTTTTAGTTTAATTATTTCAATTTGTTTGTTTAGATTAATTTGTTAATTATTGCGTGTTTAGAAAAATAAGAAAAACCCTAAAAATTGTTATTTGTGTTAAGAAAATTAGGTTACGTTTTACTAATTAGGTTTTAGGCCTCCAAATCCCCGTGGTTCGACAATCCCGAGTCTAATGTACTATTTCCTATATTTTGACAACCAATCAGTGTATTCATCATCCATATATCTCAGCTATTAAGTAAGTTTACTTAGTTCATTTTCTTGTTTTCTTTAGCAGGCTTCTAGTCCAAAATAGGGAAACACTATCATAGTTATATTATTATCTTGCTAAATTGATGATCATACTCTATTTATAGTTTATAGACATCTGTTATAGTTAAATGTATGCCAAAGTGACTGCCAGATACTGGTCAGGGTACCTCTGAGTCCAAGGCCCTCTGAGTTCTGCTTCTTGTTGTCGTGTGTTAGGCGTTTAATTGCAGTTCCATGTACTTGTTCCATGTGCAAGTCTTAGTATATAGTAGTTAAATTGGTCATTCGACTATCGAGCGGATCGCTTTATAAATTTGGTATCAGAGCTTGATTTAGCATTATAATAGCATAATAATATGATAATATAGTAAAGTACCTGTTTGAGCCTAAATGTAAATTTGGCTGCTTGGATTATATTTGATGCAGCCCATGGGCCGGAACCTGCGACCCTAATATCTTTAAGATTATTTCTTTGGTTTTTGTTCCTTACGTCTCAAGGAAACCTAGTCGACTTGGGGGTTTCATTGATATTATCAGATCATTTAAAGGAAATAAATCTATAGTCCTAGAGTGACAAGAGAACCGCGAACCCTAATGGTATAAATAGAAGAATTTACAATCAGAAAAGGGTTCTCAACCTCGACAAGCAAACTTGCAAACTCAAAGCCTCCTCGAGCAAACTTACAACCTAAGCCTCTCCGGAGCACCTTTGTGTCCTTACAACCTTGCTAGGATCACATCTTTGTTCTTCAGCTTTCCCAGTTTGTTGCTCTGCTTTCTCATCCCAAGGAAGTATCGATTGCTTAGTTCACAAGAAACACTTTTGAAGCCCTAGATCCCATCTAGGTCTTTTCACACAAGAACCTTGACGGAGTTGGTTCTCTCTCCGTTCGCATTCGCGGGATCAAGAAGCAGGTTTTCAGCGCATCAACGACATCATCGTACTCCGTAGTACTGGCACGCCCGCACATCACAAAAGAGACTGTTCGACTCTCCGCAGCGGTTTCCAGCGCGAACATTTTGGCACGCCCAGTGGGACGTGTCGAAAGCGTTGCCTTTTGAGCCAAGATTGGGAAGGCGGACGGAAATCCTTACGCTAGGGTCTACGTTCATTGTCTCAAGCACAGTCCTACTGAATACGCGCCTCATAATTCTTCGGATCGCCGCAGTTTGTCATCAGAAGAAGTTGAAAGAAACTACGGTTTATATCCAGCACCAGCAATCACGATGCCTAGGAATCAGGATGTTTCGGCACCACCTCATTCGGACTCTTCCGATATGAACAAGAGGCTCGACGAAGCTATTCAGCACTTTGAAGCAGCCATGCAGGCGCAGAGAGAGGAATTTCATCAAGCTATCCAGAAGAGCTCTGATCTGGCTTCTGCTGCACTTCAGCGTCTCAAGGAGTTAACTCCTGAAACACAGCAGAAGCAAACATAAGTAATTTTTGAGAAGTTGGCAAAGCACGCTGATGCTGCTAAACAAACTGATGAGCGTGTTGCCAAGCTGGCGAGTGAAATCTTATACGTCAGGAAACAGAACCTGACCATGGGTTCTCAGTTGGAGTACATTTGCCAACACTTGGGAGTCAAAGCGACAGGAAGCGGCGGCAGAGGAGGCTTTTCCTCAGGTGCTGCTGAGAATCGAAGCACTGGGCCATATGTGAGTCCTCATAAGAGGGGGCTACTCAATTCTTCATCAGGCATTAGTGACACTCCGTCCCGTGACGAGGAGGATGACATATCTCTCATCCGGTTGAATCTCGATTCAAATCGGAGGGTTTCATTCACAGAAAGAAATTCTGGAGCACCAATAAGTGGTGTTGAAACACCAACTGCTGCAGCTGCTGATTTACTCCCGTCAGGCGCAAAACTTTTGGAGCAAATCAAGCAAATCATAAAGACAGAAATAGGTGGTCCATCAGCAAACCTCCAATACAGGAATCCTTTCCCGGATCACATCGCGAATAGTGAATGGCCAAGGGGGTACAAACCCATTAAGTTTACGTCCTTCTCGAGTGAAGGATCTGAGGATGCTGCTACGCATATCTCCAGGTTCCAGAGCGAATGCGGACCCTATGGGAATGATGAGGGCCTCAAGCTCAGAGCATTCGGCTCATCTTTATCCGGCTCTACTTTAACCTGGTATACCAAGTTGACGCCAAGATCTATTCCCGATTGGCCAACTATGGAGGCTATGTTCAGGATAACTTTTGGAGTTGTAGAGCCTGAAGTGGACTTTTCGTCACTTACTTCGAAGTACCAGCAGGCTGCAGAAACTTCTGTGAATTTCCTGAAAAGATTCAAGATTCAGCAGGCTAAATGCAAGTCACCCATCACAGAGGTGGATGCCATTGCAATCGCCATCAAAGGCCTAGAGCACAAGCATCGGACTAAACATCATGATGTGCGGTTCGCCAGCATGGCAGACTTGATGAACAAGGTTGGCAGTTATCAGCTCTTGCTCAATGAGCTCGAGGATAAGGCGAACGCCTTGAGGGGAACATACGTACCTGGGAAACACATAAATGATGGTGATGCGTATACTCCAGTAGATCATTTCTATTCGTATCCGCATCACACTTATCAGGAGGACGAGGTGGATACTGAGGATATTGCAGCTTTGGAATTAACGGGACGCAATGCTGCGAAGCCTAGGAGTCTCAAGATTGCCCGCGAACTGGTGAAAATCTCAACAATGGCATTCACCAAGCCAGAGTTTGAGACATATACATATAATGCCAACAAGGCGGGCGAGATTCTGGATGAACTGATCAACTAGAACTTGATCAAGACTGACTTTGGTCCCTATCCAAAGCCTGAGCAGATGAAAGGCAAGAAGTACTGCAAGTTCCACAACATGTGGAATCACAATACTTCTGATTGCATTAAGCTGAAGGACCAAATTCAAGTTTGGTTGAATAGCGGGCGAATCCAGGTGGAAGGAGAAAAGACCGCTGCCTTAGTTGACTTTGAGCCTTTCCCACAGGTAGGAATGGTAGATGTTGCGCCAGCAAGGGCATCTCGGCGAACTAGGCGGGTAAAGTCTAAGTTTGAGGCTTATTCGTTCAATGCAGCCAGGGCACACAAGATTTTGGATGAGTTTATCGCCGCTGCCTCATCAGGACTTCCTTTGGCGCATTCCCCGCCAGTGAACAGATGAGGGGCAGACAGTACTGTAAGTTCCACAACGTTTGGACTCATACCACCACTAGTTGCATCAGACTGAAGGATCCGATTCAGGAATAGATTAATGAAGGAAAAATCCAGTTTGAAGCAACGGCAAATGTTGAGATTGCCATGGTTGAGTTCAACCAGGATAAGCGGAACAGAAGAAGGCCAACTTTGGATTTGATGACCACGAAGGCAGGAGAAGAGGAAGAGCTTGTTCCTAAGAAAGCTAAACCTACCCCTGAGGCTTTAGCCGTAGTTTTATGTTCGCGCTGCAAGGTGGAGTGTGGAATTCCGGTAAGTTATGAGGAATTTGAAAAATCTTTCAAATTCCATCCTAAGGCGGATCCAGCATTACGTTCGCCACCGGAGAACTTCCAGCCTGCTAGACCGAAACACGTTCATAGCCAGCAAGAAGTCTCAGCTGCAGTAAGAGATTCTAATATCTTTCAGCCGATAAAAGCGATGAATGCATCCCACAGCGAACCTGTTAAGTCAGGACCACAGCCTGATATTCTGAGCAAACCCTATATCCCACCTGCCTCAAAGTCCTTTATTAAGGAGGAGAAGTGGTACATCCAGGAAAGAGGCAGAGCTGTGGAGATGACTCCTACCAGGAGAAGGAATTATCAACGACATTTTGGTTGAGCTCAGCGTACCTTAGATGCCCTAGACATGGGCTTGGTTAGACCAGAACAGCTGGATAAGACACCTGGTCAATTGCAGAGGACAGTTCAACGGCTGACAGCAAATCCCATTATCACCATTGGGAGGCCGAGTGTACAGCCAGAACCAGTACCGCCCAGAGTGAGCGTATTCAGCAGAATGGCAGCTCAGAGTTCTCCACTACCAGGTAAGAGCATTGCTTTGAATTCTGACCGTTTAGATGCTTTTTCCGTGCAGAGGTTCAAAGGAAAAGAGGCTGCACCAGCTGCACAGGTAAACCCAGCACCAGTGATGTGAACGTAAAATACGTTCACAAAGTGCTCTAAATACTTGGATGGATGCTATTTTGAAAGCTTATTTGTCGATTTAATCTTTGTTTTCGTGTTTTCAGGGAAAATATGTGAAAAATGCTAATTTACACATAAAAGGTGAATTTTGGAGGTTTACAGCGCAATTTCGGAAAGTCAACCGTGACTTTTCGATTATCCGATGACACCGGTCATCACTCGGCAGTGGATTACAGACATTGTACAAAGATTTTGGAAACCGTTCCAAATCCCGGCAATTTTGCCGGCGAACCACCACGCACAGAGGCGTAACCACCACACGCGGTGGTGAAACACAAATTAAATCTCCACTTTATTTTCCCATAATTATGTTTTATATTTATTCTTTTTTATTTTATTTTATTTTATTATTCTTTAGTTTTGTTTTATAATCATTTCTTTTAATTACTTTTTATTTTATTTTATTTTCATTCTTTGTTTCTTTCTTATGTGCAGCTGCAGCCCGCGATTCTCTTTGATTCTTTCTCCTGTTTGAGCTGGCTTTCCACCAGCCGGTAGTGCATCTCAGTCCCCCCCATTTCTCTTTGAATTTGAATTTCCACTATTGAATTGTGTTTCCAGCTACACCTCCACTCACAGATCACATCATCCCCTCTCTTCAAATACCAGCCTCTGTCTTCATTTCTCTCGGGCGGGGGGGGGGGGGGGGGGGCTCCTCTCCTTTCTTCCCCATTCCTTCACCTCTTCTCCTCTCCTTCCCGTTCTTCCTCTCCTTCCTCTTCTTTTTCTTTTTCTTTTCTTTTTCTGTTCTTTCTCATCTCCGCACCCCTCCTATGTTCTAACTACACCCAATCTGCAAAATCTGCCAGCAAACAACCGTAATCCCTCCCCCCGGCCAAAACCAAAACCGCAATCTCCCGCAATCATAGAAACCACACTCTCTCAATCCCCCAATTCTGTCTTTGTTCTCAAACACCACAATTAATCACAATCATCATCTTCTCGGTTCTTTTGCAGGTTTAGAAGTTCATCACGAGCCCACCACGACGCCACCGCAATCTGCAATCACGGAAAATCCACCGCTGCCGGCGACCCAATCCAGGCCCGTGCCTCTTCAATTCCATCGCCGCCGCATCATCTCGAGCCCAAGCTCACCGTGCTCTCTCCGTGCTCCGCCACTTCTCTGTCCGGCGTCTTCGGCTCTCGGCGTCATCTCCGACGAGCCCGGCCTCTCGCCGGTCTTTCCGGATTCGATCACCATCCCGGTCCACTCCGACGCCGCTGCAATCCGCTCTCATCGTTGCCGTTCCTGTTTTGCCGCGCCACCGCGCCGCACCGTCTCTGTTCCACCTCAAGCCGGAAATCCCGGCTACGTCGTCGCCGGACCGCCTCGTGCTCATCCTCTCGCCACCAGATCCTCTGTCCGGTTTCACTACAATCCCGGCGCCAAGCCCGGACCCGAGCCCTTACCGCGACGCCGCCGCTACCCTCTAAGAAATCGTTGTTGCTGTCTTGCCTTGCCGCGCCTCCAGCGCCGCACCACCTCCCTCTCCTGCTAGAATTCGCGAAGAACAAAAAAGGAGCAGAACCAGAATTGATTTCGCGAATGAAGATGAAGACATGATGCTGACATGGCAGCAAGAGCAATCCTGCGAAGAAAGTCAAAGCAAGGCTTGGGCTTGGGCCGGATAGAGAAGGAAAGAAATCTGGGCTGTTTCTCAAATGGGCCTCAAAGTCCAAACTCCAAAAGCCCAATAGCCCAAGCCCAAGGCCCAATCCAAAGTCCTCTCTACACCCGAACTTCCCGAGCCTTCACCGAATCAAATGAGCATTTCTTTTTCTCTCAAACTCATTTTAATTTTATTTGTTTAAATATTTGTTGTGTGATTTATTTGATTTATTTGTATTTTGAATATTTGATTAATTTGATTTGTGTGTTTAATTACATTATGAAAAACCCAAAAATATGTTATTAATTTGTGTGTTAGTTTAATTGATTTAAGTTTTGGTGTGTTTATTTAATTGTGTTAATTTGAATTGCAATTGAATTTGTATTTTACTTTATTTGTTTGCAAAAATATTAAAAACCAAAAATATTTCCTTTTATCTATTTCTTGTTTTCAAAAGAATTTCAAAAACCCAAAAATATCACCTTTGTATATATTGTACATTTTTGTAAATAGAAACAATATAGTTAGTTAATTTCGTGACATTAGAAAAGTAAATAAACAATCCTCTGTGGGAAAAACCTCTACTTCCCATTATACTATTCAACGACAAATTGTTAGGAAGTTTAGGTAATAATTAATGACGTCGGTAAATACCGAACAATCAATCAGTCAAGCCAAAAATGGCTTTGAATGTTACCAGACCGAAATTTAAGCGGTCATCAGTTCCTGTAGCCAAGCCAATGGCAAAGCCGCAATGGAGGCCAAAGCAGATAAGGTCTGAAGTTGTCAAGGCTTCAGCAAATGAGTCACATGCAAGTCCTTCTATAGAGCCATTGATCACCAAATGTGAACCTATTCCTGAGGTTCCTTTGATTCATTCGCCAGAAATCAAGGATGTCTTCGACGTAGAATTGATCAGACAACAAATGACGGCAGATGTGGATCAGGACATCCCTGTAGACGAACCAGGCCTCGACCTTGAGCTGGAAGATGATTTAGATGAAGGGGGCAGTATGAACGAATCGGATAAGGAAGATTCGAACGCAATTGCATGTGATATGGTCTATGTCTTGTCCGCCAAGTATGCTCTTCCGAGTTCAGCTGACAATTGCCAAACAGTGGACGTGGAAGGTGATGATGAGGCTCAGCTCATTCCCAAAGAAGAAGAGACACTTCCTCAGATTGAGATGGACTCTGCCTTAAAGAAGCTGTTCATGATGTTCTCCAAGCCGAACCTGGAAATGTCTATGCATTTGAGACCATTATATGCCACAGTTGCTGTATAGGATAAGGAAATCAACAAGATGATGGTTGATTCAGGAGCTGCAGTCAACGTCATCACAGTTCGCACAATGACTGTCCTAGGGATCAAGAAATCTGCGATCCAGCAACCAACCTTGTCAGTAAAGAACTTTGCTGGCACCACCACTAGAACCTTAGGGTTGCTATTCTTGAAAGTTAAACTTGGACTAGCGGATGCAGTTCATGCATTCTTCGTGGTCGAATGTACAGCACCATACAGTGGTATTTTGGGTAGAGACTGGATTCACAGGAGCTACTGCGTTCCCTCTTCCATGCATCAGGAACTACTTCTCTAGAATCCAGTTACTGACGAGGCTGAGTTGTTCAAGGCGGATTTGCGGCCTTTCTCAGTTTTTGCCAACTCAATTGATGCCAGTTACTACAACGGGGACATGCGCCCTCTTGCATTGCAGGGTATCGACACCAAGGGCCGCCCTTTTGGGGTGACGGCCTCGGACTTAGCACAATGGGGAATGATTCAAACCAGATCTGACGGTTCCAGACCTTCCCTAGTTGTGCCACAATCCCAACGTTCCCAATGATAGTACAACCAACAGAAGAAGAAGTACATGCCTGATTATCCTTATACGATAGATTGCACACGTATCTGGTTGAAGCTGAAGCCTATGATAGAGTGGCTACCATTGAGTATATTAGAGAGGACGTCCTTGACCAGATACCTGAGGAGGAAGAGGAGGTGATACAGTTGGCACCCGCTGCTTTAGATGACACGCCTCCTAAGGTCAAGGATCCCATTGAGAAAGTCAACGTAGGGAATGACACAGAGCCAATGGAAGTGGCTATTAGTACATATTTAGAGCCCGATCAAAGAAAGGGGCTCATTGACTTGTTGCTTGAATTCAACGATTGCTTCGCCGAAAAGTATGAAGACATGCCAGGTCTATCACCTGATTTGGTTTGTCACCGATTGCCTACCTTGCCTGACAAGAAACCAGTCCAGCAAGCACCTCGGCGAATGAATGCGGACATAGTGGTTTCAGTCAAGGAAGAAGTTGAAAAAATGCACAAGTAAGGTATTATAAGAGTAGCCAAATACAACGAGTGGCTTTCTAATATTGTGCATGTTCGCAAAAAGAATGGCAAGATGCGCGTTTGCGTGGATTATAGAGATATTAATCTTGCTACTCTGAAAGATGTCTATCCTATACCAGTGGCAGATATGCTGGTAGATGCAGTAGCGAGACATGAGATGCTTTCCTTCATGGATGGCACTGCTGGATATCATCAGATTCCAGTAGCCGAGGAAGACAGGCACAAAACAGTTTTCAGGTGCCCGGGATTTACAGGTGCATTCGAATATGTCGTTATGCCATTTGGTCTCAAGAATGCAGGGGCTACTTATCAACGAGCCATGAACCTGATCTTCCATGACATTCTTGGGAAGATTCTAGAGGTTTACATTGATGATGTGGTAGTCAAGTCAAAGCTCAAAGATGATCACTGACTCATCGTCAAAGTATAGTGGGTAAGCATAGTTTAAGATTTGGTTGTCGTTTCCGACGAGGATCAAGGGCTCCCCAATCCCTAGGTAGTTTGTGAGGTGAGTGCTCTAGCTAGATGGAGGTGACAAGATGTGGAAAGAGTGGAGTGTGTGCGTATGTGACAATGTGTGGTGTAGTGGTGTGAAATATGGTAAGCAATAGTGAAGTGAAATGACAAACAACAAACAATGCAAGTAAGGAAATGCAAGCAAGGAAAGATAAATGTGTGTGCAATAAGGAAAGTGTTGGGGTTTCGGGTTAGCCTAAGTCCAAATACGATGCTTAACGAACCAAGTTAGTAATCATGTTTGTGCAATGAATGAATCAAGTTTCGTATCTTAGCCATATTATGGGTCTAAGACCATCTTTTCTTATGTATTCATAGTGCCATGTTATGGGTCACTAGAACTCTCCCAATGTGGCTTGGGAGGCGAAGAGCACAAAGACTTAGAAGCTCAAACAAGGAGACCTCATCACATCTATTAACAATTGCCTAGAGAAAGCTAAGAGTCACCCCAACAATCTCAATCAAAGTAAATTGCAAACATGCCCAAAGAAGTGACTAATTTCCCTAAACATGCTCCCAACACAATAATGAAATGGATAATAGATATACTCATTCATCACCAAACATTCATACATGGTCAATTCATCATTACATCACATTGGACTAGGGCACACAACCCTAGTCCCGAACAAGAGTTACTACTCACTAATCATCAATATATACATCATCAAATTACACAATAAAGCTCTAGACATAAGGAAAAGAGAGAGTAGAGATGAGAGATGCTCAATGAGGGGTACTCTTCTTCTCCTCCTTGGCTTTGATGATGAGCCTTGATGCCTTAGTGAGGATCTCTAGCAACAAGATGATGGTGTAGTGGAGGTGGAGAGGAATGAGAGTGATGGGTGGTGGTGGCTAGCTAAAGATGGAAGAGATGGGAGATATGAGAGATAAAAGAGGCTATATAAAAGTGAAAGGGGAATGAATGGAGGGCTAGGATGAAGTAGGGTTATATCTAATGGCTAAAATCCTATAAGGGACAAAAGGAATGAGTAATCTATGGGTGACCTCATGATATCTAGCATAGTCCTTTGCTGAATTTTGGATGCACATGTGGATGAGTCTCAAGGTTGACTTCGCCTTGACTTTGACCACGACCCTCGGAGTTGACCAAAGGTTGACTTTTGACCAAACCTTCGGAATTCTCGTGCGACTCACTTCCGGGACTTCATGTTGACTCATTGACGCTCTCAAGTTGGGGTTGACCACGAGTTGACTTTTGGTCCTCGGGTTGACTTTTCGTCCTTTTGCCGGAAATCCACTAAAAGCTCCAAAATGCGCCCTTTCGCTCCCGATATCCATCCAATGCTCATTTAACCTACAATGGTGCAATTCAAGGATTAGAGACACTAAATGGCCCTTGGATTAGCATTGCTAGAGTGAATAGAGGCCTAATTTGTATGTAAATAACATACAAATCAATCACCTAGTTGATCTCCGCAAAGTCTTTGAGCGAATGCGTATTCACAAACTGAAGATGAATCCAGCCAAGTGCGTGTTTGGGGTTCAAGCTGGAGAGTTTCTCGGTTTTCTCGTCCATCAGAGAGGCATTGAGGTTCCTGGAGATAAGGCCAAGGTAGTGATTTATGCTCCAGCGCCAAGAAACAAAAAAGAGTTACAACGTCTGCTGGGTAAAATAAACTTTTTACGGCGGTTTATTTCTAACTCTGCTGGCAAGATTACACCCTTCTCCCCACTGCTCAAACTTCAGGGAGAAAAGGAATTTGTTTGGGAGCTTATGCATCAAGAGGCTTTTGACAGAATCAAGGAATATTTAGCGAACCCGCAAGTTTTAGTTCCTCCAAAGCCAGGGGTTCCCCTAAAGCTTTACATATCAGCATCTGAGACATCTATTGCTGGTCTACTCGCTCAAGATGAAGAAAAAGAAGATGGCAAGACGGTCGAACATGCTATTTATTACTTGAGCAGGACGTGGATTCTGGCACTTTCTGAATTTTCTCTGCAATATGTGCCTTTGAAGGTACAAACTAGTCAAGCGGTTTCAGACTTCCTCTTACACCACCCTGTCCCTGAAGACCATTTAATCCGAGACTTGGAAATTGGAGCCATATTGCTACCTTCTTGGGTATTATACTTTGATGGTTCGCGCACAGGTAAGTTGTCTGGAGCAGGTATCACATTGCAGAGCCCGGAAGGGGCTCACTTTGCTTATTCTTTCCAGCTTGAGTGGAATTGTACAAACAACCAGGCTGAGTATGAAGCAGTCATCATTGGTTTGGAGATTCTACTTGAAATGGGGATCCATGAAGTGGAAATCCTGGGGGATTCGCTCTTGGTTATTAACCAACTTCGAGGTAAGTTCAAATGTGTTAGTTTTACTCTGGTACCATTCCTTAATAGAGCCTTGGAACTGTTGGACCAGTTCAATGAGATATCTTTGGAGCATATTCCCCGAGACCGAAATCATGCAGCGAACGAGTTAGCACAGCTTGCTACAAGTATTCGCTTTACTGATGGCGTTCGCGAATGCATCCTTAAGGTGGAACGACGTACTCTACCTTCTTTCATGGCCAGGCGAGAATATAATGATGATTGGTTTGTGGCCGCCCTCGATGCCATCGATGTAGATTGGAGACAGCCCATCATTGCTTACTTGGATGACCCTAATGCCCCTGTTGACCGCAAAGTCAGATTTCTAGCTCTCAATTATGTGTTGAAAGGTGGTGAACTCCTGCGGCGTGGGGAAGATGGCATGGATTTCCGGTGCATTTATGGATTGGAAGCTAAGAGGATCATGCGTGAAGTTCACCTTGGTATTTGTGGTTCTCATCAGGCTGGTCCCAAGATGCGCTGGCTCATTCACTGCCACGGTTTTTATTGGCCAACTATCCTCAAGGACTGCATTAGTTTTGCTAAGGGTTTCCTTGATTGCCAAGCTCATGGCCCAGTTCATCATATTCCGGCCATTCCTATGCAGCCTATCATCAAGCCATGGCCTGCAAGAGGCTGGGCTTTGGATCTTATTGGCCTCATTCACCCTCATTCATCAGCTCAGCACAAATTCATCATTGTGGCTACTGACTTCTTCACTAAATGGGTTGAGGCTGAAGCGCTTAAAGAAGCATCTGCACTTACCGTTCGTCGCTTTATTTTCAGGAACATCATCTGTCGCTTTGGCATTCCTGAGTGTCTAGTTGCCGACAGGGGGGCAGCGTTTATGGCAGCAGAGGTAAACCAATTAATGACTAATTTTGGCATTCAGTTTTTGCATTCTACACCCTATTATGCTCAGTCTAATGGTCAAGATGAGGCCAGCAACAAGATTATCATTAATATCATCAAGAGGATGTTGGCGGACAATACCAGGGATTGACACAATGAGCTGGATAATACCCTTTGGGCCTACAGAACGTCTAAGCATTCTCCTACAGGGACTACTCCCTATGCACTAATGTTTGGACACGATGCAGCCTTACCTCTTGAGATCAACGTTCGTTCGCTGCGAGTGCAAGAACAGTATCAGTTGATTGGGGAAGATTATGTTCAAGCTATGTGGCAAGAGCATGAAGACCTCTGTGAGAGCCGGTTAGCGGCCTTAGATAACTTGGTCGTGGAAAAGAAACGAGTTTCCCGAGTCTATGACAAGTGGACACTGATTTGGGGTAAAAACCGAGATCAATTTATTTGACCTAAACTTCCTAACAATTTGTCGTTGAAAAGCATAATGGGAAGTAAGGATTTTTCCCACAGGAGATTGTTTATTTACTTTTCTATGTCACAAAATTAATTAAACTATACTACAATTATTCTAAACATATTTATTTAATTTACAACTAAACTAAACAAATTAGAAATTAATTCCCAAATAAATCAAATATAAATTAAAAATAAAACTTATAAATATAAACAAAACATATATATAAGTAAACAAATATTTACAAGTACTCAAATTAAGAAAAATACTCACATAAATTAATTTACAAAAGAGAAAATGTTTTTGGGTTTTCTTAAATAATTCAAGCAAATAATAATCAATTCAAATTACAAATTAACAAATGTAATTTTCACACCAAAATAATAAAACAAAATCAAATAATAAAATCACACAAATATTTAATTAAACAAACTGAAATTAAAAAGAGAGAGTTTAGAAATTTCTCAATTGATTCGGCGAGGGATCTGATCGGACTCGCCGTGAATTCGGTGAAGCTCGGAGATTTGGGTGTGCATAGCAAATTGGGCTTGGGCCTTGGATGTGCCAGATATTGGGCTGATAGGAGCACAAAGTGTGACGTTTTTAATATATTTTCCCTACTATTTGGCTGCGTTTTATTGGTTAACTTGGCTGTTTAGCTTAGTTTATACATTTGTGTACCTAAATGATGATTTAATTGAAGGAATGAATTAAAATGAAGATATTATGAAACTTTCCTAATTTGAATTCTTTCCTGACTCTGACAGGAATCATAAAGGGAGTAGGAATCCTAATGCAACTAGGATTACTATTTCAGCTCAGAACGGAAAATCGGAGCTCGGAAATTTACGAAGTCTAATGGGCTTTTTCGAGGCCCATTAAGAGGTGAGCTGCCGTGAGGCCCAAGATGGAGGCCCAAATCCATGAAGGAAAGCCCAAGTCCACAAAGCATGAAGGAAAGGTCAAAGTCCATTTTCGGACATTCTGCCTGTGCAGATCAGTCCACTTCTGAAGCCCATATCTCCTAATTGGACCGTCCGATCCAGCTGAAATTTTAATACAAGCTGCACATGTGTGTTAGGTACTCTGTATTAAAATTGCAGAATAATCCAACCAGTGGAACGTCCATTATGCCGTTCTAAGTGCACTGAGCTCAGTGCTGTCTACTTTCTAATTCTTTAAGTTTCTTTTATTCTCAATGCTCCACCCACCCCCAAGAATAAAATCAGATATTGTGGGATGTATCTAGACCTGATCATGGCAAGAAGAGGAGGAATATTTCTTGGGACTACTCAAAGCAATCTCAGCCATCCAAGGGATTAATTTTGAAGGGCTAGGATCAAGGCTAGGGTTCCATGTTCTCCTATAAATAGAGGGCTTCACAACTCACTTCCATACCAATTCACAACTGAAAAATATCATTCCATACTCTCTCATAGTTTCAGCAGCTACTCCATCCAAGGTTCTCATCTCCATTCTCTAATACTTAGAGTCTTCAAAGCTTCAAGGAGGAGGAATTAGCGGCTGCACCATCACCACCTTCATCATTGACGTTCCATCTTCATCATCACCTTGGAGTTCATGTTTGGATCACTTGCGCAAGGATTCAAGGGTTGGCTTCGAGTTCTTCATCCTTTCATATGGTGTATTTCGACTATTCCTTTAATTATCTTTATGATTCCTCTTTGTTGTTTGATGATTCTATGTATTAGTTAACATAACATTGAGTTTATAATTTCCAGCTTTGTTTATATGGATTTATTTGATTATTGATTTCGGAATTTGTTAAGTCTTCTAGCAGCTTATGTGAGTTTGTTTATTTGATTTTGTCTTAATGTTGAAATCGAATGAAAAGGATCATGGATAGATGAGCGTTCACTAGGTCATGCACTTTAATCAACAACTCGTTTTCTATGCTTTAAACATGTTTTGAATTGCAAACTTTGCATGTTTAATTGATGAATCTAGATAAGCGTTTACTAGGTTGATTTTCATAGAAGAAGTTTATTTGGAGAATGATAACCTGCGTAGGCATTCTACATGTGTTGGTTTCGAATTCATAGCTAGGGATTTAATAAGTTTATGTTGATAATTGACAAGTTTGTATACTTAGGGTTGCAATTATATGAACTTTGTTTCACTCCATTTCATTTATTCTTTGTAGTTTAGTTACTTAGTTTCGTAAAACAATTCTTAAACCCCATTTCATTTTGTAAATACCTTGTTTATAATTGTAAATATTAATTCTTTGTGACATTCTTTGTTAGGTACACCCTCGATCTCCGTTGGAACGATCCCTACTTATTCTATACTACTACGCTTTTAGGGTTTTAAATTGATGTTTGCTAATAGCCTATCATGGGCCCAACAGGTCCTGGGCCAAACTGTTCAAAAGCCCAAAAGAAATTGGGTTTGGTCAATGGGTCAAAGCCCAAACCCATTCTTTTTCTTTTTCTTTCTTTATTTTTCTCTTCACACCCGGTTTTTCTCTCTTTGCACCCTTGTTGACTTTTCTTCTATTCTTTTTCTTTCCTCTGCGTTTTCTTCTTTTATTCATTCTCTCCTTTCTTTGTTTTCTTCACAGGAGAGAGGCGAGAGAGCTGAGGGCGCTATCTGGGATCGGCGCCGGTGATGAGGCGACTGGCGGTGACGGTGATTCTGGGCTCGTGGCAGAGCAGCAAGAGCACGGGCTCGGACCGGTGCTGGCTGCGGTGATGAGATGCGGCGACCTGGGCTCAGTGTGGTGAGCAGCAGCGGCGACGAACTGGACTGGGCGGCGGTGACGGCGCGGCAAGGGAAGAGAGATCTGGGCGACGGTGAGGGAGAACCGGCGCTGGGCTTCACAGAATTGATGATTTCGAGCGAGAGAAGCTCGACGGTGATGCAGGTGGAGGCGAGCACGCCGAGAAGAGGGACGCCGGCGGAGCTTGTGGAAGACGGCGCTCACGGTGACATCGACGGCAACAGGGAACGCCGGCAGCGAGAGGGAGAGATGCCGACGGTGCTTTGGGAATCCGGTGACTTCGGGCTTTTGGAATCGATGCGGGATTGATGAGTGATTGGATTCTTTGTGAGATTGTTGCTCCGTGGTGATTGAGTGAATTGATTGCAGGTAGCTCGGTGAATTGTGATTATGAAATGTGTTGATGGCAGTGGTGGGTGATTGTGTTGGTGACTGAAGTTAATTGAATGATTGCAGGAAAGGGAGGAAGTAATAGAAGGGATGGAAGCTGTGATTAATTGCAGGAGTGACAGAGGAGTGAAAGGGAAGAAAAAGGGCTTAGATAATTTGAGAGAGAAAGAGGGTGGTCTCGGCAGAGGAGGAGGGAGGTTGATTGTTGTTTGCTGTGAGTGACCAGAGAAAGAGGGTGAGAGCAGAAGGCACCACAGTGGTGGCACGCGGGAGCTTGAGAAGGTGGCACGGGAGGAGGTAGAAGGCCCCCGGCCATTTTGCTTGGTTGTGATGCCTTGGTTTTATGGACGGGTAAGAGGGGATTTGAATTTGAATGGCTGCTGCTTGGCAGCTGGAAACCAAACCAAGGATGATTGCACGAGAGAGTATGGCCGGCAAGGATGGGATAGAGTCAAACCACCAAAACTGCAAAAGTCAACAGGACAAAGGAAAAATACATAAGAATAATAAATAAAAATAAACTAATAAAAATAAATAATTTCTAATAAAATAACAATAATAATTACTTAAACTAAATAAAGAAAAATAGAAATAAATAATAATTTAGAAAAGGGAAATAAATGGAGGTTTAGAAAATATATTTTGGCCACCGTAAGTGGTGGTTGCGCCTCTTTATGTGGTGGTTTGCCGACGGAATTATCGGGATTCGAAACGTTTTTCGAAATCTTCGTACAAGCTTTGATCTCCACATCCGAGAAATGACCGGTGTCATTTCAATATCGAAAAGTCACGGTTGACTTTTCGATTCAATCTTCGAATTCGCGCTAAAACCTCTAAAATGTACCTTTTGTACAAATAAAGCGTTTTGTTCGTATTTTCCCTGAAACACACTAAAACAATATTAAATATACAATAATAGGCTTTTGGACTAACATAATCCAAGCGATTAAGGTACTTTGTGCACGTATTTTACGTTCACATCACACCCCCACACTTGAACTATTGCTTGTCCGCAAGCAAACAGAGAACATATATATACAATTTAAACAAAATAGAAAGGAAACACAAAACAATTTTCCAACAATTACCTCAGAGAACACAATTGAGTTAGAAAATGAAAGAAGTTAAGTCTCAAAAATGTTTTCAGCTACCGGACATATGCAAAAGTGAAGTGTGTGAAGTATTGTCATTTCAATGCACCAAAGTAAGCATGCATATCGAAACTGTGCTAACCATAAACTCACAGGATATTCACTCTGATTTTCACACAAGTGTTTATCGGTTAGCTACACTACCACTCAAGCAAACTTATGCAAATGCCGCCATATGCTTGCACGTCAATCCTATCTCCACAAATCATGCACAAACATCCTGGATCAGAAGGTCTTTTATTAAGGTGTAACGGGGCTAAGGGCGAAGGGTTAAGAAATGAAGTGGAAGAGATTCACAAATTCCGAGCATCTTAATAAGTAAATCACACTGAGATTTAATAATTAAGAATAGTAAGATGTTATACTCAATCTGGACAACCACTCCCCTAAACACATTTATTGAATTCAAATGTAGATAAATACAATATTTACTTCTTCTTTTTTTCTTTCTTTTTTTTTTTTTTTTTTTTTTTTTTTTCAAACAGAAATATAAACAACATTTACATGTGTCACACCCCCACACTTATTCTTTTTCAAACCCTCAGAACATAAACAATTTAGCATCTGAACAAAAGTAATCTCAATTTACTTACTAAGATAGCTCGGAAAGGGTAAGACAAGTGTTTAAGTTAAGGGTAGACATTTATGGTGCGAAGAAACGAAAGGCTAAACATGTAGGCACAAATTGGCATACTAATGATATAATTTAGGGACAAATGCTCATTTGGCCATGGTGGATTCCTAATGCCTTAATCATTTCCAAGATGTACATGCATTGTCGACAGTTTCAACAAGATATTATGCAAGTTCTAGAGATACATAATGCACAAGAATGATCACACATAAAGAACATAGTGCTAAGAACTATAATGCACTTCTTTTAGGCTCAAAACTCACAATATGGCATATATAGTTCACATAAGTCTCTCTATGCTTCTCACAGTTCAATGCATCAATCTGACAATAATGGTGTACATGCAAAGTCCCATAGCAATTATTTTAGAAAAATGAAGTTCAGGAGACCTAAACATGCTTTCATCTCAAACAATTAAGTTCAATCTCATCATCGGTGTTGGAAATCACTAAAATAGTACAACAAGCACACAAACAGAAGCAAATATTTTTGTAATTTTTGATTTTTTTTGATTTTTTTCAATTTAGGTAACAATACGTGACCACAGGGACTTACTTAGTGCAATGGTAGGTTCAACGCTACCAAGGGAGTAAGTATGATCTAGTCGAGATACTGTTACAGTAGAAAACAAAAACAAGTAAATTATTTTTTTGAATTTTTGAATTTTTCAAATTTTTTCTTTTCTTTTTAATAAACCTTCCCCCCACACTTGAATTAAACATTGTCCTCAATGTTAGACAGATATTTCACGAAAATGAGAAATTCAAGCATGGTTATTGAATTAAAAATACAAACAGAAATAAACACACAACATATATACAAATGAAAAACAGATAAGTTAAAGAAAAACTCCCCTTTGTAGATCGTGAAGCTCCTCCCGAAGCAAGTCACCAACAGTCACAAACAAGGCTAGCAGGGCCTTGCATCCAACGTTTGCTCCTTAGTTGACTGCGGTACTGATCCGTTTGAGCGTGTCCTGGACGAGTGTTGTTGCCGACTCCACGGCAGATTTAGCTGATGTAGCCTTCACCGAGATCTGGAACACCATAGTCAGTAGTGTTCCATCAAGAATAGCTCCGGATACGTTAGGCAGAATGGAGAAGCCTGATGACATAAGTGGAAATGGCTCCGGTTCAACTCCACATAACAAACACTGGAGAATGGAATGGTTAATCGGCGCATAAATCACAGACGACCCCGTTGCATCGGTGCAACACTCCTGAAGAATAAGGAATTCGTTGTGATTATCTATGGCGAGCACCGAGATCTGGTTCCGCGGGTCAAGACCGATGGTGAAATTTGCTAGCACACGTACCGAGCTGTCCATCGACATACTATCCCACAGCGGTCTCGTATGCACATCTTTGAGGAACTCAAAGATCCTGGTGTGATGGGAAAGATGCACGACAGAACAACCAGCAGTACGATTTACTCCAGGGGGCTTGCTCGGATCTCCCCTTCGCTTGTTGGTCCTGACCTCCATTCGAGTGTCTCTCGTTCGGTTTGAACAAGTCGAGTGATGATACGTGGAGTTGCTGATGTCGTTGAAGAAACAGATCGCCATCTGGTTTGCCATTTCCGCTAGGCCTCTTTTTCCTTCGGGCGAAATGATAGAGTCACCGGGTGAAGTGTGGATCCCTGTGACGCACATGTAGCGCTCGGCTTGTCGTTGGAGAGTTGAGATCCAACGCTTTGCACCAAATGCGAACCCTGAATGAACAAAAGGTTCGAAAATGGCTTTCATCTCCTTCTCGCGTACATCCACGTGCTCCACCCAAGTGACCAAGGAAGATCCATTCTGCAAATCACGTATCAGGCATCCGGAGGGGCGTTTTCGGCAAATCGATCTCACGGAAGGCTTCGGATTTGAGCGCAGTTCATCCACGGAGACATCCACAACGATCCAACTTCCATCCAGTTGTTGATGAGAGTACCGAACGAACTGGACTTCACGAGTCGAAATGATGTGAGATGGTACCAGAAACTCGGCCGACATCACTTGCTTCTGGTCCTTGTAGCCTTCTGCGTTGTCGGAGGGTAGGATCTCCAACGTCTGAGCGTTTGTGACCATGCTACAAAAGACGGGCAACCATCGACCAACATCCATTAAAATCTCAACAATGGTGGTCGGATGAAGGTGAATGCTTGCCGAGTGTCTCGAGGATTCCGATTTGAAGTATGGCGCAGGCTCGCCACGTTGAAACACTCGCAAGTACTCGGCCCTATTTAGAGTCTCGGGATGAATAGAAGTGTCGGGAGTCGGTGAAGATATCCACAAAGGAAAACCGGCAGTGGCCGCGAGAGCATGAGCTCGTGTTTGGCCTTGCGGGCAATATCCGAGATCAAGTCGGTGTGGACTCCGACAAGATCATGAGCAGGTCCGGGAAGATGGTCAGATGAAATAGGTGCGGATGGGCGCTCGACTAGTGTAGGCATGAGGCTCCGCACATCCCGTCTCAAGTGGTCCATGTCGATCGAATCATCGGACAACTCGAGAAGAGGCTCTTGTTGTGGAGGAAGAACTTCGAGCCTTCGCCTAGGCACATCTGAGTGCGGAACAGGACCTCCGCAATTGGGACAGATGCCGCTCTGGAGAGTATCGACGAGTCGTTGATTCTGTAGTTGAAGCTCCTCGTTTTTGCTCACCAGCTCATCGTTTCTTCTCTCTAGCTCGGCAATACGCTGCTTAGACGTCTGGATACCGAACTTCTTCCTATTTCTCGACCCCCAATAGTAGACCTGGTCTTCTTCTAGTCCGATTTTTGGACCAAATCTTTGTCGTTGTGGTTTGGTGGGGTGAGCATACACCGGAAAGAAAGCTGCTAGTGCATCTCTCTGAGCCTTGGTGTATTTTGTCCTCGGAAGTCTCCTATAGACAGGAGCGGCTTCCGGCTCGGCCGGTGGATCAGCAATCAGGATTGGTGCTTGGGGTAGTGGCTGCGGTTGTGGCTGTGGCTCAGTCGGCATGCTAGCATCGGCGCTATTGAGCATGCTTGGTGGAATTATTTCATCCAGACCTTCAAAGATTTGACTCCCTGAAGGACCTGCCTGAAATAACTCGCTGAAAGAATTCACTCTCTTGGCCATTTCTGGGTTGGGAAGGGAGGATAGCTTTTGGGAATTGGGAGGTTTTCTGGGAAAACTCAAGAACAGATGAAGAACACGAAGAACAACGAGAGAAAACGAGAGAGAGAGAGAGAGAGAGAGAGAGAGAGAGAGACTAAGGAAAACCTAAAGGGAATTGCGTGAAATGAACACACGAACTGAAGGGAAGGGAAGGAACGGACACACACACTCACACACGTGCCACAGACACAGATCCGCAAATTGCGGATCGAGCGACGAAAGTCGCAACGAAAAGGACCGCGTGCCACAAAAGTCGCAAAAGGAATAGTGGACACGCGTGCGGAAATTATTAAACTAACTAATTTTTTTGTTTATTATTCGGCCGACACCGAAGTCGTTCGTCGGCCCAATAACAATTTTTCAATTTTTTAATTTTTAATTTTTTTAATCAAAACTTTACGAAAAAGTCGTAAAGTGAACAGTGAAGCGCGTGTGACACACGCGCCAACGCGATTATTGTTGCCGACACTTTAAATGGGCTTGGGCCATCGAACACGGCCTGAGCTTTAAAGTGGGCTGGGCCGAAGAAAAACACTTGGCCCGTTATTTCTGGGCTAACCTAATGGGCCTAAACAAACAAAAGTTTTTTTTTTAACAAGGCCCGACACTATTTACATGGGCTTAAGGCCCAATAACTATTTACATGGGCTTAAGGCCCAATAACACAAACAAATGGGCCTAGGGCCCAATACTATTCTAATAGAAACTAAATGGGCTTGGGTTATGGGTTTTGGGCTTTGAAAATGACAAAGGCCCAATGGGCCAAAAATTAATTAATGAAAAACTTTTTCTTTTTTTTCAAAACACAAAACCCAAACCGAATTAACAAATGGGCCAAAGCCCAATACTGTACAAATAGTAACAAGCCCAAAATAAATAAACAGTGACAGTACAAATAAAATAAAAATAAAAATAAAAATAAAATACAAACAGTAAAATAAATAAATAAAAATGAACAAATAATAAATTTACACTAATTTTGTTTTTTTTTTTAAATGACAAAAAAGAATAAACACTAAACAAATAACGAGAATAAGAAAAAGGGAACTTTCCTTAATCGAACTCCCGAGGCGAGCCGGAAAACACCATCAAGACACCAACCTCAAGGTTTTTTCAACCTTGACTTCCAAACGTTAGCTCCAATGTAAGGTGCTGTAATTTCCGGCGTACCTGAAATTACAAATAAAACACTGTTTAGAAAAGTAAATAGTACTAACAATCCCCGGCGAGACGGCGCCATTTGATTTGGGGTAAAAACCGAGATCAATTTATTTGACCTAAACTTCCTAACAATTTGTCGTTGAAAAGCATAATGGAAGTAAGGATTTTTCCCACAGGAGATTGTTTATTTACTTTTCTATGTCACAAAATTAATTAAACTATACTACAATTATTCTAAACATATTTATTTAATTTACAACTAAACTAAACAAATTAGAAATTAATTCCCAAATAAATCAAATATAAATTAAAAATAAAACTTATAAATATAAACAAAACATATATATAAGTAAACAAATATTTACAAGTACTCAAATTAAGAAAAATACTCACATAAATTAATTTACAAAAGAGAAAATGTTTTTGGGTTTTCTTAAATAATTCAAGCAAATAATAATCAATTCAAATTACAAATTAACAAATGTAATTTTCACACCAAAATAATAAAACAAAATCAAATAATAAAATCACACAAATATTTAATTAAACAAACTGAAATTAAAAAGAGAGAGTTTAGAAATTTCTCAATTGATTCGGCGAGGGATCTGATCGGACTCGCCGTGAATTCGGTGAAGCTCGGAGATTTGGGTGTGCATAGCAAATTGGGCTTGGGCCTTGGATGTGCCAGATATTGGGCCCAACAGGTCCTGGGCCAAACTGTTCAAAAGCCCAAAAGAAATTGGGTTTGGTCAATGGGTCAAAGCCCAAACCCATTCCTTTTCTTTTTCTTTCTTTATTTTTCTCTTCACACCCGGTTTTTCTCTCTTTGCACCCTTGTTGACTTTTCTTCTATTCTTTTTCTTTCCTCTGCGTTTTCTTCTTTTATTCATTCTCTCCTTTCTTTGTTTTCTTCACAGGAGAGAGGCGAGAGAGCTGAGGGCGCTGTCTGGGATCGGCGCCGGTGATGAGGCGACTGGCGGTGACGGTGATTCTGGGCTCGTGGCAGAGCAGCAAGAGCACGGGCTCGGACCGGTGCCGGCTGCGGTGATGAGATGCGGCGACCTGGGCTCGGTGTGGTGAGCAGCGGCGGCGACGAACTGGACCGGGCGGCGGTGACGGCGCGGCAAGGGAAGAGAGATCCGGGCGACGGTGAGGGAGAACCGGCGCCGGGCTTCACGAATTGATGATTTCGAGCGAGAGAAGCTCGACGGTGATGCGAGTGAGGCGAGCACGCCGAGAAGAGGGACGCCGGCGGAGCTTGTGGAAGACGGCGCTCACGGTGACATCGACGGCAACAGGGGAACGCCGGCGAGCGAGAGGGAGAGATGCCGACGGTGCTTTGGGAATCCGGTGACTTCGGGCTTTTGGAATCGATGCCGGGATTGATGAGTGATTGGATTGCTGTGAGATTGTTGCTCTGTGGTGATTGAGTGAATTGATTGCAGGTAGCTCGGTGAATTGTGATTATGAAATGTGTTGATGGCAGTGGTGGGTGATTGTGTTGGTGACTGAAGTTAATTGAATGATTGCAGGAAAGGGAGGAAGTAATAGAAGGGATGGAAGCTGTGATTAATTGCAGGAGTGACAGAGGAGTGAAAGGGAAGAAAAAGGGCTTAGATAATTTGAGAGAGAAAGAGGGTGGTCTCGGCAGAGGAGGAGGGAGGTTGATTGTTGTTTGCTGTGAGTGACCAGAGAAAGAGGGTGAGAGCAGAAGGCACCACAGTGGTGGCACGCGGGAGCTTGAGAAGGTGGCACGGGGAGGAGGTAGAAGGCCCCCGGCCATTTTGCTTGGTTGTGATGCCTTGGTTTTATGGACGGGTAAGAGGGGATTTGAATTTGAATGGCTGCTGCTTGGCAGCTGGAAACCAAACCAAGGATGATTGCACAGAGAGTATGGCCGGCAAGGATGGGATAGAGTCAAACCACCAAAACTGCAAAAGTCAACAGGACAAAGGAAAAATACATAAGAATAATAAATAAAAATAAACTAATAAAAATAAATAATTTCTAATAAAATAACAATAATAATTACTTAAACTAAATAAAGAAAAATAGAAATAAATAATAATTTAGAAAAGGGAAATAAATGGAGGTTTAGAAAATATATTTTGGCCACCGTAAGTGGTGGTTGCGCCTCTTTATGTGGTGGTTTGCCGACGGAATTATCGGGATTCGAAACGTTTTTCGAAATCTTCGTACAAGCTTTGATCTCCACATCCGAGAAATGACCGGTGTCATTTCAATATCGAAAAGTCACGGTTGACTTTTCGATTCAATCTTCGAATTCGCGCTAAAACCTCTAAAATGTACCTTTTGTACAAATAAAGCGTTTTGTTCGTATTTTCCCTGAAACACACTAAAACAATATTAAATATACAATAATAGGCTTTTGGACTAACATAATCCAAGCGATTAAGGTACTTTGTGCACGTATTTTACGTTCACATCAGACACGGGGACTTAGTTTTAAAGAGGGCGAATTGGTTTGGAAAGCTGTTTTGCCTTTGGGAGAGAAAAGCCGCGAACGAGGCAAGTGGTCTCTTAGGTGGGAAGGACCCTTCATCATCGACAAGATTCTTGGCAAAGGGGCCTACCATCTGCGCTTTCTGGATGGCGAACTCCATCTTAACCCCATCAATGGTCGTTACCTTAAGAAATACTATCCCAGTGTGTGGGAATTCGACGATCCGCCACCATCGTCGTCTGGACAGGGGGGCAACACTTAGTTCACCCACGTTGGTCATGGTTTGCCATCATTCACTGCACGTAGTCGCACTAGGGGGCAACACTAGTCCACCCTTGAAGATTGATTTTCGTTCGCTTAGGCAAAAGAAGTCGAAATTCTTGGGGAATTTGAAATTTTTGATTTTTTATGATTTCTTTGCTGTTTATGACCAGTCTGTGGTCTTATATTTATTTTTCAGGCCTGAGTTGAGGCCATTCGCTATAAACAAACACATTCGCAATAAATAAACAGACAGTGTTGATCGAAATATAAATCTTTATTCCTATTGGCTTTGCGGCCAAGAGCAATTACAAATATAGTTCAATACAATACAAAGAGCCAATAAGTGGCTCTGATACCATGAAACCTAACTTGTTGGGCTTGGACGTCTGAGCTGGGAAGTCCCAAGGCCCCCTAAGCTACCACTCCTCATTTTCCCTTCTCTCGGAATTTCGAAGAGAGAGTGAATCCTAACTGGTAACCTGCGCGGCCGGGCTACCAGGAGACTGTTGCTGTCCCCATCTCCCCTTCTTCCTACTAGGAAAGAAGGCATCTTTGCAAGAGGGAGCCCTGGGTCTGGCGGGGCGAAGGGAAAGATGGGCGCTTTGCCTGAGGTTTCGTTGTATAACTTAACCTAGGCTTGAGGTTTGGTTGTATAACTCAGTTTTTCTGAGCATTTTTGCCAAAGAGGAAGGGATTTCAGGGCTAGAAGCAGGCAGAGTGTTTTGAGAAACATGATGCTAAGGGTTTGGTTTTCCCTTGTGTGTTTCTTCTTTCTCTGAAACAACCTATTTATAGGCAATCAAGCCCAACGGTACTCAAAATCTGGTTGAGTCTCTTCAATACAGTTATAAATGACCGATCATTCTCGAGGATTTGGTTCCCGTGCATTGAATTGACGTGATCACGCGCGCGTTTTTCGGAAGATGAATTTCAAACTTGTTATTATTCTTGGCAGTTACGAAGCATAACTGCTCTCGAGAGTTATCCTTTAGAGTTATCCCTTTGGATAATTTCGAATTTAAGTCGGGTTTGGGCCAGGTTGTGGCCCGTTAATGAGGAACTTTTAAAGAAATTTTCAATGGCCCAAAAGGCGATATATATATATAAACTGGGCTTGTACAAAAGAACCAGCAAGCGGCTTAAATTCAGACATTTAGATCCTATGGCCTAGAAAGGCTATGTCTAACACTGCTCTCTGATACTCTAGGATTTTGCCTTCAGAATTGAGGGTGGTCTGATTGGTTATCAAAATATAGTGATGAGTAATTTGGACTCGGGATTGTCGAACCACGGGGATTGGAGGCCTAAAACCTAATTAGTAAAATGTAATCTAATTTTCTTAACACAAATAACAATTTTTTAGGGTTTTTATTTCTATGAAGCACACAAAAGTTAACAAACTAAATTGAACAAACAAAATAGAAATAATTAAACTATGAGAATAAATCACAAATTATGTTATGGATTTATTGAATAACACAAATCAAATCTCACAATAGTAAAACAAATTACTACAAAAATATTCTCACAAATGAATTCAAATACTAATCAAAATAAAATTAAAACTTAATTAAAATAAGAGAGAGAAAGAGAGTGGCTTATTGTGCTTGGACGGCGCGGTGAGCTGCTGTAGTGATGGTGGTGGTGTGAGATATGTAGATGAGGGGAAGCTTAGGTGTGGAGAGAAAGAACCGGGGTGCAGAGAATAGAAGAGAAAATGCATAGAAGAAGAAGAAGAAGAAGAAGAAGAAGAAGAAGAAGAAGAAGAAGAAGAAGAAGAAGAAGAAGAAGAAGAAGAAGAAGAAGAAGAAGAAGAAGAAGAAGAAGAAGAAGAAGGGGAGAGGAGGAGAAGAGAGGGAGAAGAGAAAGAGGATGGATGGAAAATTAACCATTTATTTAGGTAAAAGAAATTAAGCACTAATAGTGTTGGAAGAAAGCAACAAATATGGGTTGGTGAGATGGATGGAAAAATGGGGGTGAGTGGAGCATTGAGAATAAAGAAGAAGAAAGAATTAGAAAGCAGGCAGCACTGAACTATGTCCACTTAGAACGCCATAATTAGTGTTTGAACGGTTGGATGATTCTGAAATTTGAATCCGGAATATCTAACCTCCACGTGCAGCGGGTATCAAAATTACAGATAGATCTGACGGTGAAATTGAGAGATATGGGCTTCGCAAGTTGACTGATCTGCACAGGCAGAATGTCCGAAAATCTGGGCTTGGGCCTTTCCTCATGCTTTGTGAACCTGGGCCTTCCTTCATGGATTTGGGCCTTCATTTTGGGTTTGGACCTTCATTTTAGGTTTGGGCCTTCATCTTGGGCCTCACGGCAGCGCACCTCTTAATGGGCCTCGAAAAAGCCCATTAAGCTTCGTTTCTGCACATGTTCACAATAATACGTCATTTAGGACTCAAATATGGAAACTAAGCTAAAATAGCAAAGTTACAATTAAATCATAGCCAAATAGTAGGGAAAACACATTAAAAACGTCACACTTTGTGCTCCTATCAAATTCCCCCACACTTAGCTATTACTAGTCCTCTAGCAAACACAAAACTTTAAAACAGAACAACACAAAACAAAAAACGAAACACAAAACAAAATGGTCTTTCCAACCATAACCCTCAGCGAGTTCGAAAGAATTATAATCAGGAGAATAAAAATTATATATCAAGGCTAAAGAATTTGCTAAGTCTTTAACCTGCACATCTCATTTATGCTTGGGCGAAGTGTGTGAAAACCAAGTATACAATTAATCTCATGCAATCCAATAGGCACATCAAAACAACATTAACCACTAAACCTCACAATGATCACTAAATATTTCCGCTCAGTGTTTAGGGTTAAGTGTTTACTCTCATAAAAATTGCACAAGTAATGTTCCCATAGGCTTGCTCATTAACCGACTCTCTACAATTAATCTATAAATCATTAGATCATAAGGGCTTTCAATGGTGTAATGGGGGCCAAAGGGTGAATGGTGAATGATGAATGAAGGGACTGGAAATGAAAAATGTTTCACATGTTTGCAAGACAAATCAACGACTTTGAAACTCATACCTATGCTATACCCGAAACAACTTTCTTATTCTCCTCCAACCTTTTATTGAAAATAATACAGGAAAACAATTCATCTTTTTTTTTTTTGAGGAACTTTATTCCTTCTTTTTGTTTTTGATTTTTTTTTTCTTTCTTTGAACAATTACAACAAAATAAAATGCACCCCCACACTTGCCTTTTGGTATATTACCAAACAAATCCGAAGCATAAGAACACAAGAAGTCACTATCATCGTCTTACAAACACAATAAAACAAGGGTGAGATGGTGTGGGTGAACAAAAGAAACGGCTAATGAGTGTTTAGTTCAAAAGGGGATTCCTAAAGTTCGTGTTTAGATGGATGGTGAATATTTTGGCCATGGTGCTCAACTAATGCCTTACTCATTTCTAATTCATCACAGATTAACAAAATGTTTCAAGTGGTCTCTGAGCTAGTTCTAGGTTCAAAACTCATGAATTGTGCACACATGAAGAACGAGTAAATGTATGAAAGATGCATACATGTGAATATTCAATAGGCTAAAGTCCTCACATTTTCTGAGTATGCACGACAATGTATGTTCAAATGTGCTTCTCGGATTGCAATCAACTAATCGAAACAGGTTATGTGAACATGGAAATTCGAGCAATCACAAGTTATGCCAATTAAATCCAAAGCAAACTACACAAAGCCTTAGCATATAATCAAAATTCTCCTAATCACAACAATTAAACTCAATTCATCCTTGGGATTGGAAAGAACAAAACACATAACACAAATAAACACACAACAGAAGTAAATATTTTTGTAATTTTTGATTTTTTGATTTTCTGATTTTTTTGATTTTTTTTTTTATGATATAGCTCAAATAAACAAACAAGCACTTTCTAAGACTCGATAGCTCCAAAGCCAGTGCGAAACAAACGAGCTTACAAAACTATTTTTTTTCTTTTTCAATTTTTTTTATTAGGGTAACAATACGTGACCACAGTGACTTACTTAGTGCAATGGTAGGTTCAACGCTACCAAGGGAGTAAGTATGAACTAGTCGATATATTATTACCGTAGAAAACAAACACAAGTAAATTATTTTTATGAATTTTTGAATTTTTCAAATTTTTTTTTTAAGAAAATAAACTGAAACCTTCCCCCCACACTTGAATTAAACATTGTCCTCAATGTTAGACAGATATTTCACGAAAATGAAAAATCCAAGCATGGTTATTGAATTTAAGCACACAAACATAAATAAACACACAAATAGAAATAAAGAGAAGTGAACACACAACATTTATACAAATGAAAAAGGAAACAGAAATACTCCCCTTTGAAGATCGTTAAGCTCCTCCCGAAGTAAGTCACCAACAGTCACTAACAAGGCTGGCAAGGCCTTGCATCCAACGTTTGCTCCTCAATTGACTGCGGCTCTGATCCGTTTAAGTGTGTCCTGGACAAGGGTTGTGGCCGACTCCACCGCAGATTTGGTTGAAGTAGCCTTCACTGAGATCTGGAACACTATAGTAAGTAGTGTTCCATCAAGTATGCCTCTGGATACATTTGGTAGAATGGAGAAGCCTGATGGCATCAATGGAAATGGCCCCGGGTCAGCTCCACATAGCAAACACTGGAGAATGGAATGGTTGATCGGCGCGTATATCACAAACGACCCCGTTGCATCGGTGCAACACTCCTGAAGAATGAGGAAGTCGTTGTGATTATCTATGGCGAGCACCGAAATCTGGTTCCGCGGGTCAAGACCGATGGTGAAATTTGCTAGCACACGCACCGAGCTGTCCATCGACATACTATCCCACATTGGTCTTGTCTGAACGTCTTTGAGGAACTCAAAGATTCTGGTGTGATGGGATACGTGCAAGACAGAACAGCCAGCAGTACGATTGACTCCAGGGGGCTTGCTCGGATCACCCATTTGCTTGTTGGTCCTGACCTCCATTCGAGTCTCTCTTGTTCGGTTTGAACAAGTCCAGTGATGGTACGTGGAGTTGCTGATATCGTTGAAGAAACAGATCGCCATCTGGTTTGCCATTTCCGCTAGGCCTATTCTTCCTTCAGGCGAAATGATAGAGTCACCGGGTGAAGTGTGGATCCCTGTGGCACACATGTAGCGCTCGGCTTGTCGTTGGAGAGTTGAGATCCAACGCTTTGCACCAAAAGCGAACCCTGAATGAACAAAAGGTTCGAAAATGGCCTTCATCTCCTTCTCGCGTACATCCACGTGCTCCACCCAAGTGACCAAGGAAGATCCATTCTGAAGATCACGTATCAGGCATCCGGAGGGGCGTTTTCGGCAAATTGATCTCACGGAAGGCTTTGGATTTGAACGCAGTTCATCCACGGAGACATCGACAACGACCCAACTTCCATCTAGTTGTAGGTGAGAGTACTGACTCAACGATAAGTTCGGGTTGGTTTTGAGTATCGCCGTCAAAGTGTAGTGGATGGTAAATTGTGACCAGGGGTTGTCGTACCCAAGGGATTGGAAGGCCCAAGATCCCTACTTGGTGAACAAATGCAAACAAGGTATACAATGCACTAGAAGTGGTGTGATTAGAGATGGATTATGTACTTAGATGTGGAGTATGTGCAACATGCAAGTGTAGTGATCAAAGGGTGTCACTTTGAGTGACAATGACAAGAACATGACTTGAGGTGACAAGGACGTAGCTAAGTAACCAATCTAATCTAAGTGAGGTTGTGGTAACAAGAACACAAGTGAATGTGTTGATAGCTTTGGTGTTGTTGAGGGACAAGCCCAACAAAAGTGTGATTGTTGTGATCAAATGGATGGAAACGATTGGGTTTGGGTTCACTCTACCCCAATCAAATGTATGACAAGTCTCAAGAACATGAAACAATGAATTCACTAAGGATCAAACCCCTATCCTACCTGTTATGGTTCTAGGTTTCTTTTTGCTTGGGCCACTCTTTGTGGGTTCCACCGGATGTTATAACCTATTGTTGTTAAGGATTGAACACAAAAGATAAATATATAAAGGCGCCCCCCGGTGGGGAGTAATGGAAAAAAAGAGTCAATCTTTTTGAAAGGTTACTGTTTGGTGGGGCGGAAGGGAAGGGGGGAGGTGTGTTGTTTTTGCTAGAAAATTTGGCCCCTTTTTGGGGTTAACTTATAGGGAGGTCGGCGCCCGGAGGGGTGGGTACCTTGGTCCCCCCCGGTGGGCGATGCGGGGGGTAGTTGCTCAAACTTTGCATTCTAAGATCATCCACTTGCGAATTGGGAGACACCTTGGATGCTCTTGTCCTTGCCTCACTCCTCTTGGTTCTCTTCCACCAGATGTGGCTCTTCTTTCCCTAGCCTGGCTCTCCTCCGTCATGGTTGTCCCACTGCCCGATGATTAGAGAGCTCCTCAATGATGTCCCAACGGCATTAGGTCCTTTCCTTTGAAAACGCCACCACTCGTTGTCAAGTCTCCTCCGGTCATCATCATGACCGTCTAGAATGAGGAAACAGCTGCCTTGTGTCCAGATGTGGACAACCAGTTCCGCTTGAAACGCTCCCAGCTTGATGATTCACGCTCACCTGCTGAATGTAGTGGTGAACTCTGCGAGTGCGATGATGAGGGTAATAGGTGTTGAGGAACATTGCATGTCATCCCGAACGGGTTCGGCTTTAGCTTGTGGAACCAACTTGCCTTTGCCTTGAGTGAGAATTGAAAGATCTGTTCATTATCTATGTCATCCTCCTCGTTTAGGTGCTGCAAATGGCATCAAAATCGACCGGATCATATGGTCGCTCTTCTCACTGGAAGGTAGGCGAATGGACAAATCGAATGCGACTGTATGCTTGTGGAGTGGATGGATAATACAAGATGGCGCTTGACAACCTAGGTTTGAGTAATGACTCAGGTAGCTCCACTTCCAATGGGAGGCACTGTCTGTTGTTCACATCCCCTGCTCTTTGGGTGGTGTAGGCGCCGGAAGATATGTAACTGGTGGAGCACTCTCGGCTCCTTGGCACTCTCCTCTTCCCTTCCTCGTCCTCTTCCACTGGTCTTCCCGTGTCTTCACTCAAACTCCCACTTCTCAACACTTTGATCACTAGAAGTGGGGACACGTTCATGTACCTGTAAACACCAAGAGTAGGTATAATCAACACTTAGAAGCAAGGAAACAATGACAAAATGGAATGGAAGCAGGAGGCAAAAGCACAAACGGTTCACAAAAAGGTCCCGGACGTTCGGACTTAGGGGTGTCCGGACGTTTGCGGAGGTCGACAAGGGCGTCCGGACGCCATGGGGCCACGGAGATCGTTCGGTTCAAAACTACGAAATGCCCGTGAACAACCAGGGCCAAACAAACACATTACCTAGGCAAACCTTAACGAAACACAACCAATTAAACACAACAACAGACACACAAAAGAATACACACAATTTTAGAATTTTCTGGGTTGATTTACTATGCTAACAAAAACGGGAAAAACACACGAGCAAGAATGTGCTTAGGAACAACTTGAAACAAAAACAACAACAAACACAATTATGCTATGAATCAAAACACAACAAACACTAAACACTATATCAAACATTATACTACAAGAATAGTGCAAAACACCCCGACGCGGGCACCAGAACAAGGTGAACACCCGCCCATTGACGGTACGCAAACAAGACCTAACGAACTGGACTTCACGAGTCGAAACGATGTGAGATGGCACCAGAAACTCGGCCGACATCACTTGCTTCTGGTCCTTGTAGCCTTCTGCGTTGTCGGAGGGTAGGATCTCTAACATTTGAGCGTTTGTGGATGGTGGTCGGATGGTACAGAAGACGGGCAACCATCGACCAACATTCATTAAAATCTCAACGATGGTGGTCGGATGAAGGTGGATGGTTGCCGAGTGTCTCGAGGATTCGGATTTGAAGTACGGTGCAGGTTCTGTTCGTTGAAACACTCGCAAGTACTCGACACGGTTAAGAGTTTCGGGATGAATGGAAGTACCGGGAGTCGGTGAAGTTATCCACAAAGGAAATCCAGCAGTGGCCATGAGCATGAGCTCGTGTTTGGCCTTACGGGCGATATCCGAGATCAAGTCGGTGTGGACTCCGACAAGATCGTGAGCAGGTCCCAGAAGATTAGATGGCATAGGTACGGATGGGCGCTCGACAAGTGTAGGCATGAGGCTCCGCACATCCCGTCTCAAGTGGTCCATGTCGATCGAATCATCGGACAACTCGAGAAGAGGCTCTTGTTGTGGAGGAACAACTTCGAGCCTTGGCCGTGGCACATCAGAATGCGGAACAGGACCTCCGCAATTGGGACAGTGCCGCTGTGGAGAGCATCGACGAGTCGTTGATTCTGCAGTTGAAGCTCCTCGTTCTTGCTCACCAGCTCATCGTTTCTTCTCTCTAGCTCGGCAATACGCTGCTCAGAAGTCTGGATACCGAACTTCTTCCTATTTCTCGACCCCCAATAATAGATCTGGTCTTCCTATTTCTCGACCCCCAATAATAGATCTGGTCTGCTTCGAAAATCTGGGCTTGGGCCTTTCCTCATGCTTTGTGAACCTGGGCCTTCCTTCATGGATTTGGGCCTTCATTTTGGGTTTGGACCTTCATTTTGGGTTTGGGCCTTCATCTTGGGCCTCACGGCAGCGCACCTCTTAATGGGCCTCGAAAAAGCCCATTAAGCTTCGTTTCTGCACATGTTCACAATAATACGTCATTTAGGACTCAAATATGGAAACTAAGCTAAAATAGCAAAGTTACAATTAAATCATAGCCAAATAGTAGGGAAAACACATTAAAAACGTCACACTTAATGCTCCTATCATGGTTTGTTTGATATCATTCTTGGTTTTCTCCAGTGACTGCTTTACTTTCTCCGCAACGGGAATCTCCTTGGCTAAACATTCACTCTGTCAGTCTTTGCTGGCCTGACAGGCATGGATCTTTTTCTCGATTTCAGCAATGAAAGCTTCGAGTTCGGCTAATTTTTTGTCACAGGCAGCAATATGTGTTCGCCGTGTTTGAAGTTGCTCCTTGAACTCACTGGTTTTCGCCTCAAGGATAGCACGTTGAGCAGTTTGTTGTTGAATTACTGCTTCCATTTGAAGAGCACTTTGCCGAAGAGGAGGAAGGGAATCCATCTTTGCTAGCAGTGCATTCACAGTTGCTAATTCTTCTCCAGTTACATGTTTGTGAAGGAAGACAACATATTCGCGAACTTTCACGATCATGTTAGGATTATCGAAATTGACAGCTGCAAGGTTGTTGAGGAAGCATTTGGCTATTTCAATTGATTCTTGAGTATCCTTAGGTTCCAGGAGTAATTTTAACCTTTCTTCAAGTGGCAAGACTTGGCTGGGAAGAGACGGAGCCACATCACTAGTCACGGTAGTTGGAGGATTTTCAATGGGAGTTTCCAACTCTTGATTTGCTTCATGTTTGCTAGGCCTAGCGACGTTCGCCGAGGTTTCTTGGACTTAAGCAATAGCACTTGGATTGCTCACCTCAGGTTGTCGTTCCTGTGATAGTTGAGAAGCAATATTAGAATCAAACAAGGAGTCAGTATAGAGTAAACCAGTTTGTGGTTTCATGAGTAATACCTCTAGCCTATTATCTGGAGTGATTTGCTCTACCTCCAGGGCAGTTCCTTTTGTGGAGGTCCCAGGGTCTTCTTGGTTTGTTTGAATACTGACAGGCGCATCCGCCGTGTCAGTAGGTAATTCGGGTATAGGGTCAGGCTGGTTCAGGTTGTCGTATGCGGCAAATGCAGCTCCAGTCACTTGTTGGGGTTGCTCCTGATTTACATAATAGTAACAGTTAGTGTTACAATTAGACCTGTAAATAGAGCGGGTTTGGAGCGGATCGACCTAAATCCGGATCCGTTTAGCAACAATAAATTTTCAACCCGATCTGATCCGTTAACCCGGCGGATCATTGATAAACCGATCCAAATCCGTATCCGGCGGATTAACAGATACCCGGTCCACGATCCGGATCTATTTACTATATAAGGTATCATTAAAATTTAAATAAAAATATTAAATTTGTATACCCGATACAATTTTGATAAAACATTAAAAGAAAATGATTAAGCCAAATGTTGAATTACATAACCAAAATATTCCTTAGAACTAAAATAATCAAAAAGCTAAATTTCTAAAATAATACTTCATCGTCTTTTTTGGATAACTGAATAATCAGTAAGTTTCAACTTCATCAACTCTACACTTCATGCACAACTTCAACATTAGTCAGAACCTGCATAAATAAAGTAAAGAAGAGCAAAGTTGCAATTAGATGAAAACAAGAGTAAAAAATTGGTAGAAAGCAACAAATATTAATAAAATAAATATATGTACTTACCCTAACTTTGCAACAAAGAGACCTCAATTTCATTTTGGCACTTCTTGTTCTTCAAAGAGTGAAACAGATGCTTGACAAAGGAACATAACAAAATTGAGAAACTCTATATACAAATAATACAATGAAAAATTAGTAAGAATCTTGAATACAAATAAATACCAATCACACTTACTTTTTCGTTTTCGAGAGGGAAGCCAATGTTTTGTAGTCACCAAAGCCTCTACAGTTTCTGGAAGCATAGAAGCACGTGATTCATCAATCACTCTTCCTCCAATGCTAAATGCTGCCTTTGAAGCTACTGTAGTTGTTGGAACTGCCAATATGTCACGAGCCATTTTTGCTAGAGTAGGAAGTTTAGCACTATTAATTTTCCACCAATTCAAAACATTGAAATTTTCAGTTCTTGGAAACAGAGGCTCCTCCAAGTATTCCTCCAACTCTGACATTTTATGAGCAATAATACTAGAAGATCTTCCCCGCACATACCAAGAATCAAATCCACTCAATTCATCGTCTTTGGAGGCCACCATATTGTCATTATAAGAACCACCAACTTCATGTCTTGATTCCATCTCAAACTGAGATGAATCATCTTCATACTCAGTGAAGAGATCAAATATAGCACTACGAACTCTTTCAACATACTTATGAGCATCAAAACCATGAAGCCTATCATAATAATACTCAACCAATTCCATTTTAAATCTGGGATAAAAAACAACAGCAACTGCTAAAACCAAGCTACACTCCTCCCAATATTTGTCAAACTTCACTTTCATAGGGCCAGCCATCAAACGCAAAAACTCATGCTCACTTTTTTCCCACTTAGACAAATGCAATTGAATCTTACAAATATCAGGAAAGAACACATTTGAAGTAGGAAAAGAGGTGCCAGAAAAGTGATTTGTTGCAGCATAAAAATGTTCCAAACAATCACATATAACTTGTGCTACTTTCCAGTCCTCATCACTGGGATGAAACTTATAATTACGATTTGTTTGTGCTAAGCGCCAAAACACCTCTTTCATTTCAAGTGCACTTTTAATCATCAAAAAAGTTGAATTCCACCTAGTAGGGCAATCCATTTTAACTTTTTTCTTATCCTTCAACTTAAGCTGAGTTTTTGCATGATTAAATTTCTGTGTTGCAAAAGGAGATCTTTTCAAGTATTTCACAGATTCTTTAACCTTGTAAATGAAGTCCCGAATCACTTGTAACCCATCTTGAACAATCAAGTTAAGTATATGAGCACTACAACGAACATGAAATAATTTACCTTCCAATAAGATAGAAGACTTTGCACAAAGCCAACTCTTCAAGCTTCTCACCATCGCATCATTGACAGTAGCATTGTCCACCACCATGCAAAAAAATTTCTTTTCAAGATTCCAATCCAAAATCAGATCAGTGATATATCTAAAAAGAGTTTCTGCATCATGAGGATATTCTATACATTTGTAAGCAAGTATTTTCTTTTTCAATTCCCAATCCTCACCAATAAAATGAGATGTCAAACATATATATCCAATATTTTGATGATCAGAAGTCCAAAGATCAGTAGTAAGAGTAACCCTACCAGGAAATCGTTCAAAATATTTGCACATATTCTCCTTCTCTTTTTTGTGAACTTCAATTATATCAGACCTGACTGTATTTCTTGACACAAGCTTAAACATTGGTTGAAGACCATTTAAAAAAATCTCAAAATATTCATGTTCAGACATACTAAATGAATAGTTATGCTTGATAATCATCTTAGCAAAATCCATCCTACTTCTCTCTTGATCAAACTTAAAGTTTTCAATTCTTGTCTTCAAATCTGAAGCATTTTTTGCTGCAACTACCATCATTTGATCAACGGTTCTTTTGTTTCTTCTATTACACCTAAGCAAGTGATTCCTTAAGTGGCTAGTTCCTTTAGCAGCCCCAGACACAAATTCCTTACGACAATGCTTGCACTTTGCAATTTCACTCCCGTCTCGACCTTTCATTTTATCAAATTCCTTCCATACCTTAGATGTCAATTTCCGCTTCTTTGGAGAATTTGGAGGTACTTCTACAGTATTCCCGTCAACATCCACTTCTACAACATTCTCCGCCTCATCTTTTTGCCCATCATCGTCAGCCATCTTTTGAATCAAGAAAATCTTGAAATAACTAAGATATTTAACCAAAAAAAAAAAACAATCACCGATCAGCAAGATTTGATCAAAAATAAACTAAGACCAATAATCTATTGATGAAAAAATGCAAGAAATCGTAAAGAAGATATACACATACCTCTTATAAGACCAATAATTTGGTTCTGAAGGTAGACGATGAGACTGTGGACACTGTGGTCTGTAAGTCTGTAACTATCTTAAATAGAAAATGAGATAGCTTGATACGTATGAGACTATTGATTACTTCTACAATATTCCTACTTCTTGGTAAACTAAACGGCCAGTCTTTATCATTATTCATTAGTGCCTTCTTGTTTTTCTGAGCCTTAATTAGTTAATTATTAAAAAAAAAATTTAGTCTTCTACAAATTTTTTTATAATATATATATATTTATTATTTTATAAATAATATTTAATTATTATAAACGGACCGGATCATTAACGGACCGGATCAACCTAAATCCGTATCCGATCCGTTAAGTAAACGGGTTAACGGATTCGGATCATTAACGGATCAACGGATCAAATTTTCGATCCAAATCCGTCAAATAGTAACGGATCCGGAGCGGATCCGGGTCAAAATCCGGTCCATTGACAGGTCTAGTTACAATCCTTGAAATGTTAAATCTAGGATAGTTAAAGGATATGCAAGGACTTACTACCTGAGAATAAAGAACCATGGCAAACAAGGGGTTCTCTACGATCAAGTTCTCTGACGGCAGAAGTACTTCGCTGTTAGGAGGCCTGTCTCCCTCATTCGCTATTTTTTACTCGGCCGGATTCCCCTGGTTCATTTGGAGCAAAATCTCAGCAGTGGTTTTTCAGGTTAGTTTCTGTCTGATTTTGGGTTTGGCTGGCTTCAGCTGCTCCTGGAAATACCATTGATATAGGTGTTGCGTCACTAAGGGGCAACATGTTCAAGCTATCCAGAGCACATACATCTCTCTGGTTTCTTGTTCGGAATGTCCACTAGTGGAGGATTCTTCATCAGTTTCTGGCACCGGGTTTTATGCTAGTTCAGGATCATCCGCAATCTCGATAATTGGCACATTGGGTGCCACACGACGTTTACGAACCTGACAATGATAAATAAATAAACCAGTTAGTTGGTTTTAATTAAACATGAAAGATTCAAGAATGGTTAAAACCTTACCAGTGGGTTTTCTTCTGGTTCCTCTTCTTCTTCCTCTTCTCCAAGGCTTTCTTCGATCACCCTAGCTCTTTTCCTGGAAGGTCTAGAGGAGGATGGTTCGCCAGTAGGAGTTGCTTTCTTGGTGGCTCTCTGTCATGAAAAGTTTATTAGCTTTTGGTAAATTCAGAATAAGAAGGCTACAAGTTTATAAGTTTCACTTACCGGTTTGGCGGTTCTTGTTGTTGTGGTAGTGTTTTTCAATCCTTGTTTCCCTGTTGGAGCAAGCGAATGATCATTGTGCAGAATTCGTTAATCTTCAATGGATCCTAGGAGCACAATTCCCTTTTGATGTGAACGTAAAATACGTTCACAAAGTGCTCTAAATACTTGGATGGATGCTATTCTGAAAGCTTATTTGTCGGTTTAATGTTTGTTTTCGTGTTTTCAGGGAAAATATGTGAAAAATGCTAATTTACACATAAAAGGTGAATTTTGGAGATTTACAGCGCAATTTCGGAAAGTCAACCGTGACTTTTCGATTATCTAATGACACCGGGTCATTCCTCGGATGTGGAAATCAAAACGTGTACGAAGATTTCGAAAGACGTTTCGAATCCCGGCAATTTACCGGCGAACCACCACACAAGGCGGCGCAACCACCACATGCGGTGGTGAAACACATTTTAAATCTCCATTTTATTTTCCCTTGTTTACATTTGTTATTTATATTTATTCTTATTTCTATTTTAGTTTTTATTTATTATTTTATTTATTCCTTTTGTTTTCTTTTTAATTATTTATTTAATTTCTTTTTCTTTTTCTTTTGTTATTGCAGCTACCATGTTCACGGTTCCTTCCTCTCTCCAGCTGTGATTCTTTCCCTCACATGGCTCCCGCTCCTCTTTGAATTCAAATCTTTCACATGGAAATCCACTTTTGATCTGTTACTCCACCACTCCAGTAGATGCCCTCTGCGTTGAAATTCCACAACCATCACTGCTATTCCTTCTCTTTAAATACTGGCCTTTGTTCCATTAATCCTTGGCCGGGGCTTCTCCCCGCGCCACCAACTCTTTCCCCATCTCTTTCCCCCTCCACCATTTCCCAAGCGTCCGTTCTAGCTCTCATAGCTAGCCTTCTGTCCTTATGGTTACTCTCTGCAATCACTTCTCCTGCGTCCGTGTATGGCTCACACAGCCATGCCTTCTGCTCTCACCCTCTCATTCTCTCAAAGATTACCTCAGCCCCTTCTTCACCTCCCCTTCTCTGCCTGCAATCAAACTCTCAATCACCATCACTTCTCAATTTCACAAGCACACTGCCCAGAAATCACCCAATCACCACTGCGAGCCCCTGCTCACAGAAACACCAACAGCTCCATCTCCGTCTTCTAATTAACATAACTTTTCATTCACTCCCCCAATCCATCTACAATCACACACAAACATCACAACCATCATCACCTTCACCCCGCACCAATTCATCTGCAATTTAATTGATTTACGATTCACAAACAATTAACAAATGTGTGTTTAAATTGCAGATTTCTGAACCAGCGTCGATCTCCACTCACCGGCGTTGCGCTTCGACCCAAGCCCAGCCCACCAATCCATCTATGCCCAGCAACGAAGGCCTGCTGCTGCTCTTCTCCGCCGGCGTCGTCGCTTAAGTGCTTTCTTAACATTTGGAGGTTGAGGGCGGCCTTTATTAACATTTGGAGAATTGTCGAACACTTAAGTGCTTTCTCAACTGGGTAAGGGACACATGAATGGTGTCTAGATATGATCAAGACTCTGGGTGACGGGTTTGTAAAATTGGATTCAGAGTACTATTGTCCACCAAATGAATCCTGCCTCTCGCTTATCTCTTGTGATCTGGCCATTCGTCTTCTGAAAACACGGAAAGTCATTCAAGTCAAGGCATTGCACCTAGGCCGTACGTCCACCTCGAATTACCGCTTGGAATCAACTTTATTTTTAACTATATTTTGGACAAATTAACATTACTTGTAAATAAAATATACGTAGACATAGGAAATTTTATTTATTCATTTTGTATAGATAATTTGTGACACATTTTTAACTTTGTAAATATTTTGTTTTTAGCTTGTAAATTTTATTACTAACCTTTTAATTTTTATAGGGAATAATCCGGGTTATTCGGAAATTTTACCACATACATCGGAGCATACGTTTAGGAAGTCAAGGTTGAAAAACCTTGAGGTTGATGTCTTGTTGGTGATTTTTCGGTTTCCTCGGGAGTAAAAAGGTAAGTTTTCTTTTCACTCTCGTTATTTGTTTGTTTAAAAAAAAAAAAAAAGTGTGTTTGTTTGTTTTACTGTTTTGTAATTATTTATTTTCACTTTTTTATAATTACTGTTTGTTTTGGGCTTGTTGTAGTTATTTGTTATTGGGCCTTAAGCCCATTTGTTTGTGTGATTGGTTAGGGTTTTAGGTTTCGAATTAAAAAAATAAAAAAAAATAAAAAAAATTTAGCCCATTGGGCTCGTGTCAATCACGAAGCCCAAAACCCGTAACCCAAGCCCATTTAGTGTGTCGGGCATGTTCGTTTTTAGGCCTATTAGTTAAGCCCACCAATAATGGGCCGGAGATTTCTTTGGCCCAGGCCCACTTTAAGGCCCAAACCATTTCGATGGCCCAGGCCCGTTTAAAGTGTCGACAAGCGCGTGTGCTACGCGTTTTCACTGTTCACTTTACGACTTTTCGTAAAGTATTAAAAAATAAAATAAAATAAAAAATTGAAAAATTGTTATTGGACCGACACACGACTTTTGTCGTCGGCTGAATAATAAACAAAAAAAATTAGTTAGTTTAATAATTTTCGGACGCGTGTGCACTATTGTCTTTACGACTTTTGTGGCACGCGGTCGTTTTCGTTGCGACTTTCGTCGCTCGATCCGGATATTCCGGATCTGTGTCTGTGGCACGTGTGCGTGCGTGCGTCCGCTCCTTTCCCTTCCCTTCTGTTTGCGTTAGTTTCCTTAGTCATTTCACGTTTTCCGTTAGTCTCTCTCTCTCTCTCTCTCTCTCGTTTTCTCTCGTTGTTCTTCATCTGTTCTTCGTGTTCTTAGTCATTTTTCCCAGAAAACCTCCCAAACCCAGAAACTATCCTCCCTCCCAAACCACAAATGGCCGAAAGAGTTAACTCTTTCAGCGAGTTGTTTCAGGCAGGTCCTTCAGGGAGTCAAATCTTTGAAGGTCTGGATGAAATAATTCCACCAAGCATGCTCAATAGCGGCGATGCTAGCATGCCGACCGAGCCACAACCACAACCGCAACCACTACCCCAAGCACCAATCCTGGTTGCTGATCCACCCGCCGAGCCGGAAGCCGCTCCTGTCTATAGGAGACTTCCGAGGACGAAATACACCAAGGCTCAGAGAGATGCACTAGCAGCTTTCTTTGCGGTGTAAGCTCACCCCACCAAACCACAACGACAAAGATTTGGTCCAAAAATCGGACTAGAAGAAGACCAGGTCTACTATTGGGGGTCGAGAAATAGGAAGAAGTTCGGTATCCAGACTTCTGAGCAGCGTATTGCCGAGCTAGAGAGAAGAAACGATGAGCTGGTGAGCAAGAACGAGGAGCTTCAACTGCAGAATCAACGACTCGTCGATGCTCTCCACAGCGGCATCTGTCCCAATTGCGGAGGTCCTGTTCCGCATTCTGATGTGCCTAGGCGAAGGCTCGAAGTTGTTCCTCCACAACAAGAGCCTCTTCTCGAGTTGTCCGATGATTCGATCGACATGGACCACTTGAGACGGGATGTGCGGAGCCTCATGCCTACACTAGTTGAGCGCCCATCCGCACCTATTCCATCTGACCATCTTCCCGGACCTGCTCATGATCTTGTCGGAGTCCACACCGACTTGATCTCGGATATCGCCCGCAAGGCCAAACACGAGCTCATGCTCATGGCCACTGTCGGTTTTCCTTTGTGGATATCTTCACCGACTCCCGACACTTCTATTCATCCCGAGACTCTAAATAGGGCCGAGTACTTGCGAGTGTTTCAACGTGGCGAGCCTGCGCCATACTTCAAATCGGAATCCTCGAGACACTCGGCAACCATCCATCTTCATCCGACCACCGTCGTTGAGATCTTAATGGATGTTGGTCGATGGTTGCCCGTCTTCTGTAGCATGGTCACAAACGCTCAGACGTTGGAGATCCTACCCTCCGACAACGCAGTAGGCTACGAGGAGCAGAAGCAAGTGATGTCGGCCGAGTTTCTGGTGCCATCTAACATCGTTTCGACTCGTGAAGTCCAGTTTGTTAGGTACTCCCACCTACAACTGGATGGAAGTTGGATCGTTGTGGATGTCTCCGTGGATGAACTGCGCTCAAATCCGAAGCCTTCCGTGAGATCTATATGCCGAAAACGCCCCTCCGGATGCCTGATTCGAGACTTGCATAATGGATCTTCCTTAGTTACTTGGGTGGAGCACGTGGATGTACGCGAAAAGGAGATGAAGCCCATTTTCGAACCCTTTGTCCATTCTGGGTTCGCTTTTGGTGCGAAGCGTTGGATCTCAACTCTCCAACGACAAGCCGAGCGCTACATGTGCGTCACAGGGATCCACACTTCACCCGGTGACTCTATCATTTCGCCCGAAGGAAAAAGAGGCCTAGCGGAAATGGCAAACCAGATGGCGATCTGTTTCTTCAACGACATCAGCAACTCCACGTATCATCACTGGACTTGTTCAAACCGAACAAGAGACACTCGAATGGAGGTCAGGACCAACAAGCGAAGGGGAGATCCGAGCAAGCCCCCTGGAATCAATCGTATTGCTGGTTGTTCGGTCGTGCATCTATCCCATCACACCAGAATCTTTGAGTTCCTCAAAGATGTGCATACGAGACCGCTTTGGGATAGTATGTCGATGGACAGCTCGGTACGTGTGCTAGCAAACTTCACCATCGGTCTTGACCCGCGGAACCAGATCTCGGTGCTCGCCATAGATAATCACAACGATTTCCTTATTCTTCAGGAGTGTTGCACCGATGCAACGGGGTCGTCTGTGATTTATGCGCCGATTAACCATTCCATTCTCCAGTGTTTGTTATGTGGAGTTGAACCGGAGCCATTTCCGCTTATGTCTTCAGGCTTCTCCATTCTGCCTAACGTATCCGGAGCCATTCTTGACGGAACACTGCTGACTATGGTGTTCCAGATCTCGGTGAAGGCTACATCAGCTAAATCTGTCATGGAGTCGGCAACAACACTCGTCCAGGACACGCTCAAACGGATCAGTACCGCAGTCAACTAAGGAGCAAACGTTGGATGCAAGGCCCTGCTAGCCTTGTTTGTGACTGTTGGTGACTTGCTTCGGGAGGAGCTTCACGATCTACAAAGGGGAGTTTTTCTTTAACCTTTCTGTTTATTTTTGTTTCCTTTGTATAAATGTTGTGTGTTTACTTCTGTTTATTTTTATTTGTGTGTTTATTTCTGTATGTGTGTTTAAATTCAATAACCATACTTGAATTTCTCATTTTCGTGAAATATCTGTCTATCATTGAGGACAATGTTTAATTCAAGTGTGGGGGGAAGGTTTATTAAAAAGAAAAGAAAAAATTTGAAAAATTCAAAATTTCAAAAAAAATAATTTACTTGTTTTTGTTTTCTACTGTAACGGTATCTCGACTAGATCATACTCACTCCCTTGGTAGCGTTGAACCTACCATTGCACTAAGTGAGTCCCTGTGGTCACGTATTGTTACGTAAATTGAAAAGAAAAAAAATCAAAAAAATCTGAAAAATTACAAAAATATTTGCTTCTGTTTTGTGTTTTTGTGTGTTTTGTGCTTTGTTTTTTCCAATTCCGATGATGATTTGAGTTTAATTTGTTGTGATTTGGAGAATGTTTATTATATGTCAAGGCTTTGTGTGATTTGCTTTGGATTTAATTTGCATAACTTGTAATTGCTCGAAATTCCATGTTCACATAACCTGTGTTAATTAATTGATTGCAATCCGAGAAGCACATTTGAACATACATTGTCATGCATACCCAGAAAATGTGAGGATTTGAGCCTGTTGAATATTCACATGTATGCATTATTCATACATTTACTCGTTCTACATGTGTGCACAATTCATGAGTTTTTGAACCTAGAACTTGCTCATTGACCTCTCGAAACTTTTTATTAATCTGTGATGAATTGAAAATGATTAAGGCATTAGTTGAGCACCATGGCCAAATATTCACCATCCATTTAAACACGAACTTTAGGAATCCCCTTTTGAACTTATCACTCATTAGCCTTTTCTTTTGTTCATCCACACCATCTCACCCATGTTTTATTGTGTTTGCAAGACAATGATAGTGACTTCTTGTGTTCTTATGCTTCGGATGTATAGTATGTACCAAAAGGCAAGTGTGGGGGTGCATTTTATTTTGTTGTATTTGTTGAAAGAAAGAAAAAAAAATCAAAAAACAAAAAGAAGGAATAAAGTTCCTCAAGAAAAGAAAAAAAAAGTGAAAAAGAAAAAATATATATGCCACAAAAATAGTGTTATCTTCTTGTATTGTTTGTAATTTCAATAAAAGGTTGGAAGAGAATAAGAAAGTTGTTTCGGGTATAGCATAGGTATGAGTTTCAAAGTCGTTGATTTGTCTTGCAAACATGTGAAACATTTATCATTTCTAGTCCTTTCCTATCATTTACCATTTTCCATTCACCATTCATTCACCATTTGGCCCCATTACACCATTGAAAGCCCTTATGATTTAATGATTTGTGGATTAATTGTGGAGAGTTGGTTGATGAGCAAGCATATGGGAACACTACTTGTGTAATTGTTATGAGAGTAAACACTTAACCCTAAACACTGAGCGAAAATATTTAGTGAATCTTGTGAGCTTTAGTGGTTAATATTGTTCATATGTGCCTATTGGATTGTTTGATATTAATTGTACACTCGATTTTCACACACTTCACCCGAGCACGAATGAGATGTCCATGTTAAATACTTAGCAAATTCGTGAGCCTTGGTATATAGTTTTTATTCTCCTGATTATAATTCTTTGAACTCGTTGAGGGTTATGGTTGGAAAGAATTTCTGTTTTGTGTTTCCCTTTCTGTTTTTGTGTTGTTCTGTTTTTAGTTCCGTGTTTGCTAGAGGACTAGCAAAAGTTCAAGTGTGGGGGTGTGATGTGAACGTAAAATACGTTCACAAAGTGCTCTAAATACTTGGATGGATGCTATTCTGAAAGCTTATTTGTCGGTTTAATGTTTGTTTTCGTGTTTTCAGGGAAAATATGTGAAAAATGCTAATTTACACATAAAAGGTGAATTTTGGAGATTTACAGCGCAATTTCGGAAAGTCAACCGTGACTTTTCGATTATCTAATGACACCGGTCATTCCTCGGATGTGGAAATCAAAACGTGTACGAAGATTTCGAAAGACGTTTCGAATCCCGGCAATTTACCGGCGAACCACCACACAAGGCGGCGCAACCACCACATGCGGTGGTGAAACACATTTTAAATCTCCATTTTATTTTCCCTTGTTTACATTTGTTATTTATATTTATTCTTATTTCTATTTTATTTTTTATTTATTATTTTATTTATTCCTTTTGTTTTCTTTTTAATTATTTATTTAATTTCTTTTTATTATTTTCTTTTTCTTTTTCTTTTGTTATTGCAGCTACCATGTTCACGATTCCTTCCTCTCTCCAGCTGTGATTATTTCCCTCACATGGCTCCCGCTCCTCTTTGAATTCAAATCTTTCACATGGAAATCCACTTTTGATCTGTTACTCCACCACTCCAGTAGATGCCCTCTGCGTTGGAATTCCACAACCATCACTGCTATTCCTTCTCTTTAAATACTGGCCTTTGTTCCATTAATCCTTGGCCGGGGCTTCTCCCCGCGCCACCAACTCTTTCCCCATCTCTTTCCCCCCTCCACCATTTCCCAAGCGTCCGTGCTAGCTCTCATAGCTAGCCTTCTGTCCTTATGGTTACTCTATGCAATCACTTCTCCTGCGTCCGTGTATGGCTCACACAGCCATGCTGCTCTCACCCTCTCATTCTCTCAAAGATTACCTCAGCCCCTTCTTCACCTGCCCTTCTCTGCCTGCAATCAAACTCTCAATCACCATCACTTCTCAATTTCACAAGCTCACTGCCCAGAAATCACCCAATCACCACCGCGAGCCCCTGCTCACAGAAACACCAACAGCTCCATCTCCGTCTTCTAATTAACATAACTTTTCATTCACTCCCCCAATCCATCTACAATGACACACAAACATCACAACCATCATCACCTTCACCCCGCACCAATTCATCTGCAATTTAATTGATTTACGATTCACAAACAATTAACAAATGTGTGTTTAAATTGCAGATTTCTGAACCAGCGTTGATCTCCACTCACCGGTGTTGCGCTTCGACCCAAGCCCAGCCCACCAATCCATCTATGCCCAGCAACGAAGGCCTGCTGCTGCTCTTCTCCGTCGGCGTCGTCGCCGTTCATTCCTCGGATCTCCGCAGCCAAGGCCCGCGCCACCTCTTTGCGCAAGTACCTCCTGAGCGCCGTTCTCTGCTGCGTCCTTCTTGCCGGTGCTTCTCTCCGTCCATCTCGACGCCGGCGTCTCTTCTGCTCTGTTCACCGACGCCGCTGCAACATCGAGCCATAGCTCGCGTTTTCTCTCCGACGCCGGCCGTGATTTCCTGCCCCTCCAGATGCCCCGCCGGTTTCTCTTTTGTCGATGAATACAGCCACACCGCCGGCAGCCATCAACCCAGTCCGGCCCCTCGTTCTCACAATCCCATATCTCGCTGGACCTGATCTTTGGCTTCATCAATGCAGGCGCCGCTTTACCCGCTGCTTCCAATCCCTGCCGTGTCCCCCACACCGCGTCGGCTTCACCGCAAGCCTCCTCTCGCCTTGCCGCTGCTCTACCACAGGCCCAGACCACAAAGCCCAATCGGCGTCATCCCTGGTTTCTTGCCCTTTCTGCAATGAAGAAGAAGGCACGAGTCAGAAGCAAAGGAAGAGAATAGAAACTGAGGGTTAAATAGTCAACAAACAAGAGAAATGTCACGGTCAACAGGGGCTGACCGGGTCAACAAGCCAAGCTGACTTTCTCAATTGGGCCTCAAAAGCCCAATAGCCCAAAGTCAGACCCAAGCCTAAATGCTCTCTGCACCCGAATCGTTCCCGAGCCGTCACCGAATTAAATGAGCATTTCTTTCTTTCTCTTAAACTTATTTTATTATTATTTGTTTAAACATTTGTTGTGTGTTTATTTATTTGGATAATTTAATTTGTTTAATTTGATTATTGTGTGATATATTGAAAAACCCAAAAATATGCTATTTGATTTATTTGTTTGTTAGTTTAATTAATTTGTATTTTGGTGTGTTTTATTTAATTGTGTTAACTTAAATTGTTAATTAATTAATTTGTTTTGTTCTTGTTTTATTTTATTTTCAAAAAGATTAAAAATCCAAAAATATTTTCTTTTATTTATTTCTTGTTTTCAAAATATTTCAAAAACCCAAAAAGAATACTTTTGTATATATTGTACATTTTTGTAAATAGAAACAATATAGTTTAATTAATTTTGTGACATTTGGAAAGTAAATAAACAATCCTCTGTGGGAAAAACCTCTATTTCCCATTATACTATTCAACGACAAATCGTTAGGAAGTTTAGGTAATAATTAATGACGTCGGTAAATACCGCATATCACCTTTGCGTAGATGGACCGGAAAACTTGGTCTGCGTCGCGGTCCCAGTCATTCTCTATTACCATTTTCCACCATACACTATGCCAAAAAATGCATCAGACGACACACATTAGACGACATATGATGTGTTTTCTGTTGTCTGAATTTCTTAGACGACATATAAATTAAATCTGTTGTCTGAATGTGCGTAATTCGTTGTAGTTGTCATTTAAAAATTTGGGTAAATTTCATACGACAAATAACTGTTGTCTGATGAACTTCGCGAAATTTAGTTAGACCTTTTTTTAGCCAAACTGGGTTTCCCACCAATGCTTAAACATTAAAATACTTCCGCATTTTTTTTCCCTCTCTCTCTTCATTACTCCGAGTCCACTTCAATTAATCCCAAATTTCCATTGCGAGAACCTTCCCTCCCCAAGTCCCCAATCCCCAATCCCAAATAGCTCATTAGTAAGTAGATCTCAGCCCTTTTGCACTCTCAATCTCTCTCAGATGCATATTCCCGAAGAACGAAAATGTCCACAGCGACGCCGCTCCACTCCACCCTTCTTCCCAATACGACATCGACGAGATCGAAAACCTAATCAACGCCAGCGTCCAATCATGTACCTCCACCAAACCTCCCCGTCCGACCCGAGCATAGATCCCCTTCTCCTCCTGACCGTTCAACCTTTCGCCGCCAGCACCTCCCGCCACTAAGTAGAAGTCACCATTTGGCATCTGTCCCAGCCCCTCCTCTGATCCCCTCCGCCAATAACGACCCGAACATCTCGTCTGCCCCGTAAGACCCAGTTCTTCTTTCTAGCAACTCTGCTCCATCGATTTAATGATGGCAGCTTGGTCTTCGCGCTTTACCCCGAGCCCATGGAGAAGCTGTTGCTTTGTCGGGGACACAATTCTCGTCAAGGTACAATTTTGATGCCCTTTGTTCATCATTTGTTATATGTATGAGACAACTTGATGGAATTTTGCTTTCTAGGGTTTTCTAGTTTTGGAGAATGGAAAAATTAAGTTTTGGGTACTGAGTAAAGGCTCGGTTTTTACTTGGGTTGATGTCCGCCTACAAGAAATTAATCCTTATAAGCTCTAGCTGCAGGAATCGGGAACCCCGGCCACTTAACGGCACCATCTATGAGCACGCAAGATGTCCGCCTACATTGGGTCAAAATACTGAGTCATTACATATATTCGCAAGGATGAAGTGGTTCAGATGCTAAAGTGGAAACCTTAAATCAAGGTCAACACCCTAACCCTAAAATCGAAAATATCTTATTAGATTTTATTGTGCATTTTCTCTCACTTAGGGTTTTGTTTTTGTTGCGATTTCGACTTAATTCTCTCTAATTCACGTCAATTGGTTTTTATCCGTGAACAGAGAGACCTGGTGTGGTGCAATTCTGAACTAATAGTTTGATTTCAGATGTATTAAAATTTGAAGGGTTAAGAACTGGGTGCGTTCTCACTCTCTCTCTCTTCTATTTGTCTTTTTTCCCTCAAATGCATCTGCATTTTTTTGTGTGTGGTTGATTTAGCTGTCTTTGACAGTGCTTTCAGGTATATAGGAATCATATATTGGCTGTTCTGTCTCCTTGTTTTTGGGGTTTCTTGTATTTAATTAATTGAAGACATTTAAAAAAAAAAAATCTATGATCAAAGACTAATTAATTAAAGAAATGCCATGTATGACAGTACTACTATTCTGATGGTATTTTGTGCTTATCAATTGATTTTCTATTGATCATTAGGTTATATTTGATGTAGCAAGAGCTGAAAATGTACAAGAGGAAAAAAAAATGGAAGTTTCAATTTCAGAGGACAACAAAGATTTTTGCTTTCCTTAAATGTGGATCTTTTGGTTTCCATTCCATAGGTAGAGAATCTAGTTGTAAGGCTGTTGGTATTGTTACCTGTAAGGTTGGCTGGTTGAGTTGTTACTTCAAGGCATTTTCAAGTTGTGAAATGTATTTTTTCTTTCTTTCTTTCATATTCACACATTATTTGTGGTGATTCATTTTCCTTGCCTTGAGTCTCACTATAGGGTTGACCTCGTGTACTTCAATTGTATGCCATGCCATTTTACAGTGGATTATTGATTATATTTGGAATATATGTAGGTTAATCTTTTTTTTTTTTTTATCAAATATGTAGGTTAATCTGGAATACCCTTAAACAGTTGTTTTTAAGAAAGGTAGAGTTCTTTACCTTGATAGCATGGTTGATACCTATTAAATAGTTTTCTCATATATATGATTTACATTTAACTGATCATAGCTCATATATGTGCTTTCGGATTCCCTATATATGGTTCTTAATACTCAGTTGACATCTGTAAATTAATGTACTGTTAGAAAGGTTTTTTTTGTCAGTTGAGGTCGATATTTGAAAAAAATAAATGTTTTACTCAATGCCTTCTTTTGGGCATCACCTTGGTTAATTCATAAAAGTCAAACTAATAACAATAGATCGCAAGTTTGCAATGCCAACAGAGTCCTTTTTGGTGGGTTTTGGCAAGTTAATTAAGAAAACTTGTGCATTACTCAGTTATTTGACCGCGAGACACCCATTTGCAACTTGGTGAGTTTTCTTAATTCTATGTATGTTGATAGTTATTTGACAGTTTCTGACCAAGTGACCTAATTACTAAAACCTGTACTGTTATGTCTATTATTTGAAGTTAGTGTCTTTATGAAAGTGTTAGGAGACATGTTAAAGATCATTTCAAAATTGGAATCTCCCAAAAAAGAGTTTTGTAGATTAAGTTGTGAAATTTTGAAATTGAGGGTTTGTAGTTGGAAATTCTTTAACCTGCTGTAGTATCATTGATGATGCTAATTCGCCATTTCCAATCAAAGATGTGATAATGACTATCATGATACGCATGATTGAATCTGTGAAGGCTTATGAGTTTGTGTTCACTTATATTTGGTTGTACTTCTTATTTATTGCTTATTGGCTGCAATTTATTTTTCATGCAGGAATTGCTGGTTGTTGGCTGCCATGAACCATTTTACTGCCCTTCCAAGTCTTCAATCAGTTGAGTGGCATCAAGAATCATAAAAAATATGATTTATTTATTGGTGAGCGATGTAGAAAACAAAAGATGATGAATTCTAATCAATTTAGTGTATAAAGGCTTGGTTTGGGTGTGCTTTAATAGCTTGCTACCTTGTGGGCAGTAGTTAGGATTTTATTTCATGGAACAATATAACTTTATTATGGATGTATTGTGGTATGTATGTAATGACAGAACATGGATTTATTTTGGTGAATTTAATGCAATTATGATCAAATGGGTTCTGTTGTATATATGGTTCATAACAAACAACAGAATGACAATAACTATTGTCTATTGAAATAAGAAATCACATAATGAAACTCAAAATCTGTTGTTTGAACAAACTAAAAATGACAGTTTCCACGAAATAAGTTATGGTCGATAGGATTATCAAACAACATATAGTTCTAAAAACTGTCGTCTGATTTACTATCAAATAACATATACTTCTCAAAACTATCGTCTGATTTACTATCAAACAACATATACTTCTCAAAACTGTAGTGCTCTTTACTATCACACAACATATATATGTCTTTGAGATTAGCTATAAACAACAGACATAGGATAAATAATGTCTTTCTAAGTTCATTCAAACGACATATAACTGTCTTTGAAGTGGCTTACGGACCGCAAACGATCTTACAATTGTGGAAAGTGTATGTTGTTTTATAGTAAATCAGACGACAGAGAATCTCCGTTGTTTGATTGTATGTCAGACGACGAAGAATGTCTGTTGTTTGATAGCCTATACAGATATCAGGCTAGTAGACGACAACAATGAACTTCATCAGACGACAGAGCTGCTCTGTCGTCTGAAGCATTTTGTGGCATAGTGATACTGTATATGCAGGAGATACATGCGTACTTCTTTAGATATACTCAACCGGAGGAGGTAGCTGCGGAGAAGCAAATTAGAAGCGGACAGTGTATCTTTCCTTTTCATCAGCTATGGCCGATATGCTAGCCTTGATTCACCATGAGGTGTACCAGTTTAGACTTTCAATCAGAGAAAAAGGATTTCTTGTTTGAAGCCTAGCTGACGAGCAAAATGGTTTGGCGAATACAGCTCATAGGCATGTGGTTCATCAGAAAGGCAGAAGTCATAGCAGGAAATTGCTCTTTTAAACACATCAACCCCGCTCTCAGTATGTTTGCTGGTCAGTAGGAAGCCTAGTTCTAATGGGCTTGGAAATATCCTACTGAGGATTAAGGCAGCAGAATCTAAGGCAGACTCATCCGAATGATATAAGTACTTAAAACACTCAGAGTAGGATGGAGAGTCAAACTTATCTTTGTTCGCGAACGCCATTCCCAAGACTTGATCTTCTGGGAAGGTGTTGACATCAGGATGTCTGAATTGTGGAAAATAGACCTGTAACCAGAGGTCTAGGATCCAGAGAGGCCCCGCCAAGTTAGTAAAGTCAAACGGTCGGAGAGACAGAGAGTACAGCGCACGGTAAAGACCGGCGAGTACTGGTTGGCCCAGGCCCATTCGTTGTCCGTTGAAGAGCTTGGCTGCGAGCATGGTCCAAGTTCCAGTAACTTTGGACGCCGTATTGCAAAAGATGTATTTGCATAACTAGAGATTCCAGGAATGCAATGCCTCCTTCTTCATTTTCTTGCTTAGAGAAATGTTTTACCCAAGCAGTATATGATTTGCAGTGAGGCTGGCGAACCGTGCTGGGTTTGAATTCCAGTGTGTTTACTGTGTTATCTAGGTCTCCATAGCAGTAAGGAAATGGATGGATTGGAAGACCGGTGATGGTGAGAATATCAAGAAGAGTAATTCCCATTTGTCCGAACTTGAAATTGAAGGTGTGACGAAGTCAAAATACAGTGGTAAAATAGAAATTAAGTTCGGGGTTGTCGTTCCACAGAGAGGCATCCGCCGCCAATTCCAATGAGACCGAAGTAGTCTTCAAAGGACCAATGGCTAGCCTTTGGTATGTGGCTAGAGGCATGATGTTAATACTTGTACCCATGTCCATGATAGTTCCATCAAAAGACTCCTTGCCAATTCTGCAACCTACAACGAAGCTTCCAAAATCTTGCTTCCTTTGAGGCAACCGATGTTGAATGATTGCACTCACCTCCTCATGTAGCTGAAATTTCTCATTGGCTGCAAATCTCCTCTTGTGTAAACAAAGATTCTGAAAATTGCAAATACATTATCATGAGCTTAAGTAAAGGGACATTCACATCCCCTCTTAAGGTTTCAAATAGTGAACTCATCAATCCAGCTTCTTCTCCCTTCTGACAACTCAAGGTGAAGAATAATACTCTGACCCTTCATATTTTGCCTTGTCACTCATTCTCCCCTGTACCAATTCTTTGTAGAAATGTTACCTCCCGAGGTTGAAAGAGCTACCTCGCTCTCCCTCTCTAATGGTCTTTCTATAGAATACCTCTACTCAACTATATTCCCCTAACGTATCCAATGAAATTAACACTCTCCTATCTTCCCCTACCCTTAACTTCACATCACCTTGGTATTTCTCCTCCTTCCCCCCATATATAAAAGACTCATATTATTATTTAACAAAGCAAGAATACATTTCTTCCCTTCATTGTAGCACATCATCACACATTGCCAAGTAAGGATTGGATAAACTTACTGGGAAGAGTTGTGTGATCTTTCAGTAAATGGTACGAACTTGCACCTCTACTGACTTGTAATGACTAACATATCGTTTAGTAACTGTTGTTGCTGAATATACTGTGTGAACCGATCATGAAAGGGGGGCTTTGTATCCGATAGGTTTGGGAGATTTCCGCTATATCGTACTGTCACTACCTTCTCCTCCACCCGAAGTGGACACTAGTACCTTTAATATCACAACAAAACTTAGATCAACTTTGAATCAATAAACCAGTATACAAGAAGGCAAGGAAAACAAACAATAGAACAACAAAACACGACGACGAGGACAGAGGACCTTTTTACTGGGTGTTGTTGCAATTAGAGTCTAACGGTACCAAAAACTTTTATTTACCTAAGCTAGACTTAACCAAAGACTGAAATTTTAACACGTATACTAGACGACAGAAAAATTTTGTTACTTTTCAAAATGAAAAAAAAACAAAAGAAAACATAAACTTGATAAAAAAAGTAAAAAATAAACTTATTAACACACAAAAAAACAAACAACATAAGCAAAGAAGAAATACAAAACTTAGAAAAACAAACAAAACTACAAACAAGAAAAGAAAGGTAAAACAACGAAACAAAAGAAGGAAAAGAAGAAGGGAAGAAAAGGGAAATTAAGGGGGGTTATTAATTGGAAGGCCCTAAAATCACCTTGGTAATTATGTGGTAACCAAGCTATTCTAGCACTAAAAGGAATAAAGAGATATATATAGGTAGAAGTTATGGTTGTATTTATTTTTTTTAAAGAGAACACAAGAAAGAAATAAGCAAAATTCCAAATTTGATAAACAAAGATTGACTTACAAATAATTTCAATAGCTAGTGTACACCAAATTACAAAATTAAAAAGAAAAAAAGAAAAGAGAGAGAAGAGTTCGATCTTTCCTCTCTTTTTGATTTATTATATAATTCTAACATGTTGAATATATAATGGGGTGTTTCTTTTTATTACTTTTTGCACAAATTAATTAAACTATATTATTTCTATTAAATGTACAATATATACAGTATTTTTTTTTTTTTAAAAGTAAATAAGGTTTTGTTTTTAATATCTTTGAAAATAAAATAAAACAAGAACAATATAAATTGAACTAACAATTTAAACTAACACACAAATTAATCAAATAACATATTTTTGGGTTTTTCAATAATAGAATTAAATCACACAAATATTCAAATTAAACAAATATTCAAAATACAAATTAATAAAATAAATCACACAACATAAAATTAAATTGAGTTTGAGAGAAAAGAATTGCTCATTAAATTCGCGAAGGATCTTATCGGATTCGCCATTGTCGAGGTTCGGGTGTAGAGAGCATGGGCCTTGGGCTTTTGGGTGTAGATACATGGGCCTTGGGCCTTGAGGGTCAAAAGCCCAAGCCTTTCTCTTTTTGATCTCCTTGCTGCATTTACTTGTCAACAATTCATTGTTGACTGTTTTCGTGACTGGTTATTCCTACTTTCAATGCTTTGGGAACCCTCCCGCTGCTTTAATTTCTTGCTTCGCCGAATAGCCCGTAGAGAGAGAGCTGCAAGGCTGCAGATGTGATGCCAAGGATCGTGAACGGCGCCGTGAGAATCGACGGTGGTGGATTTGTTGAGCGCGCGAGAGCAGAGACGGAATTGCAGCCGACAAGACCGGTGTACCGGCGAAGAAACGAAGCCGGCGAGGCCTGGCACGCAGGGATATCGACGCCGGCGTCGCTGATTTGAGAAGTTGGAGGCGACGAGAGCACGCCGAGAGGAGGGAAGCACGGCCGGCAGCGGGCCGGGCTTTGGATCGACGGCGGCATGGTCTGTGCGAAATCAACGGCACGGATGAGGCCGTGGTGGTGATGGTGATTGATGGAGGGACGCCGGACGGAGAAGCGGCAGAGGGCTGGGCACGGGCCGGGCTCTTGCGGCGCCGGCGATGGAAAGGCACGGACGACGGCCTTGGATCGTGGATTTTCCGGCGAAGCAAGATGACGGCAGTGACTTGGCGATGGGTTGGGTAATCCTAGAGAAGCTCGGATTGAGCACGGAGACGGCCTGAGGACAGTGGCAACATGGCAGGAGGCTTTCCGGCTGGGATCGTGGCAGAGATTCCAAACCTGCAAAAGAAGAGCAGATAAATTAGAGAGAAAGGAGATGACCGGAGGAGAGGCCTCCGGCCACCCCGTGTGTGTCGATTTGATTACTTGCAGATGATGGTGAGTGATTAAAGGAATGTGATTGGTGATTTTGTTTGGATGATTGAAGGAGGATGGGTGATGGATTTGGTGATTAAGAGGACAAAGAACGTGACGGGTGACTGTTGATTGATGCTAGGTTTGCGGGAAAGAAGAAGGGTGAGATAGGTAGAGAGAAGAACGAGATGTTTGCAGAAGTAGAGAAAGCCGAGGTTTACACAGAGAAGCAAAATGAACAAAGGGTTAGGAAATGTCTACATAAAAGGGGAGAAGGAAAGAGATGGCGAGACCCCAAAGAAGAATGAGGCTGTATTTTAATAAAATATAGTGAGTGGGTGATGAGATAAAAAATAATAATGGTAGAAGGGAGAAGAGAACTGAACTTAAACAAAAAAAAAAAAAAAAAAAAAAAATAAAAAAAAAAAATAAAATAAAATAAAAATAAAAGAAAAAAATTATATATAAAGAATAGAATTAAAATATAAACAAAAATATGTTGGTTTTTCAAACTTACTTCTAAAGAATTTTATTTTTATTTTCAAAAAAATAACCTTAATTTTCTTTTTTTCCTACTTTTTAAATTCCAATAAAAAATTAAATCTTTGCTTACTTTTTTTTTCCTTTTTCTTCGAGATTTATTCCTTTTTTTTTTTTTTCTTTCTTAACAAAACAACAAAAAAAACACCCCACACTCCTTATACTACCATACAAACAAAACCCGACATAAGAATATAAGAAGCACTATCACGAAACAATAAAGGGGAAGGGCAAAAAGAGTTATGCGGTATTTAAAGGAGGAATATTGGTGCAACTAGCTAATTTTCAATCACGTTAATAAATTGAGAGAATGAGCCAGTTCAAAACTTGAATGGCACTGGACAAGAGAAAGACGGAATTCAAGGGTAGGACGTAGTAGGCGCAACTTCTGAAGCCGCCCACCCGCACACACCATACAAAAACAAACAACAAACCAACCATTTTATTTTTTTATTTTATTTTAGTTTTCAATTTACGTAACAATACGGACCACTTACGAGGTATGTAAATATGTTAGTAAAAACAAAAAATTTTTTTTATTAAATTTTCTTCTTTTAATAAACCCCCCCCCCTGAATAAAACTCAATGTGCGATCACAAAGAAAATCAAATTAGAATTTAAACCACACAAAAAAACCTAACAAAAACCACTATACAAAGAAAAAAACAAAAAAAACAATAAAGAAAAACCCCCCAAACATCCCTCCCGACACACACCAACCCCTTGGTGCGGCTTGGTGTCTCACGGGAACACTAGCGGGCCGACGGTGGCGGCGCGGGTGGGGGTGAGTTGTGCCCGCGCGCCCGGCCCTGGGAGGGGAGTGCGGGCGGCCCGCTCACCACGAGCCCACACGCCCCCCGCGGCTCAGTGCCGGGGGGGCGGGGGCGCACGGCATCGAGGCGGGACACAGAGCACGCGAGAGGAGGGCGCGGGGCGGGCTTTGGGATCGACGCGCGGTCGTGAAATCAACACGCTGGGGTGATGGGATATGGAGGAGCACGGAGCGCAGGGGCGGCACGCGGGCCCGGGAAGGCACGACGACCCTGATTGGGATTTTCCGGAAGCAAAGACGCGACTGAGGGGTCCTGGAGTCGGATGGGGAGACGCGAGGCACATGGCGTTGGTGGCATTCCAAAAAAAAGAAAATTGAAAGGAAGGACCCGGGATTGATTATGAGAGGGGTAAGGAAGGATTGGTGATTGTTGCGGGGGGGGATTGGGAAAGAGGACAAGAGGAGGAGGAGAGGAGGAGAAGAAAGGAAAGCGAGTGTTTGCGGAGTGAGAAGAAAGCACGGGAGGTTCCGTACACGCGCGGAAGGCGAAATGAACAAAGGGGTTAGAAGGCAGGCGGGTGAGCTACACGGTAGCTGAAGAGAGGGGTGAGAATGGTGGAAAGAGATTGTGGCGGGGGAACCCCCAAAGAAGAATGAAGCGGGACTATGTATTTGTAGAAATAATGAAATAGTAGGTTGGGGGGAGGGATTTTAAGGGTTTGAAATTGAGGAGGGAGGGTAACATGCAGGTTGGAAAGGAATAGTGGGAATAACACTCTAAAGTAGAGGAGAGGGAGGTGAACACGTGGCAGACCAACAAAAAAAAAATAAAATAACAAAGAAAAGAAAAATAAAATAATAAAAGAAATAAATAAGAAATAAAATAAAAACTAAAATAGAAAAAAATATATATAAAGAATAAGAATAAATAAAATATAAACAAGGGAAAAAAAAGGAGATTAATTTGGTTTACACCGTGTGGTGGTTTGGGGGGGTTGAATTGGGTTCGAGTTTCGAAACTTCGTACAATTTATATTCCACTTCCGAAGATGACCGTCACGATAATCGAAAAGTCACGGTATTTCCGATATGGGAAACTCCAAATTCACCTTTGTGTAAATAATTTTTCACATATTTTCCCCGAAAACAGAAAACAAACATTAAAGGACAAATACTTTGAATAGTCTCCAAGTATTTAGACACTTTATGAACGTATTTTACTTCACATCAAGAGGTAGACAATTGGTGAGATGGAGGAAAGAGGAGGAAGAGAAGAAAAAAAAGAAAGGGAAGAAGGGCAGATAGGAAGGGCCGAATTTAGAATGGGAAGAAAAGAAGAAGAAAGAGGAGAGGAGAAAAAGAAAAGAAGGTGAAAATGTGGCTAGAATGAAAATTCCCCCGGGGTGGGTTGGTTTTTGTTTAGCGGCACTAATAAAGGAAGGGAGAAAAGGGGGGGGGTAGGGGGGTGGGGGTGAGTGTGGTGGGCGGGGGGGGGTGGGTGGGGTGGTTTGGGTTTTTTTTTCCTTCCTTCTTGTTCTTCCTTCCTTGTGCCTTCGCTGTCTTCCAGTAGTCAAAGCACCCTTGGGATATCACTTACATTTTACAACGCTCGGTTAGATACATTGCGCAAATAAGTGCAAACAGGTCACACATCCATTCAGCCATCCACCAACCATCTCACATGTCCACTCACCATTATTCCCTCCACTTCCCTTTTCTTTTCCATTTCTTTTCTCTCCACTCATCCATTCCATGTCAGCCCACTAGGAATCCCTAGTGCAACCTTGGAGGCTCACCAGACCCTCCCAAGCCATTCCCATCCAGTTAGAGACGTTTAGGAAGAAACCCTAGGGGAGCAAAGCCATTTTCTCTCGGCAAAGCTTCCTGAAACCATAGCAGACGTGCAAGGCGCCCGGACGCTGATACAATCCGCCCGGACGCCCAAGCTTCTGCCCGGGTTTGTTCTTCCATTTTCACCACTTTCCACCACCCATCTCACTTCGATCCCTTCACGAAATATCTTCCACACATCCCAAACACTACAACCATACACTTTCCACCACCATTCCATAGAGTTACCTTCACCACAAGTTGCCATCCATTGAGACATCAAGAGTTGGGAAGCTTGGAGATAAGTTGGAGCTTGTAGAGGAAGAGGGGAGTTCAAGGAGGCTTGCTACATACTTGGAGTCACCAAGGAGCTGCTGGCCATCGACATCTTGAGCATTTTCTCAACTTCTTCACTCTTACTTTGAACTTATGCTTTCTTATTTGAGATTATTGATGTATATGACAATGAGTTGTGAGTAGTTCATTAGATTGGGGGCTAGGGTTGTGTGCTCTAGCCCATGATGATGTTTTGATGATTTCTCTTGAGTATGCATGATGAATTCGTTTCTGGATATGTTCATTGGTTAAATGCGGTTTTGTTTGATGCATGTTTATGAATCTAATTAGTTCTCAAGCATGTGTTCAACTTAACTTAATGTTAGGATTCTATGTTAATTACATTTTATCCTATGTGTTTGCAATGAGCATGATGAGTTTATGTCAATGGACTGAGTTTGTTTGAATCTTGATTCTTGAATCTCTATGCCTAGGAAGTTTGTTTGAGACCCTAACAAGGCTTGGATAAATAGACTAGGAGTATTTGTGACCCTAATAAGGCACAAAATAGGCCTAGAAGAATCAATCCTAGAACCATAACATGGCTAGGATAGGGGTTTGATCCTTAGTGAATTCATTGTTGCATGTTCTTGAGGCTTGTCATACATTTGATTGGGGTAGAGTGAACCCGAAACCCCAATCGTTTCCATCCATTTGATCACACAGCAATCACACATTTGTTGGGCTTGTCACCTCAACAACACACAAAGCTATCAACACATTCACTTGTGTTCTTGTCACCCATTTCACTTAGATTAGATTGGTTACTTAGCTACTTCCTTGTCACTTCAGTCACTGTTCTGTCCTTGTCACTTAAGAGTGACACCCCTTTGATCCTACACTTGTTTGATACTCTTCTAAGTTAAACACTCTAATCACACACTTCTAGTGCATTGTATACCTTTTTGCTTTTTCACCAAGTAGGGATGGGCTTCCATCCCTTGGTACGACACCCCTGGTCACAATTTAATCCACTACACTTTGAGATACTCACAAAAATCCGTATCATCGTCAATGGGTGGTTGTTCACCTTGATTCCTTGGTGAGCCGTGTCTTTGCACTATTCTTGTAGTATAAATTTTTGATATATGTTCTTAGGTTTTTTTTTTTTATACTAATTTTTTTGTTGTTTTTTTGTTTCTAGCATTTTTGTGTTTGTTTTTGTTAGATAGTAAATCAACAGAAAATCTAAAAATTTGTGTGTAGTTCTTTTGTTGTTAGTTTTTTTTAAAATTGTTTTTGTTAAGGTTTGCTTAGGTAAATTGTGATTTTTTTGGGAAGTTGTTATGGAATTTTCGTAATTATTTTTGAACTTAACTGAATTATTTAATGTCGGCACCCATGATCGGCCTTGAGAAAGAACCTAATCCCGACGAATCTCGCCCTCTAAGTCCGATTGACCTTTTGAGTGTATTTGCTTCGCTTCCTTCTTTTTTTTGTTTGTGTGTATCCTACTTTTGTGTGTTTCGGTACATGAACTGCTCCACTTCTAGTGATCAAATTGTGTTGAGAGGAGGTTTTGGGAAGACAGAGGAACGGGAAGAGGAAGAGGAAGAGGAAGAGGAAGAGGACGGAGAACGAGAGGTCCACCGTTACACTCTTCCGAAGCACACACCCAGAGACAGGGGAGGAACAACAGACGCCCTGAGAAGGGAGCCCTGGCACCAACCTAGGGTCGCACCCTTATATCCCCTCCCGCTACGAGACCTCACTTCCTGCCCCCCGGGTGGAGGACGACCGCACGGCATTAGCCTGCGCCAAAGAGGGGAGACAGAGAAGCCCTTCCCCCTCGGCCGGTGTCACGCTAAGCCGCCGTCGGAGACGCGTCCTCCCCATACCCCCCCGGGCCCCTCGCGGAGCGACTCTAGAGCGGGGCTTCGAGGCGCCCGGAAGGCCTTTCTCGGGTTTGAGCGGGGCTGACGGTGGGGCTTTCAAAGGAAGAAGGCGGGCATCGGCGACCGAGGAGGGGTTAGGCCCTGGGGGAGAACAAGGATTGACAAGGACAAGCTCCAAGGTGTCTCCCAATTCAAATGGATGATTTAATGAATGCCAATTTGGCACTTGAGCGAACACCCTTGCTCTTCGCGCCCCCCCTCCGTGACTGGGTTTCTTCTTAGTTGTGAACTGAAGAACTTTCTTCACATGATGGGGTACCCACCGCCGCCCCACTCGGGCATACTATCAAGGAGAAACAACTACCAAGTATTATTTAAACTAGGGTCGCCTCCAACAACGGAACAAAATTCACACGCGTTTTTTTTTGGGGGATAATAAGGTGGAAGGACCCTGGGATGATTTGTGGAGAGTGGGGGTTGTGGGTGGGGCGTACTACCCCTATCTATGAGACTTCACCATCATGGGCACCGAAGTTGCAGCCTTCTATTGTGTCACCTCCTAACTTGAGAGAAGCTACGCCCTCCTCATTGAAGTATGCATACTTGGGGAAGATGAGACACTTCCCATGCTTCTTCCAACTTTCCACAAGTGAAGAGGAGAAATGCTGTGTTTTGAAACACAAGCGCTTTTGGGTGGACCATTGATATTAAGGGCATAATGCAATGTGCACTCATAACATATACAGGAAGAGGGCCATCAGATGCAAAGGAGATAACACCAAGAAAAGAAGATCCAAACTGATCAGGAGATTTATCCAACTCCGATTCTAAGTGGTGCACGGTTCAAGTGGAAGAAGGGAGGGCTACATTGAAGAATGACAGGAGAGGACACCCTCAAGCCAAAGTGGGAGAGTTTGTATTGACTACCGACTTAATACCACAGGAAACATTCCCCTTCCTTCATACAAACTGAGAGGTGGCATTCTGTTTTGATGGGTACAGCGGTATAATCAAATTGTGATAGCTCCGAGGACCGGAACACTTTTACCCTTTGCATTCCTACCGTCGAAGCCTTTTATGCGCACCCATTCAAGGTAGATGGCTTTCGCGACGGACTTAGGGATTCAGGATTGCAGGGAATTTGGGGAGCAAGGTTGTGCTGGAGAGGGGAACAAAGTTAATGGGAGAGCACTCGGTGGGGGTTGGGCGGGGGTGAGTGACATAGGCTTGGGGGGGTAGAGGATTGCTGTTGTTGAGGAGAGGGAGATAGCTAGGATGTTGGGACGCCGATTAGCTAGGGGGTTGGGCAGAGCACCATGTTGAGAGGTTGATACACCGAAGGACTACTTATCTTCTTGGAGATGAGTACCTTATAGGTCGGTGATTGGCTACCGATCACCGTGAGGACTTAAGACGAGGCAAACCGCCTCAGTTTTTGGCAAGGTTGATTGGAGATCCAAGACAAACCGGAAAGAATGTTGTAGGATCACTCTGACTTCGAGGATGATCAGCATTCTTTGTTGAAGGCTTTCGTGACTCTTGCCATTACCACCCTAGGATCTCTATAATTACTGCTAGTGGTGGTACATATGCGGAGGGTACTCGGTTGAGGGCTCGAGATGCCAATCTTCATTTGGGTGACCCCTACTTGAAGGAGGGAAGGATCGATTGAGGAGGTGACCGGGAGGAGTTCAGATTTGGAACACAACCACACGGGGCACTTAGGAAGAAGACACTTTAGCTTCACGGATTTTATTGCACTTTCAAGGATGGTAGCCTCGATGTATCGGCCAGAGGGATATCGGGTGTCCCAATGGTGATACTGGGTATTGACCTCGCCTTGGCTATACATTCGGTTTCTAATGGGGCCAACAGACCAGACGGGCCAAATCTCGGAACTTCGGACTGTGTCATGGCGCTCACCAGGCCGAGAAACAGGAGCATTGGAAATTTCATGCTGGCGCACGGGGGGTTGGGGCGAGTTTGGTGGGTAAATTGGGGGTTATTTTGTCGTGTGGGTCGGGAAGAAACCGCCCGAAACCGGGAGAGATTTTTTTTTTTTTGGTGATTTTTTGGGTGTTGTTTTGTGTGGGCCGGGGGTTTGGTTGATTGGAGATCTTGGATGGGGGCGTTGGGTCCATAGTACCTTCACCACAAGCCACCAGAGACACAAGATAATGAGATAATGATTAGAGAGAGGAGTTCAAGGGTTTTGGGTCTGTTTTCTCAACTTTTCACTCTACTTTGAACTTAGCTTTCTTTTTGAGATATGATGTATATGCAAGAGGGTGTTATTAGAGGGGTGGGGTGGTCGGGTTTTGAGATTTTTCTTGAGGTGGAATTGTTTTGGATATGTTCATTGGTTAAATGTTTTGTTTGGTTTAGAATCTATGTTGTTACTGTTAGGATCTGTATATTTGTTAATTTTTGAGTACTACTATTCGGGATTTGGTTTCTATTTCTTTGTCATTAGGTTATTTTGGTGGGGAAAATGTCAAGGGAAAAAAGGAGTTATTTAGAGGAACAAAATTTGCTTTCCTTAAAGGGACTTTTGGTTTTTTAGGTAGAAACTAGTTGTAAGGTTGGTATTGTTAGGGGGGGGGGTTTTTTAGGATTTTTTTTCTTTCTTTCATTTCACACTTATTTTGGGTTTTTTCTGCCTGTCTTGGTCCTTCTTCTTGTGTTTTACTGGATTATTGATTATATTTGGAATATATGTAGGTTATCTTTTTTTTTTTATCAAAAGTAGGTTAAAATACTTAAAATTTTTTAAGAAAGGTAGGTTTACCTTGTAGCAGGTTACTAATTTTTCCTATATGTTTACTTTAACGCTAGCCTATGGCTTTGATTCCTTTGGTTCTTAATATGTTGAAGTATTATTGTTAGAGTTTTTTTGTTGGGTTTTGAAAAATAAGTTTAAGCTTCTTTTGGTCACCTTGGTTTCTAAAAGCAAACTTACAGGCTTTGCAAGCACGGCCTTTTGGTGGGTTTTGGATTTAAGAACGGTATTTGAGTTGCTGGTTTTTCTTGTGTGTTATGTGGCCTTACTAACTCGTTGTCTATTTTGAGTTGGCTTTATGAGGTTGGTAGTTTCAAAATGGAACTAGTGTAGTGGAATTTGAAAGGGGTGTAGGGAATTTAAGGTGTTATTGATGGCTTGTTTACAAAGTGATAAGACTCTATGGTTGAAGGTTAGTTTTGGTTTTTTTGTTTTGGGTTTTTTTATGGGGGTTTTGTTCGCTTATCGAGGGCTCAGTAAAAAATGATTATTTATGGGAGGAGTGAAAACAAAAAGAGAACTAATCAATTTAGGTATAAAGGCGGTTGGGGGTTTAATAGCTGTATGTGGGGTGTTGTTTTTTTATGGAACATTCTTTTTGGATGGGGTGTGTAGGAAGGTTATTTTGGTGATTTTGCATTGCAAGGGTTGTTTGGTTATACCAGAATACTGTATTGAAATAAGAAACCATAAGAAACCAAAACGTTGTTTGAACAAACTAAAGACGCACGAAATAGTTAGGGTAGTTATCAAACAACTTTCTAAAACGCGCGTTTACTACAAATAAATACTTCAAAACTCGATTTACTATCAAACAACAACTTCCAAAACGTGCCTTTATTCACACAACATATATGCTTGGTTAGTAAACGCTGGTAATGTTTCTAGTTCATCAAACGCTATAAGCTTGGGTAGAACGCTCGGGAAGTGTGTTGTTTTATAGTAACCGTGTTGTGGAGTGTGTGGACCCGAGGGGTGGGTGTTTGCGGTGTCGGTAGTATTTTTTGGGGGGGTTGTTTCGAAATTTGTTAAGGCAAAGGTTATGGGGCTTTTAAACCCAACCCTATGGGACGGGTTGCTGGGATAAATTAAAACCGTGGGGCACTACTTTGTTGTCCTAGGGGGGGGGAAATGGTACGTGTCGGGTGCTTGAATAGTTGGAAATTTACATGGTATTCGGTTGTTCGGTGGGTAGATCAAGAGATGTATAAGAAGGGAGGAAAGAAGAAATTAGTGGGGGCGGGGAACGGGAAAAATGTAAAAAACATTTAGTTTTTTTTTCAAAACAAAATTAAACTAAACACAACTTAAAGAAGTAAATAAACTTGAAAATAAACACAAAACCTGAGGAAGATTCACAAATGATTTAATAAAACACAAATTCACAACACAAAGATTTGGGTTAAGAAATTATTCAAACACACAAATATTACAAATACAAACAAATACAAAGTTATACTAATAAGTTTCACACAACAATTAATTAATTAAAACTAATAAAAGTAAATTAAATATAACTAAAAGCTAGAGAGGGATTTATCAAACACAGAGCTCGAGATTGGCGAGACACAACACGGAGCACGGGGTGAGCCGGGCGGGGTGCGGGAGCGAGAAACGGCTCGGTGGACAACTCGAGGCGGGGACTGATCGGACCCCCGAGCGCGTTGCAGGAAAGGGGCCGGCGGAGAACGCTCTCGAGGTTGTGGACACCTTGGGCTTGACGTGATGGCCCGGACCGAGGGAATCGCCGCGAGACTTGGGTGGCGGTGGTGCGAGGAAATTGGGTGGGTGCTGGTGTGATTCTTGTTTCTTGTGTAATTTTGTGAATTGCGGTTGATGATGAACCGGTGATGGCGGCGGTGACAACAGTGGTCTGAGCAGCCGTCTGCGATGGTGGTTTGGGGCGATGTGTGATTTGCACTTATTTATAGCGCAAATTGTATTCTTAATCACGAGAGTTAAGCTTATCCGAAGGCATTTTGTTATTACTAATATGCGTTTTCATGATTTCAGGTTACTTAGGTGACTTGAGGTAATTCGGCACAAGAATGTGCATTGAGTACTTTTGGGCACACTTCCGAGAAGAGGACGAGAAGTCAACCGTGGCTTCTAGACATTGAAGATTGCATGAATTCACCTTTGGAAGACGTTGCCATAAGCTTGAAGAATCGAAGAAAGGAAGGAAAATGAAGAAATTGCATTTCGGCGATTTTGAAACACACCACGAGGCGCACCACCGCCGACCACCACCGAGCACCACCACGCCAGAGAGAGTCTCCTACACCAGCCATGCACATGTGTGACACAGGTCACACATCCATTCAGCCATCCACCAACCATCTCACATGTCCACTCACCATTATTCCCTCCACTTCCCTTTTCTTTTCCATTTCTTTTCTCTCCACTCATCCATTCCATGTCACCCCACTAGGAATCCCTAGTGCAACCTTGGAGGCTCACCAGACCCTCCCAAGCCATTCCCATCCAGTTAGAGAAGTTTAGGAAGAAACCCTAGGGGAGCAAAGCCATTTTCTCTCGGCAAAGCTTCCTGAAACCATAGCAGACGTGCAAGGCGCCCGGACGCTGATACAATCCGCCCGGACTCCCAACCTTCTGCCCGGGTTTGTTCTTCCATTTTCACCACTTTCCACCACCCATCTCACTTCGATCCCTTCACGAAATATCTTCCACACATCCCAAACACTACAACCATACACTTTCCACCACCATTCCATAGAGTTACCTTCACCACAAGTTGCCATCCATTGAGACATCAAGAGTTGGGAAGCTTGGAGATAAGTTGGAGCTTGTAGAGGAAGAGGGGAGTTCAAGGAGGCTTGCTACATACTTGGAGTCACCAAGGAGCTGCTGGCCATCGACATCTTGAGCATTTTCTCAACTTCTTCACTCTTACTTTGAACTTATGCTTTCTTATTTGAGATTATTGATGTATATGACAATGAGTTGTGAGTAGTTCATTAGATTGGGGGCTAGGGTTGTGTGCTCTAGCCCATGATGATGTTTTGATGATTTTTCTTGAGTATGCATGATGAATTCGTTTCTGGATATGTTCATTGGTTAAATACGGTTTTGTTTGATGCATGTTTATGAATCTAATTAGTTCTCAAGCATGTGTTCAACTTAACTTAATGTTAGGATTCTATGTTAATTACATTTTATCCTATGTGTTTGCAATGAGCATGATGAGTTTATGTCAATGGACTGAGTTTGTTTGAATCTTGATTCTTGAATCTCTATGCCTAGGAAGTTTGTTTGAGACCCTAACAAGGCTTGGATAAATGGACTAGGAGTATTTGTGACCCTAATAAGGCACAAAATAGGCCTAGAAGAGTCAATCCTAGAACCATAACATGGCTAGGATAGGGGTTTGATCCTTAGTGAATTCATTGTTGCATGTTCTTGAGAGTTGTCATACATTTGATTGGGGTAGAGTGAACCCGAAACCCCAATCGTTTCCATCCATTTGATCACACAGCAATCACACATTTGTTGGGCTTGTCACCTCAACAACACACAAAGCTATCAACACATTCACTTGTGTTCTTGTCACCACAATTTCACTTAGATTAGATTGGTTACTTAGCTACTATCCTTGTCACTTCAAGTCACTGTTCTGGTCCTTGTCACTTAAGAGTGACACCCCTTTGATCACTACACTTGCATGTTGCACATACCTCACTTCTAAGTACATAAACCATCTCTAATCACACCACTTCTAGTGCATTGTATACCTTGTTTGCATTTGTTCACCAAGTAGGGATCTTGGGCCTTCCAATCCCTTGGGTACGACAACCCCTGGTCACAATTTACCATCCACTACACTTTGACGGCGATACTCACAAATAACCCCTCCGGTATCATCGAGTCAATGTGGGTGTAGAGAGGAGGACAGAGGGTGTAGAGAAAAAGAATCGGGAAGAGAAGGCAAGGAAAGAAGAAGAAGAAGAAAGAAAAAGAAAAAGAAGAAGAAGAAGAAGAAGAAGAAGAGGGAGGGGAGAGACATCCGGGAAAAGCAGAGGAAGAAGAGATTTCAAACTTTTCTCCCCCGATCGGGAAAAACCAAAGAACTCAAAAAAAAGTCAAAAGTTCTTATTTTTTTATTTTTTTATTAAATAAATTAATTCTATTTATTTTTAAAACCAATTTTGAAATCAAAATAAAAAGAAAACAAATAAAAATAATTTGAAATAAAATAAATGTGGAGTTAAAATGCACCATTTTAGTGCAAAATGTCGAAATCTACTTATTTAACCTGAAAACAAACAAAACACACATTAAATACACAATTAGGCTCTCAAAATAATATAATCCAAGTGATTTAGACACATTTTAAGTGCGTGTTTACGCACTTATCACACTCCCACACTTGAACTATTGCTAGTCCTCGAGCAAACATAAAACATAAATACAGAAATATATTCAACTAAACCAAACAGAAGGGAAACACAGAACAATTTTCCAATAATAAACCTCAGAGAACACAATTAGGGTTAGAGATTGGAAGTAGATAGGTCTCAAAATTTTATTAGTTATGGGGCAGATGCAAAAGTGAAGTGTGTGCAAATATTGTAATTTCAATGCACCAAAGTAAGCATGCATATCGAAACTGTGCCAACCATAAACTCACATGATATTCACTCTGATTTTTACACACGTGTTTATCGGTTAGCTACACTAGCACTCAAACAAACTTATGCAAATGCCGCTATATGCTTGCACGTCAATCTTGTCTCTACAGATCATGCACAAACATCTTGGATCAAAAAGACTTTTATTGGTTGTAACGGGGCTTAGGGCGAGGGGTTACAGAAATGAAATGGAAGGGAAACACAAATTCCGAGCATCCTAGTAAGTAATCACAACTGAGATTTAGTAAAATTTAAAACAGCAGATGCTAAACTCATTCTGAACAGTCACTCACCCCAAACACATTTATTGAATTCAAATGACACAAGATACTTTTTTTTTCTATCTTTTTTTCTTTTCTGTTTCGATTTTTCTCTTTTTTTTTTCTTTTCGAAACAGAAACAAATACAAAAAATTACAAAGTTACACCCCCACACTTAATCTTTTCCAAACTCCCAGAACATATACATTTCAGCATCAAAACATAAGTAATCTCAAATTACTCACTAAGATAGCTCGGAAAGGGTAAGACAAGTGTTTAAGTTAAGGGTAGACATTTATGATGCGAAGAAACGAAAGGCTAAACATATAGGCACAAAATGGCAAACTAATGGTATAGTTTAGGGACAAATGCTCATTTGGCCATGGTGGATTCCTAATGCCTTAATCATTTCCAAGATATATTTATGTAAGCCATAAAGTTTCAACAAGATATTATGCAAGTTCTAGAGATACATATCACATAAGAATGATCACACATGAAGAACAAAGTGCAAATAATTATGAATGCACTTTCAGTAAGCTCGAAACTCACAACATGGTATGTATAGCTCACACAAATCTCTCTATGCTTCTTACAGTTTAATGCATCGATCTGACAATAATAGTGTACATGCAAAGTCCCATAACAATTTATTTTGTAAAACATGAAGTTCAGGAGACCTAAACATGCTTTCATCTCAAACAATTAAGTTCAATCTCATCATCGGTGTTGGAAATCACAAAAACAATACAACACATAAACAAAAGTAAAATTTTTTGAAGTTTTTGTTTTTCTAATTTTTTTGATTTTTTTGAGTAACAATACGTGACCACAGTGACTCACTTAGTGCAATGGTAGGTTCAACGCTACCAAGGGAGTGAGTATGATGTAGTCGATATATTGTTACAATAGAAAACAAAAAACAAGTAAATTTTTTTTTTTCATTTTTTTGAATTTTTGAATTTTTTTTTATAAAGTGAAACGTGAAACCTTCCCTCCACACTTGAATTAAATATTGTCCTCAATGTTAGACAAATATTTCCAAAGAAATGAAAAATTCAAGCATGGTTATTGAATTGAAAACACAAAACAAACAGAAGTAAACACACAACAGTTATAAAAATGGAAAACAAATAAGTTAAAGAAACACTCCCCATTGAAGCGTGTGAAGCTCCTCCCGAAGCAAGTCACCAACAGTCACAAACAAGGCTAGCAGGGCCTTGCATCCAACGTTTGCTCCTTAGTTGACTGCGGCTCTGATCCTTCTAAGCGTGTCCTGAACAACGCCTGTTGCCGATTCTACAACACTTCTAGCTGATGTTGCCTTCACTGAGATCTGGAACACTATGGTCAGTAGAGTTCCATCAAGTATGCCTCCGGATACATTTGGTAGAATGGAGAAGCCAGATGGCATCAATGGAAATGGCCCCGGGTCAGCTCCACATAACAAAGACTGGAAAATTGCTTGATTGATAGGCGCATAAATCACAGACGACCCCGTTGCATCGGTGCAACACTCCTGGAGAATGAGGAAGTCGTTGTGATTACTTATGGCGAACACCGAGATTTGATTGCGCTGGTCAAGACCAGTGGTGAAGTTTGCTAGCACATGTACTGAGCTGTCCATCGCCATGTTATCCCATAATGGTCTTGTCTGCACGTCTTTGAGGAACTCAAAGATTCTTGTGTGATGGGAAACATGCTCGACGGAACAACCAGCAGTACGATTGAGTCCAAGGGGTTTGCTAGCATCATCCCTTCTCTTGTTGGTCCTGACCTCCATTTTTAATCCTCTCGTTTTGTTCGAACAAGTCCAGTGATGGTATGTGGAGTTGCTGATGTCGTTATAGAAACTGACCGCCATCTTATTTGCCATCTCAGCAAGGCTTCTTCTCCCTTCTGGTGAAATGATTGTGTCACTAGGTGAAGTGTGGTTTCCCATTGAGAATATGTGGCGTTCGGCTTGTCGTTGGAGGGTTGACATCCAACGCTTCGCACAAAATGCGAACCCCGATTTAACAAAAGGTTCGAATATGCCCTTTAAATCTTTTCCGTGCACATCCACGTGCTCCACCCAAGTGACAAGGGAGGATCCATTCTACATATCTTGGATCAGGCATCCGGAGGGACGTTTTCGGCATATAGATCTCACGGAAGGTTTTGAATTTGAGTGCAGTTCATCCACGGAAACATCCACAACGATCCAACTTTCATCCAGTTGTTGGTGAGAATATCTAACAAACTAGACTTCATGAGTTGAAACGATATGAGATGCCACCAGAAACTCGGCTGACATAACTTGCTTCTGCTCCTTGTAGCTTTCTTCTTCGCCGGAGGATAGGACCTCCAAGGTCTGGGCATTAACGACCATACTACAGAAGACCGGCAACCAATGACCAACATCCATCAAAATTTGAACGATGGTGGTCGGATGAAGGTGAGTGGTTGCTGAGTATCTTGAGGATTCTGCCTTGAAGTATGGTGCAGGCTCACCTCGCTGAAACACTCGCAAGTACTCAACACGATTCAGAATTTCTGGATGAATAGAAGTGCTGGGACTTGGTGAACAGATCCACAGGGGAAAACCGGCAGTGGCCATGAGCAGGATCTCGTCTTTGGCCTTTCGGGAGATATCAGAGATCAGGTCGGTGTGGACTCCAACGGAATCATGAGCAGGTCCCGGAAGATTTTTCAGATGGCACAGGTACGGATGGGCGCTCGACTAGTGTTGGCATGAGGCTCCGCACATCTCGTCTTAAGTGGTCCATATCAATGGAATCATCGGACAGCTCAAGAAGAGTCTCTGGTTGTGGAGGAACAACTTCGAGCCTTGACCGTGGCACATCTGAGTGCGGAATAGGACCTCCGCAATTGGACAGATGCCGCTATGGAGAGCATCGAAGAGTTTTTGATTCTGCAGTTGGAGCTCTTCATTCTTGCTCACCAGCTCATCGTTTCTTCTCTCTAGCTCGGCAATTCGTTGCTCATCAGTCTGGATACCGGATTTTTCCCTATTCCTCGTCCCCCAATAGTAGACCTGGTTATGATCTAGCCCGATTTTCGGACCAAACCTTTCTCTTTGCGGTTTGGTTGGGTGAGAATACACCTTGAAAAATGCCTCCAATGCTTCTTTTTGAGCTTTGGTGTGTTTCGACCTCAGGACTCTTCTATGGGTAGGACCGGCAACAGGTTCAACAAGTTGAACATATGGATCAATGGCCTGGACTGGTGCTTGAGGACCGACTTCAGGTTGATCCAGTGGCTCAGCAGCCTGGATTTGTACTTGTGGTTGCTGTTGCGGTTGTGGCACCGTCGCCGTGCTAGCATCGACGCTATTGAGCACGCATGGTGGAAGAATTTAAGCCAGGCCTTCAAAGATTGGGCTCTCTGAAGGACCTGCCTGAAACAATTCACTGAAAGAATTGACTCTTTTGGCCATTTTGATCTGGGAAGGGAGGATAGCTTTTCTGGGTTTGTAAGTGTTTCTGGGAAACTAACTAAGAACAAACGAAGAACAAGCTTTGAACACACAAGAGAAAAATGAGAGAGATTGAAAGGGAACTAAGGGAAATGTTTGCAAATGACAAAGACACACAGACTAGGGGAAGGGAATGGACGGGCGCGTGTCAAAGTCCACAGACAAAGATCCGTAAATCATGGATCGAGCGACGAAAGTCGCAAAGCACACAGTGGTCACGGATTATTAAAATCACGCGGCGCAGAAAATTCAAAAGTTGAATAGTCAGTGATTGGTTATCAAAATATAGTGATGAGTAATTTAGACTCGGGATTGTCGAACCACGGGGATTGGAGGCCTAAAACCTAAATAGTAAAATGTAATCTAATTTTCTAGAAGTAAATAACAATTTTTATGATTTTTCTTATTTTTCAAAACAATAACAGTTTAACCTAAATAAAATACAAAATTATAACTTAAGCAAATCACAATTATTTAATCACAATTATTTAAATAGATAATGCAAATTATTTCACTCACAATTATTCACCCAATAAATAAGTATTTCACAATTCAAATACTAATAAAAACTAATGAAATAAAATATTAAAACAAAACTTAATTAAAGGAGAATAGAGAGAGAGTTGGCTTAATTGAAAGGACAGAAAACACGGGCTTTCTCCAGGGGAAGCTGGAATCGGGTGCAGAGAATAGAAAGAAGAAAGAAAAAGAAAAGAAAGAAGAAAGGAAGAAGAAGAAGAAGGGGGAGAGGAGGAGAAGAGAGGGACCGGGGAAGAAGAAGAGAAGAAGAGATGATGATCTCTGCAATGTTGATTGCAGTGTTTAAATAGAGGCACAGAGAAATGGTGGTTAGCTAGACGACAAAGAAACGGGACTATGCGTGCTGGTGGTGGTGAAGTTTGTGGAAGAACAGCTCACAAAGGGAGCTGATTGCAGAAGAGAGGAAGGGGAGGTGGACGGCAAAACTGCAAAAAGAAAAAGAAAAGAAGTTAAGAAAAATGAAATAAAATAAAAAGGAAAAATAAAAATAAAAATAATTAATTAGTTTATTAGAAATAGAATATGATTATGTAAAATAAATAAGAACATGGGTATTGGAATTGAATCTCAATTTTGAGTATTGACTTGTGTTGACTTTTCGTCCTTTTTCTCGGAAATGTTCTAAATTACCCAAAATGTACCATTTTGTGTCGAAACACTTATTTAACCTATACAAACACAATATGTCGAAAATTCTTAAGTGCTCCGCAGTATCGGTGCTCCGCCCTGTTGGATAAATCTTATCCGTTAGATTTTTGTTGTCAACCTTGACCCTTCAATCTTGGCCCTTCAAAAAGTGGAGCATTGATACTACGGAGCACTATAGACGTTGCCACAATATGTACATTAAACAGACAAAAAGGCTTTCAGAATAGCAAAATCCAGTAATTAAAGGCACTTTGTGAACGTATTTTACGTTCACATCACACCCCTACACTTGAACTATTGCTAGTCCTCTAGCAAACACAGAATATAACTACATAACACCAAAACAGAAAGGGAAACACAAACAATTTTCCAACAATTACCTCAGAGAACACAATCGGATTAGAGATGAAAGAAGTTAGGTATCAAAATATTTTCAGCTACGGGACATAAGCAAAGGTGTCGTGTGTGAAGTATTGTCATTTCAATGCACCAAAGTAAGCATGCATATCGAAACAATGCTAACCAAAAACTCACAAGATATTCTCTCTGATTTTCACACAAGTGTTTATAGGTTAGCTTGCATGTCAATCTTATCTCCACAAATCATGCATAAAACATCTTGAATCAAAAGGACTTTTATTCAGGTGAAATGTGGCTTAGGGCGAGGGGTTATAGAAATGAAATGGAAAGGAATCACAAATTTCGAGCAATCATAATGAGCAATCACAGCTGAGATTTAACAATATTAGAAACAGTGAGATGCTAAACTCATTTTAAACAATCACTCACCTAAACACATTTATTGAATTCAAATGAAACTAATAACACACATTTTTTTTTTGTTACTATTTCAAAATTTCTCTTCTTCTTCTTTTTTTTTTTTTTTTTTTTTCGAAACAGAAATAGAAACAACAAATTACAAAGTCACACCCCCACACTTATTGTTTTTCAGATCCCCAGAACATATCAATTTAGCATCAGAACATAAGTAATCTCAGATTGCTCACTAAAACAGCTCAGAAAGGGTAAGGCAAGTGTTTAAGCTCAGGGTAGACATTTATGGTGTGAAGAAACGAAAGGCTAAATATATAGGCACAAAATGGCAAACTAATGATAATATTTAGGGACAAATGCTCATTTGGCCATGGTGGATTCCTAATGCCTTAATCATTTCCAAGATGTATCATGCATGATAGAGAGTTTCGACAAGATATTATGCAAGTTCTAGAGATACATATTACATAAGAATGATCACACATGAAGAACAAAGTGCTAAGAACTATGAATGCACTTTCAATAGGCTCAAAACTCACAGTATGGCATGTATAGTTCACACAAGTCTCTCTATGCTTCTCACAGTTCAATGCATCAATCTGACAATAATGGTGTACATGCAAAGTCCCCTAGCAATTTAATTTAAAACATGAAGTTCAGGAGACCTAAGCATGCTTTCATCTCAAACAATTAAATTCAATCTCATCATCGGTGTTGGAAATCACAAAACAAACACATAAACGAGAAGCAAATATTTTTGATTTTTTTTTTTTTTTTTTTTCAATATTTTTTTTTAATGTAGATAACAATACGTGACCACAGGGACTCACTTAGTGCAATGGTAGGTTCAACGCTACCAAGGGAGTAAGTATGATTTAGTCGATATATTGTTACCGTAGAAAACGAAAAACAAGTAAATTATTTTTTTGAATTTTTTCAATTTTTCAAATTTTTTTTTTGTTTTTAATAAACCTTCCCCCCACACTTGAATTAAACATTGCCCTCAATGTTAGACAGATATTTCACGAAATGAAAAATTCAAGTATGGTTATTGAATTTAAACACACAACAGAAATAAACACACAAACAGAAATAAAACAGAAGTAAACACACAACATTTATACAAATGAAAAATTAAACAAAAATAAACAGAAAGGTTAAAGAAAAACTCCCCCTTGAAGATCATTAAGCTCCTCCCGAAAGCAAGTCACCAACAGTCACAAACAAGGCTAGCAGGGCCTTGCATCCAACGTTTGCTCCTTAGTTGACTGCGGTACTGATCCGTTTGAGCGTGTCCTGGACGAGTGTTGTTGCCGACTCCACGGCAGATTTAGCGGATGTAGCCTTCACCGAGATCTGGAACACCATAGTCAGCAGTGTTCCGTCAAGAATGGCTCCGGATACGTTAGGCAGAATGGAGAAGCCTGAAGACATAAGCGGAAATGGCTCCGGTTGAACTCCACATAACAAACACTGGAGAATGGAATGGTTGATCGGCGCATAAATCACAGACGACCCCGTTGCATCGGTGCAACACTCCTGAAGAATGAGGAAGTCGTTGTGACTATCTATGGCGAGCACCGAAATCTGGTTCCGCGGGTCAAGACCGATGGTGAAGTTTGCTAGCACACGTACCGAGCTGTCCATCGACATACTATCCCACAGTGGTCTCGTATGCACATCTTTGAGGAACTCAAAGATCCTGGTGTGATGGGAAAGATGCACGACAGAACAACCAGCAGTACGATTGACTCCAGGGGGCTTGCTCGGATCTCCCCTTCGCTTGTTGGTCCTGACCTCCATTCGAGTGTCTCTTGTTCGGTTCGAACAAGTCCAGTGATGATACGTGGAGTTGCTGATGTCGTTGAAGAAACAGATCGCCATCTGGTTTGCCATTTCCGCTAGGCCTCTTTTTCCTTCGGGCGAAATGATAGAGTCACCGGGTGAAGTGTGGATCCCTGTGACGCACATGTAGCGCTCGGCTTGTCGTTGGAGAGTTGAGATCCAACGCTTTGCACCAAAAGCGAACCCTGAATGAACAAAGGGTTCGAAAATGGCCTTCATCTCCTTCTCGCGCACATCCACGTGCTCCACCCAAGTAACTAAGGAAGATCCATTCTGCAAGTCTCGAATCAGGCATCCGGAGGGGCGTTTTCGGCATATAGATCTCACGGAAGGCTTCGGATTTGAGCGCAGTTCATCCACGGAGACATCCACAACGATCCAACTTCCATCCAGTTGTAGGTGGGAGTACCTAACAAACTGGACTTCACGAGTCGAAACGATGTTAGATGGCACCAGAAACTCGGCCGACATCACTTGCTTCTGCTCCTCGTAGCCTACTGCGTTGTCGGAGGGTAGGATCTCCAACAGTTGAGCGTTTGTGATCATGCTACAGAAGACGGGCGACCATCGACCAACATCCATTAAGATCTCAACAATGGTGGTCGGATGAAGGTGGATGGTTGTCGAGTGTCTCGAGGATTCCGATTTGAAGTATGGCGCAGGCTCGCCACGTTGAAACACTCGCAAGTACTCGGCCCTATTTAGAGTCTCGGGATGAATAGAAGTGTCGGGAGTCGGTGAAGATATCCACAAAGGAAAACCGGCAGTGGCCGCGAGCACGAGCTCGTGTTTGGCCTTGCGGGCGATATCCGAGATCAAGTCGGTGTGGACTCCGACAAGATCAGCGAGCAGGTCCCGGAAGAGTAGATGGCACGGTACGGATGGGCGCTCGATAAGTGTAGGCATGAGGCTCCGCACATCCCGTCTCAAGTGGTCCAAGTCGATCGAATCATCGGACAACTCGAGAAGAGGCTCTTGTTGTGGAGGAACAACTTCGAGCCTTCGCCTAGGCACATCGAATGCGGAACGGGACCTCCGCACGGTGGGACGGATGCCGCCGTGGAGAGCATCGACGAGTCGTTGATTCTGCAGTTGAAGTTCCTCGTTCTTGCTCACCGGCTGATCGTTTCTTCTCTCTAGCTCGGCAATACGCTGCTCGGAAGACTGGATACCGAACTTCTTCCTATTTCTCGACCCCCAATAATAGACTTGGTCTTCTTCTAGTCCGATTTTTGGACCAAATCTTTCTCGTTGTGGTTTCGTGGGGTGAGAATACACCGCAAAGAAAGCCGCCAGTGCTTCTCTCTGAGCCTTGGTGTATTTCGTCCTCGGAAGTCTCCTATAGACAGGAGCGGCTTCCGGCTCGGTAGGTGGATCAGCAACCAGGATTGGTGCTTGGGGTAGTGGTTGCGGTTGTGGCTCAGTCGGCATGATAGCATCGGAGCTATTGAGCATGCTCGGTGGAATTATTTCATCCAGGCCTTCAAAGATTTGACTCCCTGATGGACCTGCCTGAAACAACTCGCTGAATGAATTCACTCTCTTGGCCATTTCTGGGTTGGAAAGGGAGGATAGCTCCTGGAAGTTAAGAGTGTTTCTGGGAAACAAACGAAGAACACACAAGAACAGGTGAAGAACAAACAGTGACACTATGAACACTAGAGAGAAAATGAGAGAAAAACAGAGGGGAAATACGCGAAATGACTCAAACTGACACAGACACAAGGGAAAGGAACAAACACACGCACGCACACGTGCCAACGACAGAGATCCACAAATTGCGGATCGAGCGACGAAAGTCGCAAAGGCTACATTTGACACGCACGCGGTTTATTAAACAAATCGACCGACGCAAAAGTCGTGCGTCGGCCCAATCAAAATTTTTTTAATTTTTTAATTTTTTTAATTTTTTTTATTTTTTATTTTTTATTTTATTTTATTTTTTTAATACTTTACGAAAAGTCGTAAAGTGAACAGTGAAAACGCGTGCGACGCACGCGCTGACTTGCCGACACTTTAAACAGGCTTGGGCCATCGGAAGGAATGGTTTGGGCCTTAAAGTGGGCATGGCCGAGTAGAGTACGGGCCATTATTGGTGGGTTTAACTAATGGGCCTAAAAACTAACAGGCCCGACACACTAAATGGGCATGAGGCCCAATAACAAACAAACAACAAACCCAAAAGCAAAACAGTAACAAAAATTATAAACATTAAAAATAAACACAAGTAATAAAATTTACAAAATATTTACAAAGTTAGAAAATATCACAATTTATTTATACAAAATGAATAAATAAATTTTCCTATGTCTAAGTAAATTTTATTTACAAGTAAAGTTAAATTGTCCAAAAATATAGTTAAAAATAAAGTTGATTCCAAACGGTAACTCAAGGTGGACGTACGGCCTAGGTGCAATGACTTGACTTAAATGACTTTCCGTGTTTTCAGAGGCGAATGGCCAGATCATATGAGAATAAGCGAGGGGCAGGATTCATTTGGTGGACTACGGAGGTTTACACCCCTATCGACTTACGTCAGTCTATAGTCCTCTGAATCCAAAACCTGTCACCCAGGGTCTCGACCTAGACACCATCCATGTGCCCCTTACTCAGTTGAGAAAGCACTTAAGTGTTCGACAATTCTCCAAGTGTTAATACAGGCCGCCCTCAACCTCAAGTGACCTTAAAAAGGTACAAATGAAGGGTTTAGGCCAATATTAATAAAAGGACCTTACCTATTTCCGTTCAAGTTACAACTTACAACAACTTAAATAATCAACTATACAAAAGACACCTAAGTAAAATTATTACTAAGTATGTGTAACAAAAATATTTACAAGTAAAATTAGTAAGTAAAACAAAATATCTACAAGTATTATTTACAAATAGTAAAACACATTTTTTTTTATAAATAACCGAAAAATAAACATGCAACCAATAAAATAGAAAAGGATAGAAATGCTTCCCCTTGAAGTGCATGCTTTCCGAAATAATCACCATCAATCACCAACAAACAAGGCTTCGAGGCCTTGCAATCCATAAGCTCACGACCTTTGGTGATGATCAACTATGAAGACTTCATGACTCGATGATACCGGAGGGGTTGGTTTTGAGTATCGCCGTCAAAGTGTAGTGGATGGTAAATTGTGACCAGGGGTTGTCGTACCCAAGGGATTGGAAGGCCCAAGATCCCTACTTGGTGAACAAATGCAAACAAGGTAAACAATGCACTAGAAGTGGTGTGATTAGAGATGGTTTATGTACTTAGAAGTGAGGTATGTGCAACATGCAAGTGTAGTGATCAAAGGGGTGTCACTCTTGAGTGACAAGGACAAGAACAGTGACTTGAAGTGACAAGGACAGTAGCTAAGTAACCAATCTAATCTAAGTGAGGTTGTGGTAACAAGAACACAAGTGAATGTGTTGATAGCTTTGTGTGTTGTTGAGGTGACAAGCCCAACAAAAGTGTGATTGCTGTGTGATCAAATGGATGGAAACGATTGGGGTTTCGGGTTCACTCTACCCCAATCAAATGTATGACATCTCTCAAGAACATGCAACAATGAATTCACTAAGGATCAAACCCCTATCCTAGCCATGTTATGGTTCTAGGATTGATTCTTCTAGGCCTATTTTGTGCCTTATTAGGGTCACAAATACTCCTAGTCTATTCATCCAAGCCTTGTTAGGGTCTCAAACAAACTTCCTAGGCATAGAGATTCAAGAATCAAGATTCAAACAAACTCAGTCCATTGACATAAACTCATCATGCTCATTGCAAACACATAGGATAAAATGTAATTAACATAGAATCCTAACATTAAGTTAAGTTGAACACATGCTTGAGAACTAATTAGATTCATAAACATGCATCAAACAAAACCGCATTTAACCAATGAACATATCCAGAAACGAATTCATCATGCATACTCAAGAGAAATCATCAAAACATCATCATGGGCTAGAGCACACAACCCAGCCCCCAATCTAATGAACTACTCACAACTCATTGTCAAATACATCATTAATCTCAAAGAAAAGTAAACATAAAACTAAAGAGAAAAGAGTAAGAAGTAAGGGGGGCCCTTGGTGACTCCAAAGATATGCCTCCTCTTCCTTCTCCCCCTTACGAGCCTATCCCCTAGGGGGAAGGTAGAAAAGGGGAAGGGGGGGGGGGAGATATTGAAGGGAGGAAGGAGAGGGGGGAGGTGGGGAGAAAAAGCGGTTTTTGGAAAAGGGGTTTTATCTGTTTTTTGGGATAGGGAAGGGCCCCCGCCCGTTCGAAAAAAAAAGGAAAGAAAGGGAAGAGGAATGGGGGGGGGGTGCGGGGTGAACCTGTGGGGGTGCTGTGGGGCGCATTTCTTCTTTTCCTTCCTTTCTTCCTTCTTCAGCACTTCCGAAGGAAATTTGGGCCCGGGCCCCTAGAACAAGAGCTCGGAACTCGTGATAAACTTAAATGGCAACCACCCCCCCCAATCCCTCCACCCCGGACCGCGAAAGAAAACAAAAAAACAAATTCCCAACCATCCTCGCGGTAAACGAGAAAGCCACAAGGCTCCTGTAATTAAAAGGGGGGCCCGCAGCCACAAACACATCACTCACCTATACCCCCCCCCCCGAACCTCCCTGAGGGGAAACCACAAATTTTCTTTCCCCCCCTTCCATTTTTATTTTTTTTTGGAACCTCTTTATTTCTTCTTTCTTTCTTAACAAAAAACAAACACCCCCAAACTTTTCTTTCAACCAACCCATAACTCAAAGCTTGAAACACAGAAAGGGGAAAAGAAAAAAGTAAGGGGGATCGGTCAAATATGGGGGCAAGTTGCTTTCTACTAAGACAACAAACGCCCTCACAAGAGAAAAAAAAGCACCCTTGGTGGAAGAGAACGAAGCATATAAACCAAACAAACATAGCTTAACAGACACCACCAGACCACACAGGACGAGAAAGGCCAAACAGAACAGACAAAACACCAAAAAAAACACAACCCCGCGGGGAGCCCGGGGGCGCCGCTCCCCCCCCCCCCTAAACCCCAAAACACAAACAACCCCCCAAACACGAAAACACAACCTCCCCCCCCCCCGCACCCTACACGTCCCTCCCCCGGGCAGGTCCCCGGGAATAGAAAGCCTCAAGATGCCCACCTTAGATTTCCTTGAAACTGCCCCTGCGTTGTCAGCTCCTCCGTCATCATCGAATACGTCTGAAGAGGAACAGCATTTGCGTCCAGGTGTGGACCCAGCTCCAACTTTAAAACGTTCCCAGCTGTAGGATCACCTCACCTTGCAGAAGTAGGGAACCGGAGGGGGGAAGGTGGAACCTTCGGCCGACGGGGCTTTACTGAACAACTTTCTGGGGTTGAGTGCTTCTTGTCAACCTCCTCTTTGGGGGCTGGCTCAAACGACCGGTCGGCGCCTCCCGAAGGTAGGCGGCAACGAGTGGTTGCTTGGGGCGGGGGCGTTGAGGGGCCTTCCCTCCCCCCCCCCCTCTCACCTGTCCGGAGGGAGGCTTCGTGTAAACCCGGTAGTTAACACCTTGGCGAAACGCAGAGCAGAAGCAAACAACGCCAAAAGGCCCGGACGGCCGGCGGGCTCGCAGGCGGGGGTAGGATTTCGTCGCAAAACTTCAACGGGAACCTTCACGCGAAACAAACACATTACCGCAACCTTAACGAAACCACCAATTTTAAACACAACAACTAGACACACAAAGAACACACACAAATTTTTAGAATTTTCGGGTGATTTACTTGCTAACAAAAACGGGAAAAACACACAGCAAAGAACGGCTTAGAACACTGAAACAAAACAACAACAAACACAATTAGCTAGAATCAAAGACACAACAAACACTAAGACACATATATCAAACAATTTATACTACAAGAATAGGCAAAACACCCCGACGGGGCACCAAGGAACAAGGAGAACCCAACCCCGCACGGGCGGGGTGCAGGAGGAGGACGGGGGGACGGGATGGAGCCCAGACCCTACTGGTGAACAAAGCAACAGAAACGCACGGGGGGAGGGGGACTGGGAGGCAACGCGGGGCAGGGGCCGAGGACAAGGACGAACGGAGCGCAACCGGAACAAACGAGGGGGGGACACAGGGAGGGACAAAGGGATTGGCAACCCCCAAAGTAGACACCCAGACGCACAGATGGCAAACCCCCCGTAGGTCGGTTTGGCCCCCCGGCAAACACCGGTCAAGACAGCAAACAACCCGACAAACCACCGCAAACACGATAAAAGAATTAACAGAACCAACTAGTAGAACACGCGAGACAGCATAACGCACAAACAAACTTAACCAGAACCCAACGATCACGAACCAGAGAAACACAAAACACACAGGCGAGACACAACCCACCCCCAACAGAACCCACAACCATGCAAAACACTACCAAGAGGAAAGTAAACATAAACAAAGAGAAGGTAAGAAGCAGGGGAGCCCCGGGACCAAGAGCGCCCCCCCCCCGCCCGACCCCGGGGGCACGGGGGGGGAGGGGGAGGGGGAGGGGGGAAGAATTTGGAAGGGGGGGGGGGGGAGGGGAAAAGGAAGACAAGGGAGGGGCGGGGGGACGCGGGTGTCTTGGGAAAGGGGGTTTCCTGGGTTTTCGAGGAAGGACAGGGGCCACGGCCGGGTTTCCAGGGGAAACAGGGGGGGAAAGAAAGGAAAAGAAAGGGGGAGGAATGGGGGGGGGGAACAGGGACGACCCCACGGGCCGGGGGCGGGGGGCCGGGCGGGGGGGGGGGGGGAAGCACCTTTCTCTTTTCGCTTCAGGTCAGGCGCTTCCGAGGAGCCGGCAAGGCAAAGCACGGCACGCCAGGAACGAAATGGCAGCAACGGAGAAAATAAACCGCAGAGCAAATGTGAGGTTGCCTCCCCATGAGCGCTTCTTTTTATAGACCTCAAAGCCGGTCTTCTCATACTCTTGGGTCAAGGTGGTGCAAAGTACATTTGCCTACCACCGAAATACCTCAAATAAGGATGACATTCATGAGTTTTCATCTTGTTTACTGCAATCCCCAAAATCTCTCTAAGGCATTGGATCGCCTCGAGTTGTATCTCATTGCATGGTGGGCTTCTCATCTTGAATGACTCGAATGGGGTAGGTAATAATCCTCGCCTATGTGGAGGAATATAAGGTATAGGCGGTATTCCTCGATCACGCTCATGAATGGTGGAAGTAGGTTTCACAACTTCTTGCCTGTGGAAAGATAGAAATTCAACAGGCTTGTGCACTTGTTCGAAGCTTGAAGTTTGTTGACCCATGAAGTGAGGATCCATGTCCAATTCAGGAAGGACACAAGCTAATGATGCCTCAGCTTTGTGAATAGGCAGAGGGACACTAAAACTGTCAAGCACAGACTCATATGTAGAAGCAGCAAAATCAATATCATCATGCACATATGAGTGCACAAACTCATCAAACATGTCATCATCATCAGAATAAGAGAACTCTGGTAGCTCTTGCTTCTCAACGACAATAGAAGGATGAACTTCAACTTGAGGCTTGGGAGGGTTTAAAGGACCGAAAATCCTTTCACTCTTTGCTTGATTCCCCTTCACCAAATCAACTGAAAACACCTCATTGATGACACTAAGTGGAAAGGTAGGCTGGAGTACTTGCAACTTGACTTTTTCCCCCAAGACTTTGAGCTTCACGGTGCCTTTCTGAACATTAATCTTTGCACCGGCAATGGCCATAAAGGGACTACCAAGGATGATAGGCAAACCACTCTCTATCTTGGGGTCTTCATCCATATCCAAAATCACAAAATCTGCTGGAAGGATGAACTTGTCGACTCTAACCAACACATCTTCCACAATTCCCACCGGCATTCTGAATGTTTCATCTGCAAGTTGCACTGAGATTGAAGTAGGTTGCAGGGTACCAATGGCTAGCTTCCGGAACGTTGCTAGAGGCATGATATTGATGCACGTGCACATATCCATAAGAGCTCCATCAAAAGACTTGTCACCAATTGTACACCCAACAACAAAGCTCGTAGGATCGTGTATGTCACGTGATGCCCTTCGTTGAATGATTGCACTTGCCTCCTCCTTGAGCACAATTTTCTCCTCACCAAGGAATTTCTTCTTGTGCATGCATATATTCTTGACAAATTCTGCATATGCTGGTACTCGACTAATGAGATCTAGGAGAGGAAGATTCACGTCTGCTTTCTTGAAAATATCGAACATTTCAGTCATTAGCCCCTGCTTCTTCTTTTTCTTCTTTCCAGCAGCTTTTTGTCTTGGCTTCAGTGTCGCATGCCTTCCGGAAGGTACATAATCTTCCCCTCCGGCTTCCTTATCCACCACTTTGTTAGTCCTTGGTAACACTAGATCACAATCCTCCAATCCATTTCCCGGGAGTACATTTTGATCCTCCCGGTTCCCATCCTCATTTAATATGAAATCATGATGCATAACAGTATTATCAACATGGTTAAAAGGTACATTTTCTTCCCTCTTAACCCCACATGAATGCACATCAAAATCACCATTATGCACAAGTAAGGGATGTGGATCAAAGAACTCACATGGTTGCAGATTTGTCAGTTCTTGATCGTGCTCAAATAAACGGTTGGCCTCAAATTGCTCTATCAATTGATCGATCTTTGCACTCCGTTCTTGAGTTTCACGCCATTGTTCCTCGTCATCCGCTAAAGAATTTTGTCATTGAGCTGCCATTTCTTCAAGTAAAGAAAGTGACGGGTGTGACGGCTCGATGCATTGATTTTGAAAGTACCACGGATGCTCGAAGTTTCTAGAATCATCCCAAGAATAATTCCACTGTTCCATAGCTGAAAAATATGTACCTAAAAAAATTCAAAGAAAAATGTAAACAAGAACCAAAGAAAAATACAAAAATACAAAAATTGCACACAAAAAATTAAAACTCACAAAAATAAAACAAAATAAGAAATTGCAAGAAAAATTCGGTTACAAATACTAATAGATCAAAGTTTAACCTAAATCCCCGGCAACAGCGCCATTTGATTGGTTATCAAAATATAGTGATGAGTAATTTAGACTCGGGATTGTCGAACCACGGGGATTGGAGGCCTAAAACCTAAATAGTAAAATGTAATCTAATTTTCTAGAAGTAAATAACAATTTTTATGATTTTTCTTATTTTTCAAAACAATAACAGTTTAACCTAAATAAAATACAAAATTATAACTTAAGCAAATCACAATTATTTAATCACAATTATTTAAATAGATAATGCAAATTATTTCACTCACAATTATTCACCCAATAAATAAGTATTTCACAATTCAAATACTAATAAAAACTAATGAAATAAAATATTAAAACAAAACTTAATTAAAGGAGAATAGAGAGAGAGTTGGCTTAATTGAAAGGACAGAAAACACGGGCTTTCTCCAGGGGAAGCTGGAATCGACGATGCCGGCTGAAAGGCAGAGCGACGCCGGCATAGGTGAGGCGAGAGAGCTGGATGAAGCCGGCGGTAGAGTGGATCGTGGGCAGCAGTAGAGGGACACGCCGGTGAGAGCACGGGCACGGGCCTGGATTGTGACGGCAGAAGAGTCCGACGGTGAGGATGGAGTTAAGGGCCCGGATTGGAATCGACGACAGAGCAGCGATGTAGGGGTGCGTCTGGGCTTGGCGGCGATGTGGCGAGCAGAGGGAAGCAGCGGCAGAGACTTGGATTGGCTGGAAACAGTAACGGCGACGGTGGATCGGTGAGATGAGAACGACGGCGTCGTGGATTAAGCACGGGCTCGACGGCAGAGCTGGGCACGCCGCGAAGGAGAGAGATGCAGAATGGGCTCGGCGTCGGCGTGGCACGTGGAGGAAGACGTGCGGCGTCTTTGATGGAGATGAGAGCAGCGGTGCTGGAATCCGGTCTGGAATTGTGATGGTGATGGAGGCGGTCACAGTGGTTGGGCAGAGAAACTCGGCCTTGGCTGGCTGAATTGATTGTGATTATTGTTGTCTGTGAAGTTGAATTGATGTAAATTTGTAGGTGCAGGACTTGAAGATGAGCTTGTGTGATGGCAGCGGTGGACTGGGCGTAGGCAGTAAAGGAATTGCAGCGGTGGCTGTGAGCGGTGGAGGTCGTGAGGGTGATGTGGCGGTGATGAATGGGTGCTGGGGTGTAGAGAGGAGGAAACCGGGTGCAGAGAATAGAAAGAAGAAAGAAAAAGAAAAGAAAGAAGAAAGGAAGAAGAAGAAGAAGGGGGAGAGGAGGAGAAGAGAGGGACCGGGGAAGAAGAAGAGATGATGATCTCTGCAATGTTGATTGCAGTGTTTAAATAGAGGCACAGAGAAATGGTGGTTAGCTAGAAGACAAAGAAACCGGACTATGCGTGCTGGTGGTGGTGAAGTTTGTGGAAGAACAGCTCACAAAGGGAGCTGATTGCAGAAGAGAGGAAGGGGAGGTGGACGGCAAAACTGCAAAAAGAAAAAGAAAAGAAGTTAAGAAAAATGAAATAAAATAAAAAGGAAAAATAAAAATAAAAATAATTAATTAGTTTATTAGAAATAGAATATGATTATGTAAAATAAATAAGAACATGGGTATTGGAATTGAATCTCAATTTCGAGTATTGACTTGTGTTGACTTTTCGTCCTTTTTCTCGGAAATGTTCTAAATTACCCAAAATGTACCATTTTGTGTCGAAACACTTATTTAACCTATACAAACACAATATGTACATTAAACAGACAAAAAGGCTTTCAGAATAGCAAAATCCAGTAATTAAAGGCACTTTGTGAACGTATTTTACGTTCACATCAGTCAGCACGGGCGTAAAAATAATAAATAAATATTTTTTTATTTTTTATTATTGTGCCGACGTGAAAGTCTCTGAATGGCCCAATAAATTTTTTTTTTGTTTTATTTTATTTACAACGTTACGCGAAAGTCGTAAAGTGAACAGTGCCAAACACGTGTGGCACGCGTCAACACAATTATTCGGACTGCCGACACTTTAAAATGGGCCTGGGCCATCGGACATGGCCTGAGCTTTAAAGTGGGCTGGGCCAAAGAAAACTCCGGCCCATTATTGATGGGCTTAACTAATGGGCCTAAAAACTAACTGTAATTTTTTTTTAAGGCCCGACAAGAAACTAAAGCCCGACTCAACCTAATTGGGCTTGGGTTATAGGTTTTGGGCTTTGAAAATGACAAGGGCCCAATGGGCCAAATTTAAATAAAATAAAAACTTAAAAAAAAAAAAACCCAAAACCCTAACCGACTAAACAAATGGGCTTAAGGCCCAATACTATACAATCAAGCCCAAAATGAATAGTAACTACAAACAGTAAAAAAAAATAAACAAACACAAACAAGAAATAAATAAATAAATAAATGATAGAAATGCTCCCCCTTGAAGTGCATGCTTTCCGAAATAATCACCATCAATCACCAACAAACAAGGCTTCGAGACCTTGCAATCCATAAGCTCACGACCTTTGGTGATGATCAACTGTGAAGACTTCAAGCAAGAGCAAATATGAGGCTGCCTCCCCATGAGCGCTTCTTTTTATAGACCTCAAAGCCGGTCTTGTTTCTTCTCTTGGATCAAGGTGGTGCATAGCACATTTGCCTACCACCTAAGTAATTCATGTAAGGTGCGGCCATGGAATTGTAGCTTGGAAATGGAGACCATTCATGTGTCATCATCTTGTTTACTCCAATCCCCAAAATCTCTCTTAGGCATTGGATTGCCTCGAGTTGTACCTCACTGCATGGAGGGCTTCTCATCTTGAATGATTCAAATGATTCAAAGTTGGGATGTATAGAGTATAATCCATAATTATGAGGATGACAATATGGTGTAGGCATAAACATTCGCCTATGTGGAGGAACATACGGTGTAGGCAGTATTCCTCGATCACGCTCATGAATGGTGGATGCATGGTGCACAAATTCACTCCTTTGAGGAGATGCAGACTCATTCAGTCTATGCATTTGCCCGAAGCTGCAGGTATGTGGATACGTGAAATGAGGGTCCATGTCCAAACTAGGAGGGACACATGCTGATGGAACCTTAGTCTTGTGAGCAGAAGTGCTAGCAGTGGAATTGTCAGGTTTAGACTCAGATGCAGGAATAAACCTCATCAAATATGGCATCAAATTCATCAAAATAATCTCCCATAGAGGAAGGTTCTTGTTGCAACTGCTCTGTAATCACTGGAAAATGATGATTCTGGATAAGAGGCTTCGGAGGTTCTAAAGGACCAAAAATCCTTTCACTTTTCGCTTGATTTCCTTTCACCAAGTCTTTTGAAAGCACATCATTGATGACATTTTGTGGGAAGGCGGGCTGGAGCACTTGCAGCTTGATTTTTTCTCCCAAAACTTTGAGTTTCACGGTGCCTTTTTGAACATTAATCTTTGCACCGGCTATGGCCATAAATGTACGGCCAAGGATGATAGGCAATCTACTCTTTGTCTTGGGGTCTTCATCCAAATCCAAAATCACAAAATCAGCTGGAAGGATGAACTTGTCGACTCTAACCAACACGTCTTCCACAATTCCCACAGGCATTCTGAATGTCCCATCTGCATGTTGCACTGAAATGGACGTAGGCTTCAGATGACTAATCTCTAGCTTCCGGAAAGTTGCTAGAGGCATAATGTTGATGCTTATGCCTATGTCCATGAGAGCTCCTTTTAAATAATTGCTCGCCAATTGTGCAACCAATGACAAAGCTCGTTGGATCATTTATGTCTGGAGACACCCTGCGTTGAATAATGGCACTCACTTCCTCCTTGAGCACAAATCTATCATCATCTTGGAGCTTTTTCTTGTGTATGCATAAATCTCTGATAAATTCTGCATAGACTGGCACCTGGCTAATGAGATCGAGTAGAGGGAAGTTCACATCTGCGCCCTTGAAAATATCAAACACTTCACTCTTTAGCCCTTGCTTCTTCTTTTTCCTTTTCTTTTTCTTATCAGCAGCTTTCTGTTTTGGCTCCAATGCAGGTTCACATTTTGTATTCAGAGTCTGCTTTCCGGAAGGAACATTTTCTTCCCCTCCGGCTTCCTTATCCACCCCCTTATTACTCCTTGATGGCATAGTATCATAATCTCCCAATCCATTTCCCGGGAGGACATTTTCTTCCTCCCGGTTCCCATCCTCCTTGAATTTATTATGAGGCACATTATTTTCAACAACATGGCTAAGAGATACATTTTCTTCTCTCTTAGCCCCATATGAATGCACATCAATATCATTATGCATAAGTAGAGAGAATAAGAATCAGAATGCTCACTTGAGTGAAAACTTGTCAACTCTTGATTTTGTTGTAGTAGTCTGTTGGCCGCAATGTTGGCCTTAAGTTCTTCGAAGAGTTTCCAATTCTTTGCCATTCTTTCTTCAGATTCACGTGCCCATTCGTCAAGATCAATTTGCCATTGAGGTATGCTTTCATCAGGGACAGTATCTAAAGGTTCATAGCATTGCTCTTGAGAAAATGGTTGGGGCATCATGGTTTCTTGATACATGCCTGAGTTGAATTCATAGCCTTACATGAGATTCGGGTGTTCAAAATGTCTTGAATCATCCCAATTATAATGGCATTGATCCATAGCTAAGAATTATGAATATCGCACCTGTAAATTCCAAGAGAGAATGTGAATATGAACTAATAGAATGAAATAAAAAAAATAAAAAAAATTTGCAGAAATAAATTAATACTTACAAATATAAAATAAAACAATAACAATAAATGCACAAACAAATAAATAAAACAAACTAACTAAACAAACGTAACCACCACTGGTGGTCAAGTTGGTCGAGCCTCCAGGTGTGGTACCCCCCACCAGGGTTCGAATCCTGCTAACTACGGATTGGAGTTAAATCCCAATTCATTCTGTGGCTGGCCAGGGGGAGGGAGAATTTGACACTGCCCACGAGTGGATTAGTCCTTGGGTCTAGGAAGCCTTTGGGATACCACGATTTCGATAAAAAAAAACTAAACAAACGTACAAAGCAAGAAAACTCGGTTACAATTACCAACATATCAAGGTTAAACCTCAACCCCCGGCAACGGCGCCATTTGACGAAGTCAAAATACAGTGGTAAAATAGAAATTAAGATCAGGGTTGTCGTTCCACAGGAGATTGGAAGGCCCTAAATCTATTTGGTAAATTTGTAACTTAAAATTCTAGTACTAAATAACAACTTTTTTAGGTTTTTCTTCTTTTTCAAAACAATTAAATTAAACTAAACAAACCAACTTAAATGAAGTAAATAAACTTGAAAATAAATCACAAAACCTTGAGTGAATGATTCACAAATTGAGTTTTTAATAAATATCACAAATTTCACAATCCTCAAATGATTTTTGGGTTTAAGAAATTATTCAAATCACACAAATAATTTACAAATACAAGTACAAATACAAAGTTATACTAATAAGTATTTCACACAACAATTAATTAATTAAAACTAATAAAAGTAAATTAAATATAACTAAAAGCTAGAGAGAGGATTTATCAAACACAGGAGAGCTCGAGAGAGCTTGGCAGAGAGAGAGCAGAAGCGACGCCGACAACACAGGTGAGCACCGGTGGTGGCTTGAGCGACATGGGTCTGGGTGTGCTCGGTGGTCGCAGCAGAGAGAGACGCGGGTCTCTGATGGAGCAACGCAGCAGCTCGAGGCGGGGGATCTGATCGGACCCGCTGGCTCTACTTGGGTTGGCGGCACGTTCTGAGTCTGGATCGATGAGGATGCGAGAGAGAGCTTGGCTCTCTGAAGCGGCGCCGGCGTTGCAGAATGAAAGAGGCCGGCGGAGAAGCGGCGTCTCTGAGGTTGTGGACACACCTTGGGCTTGACGTGATGGCCTGGACCCGAGGGAATCGCCGGCGTAGAGCTTGGGTGGCTCGGTGGTGCAGAGAGAAATTGGGTGGGTGCTGGTGTGAATTCTTGTTTGTTGTGTAATTCTTGTGAATTGCGGGTTGATGATGAACCGGTGATGGCGGCGGTGACAGTAGTGGTCCGAGCAGCCGTCCGCGATGGTGGTTTGGGGCGATGTGGGTGTAGAGAGGAGGACCGAGGGTGTAGAGAAAAAGAATCGGGAAGAGAAGGCAAGGAAAGAAGAAGAAGAAGAAGAAGAAAGAAAAAGAAAAACAAGAAGAAGAAAAGAGAAAGACGAGGAGGAGGAGAAGAGAAGAGAAGAAGGAAGGAGGAGAGAAAGAAGAAGAAGAAGACGAAGAGGGAGGGGAGAGACATCCGGGAAAAGCAGAGGAAGAAGAGATTTCAAATTTTTCTCCCCCGATCGGGAAAAACCAAAGAACTCAAAAAAAAGTCAAAAGTTCTTATTTTTTTATTTTTTTATTAAATAAATTAATTCTATTTATTTTTAAAACCAATTTTGAAATCAAAATAAAACGAAAACAAATAAAAATAATTTGAAATAAAATAAATGTGGAGTTAAAATGCACCATTTTAGTGCAAAATGTCGAAATCCACTTATTTAACCTGAAAACAAACAAAACACACATTAAATACACAATTAGGCTCTCAAAATAATATAATCGAAGTGATTTAGAAGCATTTTAAGTGCGTGCTTACGCACTTATCAAGGTGTTGCTGGAAGTATCCCAGAAGCAGAGAGCCGCTACAAATGGAGCTCGGTTTCCTCCGCCATTTTTCAACGAAAAGCATAGTTCTATTGCTTATGCTATTCCTACTACTTGCCAGCGGTTCAGGTCTATAGCCTTACGAGCCTCATACCAACTTGAATCTCCTTCGCTGGGGGTGGGCCAGGAACCCATTCGCGCTGCTCTGTGGTATTTTTGCCAGTTCTTAAAGGTGGCAGCATTCTCCCGGGACGCCAGAGTTGGGCGGCGTACTTATTGTCTGTAGTTTTGGAACATGACTCCGGCATCGCATCAGGCCAAGGGCCTAAGCTGGCGGTGCGATCCATATATACATTGATATATGAGCGGTGAGCGGTGAGCGGTGAGCGGATTTGCGCGCTTTGAGCGAATACATATCCATTCGGAATTGCTGAGCATTTATCTCTGTAAGTGGAGTGGAAGCCATTTCTGGGTTTCTGGTTTAATTTTTGTTAGTAGCAGAAGTTGTTGATCGATTTAGGATTTTGATTTGGGAATTGCCGGGTTTGTATCGATTGAACTTCTAATTCTGAGTTTTTATAAGAACTGAAAGAGTTCTTCAAAGAGTTATATTCGTTCGTTTTAGCGAACCAGTTCGAATTGATTCTGTGTGGGAAACAGTGTAACGGTTGGGCCGAGATAGCTTTTGGGCTTCCCGTTTTACCGTTTGGCGTTTATTAGCACCTATTGATTACTTAGCCCTCTTCAATCAGTTTCAGCCTGGGCCTGATTTCGAGGCCTGGGAGGCAATGTTTGAGCCTAAATGTAAATTTGGCTGCTTGGATTATATTTGATGCAGCCCATGGGCCGGTACCTGTGGCCCTAATATCTTTAAGATTATTTCTTTGGTTTTTGTTCCTTACGTCTCAAGGAAACCTAGTCGACTTGGGGGTTTCATTGATATTATCAAATCATTTAAAGGAAATAAATCTATAGTCCTAATGGTATAAATAGAAGAATTTACAATCAGAAAAGGGTTCTCAACCTCGACAAGCAAACTTGCAAACTCAAAGCCTCCTCGAGCAAACTTACAACCTAAGCCTCTCCGAAGCACCTTTGCGTCCTTGCAACCTTGCTAAGATCACATCTTAGCTCTTCAGCTTTCCCAGTTTGTTGATCTGATTTCTCATCCCAAGGAAGTATCGATTGCTTAGTTCACAAGAAACACTTTTGAAGCCCTAGATCCCATCTAGGTCTTTTCACACAAAAACCTTGACGGAGTTGGTTCTCTCTCCGTTCGTATTCGCCGGATCAAGAAGCAGGTTTTCACCGCATCAACGACATCATCGTACTCCGTGGTACTAGCACGCCTGCACATTACAAAAGAGACTGTTCAACTCTCCGCAATGGTTTCCAGCGCGAACAGTACCTTGAGGACAGAAGCCAACTTTAACATCTTGAAGAAAACCCAATTTTTATGAACAAAGTTTTAAATATGATATTTTGAAAAATAACATAATTGTGTTTTGATAAAAACTACTACGTCTACTCTTTGTGTGTATTTGTCTTATTAGTAGTTTGACTATCTGGTAAATATTTGGTTGTACTCTGTGTATTTGGTTGTACTCGGTGGTAGTGCACAGCAGTAGCCGATCGTTGACAGACGAACGATGAACCTAGGGTTTAGGGTTCTAGGGTTTTCTATTTTATCTCAGGGCTAGAGACTCGTGCTGATAACATGTTTAAGTATAACCAAAAAGTAAAGACAAGAGAGTAGCACTGGAATATAATCAATCTTTATTGATGAATAGGTAGGGTTGTCAATGGGTCGTGTCGTGTTGGATTCGGGTCGTGTCAAACTTTTTATCATGTCAAAAAGACAAACCCAAACCCAACCTATTTAATAATCGTGTCAAAAATATAAACCGAAACCCAACCCATTTATTAAACGGGTAACCCGTTAACAACCCGCCTAACCCGTTTAATAATTAGGTCGTGTCGTGTTGAGTTTAATGACCAATTTACAACATTTAACGGGTTAACATTGTGACCCATTTAACTAAAAAACATGCATTAAAATCTTTAAAGTAATATTACATAACTTCACCGTCATGTTATTTTCACATCATAAGAAGAAAATATAAATATACATGGATATGATTCATAAATAAAATATAAGTAGATAAATCCAATTATAAAAAAAAAATTATTTCAAGTCACACAAAAAAATTATTCCAATTATATATAACCCAACCCAACTTGTTTAATAAATGGGTTACACGGTTTATTTCGTGTTGGCGGGTTGACCCGCAAATGACCCGTTTTTTAATCGTGCGGGTTCAACCCGCTTTATTTCGTGCGGGTTTCGAGTCGTGTTATCGGGTCGTGCTAGAATTGACAGCCCTATGAATAGGTGCCTCTTTATATAGAGGAATACAATGGTACAATCCATATGATATATACAATCCTATTCAATACATATCTCTATTCCATCCTAACTAGATATTCCTAGATTGACTAGGCACACACAAAGTAGGGTTTCCTACAACACTCCCCCTTGTGCCGTCAAGTCTAGGTGGTGCTAGCTCCTCGCGTTGCCTCATTAAAAACCTTGCCAAGTAACAAAAATCCAGTGGGAGAAAAATAATCTTGGTCGACGGGAAAAAGAGTACAATACACCCTTCACATTTGGCATAGCAAGACGTCAGACTCCCCCTCAAGTCTGCATCTCCCCCTGATTTCCTCAATTATGGGAGGTCAAATAATTTAAGCAAACAAATGCTTTTGACATGCTTCTCAAAATGTGGATTTGGGAAATGACTTAGTAAAACAAGTCTGCCACATTGTCCTCAGAATGGACTTGATTCTCACTTGAATCTTGAGGAATTCTTGTTATTGCTGATATACTTGCTATTGTCGTCTTTGATGAAACCTTGCCTCATTTGCAAGTAGCATTATCCTCATAAATGCTCATTGGTTCATCAGTGGTTGACTTCATACCACATATATGTACTTCCTATATGTGTAATTATGGACCTTAACCATATACACTCACGAACCGCTTCATGGAGAGTAATAATCTCAGCATGGTTCGAAGAAGTAGCGACAAGAGTCTATTTAGTAGACTTCCAAGATAGCAAGGTGTTTCCCACGTGATACGGCCAAAAGGAGCATCAATTTAAAAAAACCCTATCGGTAGTAGTATAGTGCATAGTAGGGTATCGTTCACAACAGAGATCAAAGGGTGTACCTAACAAAAATTGTCACAAAGAATTAAATAAAATAAAGAATTATTATTAACAAGTATAAAAAATAAAGAATATATATATATACAAAATTAAATGAACTATACAATATTGTTTCTATTTACAAAAATATACATTATATACAAAAGTATTTTTGGGGGTTTTGATAATTTTGAAAACAATAAAAGAAATATTTTTGGATTTTTATTATTTTTGAAAACAAGAAACACACACACAAATATTGTTTTGAAGATTAACAAATTCCCTAGCCATGAATCCGAAACTAACATATGTAAGATGCTGGACCACCATACATCTCCCAAATAAAACTTTCCCTAACAATTAACTCCGAGACCACTCTGTCAAGCTAATCACTAGAAAAAGAGTTGTTAATTCAAGTGCACGACCTAGCGGGACCGCCCAACTATCCGTGATCCTTATTATTTAGTTTCAACATTAAAGATAAAACCAAACAAACAAAATTCACATAAGCTGCTAGAAGAATCAATTAACTTCAATCCAACAATTATTACACAAAATAGAAAATAAACAAACAATAACAATTCCCAAAATTATTCACGAATAGTTAATTAAACAAAAATAAATTATAATAAATAAACGAAGTTTGGGAAAAATGTTACTGTTGTGTCCATGAAAATGGACACTGTCTGGCAGGCGAAGGTGGCAGACTCAGCTATAAAACGAACATAATGTGGCGGGTGCCGAGATCAAATTGGGCTTGGACCTTGGGGTGTCCTTAGCAATTGGGCTGAAATGGGCTTGGGCCGATCAACAAGGGTCAAAGCCCAAGTCAAATTTTGACTGACTTTGACTTTGACTTTTTTCTTCTTTTCCTTTCTTCTTTTCCCGTGCCTTTCATACTCATGTATTTCTTCTTTCTTCTTCTGTACATAGAGAGTGCGGCCTTGAGAGATTAACGGCGATGGGAAGGCGGAGGCGCGGGGAGGATGGGGACACCGGCAAGGAACAGCAGCGGCGGGGCCGTCGGAGATGGCTTGTGGGCTTCACGGCAGCGGGATTAGCGACGGTGAGCTTGATGGACAGCAGCTTTGGAGACGCCGGAGCTAGGCTCGTCGGCGAAGGTGAGAGACAGCGAGGCATGGCAGAGGTGCGGGGCATGGATTGATTGACGGCGCCGACGAAGGGCAGCTGCTGGGCAGCAACACGGCAAGGCGAGGAAGACGCCAGATTCTGGGCTCGACGGCGTCATCGATATTGAAGATTGGGTCGCCGGCAGCAAGGAGAACAAGCCACGGGGACGGCGTAAGGGACGCCGGCGACAGGGGACAGAACAGTGTGGCTGGGCTGCTTTGATTTCTGGGCAATTTGGAGTTGGCGGCGCCGATAGCAGCTGCGTCGTGATGGGCTGGACAGCTTCCAAACCTGCAAAAGAGAAAAAAAAGATAATTAGAAATATGATTGATTGTTTGCAGGTACAATAGCTGGAATTGAGAGACAGAGAGGGTTGCCATGGCTGAATTGAATTGATGGTATTTTGATTATGGAGAGCACGGGTTGGCTTTGGTGGTGATGGATGGAATTGGTGATTGTGTGATTTGCTTGCAGATGGAAGATGGCTTAAATAGGCAAGGAAATGGTGGGAAGCAGCCAAGAAGAAGGTGATTTCCATGTGGAGTAGTGGACTGTAGTGGTGGTGGGATTTTGGTGGAGGCGGTAGGTGAAGATGCTGCCGGCAGTGGAGATGGTTGGTGAAGGCAGTGGCTGCAAAAATCCAAGGGAATAGAACGTGAACCCATGGAGCTGCAAATAAGAAAATAAAAAGAATAAAATAAAATAATAAAACAAAAGAAAAATAAGATTAATTAATAAAACAAATAAATAAATAAAAGAAATAATTATTAGAGAAAATAATATGGTGGTTTGAATTATGTTCCACCACCGCGTGTGGTGATTGCGCCTCCGTATGTGGTGATTCGCCGACAAATTGTCGGGATTCGGAACGGTTCCCGAAATCTTCGTACAATATTTTATTCCACAAATTAAAGTCATGGTTGACTTTCCGAATTACGCTGAAAGCCTCCAAAATGCACCTATTCTGTGCAGATAAACATTTTCCTGGTATTTTCCCTAAAAACACGAAAACAAACATTAAACAGACAATTAAGCTTTCGGAATAGCAAAATCCAGTAATTAAAGGCACTTTGTGAACGTATTTTACGTTCACATCACACCCCTACACTTGAACTATTGCTAGTCCTCGAGCAAGCACAAAACAAAACAACACAAGACAGAAATGGAAACACAAAACAGAAGGTCTTTCCAACCATAATCCTCAGCGAGTTCGAAAGAATTATAATCAAGAGAATAAAAATTATATACCAAGGTTAAAGAATTTGCTAAGCATTTAACATGTACATCTCATTTATGCTCGGGTGTAGTGTGTGAAAACCAAGTATACAATTAATGTCAAGCAATCCAATAGGCACATCGAAACAACATTAACCACTAAACCTCACAAGATTCACTAAATATTTCCGCTCAGTGTTTAGGGTTAAGTGTTTACTCTCAAAACAATTACACAAGTAGTGTTCCCATATGCTTGCTCATTAACCGACTCTCCACAATTAATCTACAACTCATTAGATCATAAGGACTTGCAATGGTGTAATGGGGCCAAAGGGTGGATGGTAAATGGTGAATGGTAAATGAAGTGAAAGGACTAGAAATGATAAATGTTTTACATGTTTGCAAGACAAATCAACGACTTTGAAACTCATACCTATGCTATACCCGAAACAACTTTCTTATTCTCCTCCAACCTTTTATTGAAAATAAAACAATACAACAAAATAACTCTATTTTTGGAATTTCTTTTTTTTTTTTTTTTTTTTTTTTTCTATTTTTTTTTTTTCTTTGAGGAATTTATTCCTTCTTTTTATTTCTGATTTTTTTTTTCTTTCTTTGAACAAATACAACAAAATAAATACACCCCCACACTTGCCTTTTGGTATACTACCATACAAATCCGAAGCATAAAAACATAAGAAGTCACTATCATCGTCTTGCAAACACAGTAAAACAAGGGTGAAATGGTGTGGGTGAACAAAAGAAACGGCTAATGAGTGATCAGTTCAAAAGGGGATCCTAAAGTTCGTGTTTAGATGGATGGTGAATATTTTGGCCATGGTGCTCAACTAATGCCTTACTCATTTCTAATTCATTACAGATTAACAAAAAGTTTCAAGTGGTCTCTGAGCAAGTTCTAGGTTCAAAACTCATGAATTGTGCACACATGAAGAACAAGTAAATGTATGAAATATGCATACATGTGAATATACAATAGGCTCAAGTCCTCACATTTTCTGGGTATGCATGACAATGTATGTTCAAATGTGCTTCTCGGATTGCAATCAACTAATCGAAACAGGTTATGTGAACATGGAATTTTTGAGCAATCATAAGTTATGCAAATTAAATCCAACGCAAACTACACAACCTTAGCATATAATCAATATTTTCCTAATCACAACAATTAAACTCAATTCATCATCGGAATTGGAAAGAACACAACACACATAACACAACTAAACACACAAAAACACAAAAACAGAAGCAAATATTTTTGTAATTTTTGATTTTTTGATTTTTTTGATTTTTCAATGTAGGTAACAATACGTGACCACAGGGACTCACTAAGTGCAATGGTAGGTTCAACGCTACCAAGGGAGTAAGTATGATCTAGTCGATATACCGTTACCGTAGAAAACGAAAACAAACAAATAAATAAACAACAGAAGCAATTTTTTTTTTTTCTTTTTCAAATTTTTTTTATATTAGGGTAACAATACGTGACCACAGTGACTTACTAAGTGCAATGGTAGGTTCAACGCTACCAAGGGAGTAAGTATGATTTAGTCGATATATTGTTACCGTAGAAAACGAAAACAAATAAATTATTTTTTTGAATTTTTTGAATTTTTCAAATTTTTTCTTTTCTTTTTAATAAACCTTCCCCCCACACTTGAATTAAACATTGTCCTCAATGTTAGACAGATATTTCACGAAAATGAAAAATTCAAGTATGGTTATTGAATTTAAACACACAAACAGAAGTAAACACACAAACATAAATAAACACACAACAGTTAAGTAAAAATGAAAAATAGATAGAAAATACTCCCCCTTGAAGATCATTAAGCTCCTCCCGAAGCAAGTCACCAACAGTCACAAACAAGGCTAGCAGGGCCTTGCATCCAACGTTTGCTCCTTAATTGACTGCGGCTCTGATCCTTTGAAGTGTGTCCTGGACAAGGGTAGTTGCCGACTCCACGGCAGACTTGGCTGATGTAGCCTTCACCGAGATCTGGAACACTATAGTCAGCAGTGTTTCGTCAAGTACAGCTCCGGATACGTTAGGCAGAATGGAGAAGCCTGAAGACATAAGCGGAAATGGCTCCGGTTGAACTCCAGATAGCAAACACTGGAAAATGGAATGGTTGATCGGTGCATAAATCACAGACGACCCCGTTGCATCGGTGCAACACTCCTGGAGAATGAGGAAGTCGTTGTGACTATCTATGGCAAGCACCGAAATCGATTGCGCGGGTCAAGACCGATGGTGAAATTCGCTAGCACACGCACGAGCTGTCCATCGACATACTATCCCACGGTGGTCTTGTCTGAACGTCTTTGAGGAACTCAAAGATCCTGGTGTGATGGGAGAGATGAACGACGGAACAACCAGCAGTACGATTGACTCCAGGGGGCTTGCTCGGATCACCCCTTCGCTTGTTGGTCCTGACCTCCATTCGAGTGTCTCTTGTTCGGTTCGAACAAGTCCAGTGGTGGTATGTGGAGTTGCTGATGTCGTTGAAGAAACAGATCGTCATCTGTTTTGCCATTTCCGCTAGTCCTCTTCTTCCTTCAGGAGAGATGATAGAGTCACCGGGTGAAGTGTGGATACCTGTGGCGCACATGTAGCGCTCGGCTTGTCGTTGGAGGGTTGAGATCCAACGCTTTGCACCAAAAGCGAACCCTGAATGAACAAAAGGTTCGAAACTGGCCTTCATCTCCTTCTCGCGTACATCCACGTGCTCCACCCAAGTGACTAAGGAAGATCCATTATGCAAATCACGTATCAGGCATCCGGAGGGGCGTTTTCGGCATATAGATCTCACGGAAGGCTTTGGATTTGAACGCAGTTCATCCACGGAGACATCTACAACGACCCAACTTCCATCCAGTTGTTGGTGAGAGTACCGAACGAACTGGACTTCACGAGTCGAAACGAGGTGAGATGGCACCAGAAACTCGGCCGACATCACCTGCTTTTGCTCCTTGTAGCCTTCTTCGTTGTTGGAGGATAAGATCTCCAACGTCTTGGCGTTTGTGATCATGCTACAGAAGACTGGCAACCATCGACCAACATCCATGAGAATTTGAACGATGGTGGTCGGATAAAGATGGATGGTTGCCGAGTGTCTCGAGGATTCGGCTTTGAAGTACGGAGCAGGTTCAGCTCGTTGAAACACTCGCAAGTACTCGGCCCTATGAAGAGTCTCGGGATGAATAGACGTGTCGGGAGTCGGTGAAGTTATCCACAAAGGAAAACCGGCAGTGGCCATGAGCAGGAGCTCGTCTTTGGCCTTGCGGGCGATATCCGAGATCAAGTCGGTGTGGATTCCGACAAGATCGTGAGCAGGTCCGGGAAGGGTATCAGATGGCAAAGGTATGGATGGGCGCTCGACTATGGTAGGCATGAGGCTCCGCACATCCCTTCTTAAGTGGTCCATGTCGATGGAATCGTCGGACAACTCGAGAATAGGCTCTTGTTGTTGAGGAACAACTTCGAGCCTTCGCCGTGGCACATCTGAGTGCGGAACAGGTCCTCCGCAATTGGGACAGATGCCGCTGTGGAGAGCATCGACGAGTCGTTGATTCAGAAGTTGAAGCTCCTCGTTTTTGCTCACCAGCTGATCGTTTCTTCTCTCTAGCTCGGCGATACGTTGCTCAGACGTCAGGATACCGAACTTCTTCCTATTTCTCGACCCCCAATAATAGACTTGGTCCTCCTCTAGTCCGATTTTCAGACCAAATCTTTCTCGTTGTGGCTTGGTGGGGTGAGAATACACCGCAAAGAAAGCCGCAAGTGCATCTCTCTGAGCTTTGGTGTATTTTGTCCTCGGAAGTCTCCTATAGACAGGAGCGGCTTCCGGCTCAACGGGTGGATCAGCAACCAGGATTGGTGCTCGGGGTAGTGGTTGCGGTTGTGGTTGTGGCTCGGTCGGCATGCTAGCATCGGCGCTATTGAGCATGCTCGGTGGAATTATTTCAGCCAGACCTTCAAAGATTGGGTTGTCTGAAGGACCTGCCTGAAACAAATCGCTGAAAGAATTCACTCGTTTGGCCATTTGTGGTTCGGGAGGGAGGAAAGCTTCTGGGAATTGGGAGGTTTTCGGGGAAAACTCAAGAACACGAGAACACGAGAGTGAAAACGAGAGAGAGGGTGAGAGAGAGACTAAGGGAAAACGTGAAATGACCTAAGGGAACTAACGCAAACGAAGGGAAAGGAAGGAACGGACGCACGCACGCTCGCACACGTGCCACGGACAGAAGACCCGCAAATCGTGGATCGGGCGACGAAAGTCGTAAAGTCTACAGTAGACACGCACGCGGTTTATTAAAGAAATCGGCCGACGCAAAAGTCGTGCGTCGGCCCAATCACATTTTTTTTTTTTTTTTTTTTTTTTATTTATTTATTTATTTTTTTATTATTTTAATACTTTACGAAAAGTCGTAAAGTGAACAGTGAAAACGCGTAGCACACGCGCTTGCCGACACTTTAAACGGGCTTGGGCCATCGGAATGGTCCGGGCCTTAAAGTGGGCCTGGGCCAAAGAAAACTCCGGCCCATTATTGGTGGGCTTAACTAATGGGCCTGAAAACGAACAGGCCCGACACACTAATGGGCTTGGGTTACGGGTTTTTGGGCTTCGTGAAGGACACGAGCCCAATGGGCTAAATTTTTTATTTTTTACGAAACCTAAAACACTAACCAATCACACAAACGGGCCTAAGGCCCAATACTAACAAACCAACAAACAAACAAGCCCAAAAATAAAACAAACAGTAATTAAAAAAGAAATAATTACCAACAATAAAACAAAAGAAAACACTCTTTTTATTATTTTTTTTTTTTACAATTACAAATTTTTTTTTTTTTTTTTTTTTTTTTTTTTTAAAATAAATAACGAGAGTGAAAAGAAAACTTACCTTTTTACTCCCGAGGAAACCGAAAATCACCAACAAGACATCAACCTCAAGGTTTTTCAACCTTGACTTCCTAAACGTATGCTCCGATGTATGTGGTAAAATTTCCGATAAACCCGGATTATTTCCTATACAAAATAAAAAGGTTAGTAATAAAATTTACAAAATAAAAACGAAATATTTACAATGTTAAAAATGATGTCACAAATTATCTATACAAAATGAATAAATAAAATTTTCTATGTCTACGTATATTTTATTTACACAATACACTTAAGTGTACAAAAATATTTTCTTTTGCCTTAATATAGTTGAAAAAAAAAGAAAGTTGATTCCAAGCGGTAACTCAAGGTGGACTTGCGGCCTAGGTGCAATGCCTTGACTTAAATGACTTTCCGTGTTTTCAGAAGGCGAATGGCCAGATCATATGAGAATAAGCGAGGGGCAGGATTCATTTAGTGGACTACGGAGGCATACACCCCTATCGACTTACGTCAGTCTATAGTCCTCTGAATCCAAAACCTGTCACCCAGGGTCTCGACCTAGACACCATCCATGTGCCCCTTACTCAGTTGAGAAAGCACTTAAGTGTTCGACAATTCTCCAAGTGTTAATAAAGGACGCCCTCAACCTCAAATAACCTTACGGTAAAAATGAAGGGTTTAGGCCAATATTAACAAAAGGACCTTACCTATTCCGTTCAAGTTACAACTTACAACAACAAAAAATAATCAACTATATAAAAGACACCTAAATAAATTACTAAGTGTAACAAAATATGAATAAGTATTAAAAACAAGTAATAACAACAACTATTCACAAGTAATATAGACAAGTAATATAAACAAGTAATATGAACAGTTAAAAAAATTGTAAAATTATAAACAATAAAAAGTAAACAGTAATTATATACAAGTAATAAAAACAGTAATAATTACAAAAAATTATAAACAGTATTCACAAAAAAAAATATTAGGTTAGGAACATTTTCAATCCACGTCGACGGCACCAAAAATTGATACGGCCAAAAGGAGCATCAATTTAAAAAAACTCTATCGGCATAGTAGGGTATCGTTCACAACGGAGATCAAAGGGTGTACCTAACAAAAATTGTCACAAAGAATTAAATAAAATAAAGAATTATTATTAACAAGTATAAAAAATAAAGAATATATATATATACAAAATTAAATGAACTATACAATATTGTTTCTATTTACAAAAATATACATTATATACAAAAGTATTTTTGGGGGTTTTGATAATTTTGAAAACAATAAAAGAAATATTTTTGGATTTTTATTATTTTTGAAAACAAGAAACACACACACAAATATTGTTTTGAAGATTAACAAATTCCCTAGCCATGAATCCGAAACTAACATATGTAAGATGCTGGACCACCATACATCTCCCAAATAAAACTTTCCCTAACAATTAACTCCGAGACCACTCTGTCAAGCTAATCACTAGAAAAAGAGTTGTTAATTCAAGTGCACGACCTAGCGGGACCGCCCAACTATCCGTGATCCTTATTATTTAGTTTCAACATTAAAGATAAAACCAAACAAACAAAATTCACATAAGCTGCTAGAAGAATCAATTAACTTCAATCCAACAATTATTACACAAAATAGAAAATAAACAAACAATAACAATTCCCAAAATTATTCACGAATAGTTAATTAAACAAAAATAAATTATAATAAATAAACGAAGTTTGGGAAAAATGTTACTGTTGTGTCCATGAAAATGGACACTGTCTGGCAGGCGAAGGTGGCAGACTCAGCTATAAAAATGAACATAATGTGGCGGGTGCCGAGATCAAATTGGGCTTGGACCTTGGGGTGTCCTTAGCAATTGGGCTGAAATGGGCTTGGGCCGGTCAACAAGGGTCAAAGCCCAAGTCAAATTTTGACTGACTTTGACTTTGACTTTTTTCTTCTTTTCCTTTCTTCTTTTCCCGTGCCTTTCATACTCATGTATTTCTTCTTTCTTCTTCTGTACATAGAGAGTGCGGCCTTGAGAGATTAACGGCGATGGGAAGGCGGAGGCGCGGGGAGGATGGGGACACCGGCAAGGAACAGCGGCGGCGGGGCCGTCGGCGATGGCTTGTGGGCTTCACGGCAGCGGGATTAGCGACGGTGAGCTTGATGGACAGCAGCTTTGGAGACGCCGGAGCTAGGCTCGTCGGCGAAGGTGAGAGACGGCGAGGCATGGCGGAGGTGCGGGGCATGGATTGATTGACGGCGCCGACGAAGGGCAGCCGGCCGGGCAGCAACACGGCAAGGCGAGGACGACGCCAGGATTCCGGGCTCGACGGCGTCATCGATATTGAAGATTGGGTCGCCGGCAGCAAGGAGAACAAGCCACGGGGACGGCGTAAGGGACGCCGGCGACGGGGGACAGAGCAAGTGTGGCTGGGCTGCTTTGATTTCTGGGCAATTTGGAGTTGGCGGCGCCGATAGTAGCTGCGTCGTGATGGGCTGGGATGCGGCTTCCAAACCCGCAAAAGAGAAAAAAAAAGATAATTAGAAATATGATTGATTGTTTGCAGGTACAATAGCTGGAATTGAGAGACGAGAGAGGGTTGCCATGGCTGAATTGAATTGATGGTATTTTGATTATGGAGAGCACGGGTTGGCTTTGGTGGTGATGGATGGAATTGGTGATTGTGTGATTTGCTTGCAGATGGAAGATGGCTTAAATAGGCAAGGAAATGGTGGGAAGCAGCCAAGAAGAAGGTGATTTCCATGTCGAGTAGTGGACTGTAGTGGTGGTGGGATTTTGGTGGAGGCGGTAGGTGAAGATGCCGCGCGGCAATGGAGATGGTTGGTGAAGGCGGTGGCTGCAAAAATCCAAGGGAATAGAACGTGAACCCATGGAGCTGCAAATAAGAAAATAAAAAGAATAAAATAAAATAATAAAACAAAAGAAAAATAAGATTAATTAATAAAACAAATAAATAAATAAAAGAAATAATTATTAGAGAAAATAATATGGTGGTTTGAATTATGTTCCACCACCGCGTGTGGTGATTGCGCCTCCGTATGTGGTGATTCGCCGACAAATTGTCGGGATTCGGAACGGTTCCCGAAATCTTCGTACAATATTTTATTCCACAAATTAAAGTCACGGTTGACTTTCCGAATTACGCTGAAAGCCTCCAAAATGCACCTATTCTGTGCAGATAAACATTTTCCTGGTATTTTCCCTAAAAACACGAAAACAAACATTAAACAGACAATTAAGCTTTCGGAATAGCAAAATCCAGTAATTAAAGGCACTTTGTGAACGTATTTTACGTTCACATCACCACGGTAAAGACATAACCCAATTGGGAACGACCTTAATGAGGGTCAGTGAGATACCCAACATCAGCAAATTCCACCAAAACATCACAAGAGTTTTAGGAACAAGGGGTGTTTGCAGCACAGTCGGCAATCCGTCCGGATGACAGTTACTCGTCCGAACGCCTAACGCATATGGCAAGTTCCAGTAGGTATTCCTTCCGAAAGGGAGGTATTTGTCCAGACGCTTGACGCGTGCAATAACATTCCAGTACTTATCCCGTCCGGACAGCGGGTCCTCGTCCGGACGGCTGGAGCGTGCGGCAACACGTTCGAACATAGGTTCCTTCCCTATATTCGACTCTCTGTTGGGATAGAACAATCCCATATCAATCGTACCCTTCAAGTAACGAAAGATTATCTTTATGCCAGTCCAATGGCATTGCGTGGGCGCAGAGCTATGTCTAGCTAATAAGTTCACAAATGAGATATCGGGTCATATGCATTGAGCTAAGTACAATAATGCGCTTATTGCACTTAGGTATAACACCTCAGTCTCTAGAACGTTTTCGTCATCATCCCTTGGACGAAACAGATCTTTCCTCGGATTTAGGCTGCGACCAATCATGGGAGTGCTATCAGGATGGACCTTATCCATATTAACGCCTGAGCATCTTTTGGGTATAAGCTGATTGATGAATCAGGATCCCATTACTACGGTGCTCAAGTTCTAAACTGAGGCAAAACCATATTTTCCCAAGATCTTTAATCTCAAACTTGGATTATCGCAAATCCGGAACTTGTGCTCTTAACAAAATTGGGCATAATTTATTGTTCACATACCCTCTTCCAAGCAAGTAGTCACTTAGACGGGTATACCTGATTTGTATGTGATTTGCATACAAATTAAGCCTCTAATCATCATTATTATGCTAGTTCGATTGCCATTTATGAGTCTCTAATCCGTGTTTGAACACTTGTAGGTAAAACGAGCATCAGATTGATATCGAGAGCAAAAAGATGCATTTTGGAGGCTTTTTGTGTATTTCCGGCAAAATGACGGAAAGTTAACCCGAGGACCGGTGGTCAACTCGTGGTTAACCCCGACTTTAGAGTGTCAAAGAGTCAAACATCAAGTCCCGGGAGTGAAGCACAAGAGAATTCTGGAAGATTAACAAAGAAACCGAAAAGTCAAGCAAAGTCAACTATGGTCAACTCCGATGGTCAAAGTCAAAGTCAACGTCAAGGACGAAGTCAACCTTGTGAGTCACCACAAGAGCTTCCAAGTCAACAAGGACTATGCTAGATACTATGAGGTCACCCATTGATTATTCATCCATTTTGTTCCCATGTGATTTTACCCCATTGCCTTTCATTAAACCTTTTAGCCATTGGATCTAACCCTACTTCATCATAGCCCTCCATTCCTTTCCCTTTTGCCTATATATATACCTAGTTTACCTTATTTATTTCATCTTTTAGCTAGCCACCACTACCCATCACTCTTATTCCTCTCTACCTCCTCTACACCATCATCCATTTTTGCTAGAGATCCTTACCAATTCATCAAAGGAGCATTATCAATTAAGAGCCAAGGAGGAGCAAGAGATTATCTATTGAGCATTCCTCATCTTTACTCTCTCTTTTCCTTATGTTTAGAGTTCATAATTGTAATTTGATGATGTTTATGTTGATAATTAGTGAGTAGTTACTTTGTTGGGGACTAGGGTTGTGTGCCCTAGTCCAATGTGACTTCGTGATGCTTGATTGATAAATAAATGCCTATATGTTTCATGAATATGTGTTTTGCCTAGTTGAATATGTATTTGAAGAATTGATCACTCTAGAGTATGCATTTAATCCATCTTGTATGAGAATGGTTTGGCTTGATCACTTGACTTTCCTCTAGACTAAGGCAATACATATTTGAGTCTATATGCTTCGATGCTTTACGCCTCTTAAGCACTTTGGGGGATTCGGTATTAGGTAACATAGAGGAATCTCCCATGACACCTAGAGAGTTTGAATGACCCATACATTTTGAAGCACGGTCCTAGACCCATAATATGGCTAGGGTACGGGACTCGATTCGTGGACACATTGGCATGATTGAATTGATTAAAACATTACTAGTGGCATTGGGCTAGGGGTGACCCGAAACCCCAACGTTTTCCATAAAACTCACACACATTTCCTTTATTGCTTATCTTTATGTGTTTGCATTTACTTACTTCTTTGCATTTCACCACCATTCCTTTCACAAAACCAACACACTGATACATACCGCACATTGTCACATACACACCTTCACTCACTCTTTCCACTTCTTGCCACATCCATCATAGCTAGAGTTACTCACCTCACACACTACCTTGGGATTGGGGAGCCCACTGATCCTCGTCGGAACGACAACCCCTTCTTAAACTATACTTACCCACTACTTTGACCAAGAGTCAATACCACATCCGTCCCGATTGTTTCAATCCATATAGTGAGCATTGCAACCTTATAGCAAATGCGCTCCGTGGTCGGGAGCCACTCGACTTGGGTTACCACATTCATAAGCTGCATATTTAGTTTTTCGGAAACTACAAAACTGATAAGGTAGCGGAGCGTAATGGCATCCTCTATGAGAGAATATGTCTCATCGTAGTCGATTCCAGGGCGTTTGTGAGAAGCTTTGCGCTAGAAGCTGAGCTTTATATCTCGTTCTCTCACTACGCACTCTAACAAAGACCTATTTATCCAAAATGTTTTATTCTAGAAGGAATCGACACACCTGGCACGAATACCGTTCTCTTTGTTAGTGAGTCTAACTCAACCTGGATCGCATCTTTCCATTTAGGCCAATTAGCTCTACGTTGGCATTCATCAACGGAGCGGGGTTCAATATCATCAGACTCCATCAACTCTCGTGCACAAGCATATACGCATACATCGTCAACTACGATGGAGTTTCTATCTCACATCCCATCAATCGAGATCTCTACATTCCCACAGATAAGTTCTTACGATGGAGCGTCCTCCAAAAATGTCTCTAAGACATAACCGTAATCCGGAACATTCTCATGGGTCGGATTTTGAGTATCAATGATGAGAGGATCGTGTGCCTTCGCAGCCCATTTCCTAGGGCGCGTATCCCTCGAACCCAGTGGCCTCCCACGTTTCCTTAGCGGAGCCACGGCCTGAGCCACATCACAAACATTACTGGTGGTGGCGCCAGTGGTGCTCTGCCCATCCTTTTGGATGGCATTTGCGGCGTCTTTGAGTCTGAAGCCCTTCTCAGGGACTTCCATCCTTGCAGGTATGTTTGTAGTAGGTATATATGATCTAGTCACTTAGCAAGATCTGAGAAAGTGTTTGGAAGAGAATCGGCGACTTTATGAGGATCTATAATTCTACATACTACGATTTCTCGTGTGCAGTAGGGGGATCGTTATGAGACAGAGTAGGGACAGGCCACGATAATTCTCTTCGTTCCTGTTGAACATAGACGTCATTATCTCCCCCTAACGACGGGAAGACTGTCTCATCGACGTGGCAAATAGATCGCCTGTCAAGGGTTCTACATAGCGGATTTTTGGTTGGAGACTCAAATCCAACATAAATACTCATCCGTTATTGAGGTCCTATCTTAATACGCTATAGCGGCGTAATAGGCACATAAATAGCACACCCAAAACGCATAAGTACGAGATGCTTGGCTCGTACCCAGTCACTAGTTGTTGCGTAGAATAAGATTGGGTGGCGATGAGCCTAAGACGACGAATAAAGTATAGCTGCACGCAATATTGCGTGCCCCCAGGCAGAGAGAGGAAGGTTGGTGCACATTACCAACGTCCTCATTCCCATCTGCGAGACCATTATGGGTATGCACATGTGGGAGTGGATGCTCATCGTCGATCCCATGCAGTAGTCATCGAAAAACCTTCGATGTAAACTCTCCAACATTATCAAGCCTAATTTATTGGGATGATCCAGGTAGTGAGCCCGCAAGCGAATCAACTGTACTAGCAGTTTAGCATAAGCAGCATAATAGAGGACCATAGCGTGACATGTGACCAGCATGTCTACGCATCAACCAACACCATAAAATCCTTAAATGACCCGCCTGTTGGTTGAATAGGTCTACAGAGATCCCCTATGGATTATCTGTAAGAATGGGAGAAGTACTTTAGAATCCATTGCATAGGACAATCTTAGTCTTAGGTTCCCTAAGGAACAGGCTTTGTAAAACCAGCGATAAGCCTTAGAGGCATCAGAAGCATAGGAGGAATGAACTAAATTTGAGAAAGCATTAAGGTCAGTAGGGGGCGTCCGGACGGCGAGACGTCCGTTCGGACGGAATGCTTTCTGGAAGTGTTCGATTTTGTCCTGTAGCTTTCTGGAGCGTTGGCGTCCGGACGGCAAGGCCTCGTCCGGACGGATGTGTCGAGCAGTAGCTATACTGGATAGCTGGCGTCTGGACGGCAAGTCATCGTCCGGACGGACACGTCGGGCTGTAACGAAAGTTATAGAGCTCGTCGAACCGAGTTCGTTGGATTTTGAATCGTCGAAATTGAAGTTCGTATGAAGAAGTTATGGACGTTTGAAGTTTGGTGATTTTCTATAAAAATGATTTTTGGGGGGAACTATTCACCCAAAATCAGAGAATTTCTCTCCTGGTACTGTTCATTACCGAGATACTATAGCAGTCGGCTTTGCCGACTATTTTCTTCCGATTTCAGCCACCTCCGACCATGAAACTTATCCCAAAATGTTCACCACTCAATACTCTTCAACCCTATACTAGTTTCTTGTATCAATTCATGGTGTAGGAGGAGAAATGAAGGTGAGAAAATCAACCAAGAACACCCCAAAACTGCCAGTTTTTCTTTTACTTGCTGGCGGCGTTTCCGGCCAATTCGTCCTAAGATACTTACTGGGATTTGTAGCTCTTGTCAGGGGCTTTCCAACAACATAAAGTACACTTCAATTGGAGTCCCGACAGCGGAGAATTTCGGATTTGAAATTTAGGCAGTCGCGGCTCTCGACGGCGATCTCGATCGGTATTGATTTAACCTGAATTCGGATCGTACGATTTACGATTTGAGACGATCTAACCGTTGGATCGTGTCCAAATTTGAATATATCGTTAGGCTGTTAAAAAGAAAATTGCATGTTCATAGGTAATTTCGGGAGTGAGTTGCTCAAGCTGTGATCTAGTAGAAGACGCAGCGGGATTTCGAGGTGAGTAAACCTCACTTGATTATTTGTTATAGAATTGATTGGTTGATTTGTGGTGAAATTGATTGTTTGGATGTGATTAAATTTACAATATTAGTTGGGTAAAATGTGTTATTGATTATATGAAAATGTTCATATATTTGTTGTGATTGAATTTGGATGAGTATTTATATTGTTTGATATTCTGGATCACCCTGGTATTAACATACAAGGTATGGGATGTGTGGGGTTAAAATACGCGGTATGGGACGTGTAGGTTCGGTATATTTTATAATATGAATTCTCTAGATTGGGATTGTATTAATGCATATGATGTAAGTTGCATGAATTTGGTGTTGGCAAATAATTGAGATATTGAGTTCATTTGAAGTGTGGTGTTTGGTGTTGTTGAGAATGACCTGATATAGTGAGTTCATTGGAGGAGTTTTGAGGTGTGGCGTTTGGCGCTATTAGTGAGAATACTAAAAATGTATTTCTTGGAGTGGAGTGGAGTGGTATTATGGGACATAAAAGATCTTTGCCAAATGGTAGAGGTATTCATGGGGGTAATATGCATGTTATTGGAGTTACTCACGATTCATGGGTGTAATATGCTTGTTATTGGAGTTACTCATAATTTATGGGGGTAACAGGCATGTTGTTAGAGTTACTCATGATTCACGGGGGTAATATGCATGTTATTGGAGTTACTTATGATTCATAGGGGTAATATGCTTGTTATTGGAGTTACTCATAAGTTATTGGGGTAACAGGCATGTTCTTGGACTTACTCATGATTCACGGGGGTAATATGCATGTTATTGGAGTTACTCACGATTCACGGGGGTAATATGCTTGTTATTGGAGTTATTCATAATTTATGGGGGTAACATGAATGTTATTGGAATTACTCATGATTCACGGGGGTAATATGCATGTTATTGGAGTTACTAATGATTCATGGGGGTAATATGCTTGTTATTGGAGTTACTCATAATTTAGGGGGGTAACAGGCATGTTATTGGAGTTACTCATGATTCAGGGGGGTAATATGAATGTTATTGGAGTTACTCGTGAATATCGACATATCTACCCAGTAATGGGAACGTAGTGTCTGTTTTTAAATGAATCTCAATGGTCTTCTCGCTGGTAGATATCCAAAGGCAACATTTGAATTGTTATGATAGTTGATAAGTCATTTGTAGGATTGAATTGAGTGGTGGCGAATTTAATGGACTTAGAGATATTGACTTGGCGGATTGTTGAATTTATGATTGTTGGCATGATTTACAAATTGTAAATTGTTTATGCAATATTTGTTTGCATGTAAATTGTTGGAGTGATTTCTTGTAAGTAGAAATTGTGTTTACTCGTACCAGCTTCGCAAGCTGACCGAGTTGTTGTTATAACCCGGTACACTATTCAATAGTGTAGGGGTTTATCCTGCAGGTTAGGGTATTAAGAGTTGAGCTGAAGGATCTTTGGAGCTGTTGGTGATTTTAGACTTCTGCTGTATTTTAAACTCTGTAGGTGAATTTACTTAATACTTTGCATAATGTCAATTTATTATGTAAATTATGGAATGTAATATTCGACTCTAAAGAACGAGTCAGTATTTACATTATGGTAGAGCATGGTTGGAGGTTTTGCACTTTGTTTTTCGAAAAAAAAAATATTCATGTGCATTTGTGTAGTAATCCATGCTTCACGTTCCAAATTTAATGGTGGTTTGAAGGCGAAAAGCCTTATTTAATTTGTTGGAAATTTGGGGCGTGACAGTTTGGTATCAGAACTATGGAATTCTCTTCGGAAGTGTGTGAGCTTGAGTTAGCTCAATTGAAGAAGTGTTAGAGCTTAGGATGGCTCTATATATGTGAGGAAGCTTTGTTAGCTTGGTGGGATTTGGTGGGATGTTAATTAAGCATCAAGTTGGAGTGGATTGAGAATTTGGAAGCATTCTTGTGCTTCTCAAATTGATTGTGTTGGTGAAGTGTTAGAAGGGTGTGTAGATTTTAGAGTTACAAAGTGTTTTGCTCACATGCTTGATAATGATTAGTGCTACCGAGTGATTGCCCGATTAAGAACTTTCAACGGTGGTGTACAGTTAAGTGTATAAAGTACAAATTACAATACTCTTAATGCTAGTCTTACATGACTACACTTCGAATTCGTTCAACTGTGTCTTGAACCAGTTGGCAAAATTGAGTCACTGACCCTTTCTTTTTGGGAAGTAATTCTGTTGAGATCTGGGTTCCTATTGTTTCTAGACTTTCGAGTGATTGATTGTTTGGATATGCTTCAGTTCTGCCACAACCAAGCATATCAGGTTGAATTGAGAAACCAGAAACTAGAAGTATAAAAGGATCTGGGTCAACTCCACCTAACAATTTTTTTATTGTCAAGACATCAATAGGGGCATAAACTATGTATGACCCTGTCGAATCCGTGTAACATTCTTGTAGTATGTAGGTGTCATTGATGTTGCTTATTTGCACCAAGGAGACACAATTGCATGCATTGTGATCAGTTGTAATATATACAATCTCTTGTACCGACTTTTCCATTGATAGATGGTCCCACTGATTTCGGAGATGCACATCTCTGAGGAAATCAAAGAGTCTTGAGTGAGAAGCACAATGCGGGAACGTTGCAGCTGTAGTTTTAGTGAGGCCAGGAGGTTTATTAGACCTATCCCTGATCTTATTCGTGGAGACTTTTATTCCCGAACCTCCGCATTTGGTTTGTTCCGCTACTGTCCAGTCATGTGTAGTAGAGTTGCCGATGTCTGCACAAAAATGTGACACAATTATGTGTGCCCTCTGCAACAAGTTTCTTCTTCCGTCCACAGTTGGTGTGACACAAAGGTCACTAGGTGGATTAGTGACAACAGCAAAATAGAGTGACCGTTCCACTTGCCTATGAAGTATTGCCATTCATCGCCTTGCTCCAAAAGCGATGCCTGATCCCACTAGCGGTCTATATTTGCGGTGGATGTATTGATCTTTTACATCAACATGTTCTATACGACGTGAGAGTTTCCATCCGATAAACCTTGGATGAAGCATCCAGATGATCGTTTTTGACACTGCGATCTTGAGTCTGGACCTAGTTTTGAGCTTAAAGAGTCCACATAAACATCAGCAATTGCCCAACTTTCTTCTTATTGTTGTTGGCAATACCTAACAAAATGGGTTACATGTGTTAGGACATACGGAGTAGTTACCTGGAACTCTGCGGTCATCACTTGTGTGGTTTTGTTGTAACTTCCAGGTGTTCCGATTGACAAGACATCAATGGTTCTTGCCCTAGTGTAGTGAAGTATGTGCACATGGTTGTAGTGTTCATATTTTTGGTGTTTTCAAAGAGAACATGCAAGAAAGTAAATAAGCAACAATTCCAAATTTGATAAACAAAGTTATTGAGCTTACAAACTCAATTTGTACATCTCAAATTACAAGAATTAAAGCAATGAAACTAAAAGGTAAAAGAGTTAGAGAATGCTCAATGATGTTTCCAAGACTTCTCCTCCTCTTTTATGAAGTCCTCCTTGCTCCAAGTTTCGATCCTTGCAATTCTTGATGTTGTTGTGGGGGCTGTTTTGGTGAGGTGAGGGGTAGCACGAATTTGGTAGTGAGAAAGGAAGAGAGAAAAGAGTGAGGAAGGTAGAAGAAGAAAGAAAGAAAGGGTGAAGAACGTGGCCGGAAGTGATAGGGAGAAGAGAAAAGAAGAAGAAAGAGAGGAGAGGGAGAAGAGGAAGAAGGGGAAGAAGGGGGCTGCTCGAAAATTGTGGCTAGAATGAGATTATCCTCTTCATGTGTGGCTGCTAGGGTAGTCATAGCAGCTGCAATCTTTCTTAGTTTAAGCAAAAGGGAGAGCCACTCACATAAAGAAATGTGAAGTGGAGGAAATTATGGGTTGGTGGAGGGATGAGTGGACATGTGGATGAGTGTGTGTGAGCTGTGCCACACATGTGTGCAGCTGATGTAGGAGAGTCTCTCCTTCTGTGGTGGTGCTCCGGTGGTGGTCCGGCGGTGGTGCCGCCTCTTGTGGTGGTGGTTTGCCGGAAAAATCGCCGGAAATGCAATTTCTTCATTTTCCTTCCTTTCTTCGATTCTTCAAGGCCTTCAATGGCAACGTCTTCCGAAGGTAAATTCATGCAATCTTCAATGCCTAGAAGCCACGGTTGACTTCTCGTCCTCTTCTCGGAAGTGTGCCCAAAAGTACTCAAAATGCACCTTCTTGTGCCGAATTACCTCAAGTCACATAAGTAACCTGAAATCATGAAAACGCATATTAATAGTAACAAAATGCATTCGGGCAAGCTTAACTCTCGTGATTAGGAATACAATTTGCGCTATAAATAAGTGCCTCCATGAGCAACAAGATGAAGAAACAAGACCGGCTTGAAGTCTATAAAGGAAAGCGCTTGTGGGGAGGCAACCCTATATCATTTTGAGTTCTGATTTCTTTCAATAAAGAAGTTTCAGAGGTTTTGAAGGAGTTAAGTTCGGAGTTCCGGATTGGGGAGCTCACATAAGTCATTTTGCAATATGTCCAGAATCTGCCTGGGCAGGTCAAATGATTTACAGGGGTTTTTTCTCTCATCCTAGCCGTTAGAATGAGCTGAGCTGTTCACGAAAGTTGTTCCCCTATGTGTCTACTACCTCCGGTTTAAATTTCATGGTGATTGGACCATTGGATCTCCAGATATTCAGCTATCAATGAGTGGTACTCAGGCCTGAGTTGACTTTCTCAGCCCTCACTTTGACCAGTTCGTGTTTTATCCTCCAGTAGGCGTTTGGGGTATTTCCAGTGGCTGACATGAAGCCATTTGAGTCTATTTTTCAATACTACCAGAATCACTACATTCCTATTCCTACAATTGGAGTTATGCCCCTGGGAAAGGGGAGAGGTCAAAGCTGATTCACTGTACTCACTCTTGCTCAACAATATTCACCATGGAGCACACTTGGAGCTTACGTATGGAAGTCAAGGCTTTATGCCTTGAGGTTGGTGATTGTTGGTGCCTACTGAATATCATTGTGGAGATCGCCATAAGGAACTTTTCATTTTACTTCTCTCACATTAGTTTGTTTTTTGTTAAATTGTTTTGTTTTGTGTTTTGTGTTTTGTTTGTTTGTTTTGTGTGTTGTTTGTTGTTGTTTGTCATATCTCTCACCCAAATATTATTGTTAAATTCACTTATCACATTGGGGACAATGTTAAGTTTAAGTGTGGGGGTGAGATTGGGTTCGTTTTAGTCAAAAAGTTTCAAAATTTTCAAAATTTTGTCAAGTTCCAGTAGCTAATCCGTCCGGACATCCTACTAGTGTCCGGACGCCCACAGGTCTGGGAGGTAAACCCGAGTGATCCGTCCGGACGCCTCTACTAGGCGCCCGGACGCCTTATGTAATCTCAGAAAACATGCTCTCTGCCTCTTGATCCGCCCCTGCTAGGTGTCCGGACGCCAGAGCCCCTGATTGTGAAATTTTGGCATTTTTGTTTGTTTTTGTGTGTTGTTTGTGTTTTGTGTCTATTTTCTCCGATCCCAATGATGAATTGAGCTTACTTTGTTGTGTTCTAGAGACTGTGATCACTGTTGAGGCTTGATATGATTTGCTTTGAGTTTAATATGCATGATTCATGATTGCTTGATCACCATGTACACTTCACCTTTGTTGATTCATTGATTGCAATCCGAGAAGCACACTTGACATGTATTGCCATGCATACCCAGAAAATGTGAGGTTTTGAGCCCATTGAATATGCACATGTATGCATCTTTCATGCTTCTCTTTGTTCTTCATGTGTGAACATTGCATAAGGTTTGGAACTAGAACTTGCATAAGTCATTTTGCAATATATCCAGAATCGCTGGGCAGGTCAGACGATTTACGGGGGTTTTTTCTCTCATCCTAGCCGTTATAATGAGCTGTTCATGAAAGTTGTTCCCCTATGTGTCTACTACCTCCGGTTTAACTTTCATCGTGATCGGACCATTGGATCTCCAGATATTCAGTTGTCAATGAGTGGTACTCAGGCCTAAGTTGACTTTCTCAGCCCTCACTTTGACCAGTTCGTGTTTTATCCTCCAGTAGGCGTTTGGGGTATTTCCAGTGGATGACATGAAGCCATTTGAGTCTATTTTTCAATACTACCAGAATCACTACATTCCTATTCCTACAATTGGAGTTATGCCCCTGGGAAAGGGGAGAGGTCAAAGCTGATTCACTGTACTCACTCTTGCTCAACAATATTCACCATGGAGCACACTTGGAGCTTACGTATGGAAGTCAAGGCTTTATGCCTTGAGGTTGGTGATTGTTGGTGACTACTGAATATCATTGTGGAGATCGCCATAAGGAAGTTTTCATTTTACTTCACTCACATTAGTTTGTTTTTTGTTAATTGTTTTGTTTTGTGTTTTTGTTTTGTGTGTTGTTTGTTGTTGTTTGTCATATCTCTCACCCAACGTAAATTGTTAAATTCACTTATCACATTGGGGACAATGTTAAGTTTAAGTGTGGGGGTGGAGATTGGGTTCGTTCTAGCCAAATTGTTTCAAATTTTTCAAATTTTTATCAAGTTCCAGTAGCTAATCCGCCCGGACACCCTACTAGTGTCCGGACGCCACGAAGTCTGGGAGGTAAACCCGAATGATCCGTCCGGACGCCCCTACTAGGCGCCCAGACGCCCTATGTAATCCCAGAAAACATGCTCTCTGCCACTTGATCCGCCCGGACGCCAGGAATGGGCGCCCGGACGCCAGAGCCCCTGATTGTGAAATTTTGGCATTTTTGTTTATTTTTGTGTGTTGTTTGTGTTTTGTGTCCATTTTCTCCGATCCCAATGATGAATTGAGCTTAGTTTGTTGTGTTCTAGAGACTGTGATCACTGTTGAGGCTTGATATGATTTTCTTTGAGTTTAATATGCATGATTCTTGAGTGCTTGATCACCATGTACACTTCACCATTGTTGATTCGTTGATTGCAATCCGAGAAGCACACTTGACATGTATTGCCATGCATACCCAGAAAATGTGAGGTTTGAGCCAATTGAATATGCACATGTATGCATCTTACATGTCTCTATTTGTTCTTCATGTGTGAACATTGCATAAGGTTTGGACCTAGAACTTGCTCAAAGACCGCTTGAAGCTTTTGATTGATCCATTTTGAGTTAGAAATGACTAAGGCCTTAGTTGAACACCATTGCCAAACTGACCATCATCCATATGAATTTGAACTTTAGGAATAGCCCACTTTGAGCCATATACATCATTAGTTTTCCTTTGTTCACCCACATCACACACATTCATTCCACCACTTCAAAAGACCATCACCATTGTGTTTACAAGACTTTGATAGTGACTTCTCACCCTTTATGCTTGGGATTTTATGATTGTACCTAAAAGGAAAGTTTGGAGGAGTTGTTTATTTTATTGTTATTGTTCAAAGAAAGAAAGAAAGAAAGAAAAAAAAACAAAAAGAAGGAATAAAGTTCCTCAAGAAAAAAAAGAAAAAAAAAGAAAATGAGAAAGAAGAAAAATTCAAAAAAGAAAGTAGTTTGTGAATAAGGTTGGAGGAGAATAAGAAAATCATTTTGGTTGAAGCATTTGGTTGAGTTTCAAAGTCGTTGATATGTCTTGTGAACACTTAGCACCACTCATATTTCCATTCCATTCCATTCACCCATTGGCCCCGTTTTACCATTGTAAGTCCTTGAGATCTAACGATTTATGGTTCGATTTGTAGAGAGTTGGTTGATGAGCAAGCATATGGGAACATTCTTTGTGCATTTGTTATGAGAGTAAACACTTTGACCCTATACACTTGAGCGGAAATACTTAGTGATCTTTGCGAGAGTTGTGGTTAATGTGTTTGGTGTGCCTATTTGATTGCATGAGATGGATTGTACATTGGTTTCCACACACTTCACCGAGCATGATTGAATTGCGCTTGTTAAATTCTTAGCAAATTTGTGAAGTCTTGATTTATGATCTTATGTCTCCTGTTTACAACATCCCGAGCTCGTTGAGGACTATGGTTGGAGAAAATTTTGTTTGAATTCTGTTTTTCCCTTTCTTGTGTTGGATTGTGTTTCCCTTATTGTTCTATGTTCTGTTTGCTTGAGGACAAGCAAGATTCAAGTGTGGGGGTGTGATTTGCACTTATTTATAGCGCAAATTGTATTCCTAATCACGAGAGTTAAGCTTGCCCGAATGCATTTTGTTACTATTAATATGCGTTTTCATGATTTCAGGTTACTTATGTGACTTGAGGTAATTCGGCACAAGAAGGTGCATTTTGAGTACTTTTGGGCACACTTCCGAGAAGAGGACGAGAAGTCAACCGTGGCTTCTAGGCATTGAAGATTGCATGAATTTACCTTCGGAAGACGTTTCCATTGAAGGCCTTGAAGAATCGAAGAAAGGAAGGAAAATGAAGAAATTGCATTTCCGGCGATTTTTCCGGCAAACCACCACCACAAGAGGCGGCACCACCGCCGGACCACCACCGGAGCACCACCACAGAAGGAGAGACTCTCCTACATCAGCTGCACACATGTGTGGCACAGCTCACACACACTCATCCACATGTCCACTCATCCCTCCACCAACCCATAATTTCCTCCACTTCACATTTCTTTATGTGAGTGGCTCTCCCTTTTGCTTAAACTAAGAAAGATTGCAGCTGCTATGACTACCCTAGCAGCCACACATGAAGAGGATAATCTCATTCTAGCCACAATTTTCGAGCAGCCCCCTTCTTCCCCTTCTTCCTCTTCTCCCTCTCCTCTCTTTCTTCTTCTTTTCTCTTCTTCCCATTCTAAATTCAGGCCACTTTCCCTATCACTTCCGGCCACATTCTTCACCCTTTCTTTCTTTCTTCTTCTACCTTCCTCACTCTTTTCTCTCTTCCTTTCTCACTACCAAATTCATGCTACCCCTCACCTCACCAAAACAGCCCCCACAACATCATTGAAACTTGGAGCAAGGAGGAGTTCATAAAAGAGGAGGAGAAGTCTTGGAAACATCATTGAGCATTCTCTAACTCTTTTACCTTTTAGTTTCATTGCTTTAATTCTTGTAATTTGAGATGTACACTAGCTATTGAAATTGAGTTTGTAAGCTCAATAACTTTGTTTATCAAATTTGGAATTGTTGCTTATTTACTTTCTTGCATGTTCTCTTTGAAAACACCAAAAATATGAACACTACAACCATGTGCACATACTTCACTACACTAGTATATAGCTCATCTCTTATCTCACCATTTTAGTGCTAGAATAGCTTGGTTACCACATAATTACCAAGGTGATTTTAGGGCCTTCCAATCCCTTGGGTACGATAATCCCCCGGTTTTAATCTATACCATCCACTACACTTTGACGGCGATACTCAAAACCAACCCGAACTTATCGTTGAGTCATCTTCAATTCAGTCCAGCTGCTGCTCTCTTCGCCGGCGACGCCCCGTCCCTCTCTCTGCAGTTTCCGTCGATCCAGACCTGCACCATCAACAAGCTCTACACCACGCCGGTCGCTGCTGCTGCTGCTCCCCCGCCGTGTCTCGCTCCGTCACCACTCTCTCTCTTTGTTGTGGAAAAAAAAAAAAAAAAAAAAAAAAAAAAAGATCGGGGGGGGGGAAGAGGAGAGAAAAATAAAAAAGAGAGGGGGGGGGGGCGGGGGGGGGGAGGAGAGAAATGAGGGGTGGGGAAGGGAGAACGAGAGAGAGAGAGAGAGAGGGAGGCGGCGCGCCGGGCGACCGGCCACCGAGCGACAAAAAGAAGGAGGAGGGGGTGTGTTTTTTTTTCTCCCCCCCCCCCCAGCCCCCAACCCCCCAAGGCGGCGTACGAATGAGTAATTGCTCCCCCCCCCCCCCACCAAAAAAAATTTTATAAAATAGAGGGGGGCCCCCCCCCCCCCCCCGGGCGAGTGTGATTTGTATGTGATTTGCATACAAATTAGGCCTCTAATCATCATTATTGTGCTTGTCCAATGGCCATTTGTGGGTCTTTAATCCTTGTTTGCACACTTGTAGGTAAATCGAGCATCGGAATGATATTGGGAGCAAAAAGGATGCATTTTGGAGCTTTTAGTGGATTTCCGGCAAAAGGACGAAAAGTCAACCCGAGGGTCAAAAGTCAACTCGTGGTCAACCCCGACTTTAGAGCGTCAATGAGTCAACATGAAGTCCCGGAAGTGAGTCGCAAGAGAATTCCGGAAGATTGATCAAGAAACCGAGAAGTCAAGCAAAGTCAACCATGGTCAACTCCGAATGTCAAAGTCCAAGTCAAGGTCAACTTTGTGACTCATCCACATGAGCACCCAAGTCATCAAGGAGTATACTAGATATGGTGAGGTCACCCCTATACTATTCCTTCTTTTTGCCTCCTATAGGATTTTACCCCTTTACCCTTCATTAAACTTCATAGCCATTAGATTAAACCCTACTTCATCGTAGCCTTTCATCATTTCCCCCTCTTGCCTATATATAGCTTAGTTTTAGCCACATTTAGGTCATCTCCCACATTCCAAAGCAGCCCCCATCACCCATCACCTTCCCTCTCCCTTTTCCTCCCTCTTTTCCTTCCCTTAGACTTGCCCACGGTTCGCTCGTCGACCGGTCGACGTCCCTTCGTCGACCGGTCGACCGTCGGCAGCTGCTCCGCTTCTCCACCACTTTTCACCCATTTCCACCACTCCTTTCCTCTCCCACCCTTCATGGAAGTTGCTCACCACGACGTCTACTACCTCCACCACCACTTTGGGCAGCTGGGGATCCTCACCAAGTCACCAATTTCATCATCAAGGCCAAGGAGGAGCAAGAGAGCACCTATTGAGCATTCCTCACCTCTACTCTCTCTTTTCCTTATGTTTTGCACTTCATATTATAATTTGATGATGTATATTGAGATGATTAATGAGTAGAGACCTATGTTGGAGACTAGGGTTGTGTGCCCTAGTCCAATGTGATTTTGTGATGCTTGATTGATGAATAAAATGCCTTGTGTTTCATGAGTATGTGAATTGTCTAATTTAATATGTATTGAATGTGTGTTTGAGGAATTTACCACTTCTTGAGCATGCATTTGGTCTATTTTGTATGAGTTTGGATGAGTTGGTAGCTTATTTGTACTCTAGGCAATTGGCAATTTGTGTGATGAGCATGTATCCATGTGTGTCCCTTAATTCATGTGCCCTTCGCCTCCTTTCTTTCTACCATCCCGCGGAGAGTCCCTAAGACCCTAATAAGGCTTAGGAATACCTTAGAAAGAATCCACTCCACATCGATAACATCGGTGGAGTGGAGGGTTGCACATATGGTTGCTTGTTTGAGTCTATTGTTTCGGTGCTCTTAGCCTCTTAAGCACTTTAGGGGATTCGGTATTAGGTAACGTAGAGGAATCCCCTATGACACCTAGAGAGTTCGAATGACCCATAACATGGCATTTGAATACCTTTTGAAGCACGGTCCTACTTCCACTTTTTTGGTTAGGATACGGGGCTTGACTTGTGGACACATTGGCATGATTGAGTTGGTTAAAGCATTGTTTGTTGCATTGGACTTGGGGTTTGCCCAAAAACCCCAACATTTCCATACATTCCACACTCTTTATCTTATTGCTTGCATTTACTTTACTTGCTTTTTGTTTATCTTATTCGTGCATCATTACTTTCCACACAAACTTTAACACCACTTCACTTCACACATTGTCCAAACCACACACTTCACTCCTTCCACTTCTCATCTATTCCATCATTGCTAGAGCATTCACCATACACACCACCAAGGGATTGGGGAGCCCATGATCCTCCGTTGGAACGACAACCCCCCTTCACAATCTACTTACCCCATACTTTGACGGTTCGTCAAATGGCGCCGCTGCCGGGGATCTAGGTTTAATCTTTGATTTCTTGGTTGTTTTGGTTGAGACTTTAGCTTTCTTTTGCTTTTGTGTGTAATGTGCATCTTTGTTTAGTTTGCTTTGTCAATGAATAAAGAGCTTATGAGTGGTTGAGAGAAGTATGATGGATGTTTAGGTGAAGAGAATTCATTTTTGTGTTGTTTTGTTTGATTTTCAGAATCTGCCTGGGAGGAACAGTCCACTTTGGAAGCAATTTTATCTCGTTTCAACCGCTGGATCGAGCTGAAAATGATATGGCAATTCCCTTTGTGTGTCTACTGTTCCCTGATCAAATTTCAGGGAGTTCCAACCGTTGGATCTCCGGATATGCAGTTACCAAGGAGTGGTACTCAGAGCTGGAATTTGCTAGCACCACCATAACTTTGGGGGAAGTCGAACAAACAACCGTGATGAGGCACCCGAAGAGCAAACATATGGAAGTCAGGGCTTTATGCCCTGAGGTTGGTGTCTATTTATGGTTTCTTGGCTAGCTAAGGAAGTCATCTACGAGGGGGTCTTCTTATCTCTATCTTCCGATTGTTATATGTTTTGTGTTTGTGTGCATTCGCCCGACTTCACTCTTATCTCTTACACCAATTTGATTTTAATTGCTTTTCATCTCCTCACAACATTGAGGACAATGTTGGTTTTAAGTGTGGGGGTGAGGTTGGGCCAAGCTAAATTTGTCTCACATTTTCCAACCACCAAAATTTTTCAATTTTTCAAAGTTTTCATCGAACGGTCGACCCTTGGGTCGAACGGTCGAAGGAAAATCCCTGGACGTGTGTCGACCGGTCGACGGAAGTGTGCCGACCGGTCGACAGGTGCTTAAAGTTGAAAATTTTGAGAATTTTGAAACTTTGAAGTTTGTTTGGTGTGTTTTGATTGTCCTTTTCAAACCCAATGATGAATTTGAGCCCGTTAAGTTGTGAATTAAGTGGATAGAGAGCATGTGCTTAAACTTTATTGGATTGCCTTGTGATTAATTTATGTAATTGATGCTTGCTTGACACTTTGTGCACATTTGCCTTGTTGATTGATCATTTGCAACTAGAGAAGCATGTGTAGACGATGTATTGACTTGCATACACCTTTTATGGTGAGATTATGAGCCTTGTTGATATGTATGCATCATTCATACATCCTTGTTCTTCATGTGTGTGCATTCCACTAGTTACGAGACCTAGAACTTGCTCAAAGACCGCTTGAGGCTATGTGTTAGTTTGCAACGAATTGGAAATGATTAAGGCACTAGTTAAGCACCATGGCCAAACTAACATTCATCCCATAAACACTAATCCACTAGGACTAACCCATTTGAGCCACATTCATCGTTTAGCCTTTCATTTCACCACCCACATCACCCTAACCCATGTTTTAACTTAAACACTAGCCATCCTTGTTCCAAAATGTTAATAAGACAATGATTGTGACTTCTTGTTTCTTTTATGCTTGAGAAATCTATGGGATTGTACAAAATGGCAAGTGTGGGGGTAGATAGATAGAAATGGTTGGGGTTGTAAAGAAGAAAAGAAGTTGAGAAAATCAAAAAGAAAAGTGGTGTATAAAAATAAAGTTCAAAAAGAAAGTCTCAAAGAAAAGAAAATACAAAATGAGAAATTGTTATGAGAAAAAGAAAGAGAAAAGGAGAAAAAGGAAGAAAGAAAGTCCAAAAAGAAGTTGTAGAAAAATAAAAGGTTGGAGAAGAATAGAGTTAGGTTGTTTGATTATGAAAGCATACGCAAAGAAATGAGTTTCAAAGTCCTTGAATTGTTTTGCAAAGTACTTGGAACACTTGATTTATCCATCCCTTCATTTCATGCTAACCCCTAACCTTTGGCCCCATTGCAACCATTTGAAAGCCCTTGTGATCCAATAAGTTGTGAACTAATTAGTGGAAAGATGGTCATTGAGCAAGCTTATGGGGACGTTGCTTTTGGTTATGCTTTGAGAGCAAACACTTGACCCTAAACACAAGAGCGGAAATATTTAGTGAATCATGTGAGTTTAGCGGTTAAGCATGTCAACATGTGTTAATTTGATTGCTCTTGATTGATTATTCCATGGCTAGCACACACTACACCAAGCATGCATTGAATACATATCTTAATCACTTGGCAAAGCATGATGTTTATGTTGTGTGCTTGATTGAATCTTGATGAATAGCTTAGTGGGCTTATTGAAGATATGGTTGGAAAGGCAATTGAATTTGTGTTGATTGGATTGTTGATTCTATGTTTGCTTGAGGACAAGCAAAGCTTAAGTGTGGGGGTGTGATTTGTATGTGATTTGCATACAAATTAGGCCTCTAATCATCATTATTGTGCTTGTCCAATGGCCATTTGTGGGTCTTTAATCCTTGTTTGCACACTTGTAGGTAAATCGAGCATCGGAATGATATTGGGAGCAAAAAGGATGCATTTTGGAGCTTTTAGTGGATTTCCGGCAAAAGGACGAAAAGTCAACCCGAGGGTCAAAAGTCAACTCGTGGTCAACCCCGACTTTAGAGCGTCAATGAGTCAACATGAAGTCCCGGAAGTGAGTCGCAAGAGAATTCCGGAAGATTGATCAAGAAACCGAGAAGTCAAGCAAAGTCAACCATGGTCAACTCCGAAGGTCAAAGTCCAAGTCAAGGTCAACTTTGTGACTCATCCACATGAGCACCCAAGTCATCAAGGAGTATACTAGATATGGTGAGGTCACCCCTATACTATTCCTTCTTTTTGCCTCCTATAGGATTTTACCCCTTTACCCTTCATTAAACTTCATAGCCATTAGATTAAACCCTACTTCATCCTAGCCTTTCATCATTTCCCCCTATTGCCTATATATAGCTTAGTTTTAGCCACATTTAGGTCATCTCCCACATTCCAAAGCAGCCCCCATCACCCATCACCTTCCATCTCTCCTTTTCCTCCCTCTTTTCCTTCCCTTAGACTTGCCCACGGTTCGCTCGTCGACCGGTCGACGTCCCTTCGTCGACCGGTCGACCGTCGGCACTGCTCCGCTTCTCCACCACTTTTCACCCATTTCCACCACTCCTTTCCTCTCCCACCCTTCATGGAAGTTGCTCACCACGACGTCTACTACCTCCACCACCACTTTGGGCAGCTGGGGATCCTCACCAAGTCACCAATTTCATCATCAAGGCCAAGGAGGAGCAAGAGAGCACCTATTGAGCATTCCTCACCTCTACTCTCTCTTTTCCTTATGTTTTGCACTTCATATTATAATTTGATGATGTATATTGAGATGATTAATGAGTAGAGACCTATGTTGGAGACTAGGGTTGTGTGCCCTAGTCCAATGTGATTTTGTGATGCTTGATTGATGAATAAAATGCCTTGTGTTTCATGAGTATGTGAATTGTCTAATTTAATATGTATTGAATGTGTGTTTGAGGAATTTACCACTTCTTGAGCATGCATTTGGTCTATTTTGTATGAGTTTGGATGAGTTGGTAGCTTATTTGTACTCTAGGCAATTGGCAATTTGTGTGATGAGCATGTATCCATGTGTGTCCCTTAATTCATGTGCCCTTCGCCTCCTTTCTTTCTACCATCCCGCGGAGAGTCCCTAAGACCCTAATAAGGCTTAGGAATACCTTAGAAAGAATCCACTCCACATCGATAACATCGGTGGAGTGGAGGGTTGCACATATGGTTGCTTGTTTGAGTCTATTGTTTCGGTGCTCTTAGCCTCTTAAGCACTTTAGGGGATTCGGTATTAGGTAACGTAGAGGAATCCCCTATGACACCTAGAGAGTTCGAATGACCCATAACATGGCATTTGAATACCTTTTGAAGCACGGTCCTACTTCCACTTTCTTGGTTAGGATACGGGGCTTGACTTGTGGACACATTGGCATGATTGAGTTGGTTAAAGCATTGTTTGTTGCATTGGACTTGGGGTTTGCCCAAAAACCCCAACATTTCCATACATTCCACACTCTTTATCTTATTGCTTGCATTTACTTTACTTGCTTTTTGTTTATCTTATTCGTGCATCATTACTTTCCACACAAACTTTAACACCACTTCACTTCACACATTGTCCAAACCACACACTTCACTCCTTCCACTTCTCATCTATTCCATCATTGCTAGAGCATTCACCATACACACCACCAAGGGATTGGGGAGCCCATGATCCTCCGTTGGAACGACAACCCCCCTTCACAATCTACTTACCCCATGTGTAATAATTGTTGGATTGAAGTTGATTGATTCTTCTAGCAGCTTATGTGAATTTTGTTTGTTTAGTTTTATCTTTAATGTTGAAACTAAATAAGAATGATCACGGATAGTTGGACGGTCCCGCTAGGTCGTGCACTTGAATTAACAAATCTTTTTCTATTGATTAGCTTGACAGAGTGGTCTCGGAGTTAATTGTTAGGGAAAATTTTATTTGGGAGATGTATGGTGGTCCAACATCTTACATATGTTAGTTTCGGATTCATGGCTAGGGAGTTGGTTAATCTTCAAAACAATATTTGTGTGTGTTTTTCTTGTTTTCAAAAAGAATAAAAATCCAAAAATATTTTCTTTTATTGTTTTCAAAATTATCAAAACCCCAAAAATACTTTCGTATATAATGTATATTTTTTGTAAATAGAAACATTACTGTATAGTTTATTTAATTTTGTATATATATATTCTTTATTCTTTATACTTGTTAATAATAATTCTTTATTTTATTTAATTTATTGTGACATTGAAAAGTAAATATAACAATCCTCTGTGGGAAAAACCTCTATTTCCCATTATACTTTACAACGACAATTGTTAGGAAGTTTAGGTAATAATTAATGACGTCGGTAAATACCGCATAACCATTTTGAAATTAAAAACAATACAAGAATTATTTTATTTTTCTTTTAAATAATTTGTTTCTCTAAAATGAAATAATGTATTTCAAAGACATGTTGGAAATTACAAACTAGTGATGTAATACCCCGAATCTTCATATTTAATTTCTAGGAAATTATTGAAATTAATTAAGGGAATAGAAATTGGTTCTCTTGTCTAGTTTGTGAAATAAAATATTTCGGAACGAATATTGACTCGAAACGTTTTATTTTCGACTAAGTAAATACGTCAACTTAGTATTATACACTAGCATGTATTTATACAAAAGTATGGTTAAGTATATATATTTGATATATACATATTTCTATTCATAATTTATATTGATAAGCTTATTTACTATATGAGTTTAATTACTTATGATTTATATACATATGTATAAATTGTTCTACATATGTTTATGCTTATTTGCTATAGATTATGATCTTGCTTATTACATGATGAGTTCAATTACTTATGTCTTATGAACATATGTATATATACCTTATTTTACATATGCTTTTTTGTATGTATTTTATTTGCACTTGATTATCTATTAATCTCATATTGGTGCATAATTTTATTTACTAAAGTGAATACATCAACTTAGTATTATACATGTAAATTAACATGTATGGAAGAATATATTGTTAAGAGTGTATTTGTGATATCACATGCTTAACTTGTTTACCTTGGTAATTTACTTAATCATGTGACTTACCTATTTGTGTCTTTCATCTATATCACATGCATTCATATGAAAGACTTAAGCATATGTATACATACATATGATATGATTTATGACATATTTTACAACAAGACTATATTTGTGATTTGGGTTTTAATTGAGAAGTTTTGAAGCTGGGTGTAGGGTACAACCCCCATGCTTAAGTGAATTACTGGTAGAGTTTTTGTGAGATTTAAGCTGTGGGCTCACGTCTCTTCAGATAGTGCATTATTATACTCATAGGAAGAATTGTCGACCTTGAGTGTACATGCATTGGTATTGTCCTTGGTATGCTGCGGCTTACCCGTACTCAATTTGGGGTTAAGGGGATCCTAGTATGCGGATTTTACTCATGCTTGGTATTTTGGACCTTGGCTTGAGAATTTTTTGGGGTTTATGAATTGTTATTACCAGTTAAATCTAAAATATTCACTGAGAAGAGAAATACATGTTTAACTGTGAAATATGTATTTATGATTTGTTATGATGTTGGACATACATTGTTTATAGATAATCAATATCTATTTGTGACATATTAGTAATATGCTAAGTTGCATATATTGTTTGGAAAGAATCAATATATATTTGTGATATGCTAAGGTGCATATATTGTTTGAGATAATCAATATCTAATTGGGATATATTGATGTTATGATATGTCGATCGAACATATATGATTTTAGGTTATATCAATGCTGCAATGTTAGTCAATTACATTTGAGACTGAATTATTTGGGTTAAAAAACATTCTTGATATATGTGAATTATATTCACTAAAATTGGTATGAAGCAACATTAAATGTTCTTAGTATATTTTTGATTGGTTGTTTAGTTTTGATATCTTATAAGATACATTAATATAAGAATGTAAGCTGTACTTATTGGGCCTGTGTTGCTCATGTTGCTACACCTTCTTGTTTTCAGGTTTCGATGCTTGGGGGAAAACGGGTTGAATATATAAACGAATGTTTTTCTATTATGATTTTTAATTGAATAAATGTAATATCTTTTATTCCGCTAAACTCTGGTATTGTAAAATAATAATAATGATTTTGTTTTTCAATATGTCACATTTATTGTAAAATAATAAATGTGACATATTAGTAATATGCTAAGTTGCATATATTGTTTGGAAAGAATCAATATATATTTGTGATATGCTAAGGTGCATATATTGTTTGAGATAATCAATATCTAATTGGGATATATTGATGTTATGATATGTCGATCGAACATATATGATTTTAGGTTATATCAATGCTGCAATGTTAGTCAATTACATTTGAGACTGAATTATTTGGGTTAAAAAACATTCTTGATATATGTGAATTATATTCACTAAAATTGGTATGAAGCAACATTAAATGTTCTTAGTATATTTTTGATTGGTTGTTTAGTTTTGATATCTTATAAGATACATTAATATAAGAATGTAAGCTGTACTTATTGGGCCTGTGTTGCTCATGTTGCTACACCTTCTTGTTTTCAGGTTTCGATGCTTGGGGGAAAACGGGTTGAATATATAAACGAATGTTTTTCTATTATGATTTTTAATTGAATAAATGTAATATCTTTTATTCCGCTAAACTCTGGTATTGTAAAATAATAATAATGATTTTGTTTTTCAAATAGAAGCATTATTCAGACATTTGTTTCATTTGATTTATTTTATGTTTTACTTATTTCATTCGCGCCGCAAATTCGGGCACCATATTTCAATATAATATTGGTCTCGGATTTAGGGGCGTGACAAGTGATGTAGCATGTGCCACATCATTTGGTAACCAAATTTGGTACACAAATTTGGGATCTCTAGCATCATCGCTCTTAAAGAGTTTTGAAATTTATGAGACTTAAGTTATGTTTAAAGAGCATTTGAGAATTTGAAGATTTATCTTGGGATTTACGAATTTCCATAGTTTGCATATGATATTTTGGGGAGAGCTTTAGTTTTTGGAAATGTTATTTCTCTATCAAGCTATTTTTTTTTATTCAGGGTGTCAGTACACACACACATATCATACGAAACTCGAACCCAAGATCTCTCTTGGGACAAGTTTGGTGCTAAACCACTGTACCAACCACATTGGATCTCGATCATAACATTTGATTTCTCTTGATTCAATTTCAATATTAAGGAATTAAGATTTACATTTCAATTGATATTTATGTTTGAGCTATGATTTTATTGGAGGCATTATATGTTATATATATATATATATATGCATGTGTTACCTGACGTGGTGGTCCCCCTCAGGTTATATTTTTTTTACCTTACGTGGTAGTCCCCCTCAGGTAAACTACCTAATGTGTTAGGCCCCCTTAGGTTGTGTCGTCTGCGTGGTAGGTGATAGGAGCACAAAGTGTGACATTTTTAATGTGTTTTCCCTACTATTTGGCTATGATTTAATTGTAACTTTGCTATTTTAGCTTAGTTTCCATATTTGAGTCCAAAATGATGTATTAATGTGAACATGTGCAGAAACGAAGTCTAATGGGCTTTTGCGAGACCCATTAAGAGGTGGTCTGCCATGAGGCCCAAGGTGGTCTGCCATGAGGCCCAAGATGGAAGGCTCAAACCCAAGATGGAAGGCCCAAATCCATGAAGGAAGGCCCAAGTTCACAAAGCATGAGGAAAGGCCCAAGCCCAGATTTTCGGACAATCTGCCTGTGCAGATAGGTCAACTTGTGAGGCCCATATCTCTCAATTGCACCGTCAGATCTAGCTGTAATTTTGATACACGCTGTACATGGATGTCAGTTATTCCCAAATAAACTTTCAGAAGCATCCAACCGTTGAAACGTGCAGGATTCCGTTCTAAGTGCGTACTGCTCAGTGCTGTCCGTTTTTATTTCTTTCCTCTTCTTTTATTTTCAATGCTCCACTCACCCCTATATTCTTTCCTCTTCTTTCTGCCCACACCATTAGTGTTTAATTTCTTTTTGGTAAATAAATGGTTAATTGCCATATGATTCCATTTCCACCACCACTTACCATTTCTTTATCTCCCATTCACATTCCACTTCTTTTCCCTTTCTTTGTTTATTTCTTTCATTGTCTTCTTCTTCCTCTCCATTTTCCTATAAATAGGAGCCTATTTCTCTTCACCAATTCACACCCCAATGGGGAGGGACAAACCCTCCTCTTTCTCTTCTCCCTCTCACATCATATTTTCCATTATTTAGTATTTAGGGTTTTCAAGTCTTCAAGGAGGAGGGGAGCTGTTTACACCATTACCACCAGCCATCAACCATCATCACCACCATCATCATCACCTTGGGAATCTCGGCTTTTGAGTTACTCGCGTGAGGATTTAAGAGTTTGTGATCTTCGAGTTCTTCCTACTTTCCATATGGTGTACTTCAACTTATTCTTTAATTACTCTTTTTGAGTTCCTCTTTGTTGCTTGTTTATTCTTTGTACTAGTTAACATGACATGATGTTTATAATTTTCAGCCTATATTTTATGAGTTTATTTGATTGTTAGATCCTAATTAATTAGTTCTTCTAGCAGCTTATGTGACTCCGTTTATTTGATTCGGTTTTATTGAATCTTTTATGTGTTCTTGTTTTAAGGTTCAAAACTTAAGATGATTGCATGTAATTAGTTCTAGAATTAGGGTTTTAATTCTAATTCACAAGTAGTAAAGACTTATCAAACGGGTCAGAATCAAAATTAGAAGGATCGCGGATAGACGAGCGTTCGCTAGGTCGCGCACTTTAATTAACAACTCTTCTCCTATGCGTTAGACATGTTATTGATTGATCACCTTTGCATGTTTAATTGTTTAATCTAGATGAGCGTTCACTAGGTTAATTTTCATAGAAGAGGTTTTATTTGGGGAATGATAACCCGTGTGGGCATTCCACATATGTTAGTTTCGGTTTCATGGCTAGGGAACTTGGTTAATTTTCGGTCTAATGATTGGTAAACTTGTGTATATGTGGCTGAACTTTATATACTTTGTGTTTCATCATCATATTTTAATTAACAACTCTTCTCCTATGCGTTAGACATGTTATTGATTGATCACCTTTGCATGTTTAATTGTTTAATCTAGATGAGCGTTCACTAGGTTAATTTTCATAGAAGAGGTTTTATTTGGGGAATGATAACCCGTGTGGGCATTCCACATATGTTAGTTTCGGTTTCATGGCTAGGGAACTTGGTTAATTTTCGGTCTAATGATTGGTAAACTTGTGTATATGTGGCTGAACTTTATATACTTTGTGTTTCATCATCATATTTTATTTATTCTTTGTAATTTAATTAATTTATTTCATTCAATTTATCTCTCAATTCCCCTTTTTACTTTGTACATATGTATATATTTATACTTTATACTTGTTAATAATAATTCTTTATTTTATTTTATTCTTTGTGACATTTTTTGTTAGGTACACCCTTTGATCTCCGTTGTGAACGATACCCTACTTACACTATACTACCGATAGGTTTTTTTTTTAAATTGATGCTTGCTAATAGCCTATCAGTAGGCCCCCCTAGACGGCAAGTGATGACCAACGTGGTAGGCCCCGTGGTCATCGCCTCCTTTATTTTTGATGACTAACGTGATAGTCCCCCTTAGTCATCACCTCCGTTTATTATACGTTACTGTTTTTGGATAGTTTCTTGTGATTATTTCTCCCCAGTTTCAGATATTTGACAAGATGATTTCTTACCAATTTTATTGTGCTCAGGCGCACAAATGTTCTCCTAAGTTTGAACCAAATATTTAAATAATTGATGATTTCATTCATGTGGTTCTCAGTATTGCCGGTTTTGGGTCCGCACACTTGCTTCTTCCGATTCATTCCACACTCATCAGAATTTTCTGGTTATTACTTGATTTTTAGGGAATTACTTTCAACTCACGATTTCACAATTCATTTTATTAAATTGAATTGCATGCATGGATTTAGAGAAAGAGAAAGAGGTTGTAAAATTGGAAAAGCATTACAAATTTATTTTATAAATCCTTTATTTTTTTCTACTCATGCTAACGTTTTAAATATTTTTTTCATGGTCCCTTCGGCTTACATTGCGCAGATTGCAGATTAGTGGAGGTCGGACCACACACCGAGTCAAGACATTAGTTTCCATCGCTTCCCTTCTTCATAGTAGACTTCTCATCTATCCTACTTGTATTTATCATGCTGGAATAAGTGTTTTCTCTGAGATACCTAACACTTTGTATTATGAATTTAAAAGGTTTATACTTTTGGGTTAGAAACCCCTTGTGTTTATGTTATATTTGAGGTTTGTGGTATATTGTGGTGAGCGAGTAGGCTCGGAAGTTTGGTTGGACTTGTTGAAAGGTTAAAAGTCTCAGTTTGTGAAATAACAAGTTTTTGGGTAGTCTTAGGTTCTCATTGGTGGAATGTGTTGCATTATTTTCTTCAGTTCTCTTATGGTCATGACCTCTCTTCAAGGTTGTCTTATCGTTTTGTTTAATTGTTTTCCTCCTTTACAGTTTTTGTCTCTTCATGGTTCTTAAGAGTTGGTTTTGGCCTAGTCCCCTGCTCTTTGCTTTGTTCTTTTGCTTATGTTCAATAAATAAGTTGTAGCCTAAAAAAAAAAAGTTTTTGGGTAGTCCACAATTGGAAAAGCGCATACAAATAACAGGCTTACAGAGAAATTCACTTGTTTTACTTTCCCCCCTCTCTACCTATTATGCTTTTCTTGGCTTTACGTTCAACTAGTCTCACACATGTGTGATGCACGTATTGTTGGTGAAGGCCGGGGGAAGAATGTAGAAGTTTTCTTGTCACTTACTTCCTCATTTTTTTTCTTCATATTTATGTTTTTCTGTTTTATGTTTATTTTACCATGATAACCCTATCTTTTAAATGATTTTTTTTCATAGAAAAATTAGATGATATTCATAGAACAAAGCCTAAAATGGCACATACATCAACTAAAAAGCACTGCTCATTTATGTCATGTTGCCTTGTTTATTAAAAACTAGCCAACAATGATGAAATACATCAAGAAAAACTACCCTAACTAGAGAGAAACTAATTGTTGAGCACACAATTGTGGCACGATTGGAGAGTCATAGACTAGCTTTCCCGATGATATACGTCATCATTGTCGGCAATAACCAAGCACTAAGTAACGGCCGGACTAGGGTGGCCAGGCACCCTCCCTTAATTTCCAAATATGAAGGATAACCCGCTTCCTATCAAACCCAGAAAAAGGTCCAAAGAACTCACCCCAGCCCAAATCAAAGCAGGCCACCCAACAAACCTGTGCATAGAACACAATAGCACGCCGTCAAGGTTACCATCTACACTGGACTGGGACGTAGAAGGTCAATGCCGCCGCTGGACCCGTTTAAATGATTTTATAATGATTTTTTTTTTTAAGGGTATTATAGACACTTCATAATTTGGTGAAACTTTTGACAACAAAATTGAGTCTTGCATGGCTTTTATAATATAGATGTGAGATTCCTCCATGGAGGCTTTTGGGCTATTTTTATTTTCTAAATAAATAAATTTATTCATTCCCCTAAATCAATGAATATAATAAAAAAAATGTATTTTAAATCAATAAAATTATTTATTAGCCTAAACAAAAGTTTATTGTACAATTCAATTAAATTTTAAAATAATTCAAAACTTGAAAAGAATTAATAGGAGACATAGTAAATTTGTCTCCTATCCTTTTGCATTAGCGCCATTATTTGCCAATTTCCTGCTAGCCTGACAATGTTGGATGAGAATAGAAGACATGATTTATTGATTTAAATGTCAGGTCTCAATTTCCAGTTTGTCTCTAAACACATAAACATTATCGCCTTCAACAGTTACGAACTAGGTAAGGTGAAGTCTTTGGCGAAATAATCAAATTGTTTTTTAGTGAGATTTATCAAGTAGTGTGTTACACAATGTATTGTTAGTCACACAATAAGTGAATCTATTATTTTACTAATTTTGTCTTGAATTATAGCAAATAAATACCATACATAATAGGACATTCTACAATGCCCTAAACACAAATGTTTGGGCACGTTAGCACCACAGGATTTGACCATTCTCCATCTTGACCCTGGAAATTGTAAGCAAGCCTCGCCCTAGGCATATATTGCTACCCCGAACACTGCAGATCCACCCATACAGAATACTTTTGATACTTGATCGTGCAAATTAATTAAACATCGCCCACATGTTATTAATTACAAGATAAAGTTCTTGGCATACACATCAAAGGCTTCAGACGATGACAATAAAGGTTCCTGCATATATGCCCAGCCCCCACATTATACACACGCGCGCGCGCGCACACACACAAAGAGATAATTAAAAAAAAAGGATATTGAAACTTATAAGGAAACCTGGATGATTTGGTGTCGAAAAACTTTTCTCAAGATTCTGGAGTTGAGGCATCTATCCCCGTTAATCTTTTCGATTTGATTAAGCATTGACTCAAGCAGGACCCCATAAGTTATTCCACCAGAGTTGTTCTTAATAGTTTCAATAAGAATGTATGTCATGGCACCATTCATTACATTTCGATTAAAAGCCTGCGCGAGTATATATAGATATTTAACGAACAGTTATTATATATTTGTCAACGTACATTTTGATTAAGGCAGCTCTCTCCAATAAATTGAATATTTTGTAATAAGGACTCAATGAAAAATTTCAAGTTCAACCGTTAGAATGAGTATGGTGATATTTTAATCATTTTAAAATTTATCGGTCCTTAATTATTATAAGGTACTCATTGAACACTCTCATTTGGATAATTAAATATTGAATTAATTAAGCTACGTACGTACAGTTGTATCAGCTGCCATTTTATCATCACCGCAGGCACTTATACAAATGGCCAACCCTCCACTTGTACTTTTCCTAGCACCTGAAGGAGGACTATTATCCTTCCAAATGTTCCTGATATTAATAATAAATTAAATCATACGTACTATAGATAAGACTACAAAAGATCATCTATATATATATATATATACTCACTCTTTGAGGTCGTAGACGTGGAGTAGATCAAGAATTGTTCCACTATGACAAGCATCGACGATAGCATGAAGTGTGACGCCCTTCTTGAGTGGGTGAACAATGGTTGAATTGATATCATTGTCAAGGATCATACCCTCTTCCATGAAATCAAGAGGGCAAATAGTCTCGTCGAACCCATCAATCTCGTCGTCTTTGAAATCGGGTTGTCGTAGCCCATGTCCTGAGAAGTAGAACACTAACGAATCTCCTGCCTGGCAGCCCTCCACAAGCCATTCCAGGGACTTCTCTATGTTCTTCTTTGTTGGAATTAGCTCTTTCGATTGCTCATTATCTTCTGCATTTGCAATCATTCATTACGTTTGCATTATCATACGTACATAATTTATATATATATATATATATATATATTAATTTGTGATGAGGCAGAGCAGAGAGCAGCCTCTTTTTATTATAGCAGAGAGATTCTATTGGGGCTTAAAGATGAAATAGCTTTTTGTATTTATTTACATAATATATATATATATATATTCGCATTTTTATAGAAATATGAAGTATGATAATGCAAACGTACCCTTTTCATGTGTGGATGCAATTTCCATTACAAATATCAAAAGGAATCACACATCTTTTTCAACGCATAGCTGCTATCTCCTTGATTACTTTTCTACTTTTATGATAAGATTTTATTCTTCTTTGATTATGAAGAATCAAGTAGAGAATAATATTACTTGCATTAATTAATGAATTAAGTTATACGTACGTTATGCACTTATGCATGCCTGGTTCTTTTTCGATCTGCACCCGAAAATCATATATATAATTAATTATGGAGGATCGATCAGTACGTGATTTATACCTGAGAGTATGCGAACGCAGTCGGTGGGAAAATGAAAGGTGTTGATCAACAAGTCTTTCATGTTCATGACATCATTATGAGTGCCTTTGAGTTTGTACTTGCGCTTATTGTATGTCACTCCGCAAAGAAGTGCGCGCTTGCTCCCCCAGCTATTGATTAAGCTCGTTGATGATGATGATGAAGACGACGACGACGATGACGGGGATTTAGATTTGTTTGGCGACGACGAAGTCGGTGATGATCCCTTGAGCCAGTTCAAAGCTCGTCTCCGACGGCCATGCTGCTGCTGACCTTGATCATGGTCCTGACTAGTCATCTGTGCAAGAGCTGGCTTTGTCCTCTCAATCACAGTAACATAACCACAGCAGAAGCAGCGATATTGAGTAACACTTGATGTTGTGGTTAATTGAGGACCCCTATTCTTGCACTTAGTGCAAGTGATGTTCATTCTTGTGCTTCCCATAGTCCCATTTCGGTCATGATATATATAGCAGCTTCAGGCCTAGACATGGTTATATGGGGATTATTCTTTCTAAAACAAACTAACAACGGAAGGGAGGGTTGGGACTTGGGAATCTCCACTTTACCTGCTTTTCCTTGTCTAAATTAAGCACTGGAAATTCCTACTTGATCGATCTTATAATTAAGTAGTGACAAAGATCGAGCAACATATTATTATTCGTTTGGCTGGCTAGCTCAATGCCAGTCCGTTGGTTGCTTGTGTATGATGATTTATTTGATGATTGATCGAAAAGGTCACAGCACCCACCCTAATTAATTAATACAACATGCGCGGCATATATTGACTTTAATTTCAATTATTCGATGATGCAAAGGATGCCATGAAGAATCAATGCTTGATGTGCCAAGTAGCTCTAATTCATACCATCATTAATTTAAGAAACAAGTGTACATTTGCAACTAAAATTATCTGACGCAGATAGCTAGATGATTATCTATCTGTATATATAAACCCAAAATATGAGTTTGGTTAAATTTTTAAAAACTCAACAAATGCTCATTCATACTTATATCATCTAAAATATAAAATTTTATATATCAAGAGCAAAACAGTAAAATATAAAATCATAAAATAAATTAATGATGCGGAGGTTCTACACCCAGTCACCCACTTCCTCACTTACCAAATTTATTTAATAATTTTTATTTTTTATAGTTTTTCTCTCATTTTATATTTAAAAATAAAATCAACCAACTTTTAATAAATCGAAAATAAAAATATAAACATTTTGCACCCGCGACCGCGGCTTTTACACGAGCATAGCAGGTGTAGAAAGTCTAGTTTATATATATAAAGCCAAAATATGAGATTGGTTAAATTTTTAAAAACTTAATAAATCTTCATTCAAACTTATATCATCTAAAATATAAAATTTTATCTTAATATTAAAGGCAAAATAGTAAAATATAGAATCAGAAAATAAATTAAGAATGTTGAAATCCACACCCACTTGCCCACTTGCTAACTTTCAATTTTTTTATATTTTTTCACTATTTATATTTTAACATTCATTTTATAAGATTAACTAATTTTTGGTAAATCATAAATAATGATACGAACATTTTTCACGCGCATGGCGTATGTAGGAAGTTTAGTAGAAGATTAAAATTTGAAAATCAATTTAATGATTAACAGATATTTATATGATTATAGATAAATGATCCGGCAGAAACTAAAATATGCGAGAATATTTATCGCACGGGCGAGCGTAGCCCTTGCGCATGCACATAGCGCGTGCAAGAAGGCTAGTAAGATATACAAAATTGGTATTAACAATCACTCAATAGGGTGTGACCTAAAAAAAGTCTCTTAAGTCTCGGATCAACCCTCCAATTGGCAAACGGGTGAGTCTCATGAGAGCATACAAGTGTTATATGACAAAGTACTTTAATTTGTGGCATCAATTGATATGATTTCGGATGAGGTGCTATCACGCCCCAACTCGATTAAAGATTTAATTTCGAGTTGAGGAGTGAATCACATCCTAATTATAAATAAATTAATATCCATAATTAAAATGAGATATATATGACAACAAAAATATTAAAATACCTAAATCTCGTACCTTTATTTAATTTATAAACCTTAAAAGTACTTGAAGGACAATTTTTTTCCCCTTCCTTTAGACTTCTTTTGTCTTAGCTGGGATTGGGCTTTGACTTTTGAGAGCTTTTTGTATGGGTTCTGTCCCGGGCCTATTTCCCTAAGCTTTGTTGTTTCCTCTGCCCTATTGGGTTTTCATGCAACACTATTCTGGTAAACAAAAAAATTTGCTGAATCTAAGTTAATAATAATAAAATTAAATATTATATGTTATATAATTAAATAAATTAGTGTTAAGTTGGACTAAGGCAGTGGCCTGTCATGCTCACACCTAATTTCGAGTCTCACCCTCCCCACATTTCTCCAACTTGGTGCCTCCCTCCCCCTCCCCTAAGCCAAAGGCCTTCTTGTAACCAAAAAATTATAAAAATAAATTAAAATATACATTTCTTGTATCAGCTTGCCTATTTATATGTGTGAGAGTCTGAACTTCACAAATGCTTATGAACACCTGGAAAATAAGTCGAACCCCACCAGATAAGACCGTCTGACGATCAAGTTAGTTTACAATTTGAGCAATAGGCTGACTGTATGCGAGAGAATAATGAACATGAGGATAGGGGTTAGCTCTTCTTATATAATGGATAGGACTTCTAGGTCTATCAACCAATTTTTAACCCCTTTAAGGTCGGTGCTGACTCTAATATTGTCAGTGCTAACCTTTTTTTGTTACTAATAAAACTTCTTTTCAACTCTAATTTATACGCCGTTTGTGTCCAAATTAATTCTCGTATCGTCATTCTCCACCTACCCACGTTAAAAAGGATATCAAAAATCTAAAATAATTTAGGTCTTCTTTAATAATAGACTAATTTACGACAATAAGGAAGATTGTTATTAAGACGAAACTAAAAATTAACTAAAAAAAATTTAGAAACCGGGGTATTACAATTAATCTACCCTCGTTAAGAAAATTTCATCCTCAAAATTTAGTATCTAAATTAAAAGTGTGGATATTGAACTCCAATCTAATCCTCATATACCTAGTAGCCTCGCCTCTTTGCTACATGGATCCTTCATAGTACTAGTCCAAACATTACTCCGAACACAATCTCAGCCTCTAAATATATAGGTCAGCCATTACATACCTTATCCTTTAACCACATTAACAAAGAATATGACCTTGAGGCTTTCCTTGCACCATCATTTCATGTGAGTCGCACTAGATTGCTAAAAAGAAAATTAAAAGTCTAAATTAATTTAGGCCTTCTTTAATAGACTAATTTACGACAATAAGGAAGATTGTCGTTAACACAAAATTAAAAATTAACTAAAAAGGAATTTAAGGAACTGGGGTATTACATGGGAGGCAAATGCAAAGATCAAAGTGGAAAAGGAAGAGACGAAGAAGAGTGGTATGTGGTGTTTGCTAGCTGAAAGATACCTAAAATGGCCAAGGCAAATGAATAAATACTAAGGCTTAGGAGAACGGAAGGGTTAGGATTGAGTTTGGTGGATCCAATGGCTCGAATGTGGTGGAATAAGTGAAGGACAAATGGGTAAAATTCATAAAATTTCAGCCCAAAAAGCTATTCCAAAGTCAACAAAAAAGTTGACAAAAGATTAGATTTTGGGAAGGACAAGTGTCATTTTCTTCCAAATGAAGAAAATAAAGAAATAATTAAATGATAACCTAAAGATATTTGGCACATTCCTTGCTGATTTTTGGAGTTTCTTATGGTAAGTCACAATGTTGACTTTTGACCTTGATCTTAACATTGACATTTGGGTTGACTATAATTAACTTTTCAGTAAAATCTTGACTTTTCAGTTTCTCGGTCAATCCTTCGGAATTCTCTTGTGCTTTACTTCCAAGACTTGATATTTGAAACTTTGCCACTCTAACGTCATGGTTGACCACGAATTGTCGTCGGTCCATTGATTGACTTTTCGTCTTCTTGTCAAAAATGCACTAAAATTATCCCAAAAAAGTCATTTTGCACCCGATATCAATCCCTACTCACATTCATTGCATTGGTACAAAACATGTATTAAAGACACTAAATGGTTATTGGATTAATATTATTATGGTGATTATAGGCCTAATTTATATGTAAATTACATACAAATCATGCAACCCCTTCCGACTGTCAAAAAGGCTCTCTCTCTGATTTTGCAAGAAGAAAAACTACGGGAGCTCACAATTATTGGCTCCAATGAAAGCATGTCAAACAAACCTAAAAATCAGTCATGGTAGATAACACACATACAGGGGAAGGAGTGATCCATAATATTGTAATTACAACAATATATAAACCACATCATACAGTCGACTGATGTGAACGTAAAATACGTTCACAAAGTGCCTTTAATTACTGGATTTTGCTATTATGAAAGCTTATTTGTCTGTTTAATATTTGTTTTTGTGTTTTTAGGGAAAATACCAGGAAAATGTTAATCTGCACAGAATAGGTGCATTTTGGAGGTTTTCAGCGTAATTCGGAAAGTCAACCGTGACTTTCATTTGTGGAATAAAATATTGTACGAAAATTTCGGAAACCGTTCCGAATCCCGGCAAGTTTGTCGGCGAACCACCACATAAGGCGGCGCAACCACCACACGCGGTGGCGAAACACAAATTTAATCTCCATTTTATTTTCCCATGTTTATATTTATATTTATATGAATTTTTATATTTTATACTTTTTGTTTATTTTTGATTTTATATTTATTTTTAATTGTTAATTTATTTAATTTATTTTGTTTTTGTTTTGTTTGCAGCACCACCATCACCAACCAAGCCGCCCACGTTCACCTCACATGGCTGCTCCTCACTGAGATTCCAATTCCTCTCACATGGCCGGCTCCCTCTTTTCTACCACTACCATCACCAATCCATCGCACTCCAGAGACAATCACAGCTCACTCCACCATTGCAGCATCTCCTCTCACTTGGCCGCATCTACCTTCCCTTCTCTATTTAAGAGAAGCTCTGCAACCATCATCAATCACTCATTCACAGTTCAACAATTACAAAGCCCTCTGCGCGAATTCCATCACCATGGCTTTCTGCAATTTCAATTCATCAATTACCTGCAAATTATTCACAATCAAAGCATTCATTTGTTCTAATTATCTTCATTCTTATTTTCCAGGTTCGCATCAAGCAAGAACCCACTGCCGGCAGCTCACCATCACCATCTCGGATCCATGACGCCGACGACCCTTCTCTTCTTCTCACCCACACCTCGTCGATCCATGGTGAGCCCAGTCCCATCGATCACCATCTTCGCCGGCGTCCAGAAATAGCCCAGCTGCATCTAGCCCATGATCGTCGCTGCTTTGCTGCCGGGGACCCAATTCCGTGCGCCGTGTACTCTGCCGGCGATTCCATCCTCTTCCCGGCGCCGCATCTCCGCCATAGCTACCGCACTACGCTCCTCTCGCCGTGCCCACAATCCTCATCGTCGTTACAGTCCGCCAAGCCACCATGTCGCCTCTGATCTATGTCGAGCCCAGCCATCCCGGCGTTGACTCGAGCCTCTTCCCCCGCGTCATCGACGATCCCTGACGGCGTACCTCTTCCTCCAGTCTCTCTACTTCGCAGGTTCTCTATGTTATGAGAAGAAAAGAAATGAATGAATGTTGGCGGCACGGGATGAGAGCTGAAGAGAAAGAAGAAGAAAAAAAATAGAAAAGAAAGAGGAGTAGGGACCGTGTTTAATAGTCAAAGGAAGAGTGGGTTGGGCCGGTCAAACAAAGTCAAACTTGGGCCTAAGCCCAATGTCCCCAATGCCCAATCTGCTATCTACACCCGGAGGCCCAAGCCCAATTGCTAAGTTCACCCGCCACATCCAAATATATCTTCGATTTTCTATAGCTGAGTCTGCCACCTTCGCCTGCCAGACAATGTCCATTTTCATGGACACATTAGTAACATTTTCCCAACGCTCGTTTATTTATTATATTTTATTTTTGTTTAATTTTATTTTCCGTACTTTAATTAATGTGAATAAATGTTGGGATAAATTGTTACTATTTGTTTTATTTTCTATTTTGTGTAATAATTGTTGGATTGAAGTTAATTGATTCTTCTAGCAGCTTATGTGAATTTTGTTTGTTTGGTTTTATCTATAATGTTGAAACTAAATAATAAGGATCGCGGATAGACGAGCGTTCGCTAGGTCGCGCACTTGAATTAGCAACTCTTCTTCTATGCGTTAGACATGTTTAGATTAATCACCTTTGCATGTTTAATTGTTTAATCTAGATGAGCGTTCACTAGGTTGATTTTCATGGAAGAAGTTTATTTGGAGAATGATAACCTGCGTAGGCATTCTACATGTGTTAGTTTCGGATTCATGGCTAGGGAGTTGGTTAGTCTTCAAAACAATATTTGTGTGTGTTTTTCTTGTTTTCAAAAAGAATAAAAATCCAAAAATATTTCTTTTTATTGTTTTCAAAATTATCAAAACCCCCAAAAATACTTTTGTATATAATGTATATTTTTGTAAATAGAAACAATACTGTATAGTTTATTTAATTTTGTATATATATATTTCTTTATTCTTTATACTTGTTAATAATAATTCTTTATTTTATTTAATTCTTTGTGACATTTTTTGTTAGGTACACCCTTTGATCTCCATTGTGAACGATACCCTACTTACACTATACTACCGATAGAGATTTTTTTAAATTGATGCTCCTTTTGGGCGTATCATCGACCGCTGATTTTATCTCATTGGTTTTCCTCCTGGACATCGATTATGTAAAGCATAGGATCTCAAGACTCCACAGACTACTAAACCACAAGAAACCCAACATCAGCCACAGTATAAAGACCAACCTACTACTCATAATGTGCAAGCTCTACCTTCCACATCACATCAATTATAATCAATTGTACATGGTCTGATAACGTACTTGCAGAAGATTGATTAGCTGATTGAACGTAATCCGCTTGGCGTTGTTTCTGCCGTTTCCCAACTGCCTGGTAGTGTTGTGCTTGGGTACCTGAAAGCACAAGATTGGTCAGGGGAGGTCGGCGTGTACCGACCGAAGACCCTCCGACGCTCAAGTTAGTACCGATAGGTCTGAGAGCAGAGTGTTTGGGATTCGGAGAGAACGTACCTGAATAAGGAGTGAGGACTCCCTATATATGAGGTGAGGTCGGAGACAAGCTCCCCTGGCGTGGGGGACATCCCCTGACACGAGGAATATTCTCTGGTCCACTACCTCGATGTGCGCATCGAGGGATGGCGGTGCCTAGTGCAGCATGGGTATGCGACTTAGTGCGATCTGTGAGGTAGTGGACAAGCACGTGTGCCAGCTAGCCGTGCCGGTACACGTGGGGGCCGGCCGCACTCGGTACCTGGTCGGGAGACGTCCATGTGGAGCCGGGGGAGAGCTTGTTGTCGGTACACCCGGCCTGGTCTTACCGGTACCGCTCGGGGTACTGCCGGGGCTTTGACCGCGGCCCGGGGCTTATCCCCCGCCGCTATAGCGTATGCTCGGTAGGGGTTCCCTACCGAGTCGGTGGATGCCGCCGGGGCGAGGTAGAGGTTATGTGCTCGGTAGGGGATCCCTACCGAGTCGGCCCATTCTATGTGACGGGGCTCATAGGCGGGCTGCTCCCGGTGATAGTGAGCTACTTTGGGCCCTGCACGGGGGCTGTCCCGGTAAAGATATGAAATGGTAGCAACAGAAGTCCCCCAAGTCCCGAGCAAGAGGAAGCTCATGGTCGGGGACTTAATCCAGAAGTTCATATCGGGATGTAGCGAAGTGTCGGTGGGGCAGCCGTGGCGACGCTTGGTACCGTCCCATGTAGTCCCCCAAGTCCCCGAACAAGGGGTTCCTCCCGGTTGGGAATTGTAACCGCTCCGAGTTTCAAGGGGAGTTGAAGCGTCGTGGCCGTTGAGCTCCTCGGCGTAACTGCCGAGGTAGTGGGGTGACACGTATCACGCCCATGCCGGTTTGGAACATCGTGGGGGAGCTCAACCGTCGTGGCCACGTGTCGCCATCCTGGGTCGCGACGGTTCGCGTCGTACGGTCAAGATGAGTTGACTCCCGCTATATATATGGGGGTGAAGAGAGTTCTCTTCACTTCATTCTTGCAAATTTCATTTCCAGAGCTCTGCAAGCCGTCGGTAGGAGAACGAGAGTGTGCATCGGTAGTGCAAGTTTGATCACTCGGTACTCGACTTTCAGCCTTCAGCAACTGTAAGTACCGATGCCTTGACCTCTTGTATTTGGTTTTCTGTTTTGCTGTTGTAACGTAGTTTGAGTACCGGTGTCCAGCCATAGTACCGAGCTAGGTTGCATAGGCATAGGTTATCCCTCCCGATAAGAGCCTTAGTCCGTTTTTTGCAGATGTCTGACTCAGGGAGCGGGAGTGCCAGCAGTGGCAACGCCTTTTCTGGTGAAGAGCCAGAAAGGAGCTCATCGGTGGAGGAGGCTGGTTCGGACTCCAGCTCAAGTACCGGAACCAGTAGTTCTTGCTCGCCAAGAACCAGTCGATTCTGTCTGGATGGGATGATTCAGACGGTGGTGAGGGGAATTACCACCGGTGAGGACTTAGAGGCCCTCGCCTCGGAACCGTACGTCAAATCCCGGTCCAGTAGTAGTAGGGCTCCAGTACCGGCTGGGTTTGCGGTGGACCGGCTTAAGCTGAGTGCGTCTACCGAGGGGGACTTGGTGGCGTTGAGGAAAGCGTTCAACATCCCCAGCACGGTGAGCATGCGGCTACCGGAGAAGGGGGAGCTCAGGAGTGCGTCCGCAGTACCGGGCGAGACCCTAGTACACCCTGCATTCTTCGGGGAGGGTCTGCGGATTCCGCTACCGGCGTTCCAGCAACGGTTTCTGGCCGAGGTTGGCCTGGCCATTGCGCAGCTGAATCCGAATACCTGGCGGTACCTCAACGCCCTGTATACGCTGTACTACCACTGCGGGTTCGGGGAGCCGGACCTGGCGGTAGTTTTCAACCAGTGGGCCCTGGAGGGTCACTCGAAGGCCGACAAGGGCTGGTACAAGCTGCGGTCGGTACTGAAGCCTTGCAGCGAGTGTCCGCCGGATACCGAGTGGATGGACTTTGTGTACAAGTTCAAGAAATCCACCCGGTGCTGCCTGAAGAAGGATGCTCTGATCCGGGAAGGGATGACCGGTGAGCATGTTGTGGAGAGTCACGAGTGTGAGAGTCCCGAGATTGTTAGGGATCCACTCGTGTTTGGCAATCCTACTTCCCAGCAGACTTGGAAGAGTAGGTATTTCTTTATAGGGGGTCAGTGGGAGGTTCCTACCGGTGCGGCCATACCGGAGAAGAGGGTCCCGTCTGCCTTTAGTGAAGCTCCCGGTACCGAGTCGTGTCGATGCAAAGTGTTGTATTTGTGTGTACTTCCTGTTTGCTACACTAACCGTTGCCTCACTTGGTTTTTTTTGCAGTTGATCAATCTTGGAGGGAGCTTACCGAGAAGCAAGCAGAGGAGATCGCGTGGATTCGCGACAACATCTCTTTGGTGTTGAGGAGGTCTACCGTTCTGCTCAACCGGTACTCACTCCATTTATCGGGCCTAGCTCCTGTTCCTAGCCCATGTAAGTGACTTTTGGGTCGGTGCCGTGGCGCCTCTTTGTTATTGTTGTGTTTCTTTTTTTTTTTGTTAACCGGTGGTTCTGACTGCAGTCCTCCGCCAATACCGTCGGTACCGCACTCTCGGAGACGACGAAAGTATGGTCCGCGAGCGGAGGGATTTTTACCAGGTCAAGAAGGTCCTGGGTCAGGACCCGGTGCCCGAGGCTCAGCTGGTCGAGGCTGAGCAGGCCAAGGCTGCGGCAGATGATGCCGGTAGGAAGAAGAAGAAGAGGGCACACAAGGCCCGGCCGGGCCCCGAGACGACCCCGGTGGAGGTAGAGGCTAGCACCGATGCTGATGGTGCCGGCGGGCCGGAGCTCGAGGTTGGCCCTGAGGTACCGGGCGGGGCCTCCAAAAAACGCACCGCCCGCGAAGAGGTAAATCTCTTCCCTTCCTAGATGTTTGGGTTGTACCGGCAAGTACGGGTACTAAACCTTGTAGTAGTTTGTGGAACAAGTGAGGAGCCACCGGAAGAGGCACAAGGAGCAAGATGCTACCGTTGACGAGGTGGCCCAGGCTGCGGCGGGTACCGGCACCACCCTGGCCATGCATAGCTCGGAGTCGGCTTCGATCTTCGGGAAGGAGATCCCTGCCGAGCATAACGCGCTGTTCCGCAGTTGCGTGAAGAAAGCGCTGGAGGACCCGCTCCCGGTCTCCCGGCTTGCCGCCTTCCCGGAGATGAACCTCGGGGATCACGGGGATCTCCTCTTCCGGTGCAAGCGAGTGTACCGTTGCTTTACTTCGTACCTTTTCCTCCTTTTTTTTTTTTTGACCCCTTGTTGTGTCGTCGTGCTGCCTCGGCCTACGAGGAGTTGGCCCCGAGAACTGCGGAATGGCTATGACACCATGTTTGGCCAGAAGGAGCGGGCGGTAGCCGAGCTCGAGAGGACCAAGGCCGAGCTCGAGAAAGCCAAGGAAGAAGCCGGTAGGCTTGTCCAGGAGGCCGAGGAGAAGGCCAAGGCAGCGGTAGCTACCGAGAGTGCTCGGCTCCAAGTGGAGTTCGACCAGCGCCTCGAGTTGGCTCTCGGTGAGGCCAGAAAGGAAGCTGTGCTCGCCTACCGTCGCGACCGAGGTCGAGCTGTGGAGCAGGCCACCGCCTACATCGAGGGTGGTGCGTACATCCTTGGCAAGATCACAGAGGCTTTCCCCGAGCAGGACTGGAGCCAGCTCCCGGTGCCTGAGCTCACCGAGGATCATGTTGATGATGAGCACCGGGGCATCCTCAAGGAGATCGAGGAGGAGCTAGCCGGTGGTCCCAGCCAATCGGAGCAGCAGCCGCAGCCGTAGGAGTGAAGTCCCCCATGTTTGGGTGGTACCGGCCAAGGGCCTTGTATTTTAACTGTTTTTGTCTTTTGTTTTGTTGGGGAATTTAAACCCTTTTTTGAACAATTCTCCCGGTAAGGGGTGTCTCTCCCGGGAGCCAGTACTTGAATTGGCCATAAGGCCTTTTATTCCTTGTTGGAACAATGGCGTGTTTCGCCTTTTTCTATGAATTTGCTATTTTGAATTTCATTCTCAAGTGTTCACTCGGGAGGACTGGATCAGTCAGTTTCTCTTCCGGTATTGTTTTCTTGAGTATTCAATTCATATGGGTAATTGATACCGGTAGCATGATGAATTTATCGTAACAAAACTTATGCATGGGGGTCGCTGATACCGGCCACATGTCTTATAGAAGTTTTACATGGGGGTCGCTGGTACCGGCCACATGTTTGGATAATAGGAAAACTTATGCATGGGGGTCGCTGGTACCGGCCACATGGCTTATAGAAGTTTTACATGGGGGTAGCTGGTACCAGCCATATGTTTGGATAATAGGAAAACTTATGCATGGGGGTCGTGGTACCGGCCACATGGCTTATAGAAGTTTTACATGGGGGTAGCTGGTACCGGCCACAAGTTTGGATAATAGGAAAACTTATGCATGGGGGTCGCCGGTACCGGCCACGTGGCTTATAGAAGTTTTACATGGGGGTAGCTGGTACCAGCCACATGTTTGGATAATAGGAAAACTTATGCATGGGGGTCGGCGGTACCGGCCACATGGCTTATAGAAGTTTTACACGGGGGTAGCCGGTACCGGCCACATGTTTGGATAATAGGAAAACTTATGCATGGGGTTCGGCCGGTACCGGCCACATGTCTTACGAAGTTTGGCATGGGGGTAGCTGGTACCGGCCACATGTCTTAATAAGATAACCAAAACTTATGCATGGGGGTAGCTGGTACCGGCCACATGTCTTACGAAGTTTGGCATGGGGGTAGCTGGTACTGGCCACAAGCTTAATAAGATAACCAAAACTTATGCATGCGGGTAGCTGGTACCGGCCACATGTCTTACAGAAGTTTCATTTTTGTTCTTGGCATTTATGCTTTATCGGTAGGAGAGCAAACATTCATGCAAACAGAAATTTTATAGTGGTTCACCTGGATCAATGCGAGTCCTAGGTTACGTCCACTTGTAAAGGGTTCCACTATAGTAAAGAATAATTTCAAGTGCTTGGGAAGTGGCAAAATCCACTTAGCCGGTATGTTCCGGGCTTTTTTTTTTTTGGGTAGTAGTAGCGAAGGTGCTCAATATTCCATGGATGTGGGAGCATGCACCCGGTGGAGTCCATGAGCCGGTAGGTTCCTGGCTCGAGGACTTCGACTACCCGGTATGGGCCTTCCCACCGTTGGTTGAAAGTCATGGCTGCAGAGTTCTTCGTATTTTGCCTTACCCTTCGTAGTGCCCAGTCCCCCAGCTTGAGGTACCGGCACTTTGCCTTCGCGTCAAACTTTCGCTTGAGCTGGTTTTTGTGTTCTGCATTCCGGAGGTTGGCTTGCTCCCGACGTTCCTCGAGTAGGTCCCGGTTGAGGCACAACTGTTCTTCATTTTCATTTGGATCATATGTGTCGATCCGGTGTGTTGTGGAATTGATTTCAACCGGTACCACGGCTTCTGCACCGAAAGCAAGGGAAAATGACGTCTCGCCGGTGGCAACCTTGTACGAGGTGCGGTACGCCCAAAGAACCTCCGGTAGCAGTTCAGGCCATGCCCCTTTCTTGTCACCGAGCTTGGTCCTCATAGTTCTCTTCAGGATTTTATTGACTGCCTCCACCTGACCGTTGCTTTGCGGGTGGGCCACTGATGCGAAGGAGAGGGTGATGCCCTTCTCCCAGCAGAATTTCCTTAAGGATGCAGAGTCAAATTGTCTACCGTTGTCGGTGACAATGACTTGAGGGATACCGAAGCGGCAGATGATGTTTTCCCAGATGAAGGACTGTACTTGTCGGGACGTGATGGACTTGAGGGCCTTGGCCTCGGTCCACTTGGTGGAGTAGTCGGTGGCGACTACCACGTGTTCAACACCACCGGTACCCTTGGGCATGGGCCCGATTAAGTCAATTCCCCATTGGGCAAAGGGGCATGGATTGACCATTGTCTCCAGTGGCTGGGACGGTTTCGGTACGTTTGGTGCGTTGAACTGGCAGGCCTTGCATTGCCTTGTAAATGATATGGCGTCCCGGAGGAGTGTTGGCCAGAAGTAGCCGAGGCGGATGAGTTTGTGGGCCAATGCTCTTCCCCCCGGGTGGTGGCCACATATGCCCTCGTGTACCTCCTTGATGGCATCTCGGGACTCGGCCGGTCCGAGGCATCGTAGATACGGTAGGGAGTGAGCCCGCCGGTAGAGGTGATTGTTGATGATGAGATACCGGGAGGATCAGAATCTCATTTTTTTGGCCTCATCACTATCTCTCGGTAGGGAGCCGTCACGCAAGTACTCGAGGATCGGTGTCATCCAGTTCGCCTCCTCCAGACGTAAGTGATTCACCTCGGTGGGTGATGTGAACGTAAAATACGTTCACAAAGTGCCTTTAATTACTGGATTTTGCTATTTCGAAAGCTTAATTGTCTGTTTAATGTTTGTTTTCGTGTTTTTAGGGAAAATACCAGAAAAATGTTAATCTGCACATAATAGGTGAATTTTGGAGATTTTTAGTGTAATTCCCAAAAGTCAACCGTGACTTTTCAGATATCAAAATGACACCGGTCATTTTGAGGATGTGGGCCCAGTTAATGTACGAAGATTTCGGAAACCGTTCCGAATTCCGGCAAGTTTGTCGGCGAACCACCACGTCAGGCGGCACAACCACCACACGCGGTGGCAGAATATATTTTAAATCTCCATTTTATTTTCCCATGTTTATATTTTATATTTATTTGATTTTAATTTGTTTTATTATTATTTTAATTAATTATTTATTTTGTTTTAATTTTTGTACAGTTTTTCTTCTCCACCGAGCCGCCCATGTTCTTGGCTCATTTCCAGCAAACAGTCCACCTTCACATCCATCAGCCCATGTTCCCTTCCTTTCCAGTCATTATTCCATCACCACTATCACCTTCTTTTCCAGCTCCACTGTCCACAATCAATCCAGCCTGTACAATCACTGCCGTGAGTTTTCCCAGCTCAATTCCTCTGCTATTTAAGGAGAGTTTCTGCACACTCTCAATCATCCTCTCATCATCACAGCCATATCATCAATTCAATTCAACCATGGCAAATACCCACTGCACCCGTGCCTTTCAAGTCCACAATCACCATCACAAGCACCGCCGGCGTCCACAAAGAACCATCGCTGCAATCATGGGAGCCCATCAACAATCACCGTCGCACCACCACCTGCAATCGATCAATTCAAATTCTGCAATTTTAATCCTGCAATTACTCTACAATATCAATCTAATTATGTTTGGTTTTCTTCTTTTGCAGGTTTGGTTCTTCGACGCTTCGCCCACACGTCAATCCCTTGCTCCGCTGCCGTCGGCGTCGTTCCCGTCCATTGCCGTGCCTCCCATGCCAGGTTGCCTCTGCCCAGAAATCCAATCCAAGCCACCGGCGTCGTCTTCACCTCCTCTGCTGTGCTATCACCGACGCCGCACTTGCCAATCTCGTCTTCCGCCGCTTCAAGCTGTTTTAGCCACACCGTGAATCCCAAATACCGTACCGTTAATTTCACCATTGCCCGGCCCGTGCTCGATCCGGAATTCCCAGCCCAGCTGCCACCAGCCATGCCTTCGATCTCTCTACTCCGCGCCGCCAATCCCGCAGCTCTGACCGGCGCCGTTCACGATTTAAGCCACCGTCCCTCTCTCTGCCACCGTGAAATCCGAGCCCGTGCTCGTAAGGCCGCGCCTAATTCTCACCGCCGGCGTCTCCATGCCCAGCTCTCACACTCACGGCGCCGTCTCTCTTGCTCTCTGCAAAGATGAAGAAAAGAAGAAGATACGAAGGCAAGAGAGAAAGACGCACGGGAAGGAGAAGAAAAGAAGAAAGAAAAAGAAAGAAGAGGAGGGGAAAAGACCAAAAAGGGCAAGGCCCAGAAATAAGGAAAAGAAGAGAAATGATGGGCTGTTGACCCCTGATTTGAGGATTTTCACCGCGGTCATTAATTATTACCTAAATTCCTAAAAATTGTCGTTGTAAAGTATAATGGGAAATAAAGGTTTTTCCTACAGAGGATTGTTATATTTACTTTTCAATGTCACGAAAAATTAAATTAAATAAAGAATTCCTATTATTAACAAGTATAAAAAATATATATATACAAAATTAAATAAACTATACAGTATTGTTTCTATTTACAAAAATATACATTATATACAAAAGTATTTTTGGGGGTTTTTATAATTTTGAAAACAATAAATAATTAAAAGGAAATATTTTTGGATTTTTTTATTATTTTTGAAAACAAGAAAAACACACACACAAATATTGTTTTGAAGATTAACCAACTCCCTAGCCATGAATCCGAAACTAACACATGTAGAATGCCTTCGCAGGTTATCATTCTCCAAATAAACTTCTTCCATGAAAATCAACCTAGTGAACGCTCATCTAGATTAAACAATTAAACATGCAAAGGTGATTAATCTAAACATGTCTAACGCATAGAAGAAGAGTTGTTAATTCAAGTGCGCGACCTAGCGAACGCTCGTCTATCCGCGATCCTTATTATTTAGTTTCAACATTAAAGATAAAACCAAACAAACAAAATTCACATAAGCTGCTAGAAGAATCAATTAACTTCAATCCAACAATTATTACACAAAATATAAAATAAAACAAATAGTAACAATTTATCCCAACATTTATTCACATTAATTAAAGTACGGAAAATAAAATTAAACAAAAATAAAATATAATAAATAAACGAGGGTTGGGAAAATGTTACTAATGTGTCCATGAAAATGGACACTGTCTGGCAGGCGAAGGTGGCAGACTCAACTATAGAAACGGACTTTGGATGTGGCGGGTGCACTTAGCAATTGACATTGGGCTTGCTGCAATGGGCTTTGAGGCCCAATTAATTTCTGTTTTGGTCCAGCCCATTCTTTTCCCTCAAGGTTGACTTGTCAAAGAGATTATTCATCTCTTCTTCATTCATCCCGTGACTAGCTCCTTCTTGGTGTTTTTTTTATATTTGGTTGACTTTTCAACCTTGAATAGTTGAATTTCCTCTTTGTTCCCGTGGTCTAAGCCAGCAGCCCATTCTTCATTCTTTGATTTCTTTTTCTTTTCTGCAGTTTTCTTTTCTTCTTGCTGCACACACAGAGAGCTAGAGAGAGAGATTCATGGTCTGCCGGCAGTGAAGAGCAGCCGGTGCGGCGCAGGTGTGACAGAGGACGGCGCCGACTGAAGACAGGGAATTTAGACCACGGGATTGGATTGATGGGTCGCCGGAAATTGATGACGGAGAAGAAAGTGCAGCGGCGTCGACAGCGAAGCAGCAGCGGCAACACGGAATGGGTTGTGCGATCTGGGCAGAGGGAAAACTTGCAGGCAGCAGCGGCAACAAGCACGATGGCGTCGGCGAAGCTTGAGGAGGCCATGGCAGCGACGGCGATGGGTACCAAACCTGCAAAACAAAAGAAGATTATTAGAAATTATTGCTTGTGTGAATTTGCAGGAAAAGAAACAAAACTTGAATTGATTGCAGAGGCTGCAATGGTGGTGGTGAATAGGTACGGTGATAATGGATTGATTGAAATTGGTGGCAGCTTGAAATGGGTGATGCCGTGATGGATTGTTGGTGCTTGTGAGCTGCTGCCATGGTGGGATTGGAATGGCTACGGTGGTGAAGAAATGGAAGATTTGTGTTGTTGTGATGGTATGGAAGTGAGCAGAGGCTTCTCTTAAATAGAGAAAGGAAGGGGAATGGAGCCAAGGAATGGTGGTGGCTGCCAACGCAGAGGGTAGCTTTGATGGTGGAGCGTAGCTATGGTGGGAGCAGTAGGTGAAGTGGAGTTAGCTGGAGATGCTGCCTGGAAGCCGGAACCATGTGAAAGAGGAATCGTGAACATGGAAGTCTACAAAGAGAAAGAAAAGAAAACAAAGAAGAGAAAAAGAAAATTAATAAAACAAAAGAAAGATAAAGAAATAATAATAAAATAAAATAAAAGAAAAATAATAAAAGAATTTAAATAAATAAAATAAATAAATATTAGAGAAAATAAATGGTGGTTTGAATTGTGTTCCACCACCGCGTGTGGTGGTTGCGCCTCCTTATGTGGTGGTCCGCCGACAAATTGTCGGGATTCGGAACGGTTCCCGAAATCTTCGTACATTATTTTATTCCACAAATGAAAGTCACGGTTGACTTTCCGATTTACGTTGAAAACCTCCAAAATACACCTATTCTGTGCAGATTAACATTTTCCTGGTATTTTCCCTAAAAACACAAAAACAAATATTAAACAGACAATTAAGCTTTCGGAATAGCAAAATTCAGTAATTAAAGGCACTTTGTGAACGTATTTTACGTTCACATCAACCCCGTTGACCCAGTCAAAGTCCAAGCCCAATGGTCCAATTGCTAAGGACACCCCAAGGCCCAGTCCAATCTGCTCTCTGCACCCGCCACATCCAAATTGATCGTAAAATAGCTGAGTCTGCCACCTTCGCCTGCCAGACAGTGTCCATTTTCATGGACACATTAGTAACATTTTCCCAACCCTCGTTTATTTATTATATTTTTTTTTTGTTTAATTTTATTTTCCGTACTTTAATTAATGTGAATAAATGTTGGGATAAATTGTTACTATTTGTTTTATTTTCTATTTTGTGTAATAATTGTTGGATTGAAGTTAATTGATTCTTCTAGCAGCTTATGTGAATTTTGTTTGTTTGGTTTCATCTTTAATGTTGAAACTAAATAATAAGGATCGCGGATAGACGAGCGTTCGCTAGGTCGCGCACTTGAATTAACAACTCTTCTTCTATGCGTTAGACATGTTTAGATTAATCACCTTTGCATGTTTAATTGTTTAATCTAGATGAGCGTTCACTAGGTTGATTTTCATGGAAGAAGTTTATTTGGAGAATGATAACCTGCGTAGGCATTCTACATGTGTTAGTTTCGGATTCATGGCTAGGGAGTTGGTTAATCTTCAAAACAATATTTGTGTGTGTTTTTCTTGTTTTCAAAAATAATAAAAAATCCAAAAATATTTCCTTTTAATTATTTATTGTTTTCAAAAATCTCAAAAACCCCCAAAAATACTTTTGTATATAATGTATATTTTTGTAAATAGAAACAATACTGTATAGTTTATTTAATTTTGTATATATATATATATATTCTTTATTTTTTTATACTTGTTACTGTCTCGGTGCTTCGGCCTTCTAGCATGTCAATAGGTACCGAGTTCCCGGGGTTGGGGTCAATAGCCGAGGCTATTCTGGCCAGGGCGTCAGCCCTTTGATTTTCTTCTCTCGGTACCTTCGTTAGTTTGAAGCATGAGAAACCGGCAGTGAGCTCTTTTGCCAAAGTCCTATACCGAGACATGATGGGATCTTTGGCCTGGTAGTCCCCCGAGACTTGGTTGACGATGAGCTGTGAGTCGCTGAAGACTTGGAGCTGGTGGGCTCCCATGTGCCGGGCCAGCCGAAGGCCGGCCAGGAGTGCTTCGTACTCGGCCTCATTGTTGGAAGCTTTGAAGTTGAACCGGAGAGCACTCTCGAGCCGAGATGTGTCGGGACTACCGGTGTGGGGAGTGATAAGAATGAGTCCGGCCCCGCTACCGTGGGTGTTCGAGGCACCATCCACATATAGTTGCCAGATCGGTAGGGCGGGATCAAACTGTGTTTCCTCGCTGGTGGTCTGGGCCGTCTCAGCCGAGCCAGCCCCTTCTACCGATATGGGCGTCGACTGCACAGAGGTGAATTCAGAGACAAAGTCGGCCAATACCTGTGCCTTGATTGCCGGTCGAGGCCGGTAGGTGATGTCGAATTCACTGAGCTCGATGCTCCACTTCATGAGTCTGCCAGATGCCTCTGGCTTCTGCAGGATCAGCCTGAGTGGGTGATCGGTAAGCACCACAATGGGGTGTGCCTGGAAGTACGGGCGAAGCCTTCTGGCTGAGATCATGAGTGCGAGGATGAGCTGCTCGATTTCGGGGTACCGAGTCTCGGTATCTACGAAAGAGTTGCTCGTATAGTCTACCGGTAGGTCCTCCTTGTTGTCGCTCCTGACTAGGATCGAGCTCACCGCAGTCTTCGATACCGATAGATACATGAAGAGAGGTTCGCCTAGTACCGGTCGGCTGAGCAGTGGTGCTGCTGCCAGATACTCCTTCAATGCTGCGAAGGCTTGCTCGCACTCAGTGGTCCAGCCCTCGAACTTCTTCCCGGTCTTCAAAATTTTGAAAAATGGGGCACACCGGTCGGTGGACCGTGATATGAACCGGGAGAGAGCTGCGATCCTACCGTTAAGGCTTTGGACATCCTTGAAGGTTTTAGGAGATTCCAAGTCCAGGATCGCTCTGATCTTCTCGGGATTAGCCTCGATACCCCGGTGGCTGACCATGAAGCGAAGGAATTTTCCTTCGCCTACGCAGAAGACGCACTTCTCGGGATTGAGCTTCATCCCATAGTCCTGGAGGATGGAGAATGTCTCCTGTAGGTCGGTAAGGTGGTCGTTTTTCTTTAGGCTCTTGACGAGCATGTCGTCACCATACACCTCCATGGTCCTCCCGATCTGCCTAGAGAACATGCGGTTGACCAACCGCTGATAGGTGGCCCCGACATTTTTCAATCCGAAGGGTAGGACCTTGTAGCAGTATAGACCTTGATCGGTCATGAAGGAGGTGTGCTCCTGGTCCTCGGGATCCAGCTTGATTTGGTTGTAGCCTGAGTAGGCATCCATGAAGCTCAGGGCTTCGTGGCCGGCAGTGGAGTTGACAAGCTGCTCGATCCTCGGTAAAGGGAAACTCCTTGGGACTCCTTTGGTCGATGCACATTCGCCACTTCCCATTTGGTTTCTTCACCAGTACCGAGTTGGCTAGCCATCGGGGGTATTGAACTTCCCGGATGAAACCGATACTCAACAGTTTGTCGACCTTAGTCCTCATTGCCTCGTACCGCTCTTGGTCCCCGACGCGCCTCTTCTGCCGCACCGGCCGGTAGGCAGGATCGATCCCAAGCTTATGGGAGATGGTTGCGGTAGAGATACCAGGCATATCGGCGTAGGACCGGGCCATGGGCATAGCAAGACCGGGCCATGGGCTGACTTCCCCTGATAGAGGAACCCCGGCGGGAGTCGGGAACTTTAGCATGAGCAAGTAGTAGCACACGCAGGCTCTGATTTGGCAGAGAATGGGCCTACCGAGGATGAAGTTGTAGGAGGATTCACAATCCACTACCAGCATGTGAGCTGATACCTTCTGGGATCGGGGGTACTGCCCGACCTCGACGTTGAGCCAAACGCTACCGAGGGGTTGGACAAGGTCTCCCGAGAAGCTGATGAGTGGATTCACCGTCCTTGAGATGTTCTCGAGGGGCAGGTCCAACTTGAGGTAGGCACTCTTGAAGATGACATTGGCAGAGCTGCCACCGTCGACCAGCACCTTGTGCATCAGGTCGGTATGAACCTTGGCTGATATTACGACTGGGTCATCGTGGGGGGTCACGATACCGGTTTCCTCCTCGTTGGAGAATCCTATGTTCCAAGGATCTCGTTTCTGTCTCTTCTGCACCGGCGCAGATTGTACCGAGAAGCACCGCAGGTGCTGCTTAGCCTCCTTCACATGAGATCTGTGTTCGGAGCGAGTGGTACCGAAAAGGGTAGGGCCTCCACTGATGGTGAAAATTTCCTTTCGGTACCCCTGAGGGGTTTGGCCAACATACTGGGTGAGTTTCCCATCTCGGTGCAACTGCTCAGCAACATCCCTCAGGGCTTGGCACTCCTCGGTACTATGAATACCGGACTGATGGTGGGTGCAGAATTTACCGGTGTTGACCCGGTTGTCAGCATACGGTGGCCTCTTCCACGGCTGAGGGAAGAGCTGGGGGTTCTCCTTGTAGATGTGCTCCATTGGTTTGTTGAACACGGTACAAACCGGTAGGCTGTCATCGGCGAGGTCCCGCCGGTTGGATTTCTTTGACCTGTTTTGCCTCCAAGAATTCTTTTTCTTGGGGTACTGGTTGTACCCGGTTTCAGTCCAGCCGTGGCTTGGAGTGTTTATCTGGTTGACGCCGGTAGCCGGGGTGCATGGCCAACCACCCTGGTAAGCCGGGGGTGCACTCGGGGTTGAGTAGCCGAAGCCCTGCCCCTGGTCGTATTGACTGGAGTAGGGCGGTACCCTTGGCTCGCAGTGGCCGGAGTCAACCTGGTATACCGGTCGGTATTGGTTGTTCTGGGGGGCTTGGTATTGGTGATTCTGCTCCCGATGGGGAGGATCATACCGTTGATTGTTATTCTGGTTTCCCCGGTTATTGTTCCGGTTGTTCCCCCGGTAGTTGTTGCCCCGGTTGCGCTTGTCATTCTGCCTAGGTTCTTCGACCTTGGGCGCGCTGGTTTGCTCTTGCTTGCGTTTATCCCCGGTAGGGTCCACGATCACCGTGGAGGCCTTGCTGCCTTTGTGCATTTCATTGAGATGAGACTTTCTCTCGTAGGTCAGATAGTAGCTGCGGGCGTACTAGCTGGTTCTGCTCATGAGCTCGGTATAGGTGAACACCGTGCTCGTGGAGTTCAGTTCCCTGAGGAACTCTCTCGGTTCCAAGCCATCCCGGAAGATCTGGGCTGCGCGGATGTCATCCTTGGTGTTGCAGCGCCGGTAGGCAGCTTTGAACCGTTCCATGTAGTCAGCCAACCGTTCGCCCGCGGTTTGCTGAAAGCCGGTGAGTTCCCCTACCGAGTAGAAGAAACTGGACTTGGTGGCATACTCGGTGGTGAAGGCTTCGACCAGCTGCTCGTAGTTGTCGATGGACTCCGGCTCTAGTTGATAGAACCATAACATGGCCTCCTGAGTCAGGGTATTGACAAAGGCATGGCACCAGTCCTCATCGGTGTAGCCCCTGCCGTTGTAGGCAGATTGGAAAGCAGTCACGTGCATCACCGGGTCTTCCTTGCCAGTGTAAGGATCCATCTTCAGATTCTTGAAATCCCGGTTGTGGTTATAGATCCTCCCGGTGAAGGGACCGATGGGTTTCTTGGCCATGCCGAGGCTAGACACACTCCTGGCGGTACCGGTCTCGACCTTCCTGAGACGGTCGTTCAGCTCTCGGAAGAGGCTGGTCAGTGTGTCTTCTTCCACCCGTGGCCTGGGGGCGACGGTAACAGGTTCCTCGTGGAGGGTGTCGCAGTCCTCGTCGGTATCTTCTTCCCCAGCGGAATGGACTACACCCTCAACGTCAAGGAACGAGACTAGGGGAGCCGGTAGTGGCCCGATCCGCCTTTCCGGTACTCGGTGCCTTGGTCTCAAAGGAGTGTCGACTCTCGGGAGAGCTGCCGACACCGACTGGCTGGGGACAGCATCCCGGGTGAAGCGCTCCCTCAGCAGGCTGATTTCCCGGGCACTAGCCTCTTGAGCAGCGAGCTGATCGCAGCGCAATCGCTCATTGCTCTCCTGGAGTTCTCGGATCATGGTCTCGAGTGTCGCCACCATAGAGGGCTCAGCCTGGTGGGACTCGGGGGTCTCAGACTCGGTATAGTGGACCGCCGCAGGTGTGTCTTCAGGAAGGGGTCCCAGGCCAGCGATGGTCATGGTTTCCTTCGCGGATTTGGACTTCTTGGTCTGCTTCGCTGGCTGTGAGCCATCACTAGCCGATTTTGTCATTGCTTGACCGGTAGAACACCTCACGGAGTGAGTAAGCTTTGGTTATGAAGTGGTGGAAATGTTCCCACAGACGGCGCCAAATGTTTATGCCGTTTCCCAACTGCCCGGTAGTGTTGTGCTTGGGTACCTGAAAGCACAAGATTGGTCAGGGGAGGTCGGCGTGTACCGACCGAAGACCCTCCGACGCTCAAGTTAGTACCGATAGGTCTGAGAGCAGAGTGTTTGGGATTCGGAGAGAACGTACCTGAATAAGGAGTGAGGACTCCTTATATATGAGGTGAGGTCGGAGACAAGCTCCCCTGGCGTGGGGGACATCCCCTGACACGAGGAATATTCTCTGGTCCACTACCTCGATGTGCGCATCGAGGGATGGCGGCGCCTAGTGCAGCATGGGTATGCGACTTAGTGCGATCTGTGAGGTAGTGGACAAGTACGTGTGCCGCCGTGGCCGTCTCGGCATCCGTGGGGCGGCCGCACTCGGTACACAGTCGGGAGACGTCCATGTGGAGCCGGGGGGAGAGCTTGTTGTCGGTACACCCGGCCTGGTCTTACCTGTACCGCTGGGGTACTGCCAGGGCTTTGACTGCGGCCTGGGCTTATCCTGCCGTTATAGCAGTATGCTCGGTAGGGGTTCCCTACCGAGTCAGTAGATGCCGCTGGGGCGAGGTAGAGGTTATGTGCTCGGTAGGGGATCCCTACCGAGTCAGCAGACCAATTCTATGTGACGGGGCTCATAGGCGGGCTGCTCCCAGTGATAGTGAGCTACTTTGGGCCCTGCACGGGGCCTGTCCCGGTAAAGAGATGAAATGGTAGCAACAGGCGTTATATTCCATCATATATTGTTTTGAGAAGATGAGTGCCTATGCGGGGAAGGTAGAGAGGGTCTTCTCTATCAAGTATGCTTCAGTAAGTTTCACCTTACAAAATTGAAGCATAGCCCGTTGACAGGACCCGCCCCAGATTCCGCCCTAGAATCCGAGGTGACCCTGTGGGGCCCACCTTAGAAGAGATCATACCGAAAAATTCAGCATAACCTCCCCTAAAAATGGACTACCCGAACATATGAAAAAGATAACACTTCTACTTAACACAATCCAACCAAACTCCTGAGCCTACTTGCTCGCCTCTAAAATTCAATCCTTCCAAACATGAATAACACTAAGGGTTCCTAACCCAAATACATAATCCTTCTATTACATTTCAGTTGAGGAGTTGGTAACATCAGAGCAAAATCTAACTGTCTCGCAAGAAGTACAAGGGAAAAGAAAATATCCTACTATGCTGATAGGGAAGCGTGAAATCTATGCCTCGGCTCGGTGGACGACGCGACCTCTACTAAAAGCATTTCCGAAAAACTGTTAGAGTGAGTGGACGAAAATCAAGAAATAAATATAAGTAACCTTAAAATATCTTAAATGCTTTCCCAAACTTTATTTCTCTAAAACCATGCATGCAACACATTTATCTGAAAACTCAAAATAATCTTTTCTTTCCTGAGACTTTCTCTATACTGTGGAATCTAATTGGCTGACACTAGGATCGTCTGCAGAAGACTGGAACTGAACCGTACTAGCTGAACTGTGAACTGTACTGACTGAACTGAACTATTGAGCTGAACTGAACTGTGAAATCTGAATTCGGAATGAGTCCGTACGTCTAGCCGTACGTCGCCTGGAAGGCCCTACCCCCAGACGCCTCTCATGCTAGTGTTATCGACCGGTCCCCGAAGGTCCGCACACCTGATCAGGGCGTACGTGATCTGGAAGTCCCTACCTTCCAGATGCCCGCAGATCGATAAACCAACATGGGTCCTCAAACTGAGACACGTGCACGTGACTGGAAGGCCCTACCCCCTAGTAAACTAAATAACTGGATAACTGTAGGAGGCACTACCCCCTAGATAACTGGATATCTGAATACTGATACTGATACCGAATACTGGATTCTGAGACACACTGATGACTGGAATTACTGACGAACTGGATATACTGATGACTGGATACAGTGGCGGAAACTATAGAATAACTGAAGCCTAGTCCTCTCTATACTAATCATCAATCTCACAAAATCAATATATAAATCATAAGTCATCAAATCTCAAAATACTAATCAATTCTAAAATCGTAAATATTTCTGAAGATAAATTGCATGCATAATTTAGTTTAAAACAAATGTCCACTCACAGATAGCCGACTAGGCCTGACGTCCGTCAAGGTCCTCCTCAACGTCCTCCTCGAAAGGCGGCGGGGCCGCAGGGCTATTTCTCTTCGATCCGCCGCCGTCCGGCGACGATCCGGCTCGGGGCGGGTGGCGCTGGCTTCGTGGGGATGTGGGCTTCCAAGCCCAGTCAGTGATCGGAGCTGAAACGGCCGGAAAACGAGATCGGGTTCGGGATGTGTACGGTGAGTTTTCGCCGACTTTCTCCCTCAAAAATCTCCTCCAATACTCCGATTCGATCTATAAAACTGGTATATAATTGAAGAGGGTAAGGAGATGAATCAATAGGGACTGATTTCACGGCAAACGGTGGCCGGAATAGTGAGATATGGCCGGTCAAAGGAGACGGCTCCAGTGAGGTCGGGGAGAGAGAAAGAGAACGCGGGGGAGAGGAGAGAGAGTAGGGTTTCCCGAAAATGAAACCCCAATACCTGAAATGCCCCTAAATAGAAACTTCCCAAAACAGTAACCCTAACTTCCGTTGACCACAACTTTCTCATACGAACTCCGATTTGAATGTACTTCGTGTCCACGGACTCGGTTTAACGAGACCTACCACTTCCGTGAAGAAGGTTTAATCAAAATCTAAACTCAAAAAAAAGTCAACCTAACGACGCCCTGACCATGCTTCCACAAAAAGAAACTTATTTAATTACTCAATTAAGATACGGGTCGTTACACCCGTAGACGTAGCATCGCAGAATTAAATTCTGTTATGGTTTTTAAGTTGAGAAAGTGGATGTCGTTCCACTTGACCTTCAAATCAGGAAGCACTGTGTCCTGGATGTTTCCTTAACTTGCATATATTCCCAACTTACGGAAGGAGCCATGTGGCGCCTTAGAAACATCAATGCTTGGGTTTTTGCAGACGCATGTGGTTCTTTCGTGTTCGCATCTGGAGCACGGATTGCGGGAAAGATCTCTTTCCCAATGAATGTTGTCTCGACATCCGTCACCCATCGGTGATACTCAGTTTCATTAGAGTTAAAAATGTCAAATCTGAGCTTTTGCGTTTCACGCATTCTGAAATAAATAAATAAGAAGATACATTAGTTTCGCAGTCATAAAAAGACATCCACAAATACTAATAAAATTTTCAAGAAAATTTGGATTAGAACAAGACCAAGATGGTGTATGGTCATAACTTAAACCGTTTAGTAGCTCTACGTGATCTAATATATTTTCACGCGCCAAAATTGATACGCGCAAAAACGCTCGTCAAAATAAAGAATCTAATTATATACAAATCCTTGCAACCAATAAAAATTGTCGTAAATAGTATAGTGGAAACAAGGGTCATTACCCACAGAGTATTGTTTTATTTGCTAAACTATGTCACGAAAATTAAATAATATATACAACAAAGAATTTATTTACAAAAATGTCTAATAGTTAAATAAACTGTACAACAAATTTATTTACAAATATATACAATATATACAAAAGTGTTTTTCGATTTTTTTAGTTGTTGGTTTTTGAAAACAAGAAATAAATAAAAGGAAATATTTTTTGGATTTTTATTTTTGGAAAATACAAGTAACTAGGAATTAAAATCTACCACCGAAAATCATGCTCACATGCTGTGTTTCTATCTAATTTCTTCTATTTTTAGATGAAGATGCTCATGCTAACTCGGTATGCTTGAACGTAACCTATTACCACTTTCTTATTTTGTATGTTAAGAGAGAAAACGTTTTACCCTTAACGTATTTCCTAACGGTCCCGTATAGGCCCTAACGTGCAGTCTAAAAACTCGATTTAACACGCAGGAATCATTAAGCTTTCAAAAGAGTTTGAGTCATCACAAGCCATCACAAGTACTGGTGTTGTCTTGCTTATCCTAGGAACCAAGTTACATGCTAACCGTGATTAACAAGTGTCACTCTAGAACATGTGAAGAATCTTATTTAACAAGAAGCAGACATCACATATTCATAGCTATAGAACCCTAACATGCTTACTAAGTATGCACCCAAAGAAAACATATAAAGAATTCATCAATGACATAAACAATAAAATGGTTCTCATCCAAAGATAAAATTGATTAAATAAAATATCACAACATGTTCGCAATTAAAACAGGGCTTCAAACAATTCCTATTTATTACACAAACATTTACACATAACAATTCCCAAATTTATTCACACAAAATTTAAATGCAGAAATTAAAATTAAATAAAATATAATAAATAAACGAGTTTGGGAAATGTTACTGATGTGTCCATGAAAATGGACACTTGTCGTCGGGTGCGGGTAAACGACTCAACCTCGTGCTCAGAAACTGAACACTGTGGTTCAGGTGCAGTTGGACGGCTGAGCTATAAGCGCGGAATTGACGGTGGAACTTGTCGGATCCGTCTTTGGATATGGCGGGTGTCCAGAAAAGTTTCTGAAATTGGGCCCAAATGACTTTGGGCTTTGGATTATTGGGAACAGTGGCAGCCCATGACAGATTGGGCTTGGGCCTCGTCAATGGGTGTCAAAATCAAATTGGGCTGAAATGGGCTTTTGGGCCTGGTCAACTAACCCAAGTCAGTTTGACTTTTCTTTTTCTTCTCTTCTGCTAGGTTGACTTTTCAACCCTCTTGGCTTCTCTCTTCTTCTCTCCAGCCGTGCGGGGTTCTCTCTTCTTTTCTTCTATTTGTTTGATTGTTTCTTCTCCTTCAGAGCAGAGAGAGATGAGAGCACGGAGAGAGCTGGAGATGCTATGGATGACGACGGATTGAGCACTGGTTCAGGTCGGCGACGCGGTGAGCAGGCATGAGCTCGGAGAGAAACGCCGCTTGATTTCTCGTCGGAGTTGGTGGCAGAGATGACTGGCGGAGCAGTAGCGGTCACGGACTTGGCTGGGAACTGCACAGCAGAGACGCGGGGGCACAGAGGAGAGATGTGGCCGGCTGGGATCAGGTGAGGCGAGCACGGGCTCGGAACTGTAGGCGGCGGCGCTGCAGTAGCTTGGCTTGGATGCAGATGGTGAAGTACGGTGGTGGCTGGGCAGCGCTGATCTGGGCTTGTGGAAGCCATGGGTCACCGGCTGTGGTGTGAGACCGGACAGAGGAGCACGGGCTCGGTGTGATTTGCCGGCTGTGGTGGTCCGATGGTTGATGGGTGAAGGGGCGGTGGGTTTGTGTGGCTGTGATCGATGGTGAGGAAGACTGGTTGAATTGATGGATTATGAAACACGGTGTAGATGAGTCCGTGATTGTGAATTTGAGAAGTGTTGCTTGGGTTGTTGTAATTGATCCTTGCAGATTTGTCTGTTGTGTTGATGGTGAGTCTGTGATTGTGGTGATTGTGGTGGAACACAGAGTAATCCTGGGCACTTGAAGAAGACGCCGGCGGTGATGGGTATCACGGAGGAGCTCGGGTTGAGCTTGGATTGCCGACTGGGATTGTGCAGAAGCCCATGGTTGATTCAATGGTGGTGGTTCTGTGAAGAACATGAATTGGCAGAGGGCTGCCATGGTGAAGCTTGTGATGGTTTGTGGTTGTGAATTTGCAGGTTTAGAAACTCTCCTTAAAAAGGAAAAGAAAGGGAGGAGCTGGTGAGCTACGGTCCAAGAGGTGGTGGAGAAGCAGCTGGAAAGGAGACTGGTGGCCGGCAAGGGAGAGGGAAAGTCAGCAGGGGCAACAGGCGGTGGTGGAGAGCAGCTAGAAAGGAGACTGGTGGATGGTGGTGTCGGCATGGTGGCGGACGGAGTGGCTGCAAAGTCAAAAAGAGATAAAGAAAATAAAATAAAATAAACTATAATAAAAATAAATAAAACTTTTAAATTAATAAAAATAAAATAATGTAAACTAAATGAGAATTCGAGGTGTCGGAATAGTGATTAGCCATTTCAAAGTATTGATTTTTCGTCTTTTTCTCGGAAATATACTAAAACACCTGAAATCTATTATTTTGTGTCAAAACACTTATTTGACCTACACAATACACAAACACACATTAAAAATAATAAACACCTCTCAGATAAACCTAATTTAGGTAATTAAAGACGTTTTGTGTACATATTTTACGTACACATCACTACCCGAGTATTACCAGATAAGCAAAAGAAATGTCGGTGAAGCGAGGCTCTCTTAAGTACCAATTTCAATCGCTTACCTAGACGTCATACCCAAGTAGGTGAGCCTAGTAATGAGTAAGTTATGACAAAAAATTGGTCGAATTCGATGCTTTTGTGAAATTTTTATCACAAAACTTTTCTTGATATTCATGAAATTACTTTATCATAGCATATAGGGTTAATACCCATAATGGTACCTGAAGTATCACAGTCTGGACCAATTGGTACTTGAAGTATCAAAATGGACAATTTAGTACCTATAGTTTTCATCTGTCACCCCATTTGGTACTTCTGTCAAAATTTCTGTTAAGTTTGTCTCATTGCAGGGGTATTTTGGTCTTTTCATTATCATCGCTTTTTTAAAATTCAGTTTCCAAATATTTAAAACACAACAAATGAACAAAATATCGAAAAAAACCCCAAATCTCTCTCATTTCCCCCCTTTTTTAACTCAGGCGAAACCAAAACTCTTCAAATCTTTTATCTAATCTAGAGTGTTTTGTTGGGGAAAGGTGGAACAAAGTGAGAATCGGTCACTAATCGATATATTGGAGATTTTCTTCAACAAATGAACTGAACGATGTCAGATTATTGGAGAGAATTTCGGGTGTATGGCAAGCTGGTATCTCATGGTAAGTATCCTGTTTCTCAGACATGGGTGGACTAGGTGGTTCCTTTATAGATTTTTTTCTTCTTCTTTGGTAAGTATCCTGTTTCTCAGCATGTGTAGCCATTATTCCTTTGGTCCCCTTTGTCATGATTTTGATTTTTTTTTGGACGTATGTCATGATTTTGATTAAGTTAATGTGCTAGGTGTCCAAGTGCGAATCGTTCTAGGTTTGTTTTTCACCAAAAGAGTGATCTTTCTTTTGCTTTTGTTGTTTGGGTCTGCTGGAATTAAAGAAATGTTAAGGACTAGGGGCATGTAGGCTTTCATTAAAGTAGTATGATAAGGCTTGTATGCATTTGAGCCTTTGAGAGCATTAGCTAATTAAATTTTGTAATGATTTTGCAGCTGAGTTCGTTATTTTGGAGATACACCATGGTGGCCAATTTGTTGACAGTGGGGGTGGAAAGTATGAATACAAAGGGGGTGAGATGCATTGGTTAGAAAACATTGATCCAGAAAAGTTTGCTTGGACTGAGTTGAATACATGTGCTTGGAGATTGGGTTATAGACTGCCCCCTGTTCACTACTGGTATAAACATCATGCAAAGGCCATATACATTCCGATTAGGACTGATAAGGAATGTTGTAATATACTAGTAGATATACCTCAGTCAAAAAAGATTCAAGTCTATTTTATTGGAGGAGGTGTCAGAAATGTAGAAGTTTGTGAGAAAAAGGATGAGAGTAGAGAGTTTGACCAAGAGGTTCCACATATTAAGTTTTTGCCAGAGATCACAATGGTGCCAGTTAAAGTTGTTGATAAATGGAAAGGAAAAGCAAATTCTATCTGGTATGCCCTGCCCTCATGCAATTGCATGTATCTTTGTAAAAGGGCATGATCCAGCCATATATATGCATCCTTACTACAACCAAGGAGGCTTATATGCATGCATATGCCTATCCTATCAATCCAGTACCTGGAGTGGATTTGTGGAAAATAGTACACCATCCAATTGAACCCCCACTATTTAAAAGACAACCTGGGAGGCCAAAGAAAGTCAGGAGAAAGGAGGAAGGTGAGGCCATACCAGCTAGTCAAGGCACATCCACAACCACAAATATACTATCGAGGAAGGCATATGTTAGTGGTAAGTGTTCATTATGCGGGAATCCAGCCCATAACAAAAGAACCTGCTTCATGGGTCTTTCTAAGGTAAGAATTGTTATATGCAGTTTTTTATGATATTTTTGCACAATTTTTTTTTCTTTCTAGAATTTAAACTTGTGTACAATTGTTTAAGGGGCAGACCAATGAAGATCATGGAAGAGTAACTGTTAATGTGGAGAACCAAGAAAATAGCAATATCAATGTTTCAAGTCAAATCAAGGCAATCACAGTGTTAATGTGGAGAACCAAGAAAATAGCAATATCAATCGTATTTCAAATGAATATGTTCCTGTTGCAAAAAAACAGGTACATTGCTTAGACTATTAGTCTTGTTTACTGCATATTGAGATGACAACATTTTGACAATATGGATGTATATGTGTTTTGGCGTGATGAGGACTTTGTGTGGTTGCTTTATGTTGAATGCTTTTATGTAAAAAGGGCTCCAATTAAAGCTGGTGAATCATCATTGCAATCTTCTTCTCAACTATCAATGCATACATCAACTTTTCAATTGAATACAAGGGGAAGTTCAACTCAACCAGGGCACTTTGACAATATGGATGTATATGTGTTTTGGCGTGATGAGGACTTTGTGTGGTTGCTTTATGTTGAATGCTTTTATGTAAAAAGGGCTCCAATTAAAGCTGGTGAATCATCATTGCAATCTTCTTCTCAACTATCAATGCATACATCAACTTTTCAATTGAATACAAGGGGAAGTTCAACTCAACCAGGGCACTTCATGCACCCTGTTACTGGGAAGTTAAACAGAAAAGATGGAGTTGTTAATGGAAAGAAGACATGGAAGTACTGAACCACATTGAAATGATTTTTGGTTATTCTAAAATCTTATATTAGTTATGTAATATTAGAACTTGTTCGGATCATTTCAGTTTTGGGTTTTGTAATTCAAGAGGTACCATTTTGGATATGCTCCTATTATATTTAACATCTTTAAGATGCTAATATGTATCAAATTGCCCTTTTGCTGAAAACTTTTAGGATGTTTTGTGTTGGATGAATGAGTTTTGAGTTTTTGGACGTTATATTGAAGGTACAATTTTTTTTTAAGGAATTGATTAGGTCTTTTGGAGGGAAAGACTTTGTTTATGGAGGGAAAATTGTAGTTAGAGTTATAGAGATGACTTTTAAAGAGAGATGATAATGAAAAGGCCAAATTACCCCTGCAATGAGACAAACTTAACAGAAATTTTGACAGAAGTACCAAATAGGGTGACGGATGAAAACTATAGGTACCAAATTGTCCATTTTGATACTTCAGGTACCAATTGGTCCAGACTGTGATACTTCAGGTACCATTATGGGTATTAACCCTAGCATATATTATGAATCTCCACAATTCATTAAAGCTGTAAGGGCAAAATATTTGCTATTGGCTATTTCCTATTTGACAAAACTTCTTCCCTTGTATTAGCATTTTCTATGTATCAATGCTAGGTTATTTAAGGGATTAGGAATAGTGGCTTAGGTTGTTCTTGCTCGAGATGGTTCGTGAAGACGCCTTTCTTATCCGGTCTTTTCTCCGGACTTCGATTTTTGTACATCGAAGGTTTCATTCAAGCATCTCAAGGTATGAATCATGCATATGCATTTCATACATTTTGTTTATGCTTAAGGAGTAGCACAAATATCTTAGGTTTGCTAGAAATTAATTAAATTTCATTTGGTTAAGAAAACATTTATTTTTAAGATATTTTTCTGTTTTTGCTACAGTGTACTGTTCATGTGCTACAGTGTACTGTTCATATGAACAGTGCGATCGATCGCCTGGAATCGTGCGATCGATCGTCAATAGTGTCGTTGGAGAATCTGCCCGTTGAGATTCAAAAATGTAGCCGTTGCTACAGTGTTACTGTTCATGAACAGTACCACTGTTCCTGAATAGTGACGATCGATCGTGAATAGTGACGATCGATCGCCCGAGCGTCTGTTTTGTTTTCTATAAATAGAATCCTTCGGTTTTCATTTGTTCCAACTCTTCCAACTCTTTCCCCATCGTCTAAAAACACTTTGAGAGAGTTTTCTGGTATATTTGAGTGATCCTAGTTCCATGTTTTAGGTTCCTCATCTTAAATCTCCATTTATAATCCTTTGCTAAACACTTTGATTTGCATATGTATGCTAGTTTAGCCTATGTTTAGGATTTAGGAGATTCTATTCAATTCTAGCAATTGTTCCATGTTGAATTGCTGAATTGATTGATTGAATCTTTAGTTTCAATCTTCTTTGTTGTTTGTTTTGTTTAGCTAATGATCCTTGTGATTAGTTAAACAAACCCTTGAATCACTTCAAGGCTTTTCAATTTGGTTTGGTTAATTCAAGCAATTGTTCCTTGTGAATTGCTTGTGTTGATCGAATTGAATTCATTGTTCATTCATACACACACATTTGCATTGTTGGTGATGCTTGCGGTTGGAGGATTCACGTGGTGAAGTTCTTTCAATTGGAGCGGCTTGAGGTGGGAGCACTTGAAGAAGCATTTGGAGGCTACACAAGGTTAGAGCTGCCACTAGTCATAGGGTTGATAGTGTAGAGTTTGGGATTGTGATTCCCCCTTGTATGTGTTTGCCAATTGGCGTTTTTCATAGTGTTACACAAGAGCGTGGGGTACGGCTCCCCTCCGGTTTTCCCTCTAGAGGTAGAGGTTTCCGGGTGACCATATCGTGTGTTGTTTGTGTGTTTGCTTATCTATTGTATTATGCTTAATTAATTAGCATATTGTATGATTGCTTATTTATATGCTATTGTGCTTAATTGATTAGCATATTGTTTCTGCCGTTTCCCAACTGCCCGATAGCGTCGCACTTGGATACCTGAAAGCACAAGATTGGTCGGGGAGGTCGGTGTGTACCGACCGAAGGCCCTCCGACGCTCAAGTTAGTACCGGTGGGTTTAAGAGCAGAGAGTTTGGGATTCGGAGAGAACGTACCTGAATAAGGAGTGAGGACTCCTTATATATGAGGTGAGGTCGGAGACAAGCTTCCCTGGCGTGGGGGGACATCCCCTGACACGAGGAATATTCTCTAGTCCACTACCTCGACGTGCGCATCGAGGGATGGCGGTGCCTAGTGCGGCATGGGCTCGCGACTTAGTGCGATCTGTGAGGTAGTGGACAAGCACGTGTGCCGGTGGCCGTGCCGGTACCCGTGGGGCGGCCACACCCGCACTGGTCGGGAGACCTCCATGTGGAGCCGGGGGAGAGCTTGTGGTCGGTACACCCGGCCTGGTCTTACCGGTACCGCCGGGGTATCGCCGGGGCTTCGACTGCGGCTCGGGGCGGTGTACTCGGTAGGGGATCCCTACCGAGTCGGTAGATGCCGCCGGGGCGTTGCGAGAGATTATGTTCTCGGTAGGGGAGCCCTACCGAGTCGGCCATGGGGCTACAAGGAGGCTGCTCCCGTGATAGTGAGCTACTTCGGGCCTATCCCGTAAAGATATGAAATGGTAGCAACGAAGTCCCCCAAGTCCCGAGCAAGAGGAAGCTCATGGTCGGGGACTTAATCCAGAGTTCATATCGGGATGTAGCGAAGTGTCGGTGGGGCAGCCGAGGCGACGCTTGGTACCGTCCCATGTAGTCCCCCAAGTCCCCGAACAAGGGGTTCCTCCCGGTTGGGAATTGTAACCGCCCCGGCTTCAGGGGAGTTGAAGTGTCGTGGCCGTTGAGCTCCTCGGCGTAACTGCCGAGGTAGTGGGGTGACACGCGTCACGCCCGGCCGGTTTGGAATATCGTGGGGGAGCTCAACCGTCGCGTTGCCACGTGTCGTCATCCCGGGCCGCGACGGTTCACGTCGTACGGTCAAGATGGGTTGACTCCCGCTATATATATAGGGGTGAAGAGAGTTCACTTCACTTCATTCTTGCAAATTTCATTTCCGAGCTCGCAAGCCGTCGGTAGGAGAACGAGAGCGTGCATCGGTAGTGCAAGTGTGATCACTCGGTACTCGACTTTCAGCCTTCAGCAACTGTAAGTACCGATGCCTTGACCTCTTGTATTTAGTTTTTTTTTTTTTGCTTTGCTTTTGTAACGTAGTTTGAGTACCGGTGTCCAGCCTTAGTACCGAGCTAGGTTGCATAGGCATAGGTTATCCCTCCCGATAAGAACCTTGGTCCGTTTTTTGCAGATGTCTGACTCAGGGAGCGAGGGTGCCAATAGTGGCAATGCCTTTTCTGGTGAGGAGCCAGAAAGGAGCTTATCGGTGGAGGAGGCTGGCTCGGACTCCAGTTCGAGTACCGGTAGCAGCAGTTCCTGTTCGCCGAGAACAAGTCGGTTCTGTCTGGACGGGGTGATTCAGACGGTGGTGAGGGGAATTACCACCGGTGAGGACCTAGAGCCCCTCGCCTCGGAGCCATATGTCAAGTCCCGGTCTAGTAGTAGTAGGGGCCCGGTACCGGCCGGGTTTGCGGTGGACCGGCTGAAGCTAAGTGCGTCGACCGAAGGGGACTTGGTGGCGCTGAGGGGGGCATTCGGTATCCCCAGCTCGGTGACGATGCGCCTTCCCGAGAAGGGGGAGCTTAGGAGCGCGTCAGCAGTACCGGGCGAGACTCTGGTACACCCGTTCTTTTTTGGTGAGGGGCTAAGGATTCCCCTACCGGCGTACCAGCAACGATTTCTGGCCGAGGTTGGCCTCTCCATCGCGCAGCTGAACCCCAACACCTGGCGGTGTCTTAACGCACTGTATACGTTGTACCATCATTGCAGATTTGGCGAGCCAGATTGGGGTGTTCTTCAGCCAGTGGGCGCTGGAAGAGCATTCGAGGACCGATAAGGGCTGGTACAAGCTGAAGTGTATTTTGAAGCCCTGTACCGATCCTCCCCGAGACACCGAATGGAGGGAGTTCAGCCACAAATATAAGAAGGTGATCCGATGCTGTCTGGCGAAGAAGGCCCTTCCCGGGAGGGTATGACCGGTACACACGACGTGGAGAGCCACGAGTTTGGGAGTCCCGAGATAGTTAGGGACCCGCTCGTCTTTGGCAATCCCACGTCCCAGCAGACATGGAAGAGCAAATACTTCTTCATCGGTGGGGAGTGGGAGTTCCCGGCTGGCTCGGTACCGACCGATAAGAGAGTCCCCCATAGTTTCAAGGATGCCCCTGGTGGGTAGCCCTTATCGATTATAGACATGTAATAGTACGATTAGCCGATACCGGTATTGACCCTTGTTCTTTTTTGTTTTGCAGTGGATCAGTCTTGGAGGAGGCTTACCGAGAGGCAAGAGCAGGAGATTCGGTGGATCCGGGAGCATATTTCCATCGTGCTAAGGAGATCTACGGTGCTCCTGAATCGGTACTCCCTCGATAGCTCCGGTTTAGCCCCCACGCCAAATCCATGTAAGTACTGCTCGGTGGCTTTGTATATTCCAAATTATAGTTGTCTGACACTAGTGGTTATTGTGCAGTTATTTACCAGTACCGTCGGTACCGTACCCTCAAAGGCGACTCAAGCATGGTCCGTGAGCGAAAGGACTATTACCAGCTGAAGAAAGCTGTCGGTGAGGACTCGGGGCCTGAGGTGGAGGTGGTAGCTGGTACCGGTGCTCCCGGTGCCGCTGCTGAGCCGGTACCGAAGAGGAAGAAGAAGAGGGCCCACAAAGCCCGGTCTACCGCCGAGGCGGATGTGGAGGTAGAGGCCGAGGTGGACGCCGGTCCCGAGACCGAGGTTGCGTCTGAGGGCCCGGATGGGTCCTCCAAGAAGCGCACCGCCCGGGAGGAGGTAACCTCAGTCCGTTTGAATCCGTTTGAATTGGTTTGTGGTATTAGTGTACCGGCACTAACCTTTGTGGTAGTTTGTGAAACAGGTGAGGGAACACCGGAAGAAGCAGAGGGTGCAGGAGCCAGCTGCTGCTGATGGAGTGGCCCAAAGCGTGGAGGGTACCGGTACTGTCCTTGCTATGCACAGCTCGGATTCTGTTCCTTTCTTCGGGAGGTCTATCTCCACCGAGAATGCGGCCCTGTTTCGCGGCTGCGTGAGGAAGGCGTTGGAAGATCCTCTACCAGTCTCCGGCTCCATGACTACCCGGACATGCGGATGCTTGGATCGGAGGGAGGTCCTCTTCCAGGTGCAAGCAAAGGGTACCGATGCCCGCCTTCTTTCATTCATTGTTGTTTTTTTTTTTTTTTTTTTTTTTTTGACCCTTTGTTTGATCGGTGTTGCAGCTGGCCTACGAGGAGATGCTCTCGGATCGCCGGGTCCGGAAGGAATTACGGACGGTAGGCGGGTAAGTTGAAAACTTGAAGTCCGGCTACGAGACCATGTTCGGGATCAAGGAGCGGGCGGAAGCCGAGCTCGAGAGGATCAAGGCTGAGCTTGAAAAGACCAAGGAAGAAGCCGGGAGGCTTGTCCAGGAGGCGGAGGAGAAAGCCAAGATTGCGGTGGCTACCGAGAACGCTCGGATTCAGGTGGAGTTCGACCAGCGCCTCGAGTTGGCCATCGGTGAGGCCAGAAAGGAAGCCGTCCTCGCCTACCGTCGCGACCGGGGTCGGGCTGTGGAGCAGGCCACCGCCTATATTGACGGTGGTGTGTATATCCTTGGCAAGATCAAGGAGGCCTTCCCTGAACAGGACTGGAGTCAACTCCCGGTACCCGAGCTCACCGACGATCACGTTGATGATGAGCACCGGGGCATCCTCAAGGAGATCGAGGAGGAGCTAGCCGGTGGTCCCAGCCAATCTGAGCAGCAGTCGCATCAGCAGCCGGAGGAATGAAGTCCCCCATGTTGGGTGGTATCGGCCAAGGGCCGTGTAGTTTTTATTTTTCTTTTTTTTGTTTGTTGCTGGGAGTTTAAACCCTTTTTTGAACATCTCTCCCGGTAGGGGGTGCCCTATCGGGAGGTAGCACTTGAATTAGCCGTAAGGCCTTTATTTATTGTTTTGAACAATGGCGTGTGTTTGGATGAAATTACTTTATCATAGCATATTTAGATGAAGTATAGCTCATAAATTTCATAAAGTCTCGCCATAAGAGGGGTCGGGATGAAGGAGAAGTGAAGCTTTTAAATCCCTGAGAAAAAGAAATTTAAAAGGAAATAGGAACTTTTAGAAAATCTTACTTGGTTTTCTTGATTGCATAAAATATTCTTGAATTCTTGGAGCGGTGTCGGCGATGCACGGTGGTACTATTCATGGGGTACTGTTCATGTTAGGGTTCTAGGGTTTTTTCGGGTTTTGGTATTTTGGAGCTAGGGTTAGAACTCGTGCTAATTTGTTTAAGGTACAATCCATAATGATGTATGAAATATTTATTCTAAATACAATCCATATTCTAGAATGATAACTTATTTTAGAAAGTCTTAGTTTAACAAGGCACACAATAATAATATTCTGAAACAAATTACACAATAAAACCCTTGGCGCAACCACAACCTAACTGATATAATTAACAAAAAGTGAACATAAGAAACCCTAGTTTTCTCCCTAGCGGCGGCGTCACCTTTGCGCCTCCAACCTACTGGGTTCCGACCCGATCTAGCCTCCTCCCTCACGGGTGTGCAGGAAAAGCTTTCTAGCTTCGAACCCTGGGTTCGTGTCGACTTTACGGCGGCAGCGGCAGTCTCTTGGGGCCTCTGTTTTCTCTTGCTCGGATCTAGCGAAGGGGTTTTCTTGTTCTTCCTTTTAGCTACAGCACAACCTCGATCTCCTTTCCAAGTGTGGTTGAGTTGGTCTGGGGGTGTTCCAATCTCCTCTCTTGTGCGACAGAGGTGGGGTTTGCAGTGGGCGGTGGTGATTCCTTGGTCTCCTACTCAGATCGTGGTACGAGTGTTGCTCTCTATTTCTCCAATTGGACGTCCCACACTTGCGTTTAGGTGTGGGAGTATGTTTTGGTGGAGCGGCCGACCGCCGGAGGGGCTTTTCCGGCCGATGAGAGTGTTGATCATGACTAGGCTATTGGGTTGGGCTCACCTTTGTTGGGCTTGGGATGAGGCTCTTGGGCCTGATTCTAGGTCTGATAGGGAGTGGGGCTTTCCAATAGTTTGGATTCCAAGGGAGGGTGTTTTGCCACCCTCATCTATTACTTAGTTTTTTCGGTTTGGCCTATAATGTTGATGTACATTGTTAGGGAAGATGATCTATGAGTTTCTACTCGTACCACAATTGCGTGCTTGGCGGTTGGATTCTCTCTTGTTAGGGTGGTCTTTTCTTGATGTATTTCAACTTTGTAGGTTTGTGTTAGCCTACAGAAGTTAACAAGTTTCGCATAGTCATTTAGTCGACGAATCTGCAATTTCACCACAATTGAGTGCATTGGAGGTTGTTGGTTCACTAGTTTGATTAGGTGTTACTTGAGATTTGTTCTCATTTGTAGGCTCGTTTTGAATAAAGCGAGCGAACAGGGCATAGTGAGCGGTGCTTTTAATTTCTAGTAGTTTTAGCTGACCCTAACAAACCTGTGATCAAACCTAGGAGTTAATCTATGTACCGTTCTTTGGTAATGATATTAAGTATCGTCTTTTCCCCTCAAAAAAACCTAACTGATATAGGTGAAAGACGTCATTCCCAATCACGTGGGTAATTGCTAGTTTGGATAATTCATCTTTAATTTGACATACTAAAAGGTATGCACATATAATACGTGTCTGCAATACTGCATGCCCAGAAAAGTTGAAATTATAGGTGACAAACAGCTAAGAGAGCACTAAATGGAGAGTCCAAAAGCTTAATCTAATATCAGTAGTATACCAACATATCTGACCAAGAAAAATTAAAAATGGTACGAAGATTAAATTTTAAGATGGTGTGAATAACACCACCACCGAAAATTAATCGTGGAGGATCTCTCAAAAGTTTGCCACATCTGCTGTCGTCAAATAGAAATACGAGCGCCGAGGCTAGCTCCTTTCCATAGATAGTAGACCCTCCGGGAGCAAAGGTAAATACTATTACTAGACAATACCACAAAGGATTAAATTTACATAAAAGGTAAGAAATAGACGGGAAAAGGGAAACATTCGAAAACAACAAGGTTGTAAATAAACAGAAATTACTGCCATATCTTTATCCCTGGCATATCTTTATCCTACATATGGATTTTCTCTCTTTTTTCTAGGTCAGTCATTCTACATGTTCAGAAATTTTTTCCTTGCACACTGGACACATAAAGCCAACAGAATCGGGTTGTATGTCATATTCGACAGCCTCAGGTTTGAACTCCACTCCACACCATACACAAGCAGTTGTAAGCGGACTGCTGCCAGCCATGTTTAGCATGACTTCTTCTGATTCAAACTGGACAGAGGAACCAAATGCCCTTTGCATCTCTGAACTATTTGTCACATCCATGGGGACCTCCTGTAGTATAAGAGATTCTTGCCCACCTGCAGAACCATGCTTCAGGAGTTCTATTTCATGCCGTTGCAGATCCTCTAGACCCGTTATATGGTCACAACTCTGGCCAACACCAATAAGATGTTCATCTGCCTGTCAAAGGAACATAGGAAGATAGTATAGTACAGAATGAGTCATCCTTATCACCCTAATTGTATACAACCGTGTGTTCACCTTTCTCATGAAAATGATAGAACAAAATCATTTTCATGAGAAAGGCGATATCCTAATCTTGGAAATTTGTTAAAATGAGTTTAAGAACTTTGCAATATCAGGACCGAAGGAAATTCTTTTGGGTTTCACTTTTGAAATAAAAAAAAATTGACTTTTCAATTTATTTGAAAACTATAAAGAAACAAAATATTGCACAAATCCTTGTTACCTTCTGCAGAATTGCATTGGATGTGGGAAGACAGAGCAATGGTGGCACCCGGGACATTGAGGAGTCACAAATCCCACTTTGGAGTTCATTTCCTTCAGAAGCATGGGACTCCAAGCAAGTATGAGCTGGTTGAGGTTTATCGATGCTACCAATCGGTTCGGTATGAATGTTTTTATCGAGTTCCATGGCACTGAGATGCTGTAATGCACTTGTACATTTCACATTGTCTACAACATCATTGATAGATTGATCAATTGAAGGAGCATGTGCATGGTGACTTTCAGAAGCTCTGTCCTGCTTGGTGCCAGATAGCTCCAATTCATCAGAGGTAGATGCCAAACCATTTTTCTCCGTAGAATTTACAGATGTCTTGCCATTTTTCTTTTCAGCAGATAAGACAGTTGTAACCAAACATGAATCTATCTTAACATCTGCAACTTCCATAGCATCGCCAGCTTCCTCCATACTTCCATCTGTGATTGTATGCTCACTATCTTGCTTATCTTCATTGATTCCTTCTATCATATGATCTTTCAGGTCGTGTTCAGGGGGTTTAGATTCTATGTTCATTTCTTGATGAGAATTGGATACGGGAATTTTTGAACTAAAATTCATGTGTGTAGTACCATCTTTCAATTCCTCACTAGGGCCAGCAGTGGAGGTTTCTAGAATAGAGTTCTGAGCAATTTCAATCAAAGCATCCATTTTAGAGTTCCTTGATGGCAAACCTTCCCTTGTTGGAGACTCTATTATCTTTTGAACAGTTGTTAGACCTGGCGACTCTTCGACCCTCCTCACATAATTTCGAACATGAATTCCTACATGCCCATTATAGCGACGCCTTTCCAGAAATACCTTATGGCAGAATTGGCACTCATATTTCCCATCTTTAATTATCACACCGTCCCCAACTGTTGAACCAAGTCTATACCTCCTTGTAGTCCTCTGGTGGAAGGACAATAGATGCTGCAAATATGAATCCTTCTCGGCAAAAGTCATACTGCATTTGTGACATTCAAAAAGGTCATGTACATGAACCTCAGCAAGATTCTCCATTTCCAATTTGGTAACTTGCTTCTCAGGCTCATTAGATTGCTCATTAGATATAGAAGACACAAGTATAGCAGAGCTTGAGCTGACATCTTGCCTTCTTTCTCCATCTATATCAGCATGCTGTTGTACCCAAATAAAGCTTATTGAAGAATATTTGTTATCCAATGAATATTCAACCAAATAATTACAGAAATATACTCACATTTTCAGTAGCCACTATGCAGTCCTCCTGAATATCCTCACCACCATCACCATCTTGCCTTTCTGCATTATTGAGACCGAAGAAGGACTCCAGAAAAGAAGCAACTTCCTTGCAGGACAGAAATTGTTGTCCAGTAGGGCTGGAAAATATCAAGTGGCACGCAAGTATATGATCATGAGTGAGAGAGAGAGTAAACTAGAAGGGGGGGGGGGGGGGGGGGGGGGTTGGGGGGCGGGTGGAAGTACAGCAATGAAATAGACACAGCAGTTTTTTTTTTTTTTTTGGAGAAGAAAACATGGACCAGGAAAACTGTACAATAGTGTGTCATAAGTCCACCACTAAACAAAGAGAGATGATGCAAGAATACGGTAGCCAGCACCAAAATAAGATATCAAAATTTACTTAGAAACTGCAGCGTTCCAATCTCAAATAGAAATAGTCATCCCATCAAAAGTATGCATGTTGTGTTCAAATTATAAAAGAAGATGGAGATGGTTGACACAAAGACAGGCAGCTCCATCAAACGACCAACACAAATTGCAATTTGTGATACTATGCAGGAGATATTATTCTAGAAGCAAGAGAAGCCAATTTGCCCGTACATTTGCTTCTTACAACCTCCCAATGAAACATGGACGCTCTATTCCATGTATTTATGTTTATATAGATTGTGTACATAAATATAATGTAACATAAGTCTGATTTACAAAAACAAAAATAAAAATTAAAGTGAAACATAGACGCTAGCTTGTTCAAATTTTTGCACAAGTGAGAGAGAAAGCGGTACCTTACGTATCGGCGGCAGTAAATCCAAGCACGTCCTTCCTTGCGCTTGAGGCCCAGCAAGAGCTTCCAACCAAGAGGCAATGCATCCCCGAACTCACTGGCATCCACAATCTTCCTCTTCTTCCTCCTGCTCCCCCACTGGCCACCCAAATCTCTCATGAAACCCAACAACTCCTCCTCACTTTCCAAACCCAATGTCCTCCTCCTCAACTCATCCCCAAAAGGGTTTTCCACATTCTGCAAAGCCCAAATGTCAACTGCAGCGCCCTTCTTGTTTACAATCTGCATGCCCACCTCACCCTCCAAACTGGAGCTTTTCACTTTGGGCTTTCTCCCTCGTTTCCTCTTCCTCACACCACCGCCTAATTCACCCATCTTGTCAAGAAACGACGATGACGTCACCGTCTGGGCCAAGTCGAACAAGTCGATTTGGTCGAATTTGGGATCCTGGGAAATGAAGTTCTTGAGGTGGGCGATGATGGCATGGTTCTCGTTGCGTTCGGGGTCGTCAGGTTGGGCTGGCGGTGGTGAGAGTTTTGGGGTAGAGCTGAGGCCGGCCACGCGGCGCCGATGGCCCGTCGGCGCATCCGACTGGGGACGGCGGAGGCGGGAGTATGTTTGGCGGCGGGACCCAGCGCTCTCATTGAATTGAGATCGGTCGATTTTTGGGACGACGAGGTCGTCAGTGCCGCAGCGGTTCAAGGAGAAGAGAGAGAGGGCGTGGAGCTCCGATTGAGAGAGTGTGCTTATATCTATATGGGTTAGAGAATCTAAGGGAAGGCTTGGGCTTGTCTGAGCTAGCGGGATGGTGGCCGTAGCCGCCATTGTCAGTGCAAAGTCGTGTTGGGGTGTCTGCGGAAGAGTCACCAAATGTTGGCACTAGGCGACTTTACCAGCCGGGAGGACAGTTTTTGTTGTCCGCAATTTGGATGCAATCGATAAAAAAAAAAAAAAAAAAAAGGATGCAAGAAACAAAAATAAAAATTACACGAGGGAATTATTTAAATGAGTATCACTTTCTTTTTTTTTTAGCAATAAATGAATATCACTTGATGTAAATAAACTGCATATAGTTTGTGGAAAAGTTTATGCTAGATTAATTTACCGAAATAATATTAAGTAGATTAGTTAGATATAGATGTATTCCCCCCCCCCCCCCCCCCCCCCCCCCCCCCCCCGGGGCCATTAGCTCTATATATTGGTAGACTAATTTTATGATAATTAATGTACTTGATGTACAGTAGATGAACCATCAACTACCTTGTAGGCTTGTACATATTCCATTCAAAAAAAAAACTACCTTGTACATATGTGTCAATGTATTATTGTATTGTAGAATTTTATAATATCATTTTTGTACATAACATAATTTTGCTCTATTTTATTGATTTACTTATTTGAAATGAAAATGAAAATCAGAATTCATTCATAATACCTACCTCCATCTCTCGGGCCTTTGATAATTAAACTCTTGATATTTAGAAATAAATTTCTCACTTTTACGTGAGACCCACAACTATTCTGATTTATGTACATATTAATAAACGTATAAGAACTCAAAAATTGGAATCAATACCTTCATTCGCATTTTCACTTCAAATAAGTAAACGTGTCATTATTATATCATGTTTGACATTCAAGGTAAAGAAATATTTTAATTACAATCTCTAGTTTCAGCGCAAAATTCTTTGATTCCAATTACAAAGACAATAGAAGAAAATGTGTGTGTTTGTGTAAATTTGTAGTTTTGACTAATCATCAAAGTATAGGGTAAGTAAGTTGTGAAGGAGGTTGTCGTTCCAACAAGAATCGATGGCTTCCTAATATTTAGGTGGCATGTGTGTGGTGAGTGACTCTAACTAGGATGGAAAGATGAGAAGTGTAAAGTGTGAGTGAATGTGATTTAGACAATAAGTGATGTAGTGGTATGAAGTTTGGTTTTGAAAAGTAATGATGCAACAAAGATAAACAAACAAATAAGTAAATGCAAATAAGTAAATTAAGGCAAGCAATAAAGGAAATGTGTATGTGCCAATGACTAAAATATCGAGTATCAAAGAAATATTGACGGTCCAAAATATGAAAATTTCGGTGGAAATATCAAAAAATATCGATATCGGTAAATATTAGAGAGAAATGAAGGAAATTTAGGAAAAATATGAAAATTTTAAATGAAACTTTAGGAGATGTTTATTTAATTAGTTATCCACTCTATTTTAAAAGAAAATGTTGAACAAACATTATTACATAATGAGTTACAGTGAAAATTTGGTTAATTAATGTTCACTCACAAACAACAAGGATTGAATAATATGGTTTAATATATTCCATTTGATTTCTATTAATTTTAATATACACAAATATTTAAATATTCTAATTACGTGAGTGATTTAAGACCCCCTCGAAGGTTTATGAAGTTTAAAATTCTAATCACTGTCTCCTAAATCTTTACGTGTAGAGGCCTTTGATTTGCCCTTATTTGTAGTGCAAATTGCATTCCTAATCACGGAAATTAAGTGACTCCGAAGGCCCTTTGTTGCATTTAATGTGTGTTTTCATGTATTTAGGTCATTTGAGTAAGTTGAAGTAATTCGGCACAAAAAGGTGAGTTTTGGCTACTTTTGGGCACATTTCTGAGAAGAGGGCAAGAAGTCAACCATGGCTTCTAGACATTGAAGATTGCATAAATCAACCTTCGGAAGACGTTGCCATTGAAGGCCTTGAAGAATCGAAGAAAGGAAGGAAAATGAAGAAATTGCATTTCCGGCGATTTTTCCGGCCAACCACCACCACAAGAGGCGGCAGTACCGCCGGACCACCACCGGAGCTCCACCACATGTAGAGAAGACCACCTTGACCAGCTGCACACATGTGCATGGCTGATCACATGTCCACTAATCCCTCCACTCATCCATAATTTCCTCCACTTCCCATTACTTTCCATTACTTTTCCAATCCACTCACATATTCTATTGGGAATTCATTTGGAGGCTGCAATAGAGCTGTTGGCAGCCATCCCATAACCCTAATTTACTTACACAATTCGTCCATACCAGGAATCAGCCATCCCATTACACATTCAGCCACCAAGAACACCAAGAAACTGCCCAGTTTTGTTCTTCCATTTTCACCACTTTCCACTACTCAAATCACTTTCCTTCCTTCACGAAAGGTGTTCCTAAGACATCCATTTATCTTAGGAACCAACTTTCATCACCATTCCACCATCATTCCACCACGTTTCAAGCTCCACAGCTGGGAATTCGTCAAGAACACAAGATTCCAGAAACTTGAAGGAGAAGAAGCTTGGAAGGGAAGAGGAGTTTAAGAGGGGGCTGTCATCTACACTTGGAGTCACCAAGGAGCTGCTGGCCATCATCCCTTGAGAATTTCTTAACCCTACTCTTGTTATTCTTTGTATCTATGTTTCCATTCTTGACAATATTGATGTATTCCTTGAACATGTGTGAGTAGTCCTTTAAGATTGGGGACTAGGGTTGTGTGCCCTAGTCCATTGATGATGAAGTTATGATAATTTGATGTTTATTCATGTTGGTTGATGATGAGTATGTTCATTGCCTAATTTAACCATGTTTAATGCTTGTTTATGAATCTAGCTAATTTGTGAGCATGCATTGGATTTATCTTGGTTGAGATTGCATGATTAGCTATCTTATGATCTTTGGACAGTTGACAATGAGTATGATAAGCATGAGTTTGAGTTCTTAACTTGTCTTGTTTGATTTCCTATATGTCAATGCTTTACGCCTTGATTTGTTAACTCAAAGATCATAATATGACTTAGGTTAATAAATCAAGAGTTTTCATGAACCGTTGTTGGCATGAAAATAACTTAGAAATACATGATCCTAGAATTAGGATATGGAAATTGACTCATCCATCAATTGGTTTTGTGTAAGTCCTTGCTGCATTTGTTCTTCACCTCCATTCATGTTTGAATGTGAGACTTGATTCTCATGACCTAATTGGGCATGATGACATTAGATTGCACTCGTTTTTCCATACCATGACATGGTTGGAATGTGGGATTTACTCATGAACCTTTACAACATGTATTTACATTGGATTGTCTATTCATCGGATATGGATTAGAGTAAACCCGAAACCCCAATCATCTTTATCACTTGATCACAAACACACTCTTGTTGGGCTTGTCACCTCAACAACTTTGCAAAGCTATCATTCACAATCACTTGTGAACTTTACTTGTTTGCCTAGATTAGTATGGTCACATTAAGCTACTGTTTTGGTCATTGTCACTCAAGAGCGACACCCCTTTGAACACTACAAAAACATGTTGCACATACTCCACTTCACTAGTATATAGCTCATCTCTTATCTCACCATTCTAGTGCTATTACATCTTGGTTGCATTGTTTACCAAATAGGGATCTTGGGCCTTCCAATCCCTTGGGTACGATATTTCCCCGGTCATTAATCTTTACCATCCACTACACTTTGACGGCGATACTCCCAAACACGAGATTATCGTTGAGTCAGCCTTCGTGTATTAGACCATCTTCCATGGTAAGCCAAATCCCACTATCCATAAGCCAAATTTGGCTTTCATAGAATTGGTAAGCTATATATGGCTTACACAAATCATAAGCCAAATCCAACTTTTTTATATTATATACATAGTAAAGGGGGGATTTAAGATGTTGATTTAATGAAATAAATAAATTAAACTACAAAGAATAAATTAAATAAGATGGGGTGAAACATGATAAATATAAATTACAGCCATCTATAAACAAGTTTATTAATCATTGGACCAAAAATTAACCAAGTTCTCTAGCCATGAATCCGAAAGTAACATATGTGAAATGCACACGCGGGTTATCATTTCCCAAATAAAACCTTTTCTATAAAAATTAACCTAATGAACACTCATATAGATTAAACAATTAAACATGCAAAGGTAGCTGATCAAAACATGTCTAACGCATAGAAAAAGAGTTGTTAATTGATGTGGACGTAAAATACGTACACAAAGTGCCTTTAATTACTTGGATTACGTTTTCCAAGAGCTTATTATTGCGTTTAATGTACATATTGTATTTGTGTAGGTAAAATAATTGTTTTGACACAAAATAATGATTTTTGGGTGATTTAGTGCATTTCCGAGAAAAGGACAAAAAAAAGTCAACTGTGACTTTGGGCAAAAAGTCAACACAAGTCAAATTACTCGAAGGTGGAGGAAAATAATATACAGAAATATCAGTTTATCCCGAATCCCGGCACACTTGTCGGCGAACCACCACTGAAAATGGAGATTCACTATTCCAATTTCATGTTCTATTTATTTTACATAATTATATTTTATTTCTAATAAATGTTATTTAATTTATAATTATTAATTATTGTTTATATTTCTTTTCTTATTTTTATTTTTATTTTTATTTCTATATTAATTATTTTAATTTAATTTAATTTTTTTTGTATTTCTGTTTTGGCAGGTTCTTCCACCGGCCACTTCTCCAACCACCACTATTCCAGCTCCTCTCCACTTCACCCACCACCCTCCTTTCCAGCTCTCACCTCCACCATCAGATTCCTTCCCATCTCACCTACTCCTTACACCACCGAACACTTCCCTCTTCAAATACAACCATTTCCAGCCCCTCTGTTCAAGCACCAATCTCTCAATTTCTCTCTTAGCCACAATCACAATCCCATCAAACCTGCAAATCACCTAAAAGCCAGCAGCCTCTTCTCAACCCGAGCCTTCAATTCAAAATTGCAAGCACAAGAAACCGCCCAATTCATTCATCCATGGAACCTGTGCATCTCTCAGACCACATTTCCATCCCTACAATTTCACAAACCCATCTCCTGCAATTGAAATCAATTCATTCCCTAGAGCGTCTCTGTCTTCCAAATCGTGCTCAGCCTCCATCCATTCACAAACTTCACAGCCAAAGACTTACCCATTTGATCACAAATCACAAACTCACAGACATCAATCACCCAAAACCTACTCACCTCCACCGTGAACCACCTTGAGCCGCAGCCAAGCTTCTAAACCAGCACCGCACATCAATGATGCCCAGTCAATCTCGGAAGCAAACCTGCAATCGACGCCGAAACCACAGAACCCGCTGCTGCAGTCTCACGCTGGCGTCATCTCAAACCTCAAGCTCGTGCCTTCATCCTCACAACCTCACCATCACGGCTTCACAGTGCCGTCGCTCAACCTCGGAGCCATTAACGCACACTAAGCACCCATCGATCGAACAAACACAGCTTCAGTTTTTCAATTCCTTCAACCCAGAACCCGTACAGCCGGCCACGCCGTCAATCCAAGCCACGAAGCAAGCCCAGACGCCATCTGCAGCGCCGGCGTCGATCCTCCCCACGCCGGATTCCCTAGCCCGTGTTCGATCCGATCTCCTCTGCTCACCCATGATGTCGCCGCGTCGCCCCCTCACCTCACGCCGGAACTAAGCCCAGCCATCTCGTCTCAGTCTCTGTCTGTGTTCTGAAATAAAGAAAGGAGATGATCTGGAGAGATGAACTTGAGAAGAAAGCAAAGAGAGACCACGGGAATGAAGAAGAAATAAGAAAGAAAAGTGAAGGAAGAAAAGAAAAATAAGAAGGAAAAGGCCGGACCGGAAAAAGAGAAAAAAAAAGAAGAAGAAAAGAAAATAAAAAGTCAATTGGGCCTATTGACTAGTTGACCAAAGACCCAAGCCCAATTTTATTGGGCTCTTCACTGTTCAAGCCCAGCAGCAGGCTCAAAGTCCAATTTGTCCAAATTGATTCGGCCACCCAAATCAAAGCTCTCAAAGCCCAATTTAATTCGGGCCTTGAAAATTCAAATCAGGCGTCCCCAGATTGACTTGTCTCTCGGATGCCCCCGCCACATCCAAATGTACAAGTACAGACATAAATAGCTGAGCCCTCCACCTTCGCCTAAAGGGCAGTGCCGTCTTCACGCGCACAATAGCTGAGCCCTCCACCTTCGCCTGAAGGGCAGTGCCGTTTTCACGGGCACAATGGTTGAGTCGTCCACCCTCGCCTGCACGACAATGAAAATGGACACATCAATAACATTTTCTCAACCCTCGTTTATTTATTATATTTTATTTTTGTTTAATTTTATTTTTCGTATTTTAATTAATGTGAATAAATGTTGGGATAAATTGTTACTGTGTAAATATGTGTTTAGGATTTTATTTTCTATTTTTGCATAATAATTCTTGAATCGGAGTTAAATTAGTTCTTCTAGCAGCTTATGTGTTTCTGTTTGTTTGACTGATCTGCCCAGGCAGAATATCCGAAAATCTCCTAGTTGTGATAGGAATTAATGTCCTCCATCCATTTTTATTGACTTTTATTTCCAATACTTTGCTTATTTTCCTCATGTCATCTTCTTTTCTCTTTATTTTTAATAAGAAACCTACAAACACAAAAAGTAAATAAATACCACAAATTTATGAGAAACTAGCAAGAAAATATAGAGAAATTGATATAAAAAGTTGTATAATTATGCACCTATCAAATACCCCTACACTTAGATTTTGCTAGTCCTCGTGCAAACACGAAAACTTAAAAAGAGAAAAACACTATACAGAAAGGGAAACACAAATTTTTTATTTTAATTTTTTTAATTTTTTAATTCCTTCCAACCATAATCCTCAGCGAGTTCGCAAAAGTTATAATCAGGAGAATAAAATTATATACCAAGGCTAAAGAATTTGCTAAGTATTTAACAAGCACATCTTAATCATGCTCAGGTGTGTATGTACAAACCGTTAGTAAAATTAATCTCATACAATCCAATATGCACATCTAAACAACATTAACCACTAAATCTCACATGTATCACTAAATATTTTCGCTCAGTGTTTAGGGGTTAAGTGTCTACTCTCATAACAATTACATAAGTAGTGTTCCCATAGGCTTGCTCATTGACCAACTCTCCACAAATTAATCCACAAATCACTAGATCATAAGGACTTCACTGGGTGTAATGGAGCCAAAGGTTAGGGGTTAAAAGAAAGAAAATGAAGGGGAAAACAAAATGTTCCAAGTGTTCCACAAAACAATATTGTGTCTTGTTTTCTACATGTTTAAACAATCAAACAACCAAATATTTATTCACCTCCAACCATTCACTCTTTTCTGATTTTTTTTATTTTTTTTTCAACTTCTCCTTTTTGTATTTTTTTTCATCAACATTTTTTTTTATACTTTTTTTTAATAACACCCCCACACTTACTTCTTTCACAAATCCCGAAGATTTTTCAAGTAAAATAAACCACCACAAGTCACAAAACTGTCTCTTTAACACATACTGAAACAAGAGTAGGTTAGTGTTTAAGCTAGAAATTAGGTTAGGAGTAAGCGGGTTAACAAAGAAAAAGGTTAAAAAAAATGTTAGGCTAAAAAAGGGTTAACCTAAAGGATTAGTGTTTAGAGGGTTATAAGTTAGTTTGGCCATGATGCTCAACTAATACCTTACTCATTTCTAATTCATCACAGATTAATAAAAGTCTCAAGTGGTCTCTGAGCAAGTTCTAGGTTCAAAACTCATGAATTGTGCACACTGATACGCCCAAAAGGAGCATCAATTTAAAAAAACCCTATCGGTTGTAGTATAGTGCATAGTAGGGTATCGTTCACAACGGAGATCAAAGGGTGTACCTAACAAAAAATGTCACAAAGAATTAAATAAAATAAAGAATTATTATTAACAAGTATAAAGAATATATACATATGTACAAAGTAAAAAGGGGATTAAGAAATTGAATTGAATGAAATAAATTAATTAAATTACAAAGAATAAATTAAATAAGATGGGATGGAACATAAAGAATATAAAGTTCAGCCACAAGTATACAAGTTTACCAATTATTGGACCGAAAATTAACCAAGTTCCCTAGCCATGAAACCGAAATTAACATATGTGGAAAGTTAGAAGCTAACCATTCCCCAAATAAAACCTCTCTACGAAAATTAACCTAAGTGAAAGCACCTAGATTAACCAATTAAACATGCCATCTTAGTCTAGAAAGCTAGCTAGTCAAACCATGTTTAACGCATAGAAGAAGAGTTATTAATCAAAGTGCACGACCCATTATAGAAAAGTCCATATGTCCGCAATCCTTTTTATTTGACACCGACCTTTGTCCAAAGCCTTTACTACTCGTGAATTAGGTTTCCAAAACTATTAGGTGAATTGTAATCCCTAACTCTAGCTCCAATTATATGCAAATATTATAAGTATCGATCCCTATAACATAAGCACATAAAAGTTTTCTATAAAACAGAATCAAATAAACGGAGTCACATAAGCTACTAGAAGAACTAATTAATTAGGATCCAATAACTAAATAAACTCATAAATATAGGCTGGAAATTATATAAATCATGTCATGTTAACTAATACAAAGAATAATCAAGCAACAAAGAGGAATTCATAAGAATAATTAAAGGAAAAGTCAGATTACACCATATGGAATAGCATGAAGACTTGAAGACCACGAAACCTTGAATCCTTGAAAGCAAGTAATCCAAACCGTGTGCAGCAAGGTGGTGATGATGATGGACGAAATTGATGGTGATGATGGTGATGGTGCAGCCGCCTTTCCTCCTCCTTGAAGCCTTGAGAACCCTAAATACTAGAGAATGGAAAATATGATGGAGAAGAGAAAGAGGAGGGTTTGTCCCTCCCCATTGGGGTGATTGGTGAAGAGAAATAGGCTCCTATTTATAGGAAAATGGAGAGGAAGAAAAGACAATGGAAGAAATAAACAAAGAAAGGGAAAAGAAGTGGAATGTGAATGGGAGATAAAGAAATGGTAAGTGGTGGTGGAAATGGAATCATATGGCAATTAACCATTTATTTACCAAAAAGAAATTAAACACTAATGGTGTGGGCAGAAAGAAGAGGAAAGAATATAGGGGGAGTGGAGATTGAAAATAAAAGAAGAGGAAAGAAATAAAAACGGACAGCACGAGCAGGCACTTAGAACGGAACCTGCACGTTTCAACGGTTGGAGATTCTGAAATTTATTTGGGAAAACTGAACCAGTGCAGCGTGTATCAAAATTACAGCTAGATCTGACGGTGCAATGAGAGAAGGGCCGCGGACCACGCACGGCTGTGAAAAGGGGCTAGTTGGAACTGGGCCCCTGGGGGGCCGGGCGGGACTGGGCCACGGCCACAAGGGCGAAAGCTGACCGAATCAACACTTGCACAACACCTTTTTTTTGCAAAGAAACCACAAACAAAAAATAAAAAAAACACAAATTAGAGAAACTAACAACAAAAATGTAGGAAATGAAAAAAGGACAATAGCACCTATCACACACATGAAGAACAAGTAAATGTATGAATAATGCATACATGTGAATATTCAATAGGCTCAAATCCTCACAGTTTCTGGGTATGCACGGAAATGTATGTCTAAATGTGCTTCTCAGATTGCAATCAACTAATCGACAGAGTGCAAAAGAAATTTCGAGCAATCATAATTTATGCATATTAAATCCAAAGCAAACTACACAAGCCTTAGTATATAATAAACATTCTCAAAATCATAACACAATAAACTCAAATCATCATTGGGATTGAAAAGAACATAGCAAAACACAAATAAGCACACAACAGAAACAAATATTTTTGAAAATTTTTAGTTTTTCTATTTTTTTATTTTTTATTTTTATGATTTTTTTTAATTAAAGTAACAGTACGTGACCACAGTGACTCACTAAGTGCAATGATAGGTTCAACGCTACCAAGGGAGTGAGTACGATATACTGTCACAGTAGAAAACGAAAACAAAAACTAATTAATTTTTTTTTACCAAACCAAAATTTTCAATTTTCAATTTTTTTGTTTTTTACAATAATAATTTTCTTACCCCCACACTTGAATTAAACATTGTCCTCAGTGTTAAGCATATTTACAAACAATGAAAAATTCAAGCATGGTTTGTTGAATTGAAACACAAACAAACATAAATAATCACACAATATCACACAACAGTTATACAAAAAATTAAATAAAAGAATAACAACAAAGTAAAAAGAAAACTCCCCCTTGTAGACCATAAAAGTTCCTCCATGCAAGTCACCAGCAGTCACAGACAAGGCTAGCAGGGCCTTGCAATCCAACATGTGCTCCTCAATTAACTGCGTCTTTGATCCTTTTGAGCTTGTCCTGGACCACGACGGTCGCCAACTCCACAGATTTTTTGGTTGATAGGACCTTCTCTGAGATCTGGAACACTATCGTCAGTAGAGTTCCATCAAGTATTTCTCCGAATACATTGGGTAGAATGGAGAAGCCAGATGACATCAATGAGATCGATTCCGGATCAACTCCACATAACATGGTGATCGGGTTTGTTTTAGGAGCCGTCCGATCAATTAATTATTATATATTTACATATATTTTTCCTAAACTCCCTAAAATATGTCGTGGTAGTATAGCTGGAAGTAAAGGGTCATTCCCACAGAGGATTGTTGTATTTGCTATTCTATGTCACAAAAATTATTAACAAATAAAGGATAAAGAATAAATATATACAAATTATTAACAAATAAAGGATAAAGTATTTAATATTTACAAAAATACAATTTATTTATAAATATACAATATATACAAAACTATATACAATATGTACAATATATACAAAAGTATTTTTGGGGTTTTTGATTTGAAAAATAAGAAATAAATAAAAAGAAAATATTTTTGGATTTTTGATTTTTGAAAATAAAAATAAAACAATAAACAACTTTGAATCGAAGAGTCCACTAATTCCCTAGCCATGAATCCGAAATTAACATATGTGGAATGCCCAAGCGGGTTATCATTCCCCAAATAAAACTTCCCTACGAAAATTAGCTCCGAGAACGCTCTGTCAAGCTAATCAATTAAACACGCCATCTTAGTCTAGAAAGCTAGCTAATCAAACCATGTTTAACACATAGAAAAAAATTGTTAATTAAAGTGAACGACCCATTATGGAAAACCCATATGTCCGCAAACCTTTTTGTTTGACACCGACCTTTGTCCAAAGCCTTTACTACTTATGAATTAGGTTTCCAAAACTATTAGGTGAATTGTAATCTCTAACTCTAGCTCCAATTACATGCAATTATCTTAAGTTTTCAACCTTAAAATAAAAACACACAAAAGTTTTCAGTAAAGCAGAATCAAACAAACGGAACTACATAAGCTACTAGAAGAACTAATTTAACTCTGATTCAAACATTATTATGCAAAAATAGAAAATAAAATCCTAAACACATATTTACAAATATTTACACAGTAACAATTTATCCCAACATTTATTCACATTAATTAAAGTATAAAAAATAAAATTAAACAAAAATAAAATATAATAAATAAACGAGGGTTGGGAAAATGTTACTGATTGTTCTTTTGTGGTTCTGGTGGTGGTGGTGGTGGTGGTGGTGCTTGATAAGCAGTTCTCTGTTGGAGATTCCCTTGAAGCTATGGATTCAATACATTTTGACTGGTATAGGAAAAATTTGGATGGTTCCTCCACCCTGGATTGTATGAGTTGGAGTATAGGTTGTTCTTGGGCTGGAAGCTGCCTTGTTGTCCCACATAATTGGCGTGCTCCTGTTCTGTGGATGCTATCATTGGACAATTCTCAGAAGTATGATCAGTATGAGAACATATATCACACTCCTCAACTCTAGCTACTAACTTGGAGGTAGTCATAGCTTTCATCAACATATCAAGTTTTTTCTCAAGATTTGCTATTTGAGATCCACTAGGAGTACTTACCTCATACATACCCTTGCTCTTCATTCCTTGTTTGGCTCTTGTAGAGAATTGTTGAGAATTCTCACTCAATGTTTCAAACAAAGTGAATGCTTCCTCACTTGTTTTGTCCATAAAGGCACCTCCACATGCAGAATCGATTATGCCCTTGTTGACTTCATTTAACCCTTCATAGAAGACTTATGCCAAATCTTCTTGAGATAATGCATGGTGTGGGCATTTTGTGAGCAGCTCATTAAAATGCTCCCAAGCCTCATAGAACAAGTCACAATCACATTGCTGGAAGTTTTGGATCTCTCTTCGCATTTGCCTTGTTTTCTGAGCCGGAAAGTACTTTTTTAGAAACTTTGTAGCCATCTCCTCCCAATTAGTAATGGAATCAGATGGTAAGGAGTTCAACCACCATTTAGCACTATCTTTCAATGAGAAAGGGAAAAGAATTAACTTTAACCCTTCTTCATTTAAATGATGGATTTTCTGCGTCCTGCACAAATCAACAAATTCTCGCAGATGCAAATGTGGATCTTCTGATGATGTGCCCCGAAATTGAGGTACTGAGTGAATCAACTGAGATGGAATGGTGTATGTTGCTGCAGCTGGTGGTGTGAAATTGATGCATGAGGGCTGTGCTAGGTTGGTTGGCACAAAAGCCACCTTCAAAGGTTAATTTCCGCTCATCGTCAGCCATTTTGACTTCCTTTTTTGCTTCTTGTTTCACCAATTTCTTCGTTTCCTTCGTAGGTGAACTTGGCAATGATGTAAATCCTCGTGAATTACCCGATGCGTCTTTACGACGTTGCTTGAAAATAAGCTCGATTTCAGACTTGAATTTAGCAAGGTCTAAACTTAGAGAGCGTCGCCCTTGCATAAATAGAGACATAATTCCTGAAGTCAAAGAAACCAAAACAAAATTTAGAAATAAAATAATAAAAAAAAATAATACAAAATCTAAAACATATACACAACACTTATTTAAGAAAAACACAACTAAAGCATAAATTCCCCGGCTTGCAATGGCGCCAAAATTTGATGAGTGTGGATTTATACTCTTGTAAACACCAACTTTTAATGTAGTATAAGATGATAAGAACGGGTAAGTTAAACGGGAAATGCTTTAATTATGTCTTTAAACAATAAAACTAGATTTGTCACTAATCTAGAATTTCAACAATAAGAAATATAAACTAAAGGAACTACCACAAGAGTACAAGTAGAATAATCACTAGAATTAAAGAGAGTGAATAATAATAGAGAAATGTTAGGACAATGATATCCACCTCTAATCTTCCTCCTAAGCAATAAACACATGTATGAAATAAGATAAATTGTTGATGATGAAGTTCGCCAACCTAAAGGGATGGGTGTCTCCTCATTAGGCTATTGATTCTCCTAAGCAACGAATTTAGGCATGGCTGTCTACTCTTATTCTTTTCAAACTTAAGGGATCTAGCATGGTATCTACTAGGTTGTTCCTTAAGCAAGTATATGCACTTTGAAAATCGACAAATACATAAACCCAAGAACATGGTATCTATTCCGGCTATTCATGGTGATTAATTTCAGAAGAACTTATTATCTAAGTTCTCGTTGTTATAAATCATAGGCCCAAAACTCGGTCATCTAAATTGACCTATGTAACAATATCAATTGAAGAGATTAAAACATGGTGATCAAGCATATAATAAACTCAACAAGATTGGAAAGAAAATGGGAATTAATCACTCATCATCAACAAGGCATCTATGAATCACACATATATTAATTAGCCTTCAATATCATGACATAGACATTGATCAAAGGTAAAACTTATGTTTCTTAAGCCAACAAAAAATGACTAAAATTAAGTGCGTAAAGACTCTTTATGTCAGCACTTCTCCTCCATGATTAAGCCCAAGTAGAGACTCTTTGTATATATAATAAACATTTTTGGATAAATAAATGGGAACTATCATTAGTATATATAAAATTAATGATAGATAGTTAGAGTCATTAGCATTGTTGTGATAATGTATGTGATATTTTCTTCAGGTAAAAAATAAAAAAGATTGAAAAAATAAATAAAAAAATCGTGATCTAGTCCTCTCCCTAAAAGCTGGAAACAACCGCCAAAAGTGAATGAATAATATTTGCCTCCGTGCATCTGTGATCCTCAACCAACCGATGAACTTTGTGCTTATAGAGAAATACCTCGGCAATAGGTCCAAACAGTGAATATATTTTGCCTATTACATATGCTACAATAAAAACTTTCTCATCAAGAACAGAAATATCTCAACATTCATTGTAGCATAATGAACAGTACCCATAATTTTTTTTTAGATCAGTAAAATCTAGGTGGTCAATGGGTTTTATTGACTTCAATAAAAATTATTGCTACTAAAAAAAATTATAGAGGTCAACAAAAAATTGTACAAACAGTGCATTTTATGGCTACTGTTCAGTTACTACAGTGAATTTTCTAGATATTTCTGTCCTTAATAAGTGCATTTTTAGTATAACAGTCTAGTAGACTTGGTGCATAAAATGTGTCTAATATTTGGACCTAGCGGGAATGGACTCGCTTTAGGACTCTCATTTTCTTTTAGAAAAATTAGGCCTAACTCATTGGCCTAACCCACTTATATGACAATCACTGCTAACAACGAGGAATGTGAAAGGAGGCTACAGCTTAGTTTGGCATTGCTATGTTGTTGGGAATATTGCTTTTGAAATTGCTATGAGTGGAATTGCTTCTGAAATTGTTGTGGGTAGAATCAGCTGAGTGTTCGGTAAACTGAATTTTAGAAGTGTTGCGAGTACGAAAATCAGTTTTTAGGTGTTTGGTAAACTATCAATTCAAAGTGTGATTGTTGTATATAATTATTAAAATGGACATGAATGTTGAAATTATTTATAATTAAGAGAAATTATTTTAATTAAAAGGACATACAAACTTTTTTTTTACAAACTGATGATTCCTAAATTCAATCACCTACTCATCATTCTTAATTAATGATTTTGGAATACATTTATTTGATAATGAATTAGTTGTAAAATTTAATTTGTCATAAACATAAATTAGGCCTCTTATTGGTGATGAATGATGATATACATCCAAACATCCAAACCCAAAAAAGGGTCTTGAGGTAAGAAAGAGCTGCATCAGTTTAGAACACAACAAAAAAAAATTCTTTTATTCTCGTGAGCGCAACTAAGAGAGAGAATACAACAACTCTCTTCCTCCTCTCCGCCATCATCATCTCTCTCCTATCTCAACCCAACTCTCTTCCCTAAAAAAAAAAACAGCTATGCTCCCTCCCCTCTCTCTTTTACAAAACCCTAGCTCTTTAACAGTCCTCTGCTAACAGGACTCCACTCACATTCCTCTCCATCTTTTCTACCACAACAGGTTTGTCTGCTCCTCCTCCTCCTTTAAGTCTTTCTTCAATCTTATGGTTTTTCTAGGTTCGTGAGTATTTGAAAATAGCTTCGATTGCTAAGTAAATGGATAAAAAAAATCTTTGCTTTTGTGGAAGTAATAAGGAATTAGTGAACTTTACGAATTAGTTTCAGTATTATCATGTTAAGTGTTCAAATGATGAAGTGATTGGAGGTTTCGGGTTACTCTAACCCACATTCGATGGATAAGCAATCAATGCACATACATATTAAACGGTTTGTGAGGCAAATCCCTACATTCCACCCATGCAATGGTTATGAAATGCAAATGCTATCTAATGTATTTCTACGCCAACAAAGGTTCATAGAAGGTAATCCTTCATCATTGTCATCAATGAAGGTCCTCCCTCACAAATGTGATGGAGAGTTGAAGCACAAATGCATATAGGAATTCACACACAAAACCAAGTTGATTAATGGATCAATTTCGGTATCCTAGCCATGCAATGGTTCTAGGACCAAGTCTTCTAAGTTATTGTTATGTCATGCAATGGTTCACAACAACTCCTAATCCAATTTAACCTTCAAGCTAATCGAATTAAGGCATAAAGTACAAAGACCAAGGAAATCAAACAAGACATGCTCATCATATTCATTGCTCATTGTCTAGAGATAGTGAAGTAGCTAGCAATACACTGTCTACCAAGATAGATTCAACACATGCTTATGAATTAGCTAGATTCCTAAACAAGCATCAAACACATAATAAAATAGACAATGAATATATCCTTAATCAACCAACATGCATAAACATTATTATTTACTCAATTCACCATCAATGGGCTAGGGCACACAACCCTAGCCCCCAATCTTAGAAAACTACTCACAATAAGTAACACCACATTCTCAAAATCTATCTAACTCAAAGACAAGTAAAGAGAAAATAGGGATTGAGGAGTGCTCAAGAAGATTAGCCGGCTTCTCCTTGCTGTCACCAAGTAGTTGCTAGCCTGCCCTTTTTCTCTCCTTGCTCTCTTCTAGTCCCCTTTTGCTCCAAGCTTTCTAGATCTTGAAATTCTTGACGAAACTCATGGTGATGGTGAATAGATGTGAGAGAATGGAAGGGAAAAGTATTTAGGGATGTAGTGGATGGTGTATGGAGTAAGTTTGATGAAGGAAGTGAAGTGAGATGAGGTGTGAAAATGGTGGGAAATGGAGGAAAGACACAAAGAAAAATGGAGAAAATGGGAGAGATGGCAATGGAACCTTGAGAAGGGAATGATGAAAATGGGAAGTTTTAGGAATATATATGAGGGGGTAAAAGGGCTATGATGAAAAGGGAATGATCCTAAGGTCCAAAACATAGATCTAACACACACAAAAATACCAAAATGCCATGAGATAGTTAGGGAAGTGTATAAGCATTAAGGGAAAAGTGGTAATGTGTGCTAGGCATGAAAAAAAATCAGATTTGTCTCTTAGGGAGACAAAATTTGAGAATGAAAGGCTAAGAGACAAAGTATGGTCCAAGCATTAAATGCTTTGTCTCTTATTTGAATTTGAATCTCTACTCACCACCAACTTACCTCCACCAATCAAAGGGGCTCTCTTATTATGTGTGGGAGAGTCATGCATGACTTTGAGTGTGATGCCTTTGGGTTTGACAATCGGGGTTGACCATGTGGGCCCGGTTGACTTTTCCAAGCCGAAAAGTTGACTTCTCGGTTTCTTGGTCTCAACTCCGGAATAGTGTTTCTCTTCACTTCTAAGGCTCAATCTTGCAATCTTGAGCTCCAAAGTCACGGTTGACTTTATGGTCACTCCATGAAAATGCCTCAAAAGCTCCCGAAACGCATCCTTTTTGTCCAAGTTTCATTTATCTCATATGAACGTATAAAGTAAGATAAACAAGGGTAAGTGAGATTATTAGGCAACAAGGAAAACACAAAACAAGCTATTAGGAGCACTCTTTATACATAAAATATGTATAAATCAGTGATCCTCAACCAACCGATGAACTTCGTGCATATAGAGAAATACCCCGGTAGCTCCAAACAGTGAACATATTTTGCCTATTACATATGCTACAATAAAAACTTTCTCATCAAGAACAGAAATATCTCAACATTCACTGTAGCATAATGAAGAGTACCCATAATTTTTTTTTAGATCAGTAAAATCTAGGTGATCAATGGATTTTATTGACTTCAATAAAAATCATTGCTACTAAAAAAAATTATAGATGTCAACAAAAAACTGTGCAAAAAGTGTATTTTATGGCTACTGTTCAGTTATTACAGTGAATTTTCTAGATATTTCTGTTCTTAATGAGTGAATTTTTAGTATAACAGTCTAGCAGACTTGGTGCATAAAATGTGTCTAATATTTGGCCTAAACCCAAACAGTGAACATATTTTGCCTATTGCATAGGCTACAATAAAAACTTTCTCATCAAGAACAGAAATATCTCAACATTCACTGTAGCATAATGAACAGTACCCATAATTTTTTTAGATCAGTAAAATCTAAGTGATCAATGGATTTTATTGACTTCAATAAAAATTATTGCTACTAAAAAAAATTATAGAGGTCAACAAAAAACAGTGCAAACAGTGTATTTTATGGCTACTGTTCACTTACTACAGTGAATTTCTAGATATTTATGTCCTTAATGAGTGAATTTTTTTGTATAACTGTCTAGCAGACTTGGTGCATAAAATGTGTCTAATATTTGGAAGTAATAAGGAATTAGTAATCTTTACGAATTAGTTTCAGTACTATCATGTTAAGAGTTTCAATTTTTGTTTTACTGTATTTCGGGCGAGAGAGCTACCAAGCCTACCATGGTTTCTGTTCTGCACTTTTGTGGAATTGTGGTTCTTTTTGTAGTTTAGTTATTCTCGAGAGCAAGCTTGATTAACTCTCTCTCTCTCTATTGATCTACTATATTCATGGCGGAGCTAAAACTCTCTGAGAGTCGAGACTTGACCCGAATAGAGTGCATAGGTGCACACTCCCACATTCGAGGCCTTGGCCTCGACTCTACCTTAGAAGCTCCTGGTGTCTAAAAAGGCATGGTGGGCCAGACGGCGGCCCGGAAGGCCGCTGGTGTGATTCTACAGATGATCAAGGAAGTAAAGATACACTACTAGAATTTTCCACATATAAATCGGCCAGAAACCGATGTAAAAACTTTTTTTGACCGATGTGTTAGTGGGTGTAGAGAAAGATCCAACTATTTTAGACATCGGTTACTCGCCGATGTCTGCCAACCATGGGAACATCGTTTACTTCAACTAAACCAATGAAAACAAGTTCCAAAGGTCATTACTTGGGACATTTAAATATTGTCAAAACTTTATATTACAACATTTATAGTATAGTTACAATGAGAAAATTATACACTGAGACATCGTTTTTGAGATTTAAACCGATGTTTGCTGTGCTTTTGGACATCAGAATCTATGAAGTACTGCATGTCTTTCATGTTTTTATGGAAAGAATCCGATATTGTTAACCACAATTCAAATCTTTTTCTCAATAAATATCGTTGTTCATATATTTACAGAACATCACCTGTAATATTAAATATCGATGTCCATATATTTAAGAAACATCGTTATTTTTGGTCATTTGCGATGTCCATAGTTTTAATAATCATCGGTTCTTTCCTTAACTTTTGATGTTCATCATTTTAATAGACATCAATTGAATTATTAAGTTCGATGTCCATCCATGTAAGAGACATCTTTTCTTTCTTTCATTTCGATGTTCCAAGATTTTTGCAACCACCATTTGCAATCCGAACTGATGTGATATTGTTACTTTTAAAGTCGATTCATATTGCTTATTCTGATTTCTTATATAACACCATTATACATCTGCTTATGTTGGGATGATGTCCATCTAATAGCAAAACCAAATCCACATTTCTCAATCAAATCAACATTTCTCAACAAACCATGAATTAAGGCCAATTAAAATCAACATTGGATTAGTTTTGATCTTCGATCATGAGTATTGGTAATTCCCATCACAAGTGAATAGACAGAGAAAATTAGAAACTGACCAGCCTATGCACAAAATATAACTAATACTACAGTTTTTGTCCTAGGAAGCAAAATATACTAGCTAATCCAACATATGGTCTTCATACCAAAAAAAAAAACTAAATCCTGAGACAAAAGCTAGCTGCATGTTCCCCAAAGCAGCACACTACAACAGATTTTGCATGTACTCGACCACATTAATGCGCACCTCATCAAGTAGCTCTTGGGTGTATGTTTTTCGAGTCTTTGCTGCCCACTAAAAAAAAGATTAAAAGTTGTTTATCAAACAAGATAATAATATTCCAAATGCATTTAGTTTTTCCAAACTATAACACTTACCTTGGTCGGAAATCTTAACAAAACATCATCTATAATATCTTTTATGTACCGCATAACATAATATCCACATTCATTCAATAATTTATTTCCAAGAGCAATCACCTAACTACATTCAGTACTGGAACTGAAACCAGCAGAATATATTATTGCAAAACCAAGCAATAAAGGAAAAGATAAATTTCTTGTGCAATAATTGGATATGACATAAATTTCAATGCCTCTATTTCTCTAGAACATGATCATTGCCATCTTGTGCATCAAGCAAAGGCGCAAAGCTCATAAGTAGTGCATAAAAACCAAAGATAGGAAGCTAGCAACAACAAATCTGGGCACAACAGCAACAAAGCAATAGAGCTATGAAATGATAAGGCCGGGCACCCATAAGGTACCAGCACCAAAACCTGTCAATAGAAACAAGAAAGCTACAGAGCAATTTCACACCAAGTCCACTCATCAATTGTAACAATTAAGAGATAGATAGTATGTAAATTTTTATCAAAAATGAACATGTAAAATGAAGTTGGGACATTTCAAAAGTTTACAAAATTGAAGAAAAGTTATGACATGAAAAGTCTCCTTCAATTTTGTTAAGAGAGAGACTTACAGTTATATTAACTCTTGTACTTAATGAGTCTCTAATTGAGATCTTGTTAGTGCGGACTTATTTTATAGGGAATTCAGCTTATGCAAACTATGATACCAAAAACAAATAATAGACATTGCTGTATTTCGCTTAATCACAAATTTTAGGATGCTACTTCAATTTAGTTTAATACAGCACATGAAATATTACCAACTTAAGAAAAAGAAAGATAAAGCCACAGTTCCAAAGCAGTGGCATAACCTTATAAAATTTAAAAAATCTATATCTGCACTACCTGAATGCAAAATAAGGAATAACGATACAGGATATTTGCGAATATTTTAATCACGGAGTTAAAGTTAGAGGCTCATACCCAGACTCGACTGTTAAACAAAAGACCATGCACTAGAAAACATAACTTAATCTTATAAAAGGAGGATCTACATTTTTAATATAATCCATTTTTCCCCTCGTATTTAGAAGGTGAAAGACGAGAAGATTGAAATCAATACAATACATAGTATTTATTTTGACTATGAGTCAAAAATAAGGACATCACTTGTTCCTCATAAATTGAACATGTTACTTACCTGGTGGCAAAAAGCTGATCATTCACTGGACATAAAGAAAGACATCTCAACTTTCACTTGTGATGACTGGATATGTGATTGTTTGAATGGCACTGGATTATAGATGGATTGGAGCTGGTACGAACCATCAGAATTAACTCTTTGTGTTCTTTCTCTTCTGAAATACAAATAATTTTCCCAATCAAAAACAAAGAAAACATACATACATGAAATTGAATAAACATTACACAAAGAAAAATTATGAACATGTAACCTAGAGAAAAACAATCAAGGATTTGACAGCATAAGCCAGTCAACAGCCAAGAGTCTTACCGAATTTCCGTTTTGTCCTTTTATCTTGAACTTCAACTTCTTGCTTTGACGAACTTCTATAGGACTTATCTCCTTTTGCCTTAGTAGCACTAAAAGACTGACTAGAAACTGAGGGGCTGGCTTGAGAACCAGAACTAACTTGAGCCTTCCCACTGGCCCTGATAATTTCGTACGTTGGGAAACTTTTGGAGTGATAGCAGGAACTAAAAGTTCTGTTTTAGATTGAGGTTGGTTTCTAGAAGAACTTTCACTTAAATGGATAGGACTCGTTGATCTGCGCTCCTCTTTTACACTTTTAATTCCATTACTCGGAGAAGTCTTAGTTGGCACTGCCTTGTTTTGGGATCGAAGTTGAGCCAATTTAGTTTGAGACTCATTCAACCTCTTGTCTGCTTCCACAAGCTGCAACCATTTCCAAACAAATAATTAGCCGACAAATTCCCTCCAAAAGGCATATGATGGATTGAGAAACATGGAAACACTTATCGTTACAGGGAACATTTGAGAAAAATTAGATTGGTGTCTTAACTTGGTGATTTCCATTTTGATTCACTATGGTTTTCAAATAAAACATTTTGATTGGCAATTAAACAATTAGGACTAAGGAAAAAATGCACATTGTAAAGCAACAAATTTTGATGGTGAGTTCTTCATTTCTAGTTATCATTTCAAGAGAAAAAAGAAGTATACTCTTTTGTGTTATCTCACAGGTGCCCACTAACCCATTAACCATGAGTCTAGTTTAAAGTTTAAACCATTACACAATTCAAGCAAATCAAATACTCAATATGAATAAATAGAAAACGAAATAAACAACATTGTACTCAAGTTCTACAACCCATTTCACCAAACTTGGAAAAGAGTAAAAATTGACAACAAAAATGAAAACAACTACCTGAAAGCTTCACGTCCTTCTCCTCTTATTTCTCTTCTTTTGGCTTTCATTTGAAGAAGGAAAGAAAGCGATCGGTGATAGTCTGCGGCGATGGCTGGACTGAAGGAGAAACCCAGACAAAAATTTCGACAGAGAGCTGAATCTATATACACAGAGAGTACTCCTTCTTCTAGCTTCTTCACAATCCTAAACCCCTGCATCACCAAAACGTTAAACCATTTTCCATCTTCATTCTCACTTGAAAAAGAAACAAATTCCCTAAAAATACGATAAGAAAGGCACCACCCACAAAAATCACCTAACATCACTTTGGGGAGATCTTGCAAGAAATTTCGATCTGAAGACTGCGCAAGAAATCAAACCTGCTCTTCCGATCAAATGATCCAAGCAGCACCAACTACCCAGAAAGGAAGAACAAACCTAGAAAAAAAATCAATTACCCAAAACAAAAAGATGAAAAATCGCAAATCAAATGCAAACTCAGAACCAAAACCCATGTGGCACAACCGAGGATAATCTTCCTCCTCTGGGTCGTCACTACACGAATCGGGATCTGAAACTTCTCCTCCTCTCAACCTGAAGACAGATGACGCTGCTAGAGGAGAAGCGGAAGAGTCGAGATTGACGGGTCCGGTTGTGGTCGGAGAAGACGGAGATAAAGACGAAGGATTATGGAGAAATCGATTTTCTCGATAGTGTGGTCGGAGAAGAAGATTTTTCGTTGGGGGCTGTGGAGTTTTGGAGACCGGAGAAAGTTGACGAAGACTAAGGAGTCGATGGGTTTAGGGCTGAATATTTGGGGTTGACGGGTTTAGGGCTGAAAACAAAGGCAGAAAACAACAACAACCAAAAGAAAAATTCTAAAGAAGATCGAGGTGGGAAACGTACTCGAGCAAGGAAGGGAGGGAAGAGGAGAGCGTCGACGGCGAGAGATGAGGCGGCGGAGGAGAGAGTCGGCGGCTAGAGATGAGGCAGGGTCGGAGAAGAAGATGTTGGGGCGACTCGATCAGTTTCTGGAACGAGTGTGGGTTAGGGCTGAGAAAAAATCTAAGTGTTTAGTTTGATAGAGAGTCAATTAAGGAGTCAATGGCTTTAGGGCTAAAAACAAAACTAAGTGTTTAGTTTGATAGAGAAAAGTCAGAAAATCAAGACAAAAGAGTCTAAGTGTTTGGCGCCGGTACTTACAAAAATTGCGCGCTCCCAATTTTTAAGATTTCCGTGTTGTCGCAAATTTTAAAAAAAAATTGGAGAAATCGATTATTTTAAGGACCGATGTTAATAATCCTCGTAGAAATCAGTAATGTTCCAACCGATGCAATAAATAATGTTTTACATCAGGTGCAATTCCAACCGATGTTTTTGAAGTGATGTATATGTGGAAAATTCTAGTAGTGATAGCTGGACGGGCTGTCCTGTTGGCCGGCCAGCCTAGCACCGATAAGACAACCATTGCAATGGGAATGTCCAAGTTGCTGGGACTCGAAACACCATTTGCGATGTTAGTTGGGAGTGAGCTATTTTCGCTTGAGATGTCCATTTGTAATAAACATAAATTAGGCCTCTTATTGGTGATGAATGATATACATCCAAACATCCAATCCCAAAAATGTGTCTTGAGGTGAGAGAGAGCTGCATCAGTTCAGAACACAACAAAAAAAAAATCTATTCTTCCCGTGCGCGCAGCCAAGAGAGAGAACACAACAACTCTCTTCCTCCTCTCTCGCCATCATCATCTCTCTCCTATCTCAAACCAACTCTCTTCCCTAAAAAAAAAAACAGCTCTGCTCCCTCCCCTCTCTCTTTTACAAAACCCTAGCTCTTTAACAGTCCTCCGCTAACAGGACTCCACTCACATTCCTCTCCATCTTTGCCGCCACAACATGTTTGTCTGCTCCTCCTCCTCCTTCTCCTTTAAGTCTTTCTTCGATCCTGTGGTTTTTTTGGGTTCGTGAGTATTTGAAAATAGTTTCGATTACTATGTAAATCGATAAAAAAAAACAAGAGAGACTCGAATGGAGGTCAGGACCAACAAGAGAAGGGGAGATCCGAGCAAGCCCCCTGGAGTCAATCGTACTGCTGGTTGTTCTGTCGTTCATCTATCCCATCACACCAGAATCTTTGAGTTCCTCAAAGACGTGCAGACAAGACCGCAATGAGATAGTATGTCGATGGACAACTCGGTACAAGTGCTAGCAAACTTCAGCATCGGTCTTGACCCGCGCAATCAGATCTCGGTGCTCGTCATGAGTAATCACAACGACTTCCTCATTCTCCAGGAGTGTTGCACCGATGCAACGGGGTCGTCTGTGATTTATGCACCGATCAACCATTCCATTTTCCAGTCTTTGCTATGTAGAGCTGACCCGGGGCCATTTCCATTGATGCCATCAGGCTTCTCCATTCTGCCAAATGTATCCGGATGCATTCTTGATGGAATACTACTTACTATAGTGTTCCAGATCTCAGTGAAGGCTACATTTGCCAAATCTGCCGTGGAGTCGGCAACAACACTTGTCCAGGACACGCTCAAACGGATCAGTACCGCAGTCAACTAAGGAGCAAACGTTGGATGCAAGGCCCTGCTAGCCTTATTTGTGACTGTTGGTGACTTGCTTCGGGAGGAGCTTAATGATCTTCAAGGGAGAGTTTTTCTATAACTTATATGTTTTCATTTACTTATGTTTGTGTGTTTATTTCTGTTGTGTGTTTAAATTCAATAACCATGCTTGAATTTTTCATTTTCGTGAAATATATGTCTACCATTGAGGACAATGTTTAATTCAAGTGTGGGGGGAAGAATTTTCAGTTTATTTTCTTAAAAAAAAAATTTTGAAAAATTCAAAAATTCAAAAAAAATAATAATTTACTTGTTTTTGTTTTCTACGGTAACAATATATCGACTAGATCATACTTACTCCCTTGGTAGCGTTGAACCTACCATTGCACTAAGTAAGTCCCTGTGGTCACGTATTGTTACGTAATTTGAAAAAAAAATCAAAAAACTTTCAAAAATTACAAAAATATTTGCTTATGTTTTGTGTTTTTGTGTGTTTTGTGCTTTGTTCTTTCCAATTCCGATGATGAATTGAGTTTAATTTGTTGTGATTAGGAGAATGTTGATTATATGTTAAGGCTTTGTGAGATTTGCTTTGGATTTAATTTGCATAACTTATGATTGCTCGAAATTTCATGTTCACATAACCTGTGTTGATTAATTGATTGTCATCCGAGAAGCACATTTGAACATACATTGTCATGCATACCCAGAAATTGTGAGGACTTGAGCCTATTGAATATTCACATGTATGCATCCTTCATACATTTACTCGTTCTTCATGTGTGCACAATTCATGAGTTCTGAACCTAAAACTTGCTCAGAGACCGCTTGAAACTTTTTATTAATCTGTGATGAATTAAAAATGATTAAGGCATTAGTTGAGCACCATGGCCAAAATATTCACTATCCATCTAAACACGAACTTTAGGAATCCCCTTTTGAACTGATCACTCATTAGCCGTTTCTTTTGTTCACCCACACCATCTCACCCTTGTTTTATTTTGTTTGCAAGACAATGATAGTGACTTCTTATATTCTTATGCTTCGGATTTGTATGGTATTATACCAAAAGGCAAGTGTGGGGGTGCATTTTATTTTGTTGTTTTTGTTCAAAGAAGAACGAAAGAAAAAAAAAAGAAGGAATAAAGTTCCTCAAGAAAAAAAAAAGTGGAAAAGAAAAAAAAAATGCCACAAAAATAGAGTTATTTTCTTGTATTGTTTTTAATTTCAATAAAAGGTTGGAGGAGAATAAGAAAGTTGTTTCGGGTATAGCATAGGTATGAGTTTCAAAGTCGTTGATTTGTCTTGCAAACATGTGAAACATTTGTCATTTCTAGTCCTTTCATTTCATTTACCATTTTCCATTCACCATTCACCATTCATTCACCCTTTGGCCCCATTACACCATTGCAAGCCCTTATGATTTAATGATTTATAGATTAATTGTGGAGAGATGGTTGATGAGCAAGCTTATGGGAACGCTACTTGTGCAATTGTTATGAGAGTAAACACTTAACCCTAAACACTGAGCGGAAATATTTAGTGATCATTGTGAGCTTTAGTGGTTAATGTTGTTCATATGTGCCTATTTGATTGCTTGAAATTAATTGTACACTCGGTTTTCACACACTTCACCCGAGCACAAATAAGATGTCAATGTTAAATACTTAGCAAATTCGTTAGCCTTGGTATATAGTTTTTATTCTCCTGGTTATAACTCTTGAGAACTCGCTGAGGGTTATGGTTGGTGATAGGAGCACAAAATGTGACATTTTTAATGTGTTTTCCCTACTATTTGGCTATGATTTAATTGTAACTTTGCTATTTTAGCTTAGTTTCCATATTTGAGTCCAAAATAATGTATTAATGTGAACATGTGCAGAAACGAAATCTAATGGGCTTTTGCGAGGCCCATTAAGAGGTGGTCTGCCATGAGGCCCAAGATGGAAGGCCCAAACCCAAGATGGAAGGCCCAAATCCATGAAGGAAGGCCCAAGTTCACAAAGCATGAGGAAAGGCCCAAGCCCAGATTTTCGGACATTCTGCCTGTGCAGATTAGTCAACTTGCGAAGCCTATATCTCCCAATTGCACCGTTGGATCCAGCTGTATTTTTGATACACGCTGAATGTGTGTGTTAGATATTCTGTATTCAAATTTTAGAATCACCCAACCGTTCAAACGTGCATTATTCCGTTCTAAGTGAGAATAGCTCAGTGCTGCCTGCTTTTTATTTCTTTCATTTTCTTTTATTCTCATTGCTCCACTCACCACCATATTGTCATCCATCCCACCACACCATGTTTTTTTCTTTCTTCCCACACCATTAGTGTTTAATTTCTTTTATTTAAATAAATGGTTAATTGCCATATGACTACATTTCCACCATTCCATTCACCATTTCTTTATCTCCCACTTAAATTCCACTTCTTTTCCCTTTCTTTCTTTATTTCTTTCATTGTCTTCTTCTTCCTCTCCATTCTCCTATAAATAGCAGCCTCATTCTTCTCTTCAAACACACCCCAATGGGGAGGGACAAACCCTCCTCTTTCTCTTCTCATTTCACATTTTCCATTCTCTAATACTATGGGTTTTCAAGACTTCAAGGAGGAGGAGAAGGCGTCTACACCATCACCACAAGCCCCTATTCAACATCACCATCACCATCATCACCTTGTCTTCACGGCTTGGATTACTTGTGGTCAAGAATTCAAGATGTGGCTTCAAGATCTTCATGCTATTCATACGGTGTATTTCGACTTAGCCTTTAAATTTATGCCTCTTTGTTGCTTGTTTATCTTTTGTATTAGTTAACACAACATGAATTATGTAATTTTCAGCCTTTTTTTATGGGTTTATTTAATTGTTTGATCCTAATTAATTAGTTCTTCTAGTAGCTTATGTGACTCCGTTTATTTGATTTTGTTTTAGTAGATAACTTTTATATGTTTTTGTTTTAAGGTTGCAGACTTAAGATGATTGCATATAATTGGTGCTAGAATTAGGGTTTTAATTCTAATTCACAAGTAGTAAAGGCTTTGGAAAGAGGTCGGAATGAAATAAGAAGGATCACGGATAGATGGGCGGTCCCACTAGGTCGTGCACTTTAATTAACAACTCTTCTTTTATGCGTTGGACATGTTTTGATTAGCTACCTTTGCATGTTTGATTGGTTAATCTAGGTGCGGTCGCTTAGGTTAATTTTCATGAAAGTGGTTTTATTTGGGGAATGATAATTGGCGGTCCAGCATTCCACATATGTTAATTTCGGTTTCATGGCTAGGGAACTTGGTTAATTTTCGGTCCAATGATTGGTAAACTTGTATACTTATGGCTGAACTTTATATACTTTGTGTTTCATCCCATCTTATTTAATTTATTCTTTGTAATTTAATTAATTTATTTCATTCAATCAATTTCTTTAACCCCCTTTTTACTTTGTACATATGTATATATTCTTTATACTTGTTAATAATAATTCTCTATTTTATTTAATTCTTTGTGACATTTTTTGTTAGGTACACACTTTGATCTCCGTTGTGAACGATACCCTACTATGCACTATACTACTACCGATAGGGTTTTTTTAAATTGATGCTCCTTTTGGGCGTGTCAGTTGGAAAGAATTTCTGTTTTGTGTTTCCCTTTCTGTTTTTGTGTTCCGTATTTTTATTTTGTGTTTGCTAGAGGACTAGCAAAAGTTCAAGTGTGGGGGTGTGATGTGAACGTAAAATACGTTCACAAAGTGCTCTAAATACTTGGATTGAGCTATTCTGAAAGCTTATTTGTCTGTTTAATGTTTGTTTTCGTCTTTTGAGGGAAAATATGACAAAAATGATAATTTGCACGTAATAGGTGTATTTTAGAGATTTTCTGCGCATTCCGAAAATATTAAAAGTCAACCGTGACTTTTCTCTGATGACACCGGTCATCACTCGGAAGTGGATTACAGATACTGTACGAAAATTTCGGATTATTCCGAATCCCGACAATTTTGTCGGCGAGCCACCACGCACGGAGGCGCAACCACCACACGCGGTGGTGAAACATATTTTAAATCTCCACTTTATTTTCCCATGTTTATGTTTTATATTTTTCTTTTATTTCTTTTATTTTATTTTTCTTTAGTTTTGTTTTATAATTATTTTATTTATTTGTTTTATTTTATTTTTGTTTTGTTTTCATTTGTTTGCAGCTGCCATGTGCAGAGCCACTCCTTCACATGTTCACGGTTCTCTTCCCTTTCTCCTCCAGCCTGGGAATCCATCACTCACCACCAGCAAATCTCCCCACTCAAATTTGAATTCAAATTCCATTAGTTGACCACAACAGATCACACTCCACTATGTACTGTTTCCACTTCCAGCAATCTTCTACAAATACCAAGCTCTGTTTTCAGTTTTCAGTTTTCTATGGCCGAGGCTTCTCTCTGCGCCACCATTCTCTCCCTCTCCACCATTTCTCAAGCTCTCCCTAGCTGCTTTCTGTCCTAGTCCCTCACTACCACAAATCTCTCTCGTTCTCTGCCTGCAATTCCTCCAATCCTCTCTGTTCTCAAAGCGCCCGTGCACAGCCACCATGGCTGTGCCTTCTCTTCTTCCCCCTCTATTTCTTCTTTTCTCTTCTGTTCCTGCAAACTAAATCATCCTCTCTGGTTTCTCTCCTCTCACAGCTCACGGCAACTCTCTCTTCTCTTCTTTTCCCTCTGTTTCTCTCCAAAACTATCTCAGCCCTTCTTCTTCTTCCCCCTCCTGTCACAATCCCGTCTGCAATTATCAACTCTCACAGAACCCAAACTCCCTCCATCTCTCTGTCTCTACTTAATCATTTGCAATTTTAGAAAATTACAACAAGCATCAATCACAAGTTCAATTCATTAACCTGCAATCATTCACAGAAGCGCAGTTCACGGCGTCCCCAAATTGATTATTCTCTCGGATTGCCAAAGCTTCACCTGCAAGTGCAACAACAATCACAAGCTCCCACGACGTCGCGGCCATCACCGCCTCACAGCCTCTGCCGTCCAGCCCGTGCTCGATCCACCACGCCGTTGCTGCACCTTTCCGGTCTCCCCACGCATCGCCACCAATCATCCTCATCCTCTGCGCAGCGTCGGTGTCGTCACAGCTCAATCACCGCTGCTGCTCCCAAGCTCTCACCGGCGTTATTCCTCACTCACCCAGGCCCCACCTCGAACCTCCGCAAAACCCAGTCCGCCGCTGTTTCCTTGCCGCGCCGCCCTTGCTACTGCCGTCGATGCCCATAACCCAAAACCACGCCGTGCCCAGTCTCATGTCGCCCAGATCCGCGTCTTTCACTACCACGACGACGCCACTGCTCATCGTCGCTCCTCTGCCGGCGCTGCTCTCACCATACCGGCGCCGTGACAAGTTTCTCACTCCGGTGTCTCTCTCTCTACTGCTTTGACAAGAAGAAATGCAGAAAAGAAATGAAGAAGATAGATGATTGAGATGAGAGAGTACGAGATGAGAAAGAAAGGAAGAATAAAGAAATCGGGGAAGGCTGCGTTGAAAAGTCAACTAGACTTTTGACTTTTGACCAGGCCCAAACCCAAAGGCCCAGCTCGGAAATTACTCACTGCACCCATAAGGATTTCCTCGATTCGTACCCGAGCCTCTCTCCGTTACCAATGAGCATTTCTTTTTCTCTCAAACTCTTTTTAATTTTAAGTTGTGTGAAACTATTTGCTTAATTTGTATTTTAAATATTTGGTTGTGTAATATTTGTTTAATTTGAATATTTGTGTGATTTAATTAATCTTGAAAAACCCAAAAATATGTTTTTGATTTATTTGTGTGTTAGTTTAATTGCTTTATTTAATTGTGTTAGTTTAAATTGTATTTTTCTTGTTTTATTTTATTTATTTTCAAAAAGAATAAAAATTCAAAAATATTTCCTTTTATTTAATTCTTGTTTTCAAAATATTTTCAAAAACCCAAAAAGTGTTTAAGGATACCCGTTTTATGTGTGCTTGTCAATCTAGGAGTATCTAGTTAGGATTGCATAAGGAAAGTATTGAATAGGAATCCTTTTACATTATGGATTGTATCTTGTATTCCTCTATATAAAGAGGCACTTATTCATCAATAAAGAAGTTCTGATTCCTGTGCTATTTACTTCTCGTATTCTTATTTTCAATATACTACAACACGTTATCAGCACGAGCTCTAGCCCTGAGATCAAAAACCTTAGAAATCCCAAAACCCTAGGATTTTCCGATCGCACTATCCGTCCGGACGCCATCCCCCCTCCGTCCGGACGCCGAAGCTTCTGCCGAGAAGAATATTGGCCGGATCTCCATCGTTGCCGCTGCTACCTCTCTCTTCGCTGCTGCAAACGTCGATCCCTGCAAATACTAAACATCAAGAAAGAATCCAAGTAAGTTTTTATAAACGTTCCATGCTTTCTTGATTGATGCGGTTGTGTTTTTCATCGGGGACTTGCAACCTCCCTTCTTCTACCTCTCACCTTTCTTATAACGTGAGATATAATGTGAGACTCATCAAACTATGAGAAGCATTAGGGGAGTGATCGACCTTCATATCGCTTGCGATATGTGTAAGTCATGAGCACCCCTAATGTCATCATGCTATTGATGACATTCTGCTATTGATGACATTCTCAAGAGCCGAATTGTGGGGATTCGAGCTATACCTCCGGATAAGAAATCCGTAGAGAAGAAGAGACCTTGAACATGGTGTTCATTGTAAACCCTCCGGATGAGGAATCCGTAGAGAAGAAACGACCATATTACACCAAACATTTCACCTAAATCCATTACATGGAAATCGTTTCTTGGGAGCATAGCTCAGAAACTATATTGTGTTTTCGTGGGAAGATTAAATTCCGAAAACTAACCTCAATTCTCTTATTGTTTTTCAGGGATGAGCAACCTGAACAAGTTGGACTTTACGCCCTTGGATACCTGACTCGATGATACCGGAGGGGTTGAATGTGAGTATCGCCGTCAAAGTGTAGTGGATGGTATAGATTAAGACCGGGGGATTATCGTACCCAAGGGATTGGAAGGCCCTAAAATCACCTTCGTAATTATGTGGTAACCAAGCTATTCTAGCACTAAAATGGTGAGATAAGAGATGAGCTATATACTAGTGTAGTTAAGTATGTGCACATGGTTGTAGTGTTCATATTTTTGGTGTTTTCAAAGAGAACATGCAAGAAAGTAAATAAGCAACAATTCCAAATTTGATAAACAAAGTTATTGAGCTTACAAACTCAATTTCAATAGCTAGTGTTGGTTTGAGGTTTTTTACCTACGTCATTAATTATTACCTAAATTCCTAACAATTGTCGTTGTAAAGTATAATGGGAAATAAAGGTTTTTCCCACAGAAGATTGTTATATTTACTTTTTAATGTCACGAAAAATTAAATTTAATAAGAATTATTATTAACAAGTATAAAGAATAAAGAATATATATATATACAAAATTAAATAAACTATACAGTATTGTTTCTATTTACAAAAATATACATTATATACAAAAGTATTTTTGGGGGTTTTTGAGATTTTTGAAAACAATAAAAAGAAATATTTTTGGATTTTTATTATTTTTGAAAACAAGAAAAACACACAGAAATATTGTTTTGAAGATTAACCAACTCCCTAGCCATGAATCCGAAACTAACACATGTAGAATGCCTACACAGGTTATCATTCTCCAAATAAACTTCTCCCATGAAAATCAACCTAGTGAACGCTCATCTAGATTAAACAATTAAACATGCAAAGGTGATTAATCTAAACATGTCTAACGCATAGAAGAAGAGTTGTTAATTCAAGTGCGCGACCTAGCGAACGCTCGTCTATCCGCGATCCTTATTATTTAGTTTCAACATTAAGATAAAACCAAACAAACAAAATTCACATAAGCTGCTAGAAAAATCAATTAACTTCAATCCAACAATTATTACACAAAATAGAAAATAAACAAACAATAACATTTCCCAAAATGATTCACGAATAGTTAATTAAACAAAAATAAATTATAATAAATAAACGAAGTTTGGGAAAAATGTTACTGTTGTGTCCATGAAAATGGACTCTGTCTGGCAGGCGAAGGTGGCAGACTCAGCTATAAAAACGGAATTTGTGACTTTGGATGTGGCGGGTGCAGAGAGCAATTCCAGATTGGGCATTGGGTCTTTGGGCTTGAGGACCATTGGGCTTTGAGGCCCAAATCAGAAAGTTGACCTGCTTGTTTGACTTTTGACTTTTCAACATCTCCAAGTCAGCATTAAGAGCACGGGATTATTCATTTCTGGTTTCTTCGTCTTTGGAATAGGTACTGAAATGAGAGATGGGAGCTGCGAGCACGGGTTGCAGCGACGGGGAGCAAGGAACGGCGAGAGTATGAACGCCGGCAAAGACCGATGCTGAAATTTGCTAGCACACGCACCGCGCTGTCCATCGACATACTATCCCACAATGGTCTTGTCTGAACGTCTTTGAGGAACTCAAAGATCCTGGTGTGATGGGAAAGATGCACGACAGAACAACCAGCAGTACGATTGACTCCAGGGGGCTTGCTCGGATCACCCCTTCGCTTGTTGGTCCTGACCTCCATTCGAGTGTCTCTTGTTCGGTTCGAACAAGTCCAGTGGTGGTACGTGGAGTTGCTGATATCGTTGAAGAAACAGATTGTCATCTGTTTTGCCATTTCCGCCAGGCCTCTTCTTCCTTCAAGAGAAATGATCGACTCACCGGGTGAAGTGTGGATACCTGTGGCGCACATGTAGCGCTCGGCTTGTCGTTGGAGAGTTGAGATCCAACGCTTTGCACCAAAAGCGAACCCTGAATGAACAAATGGTTCGAAACTGGCCTTCATCTCCTTTTCGCGTACATCCACGTGCTCCACCCAAGTGACCAAGGAAGATCCATTATAAAGATCACGTATCAGGCATCCGGAGGGGCGTTTTCGGCAAATCGATCTCACCGAAGGCTTTGGATTTGAACGCAATTCATCCACGGAGACATCCACGACGACCCAACTTCCATCCAGTTGTTGGTGAGAATACCGAACGAACTGGACTTCACGAGTTGAAACGAGGTGAGATGGCACCAGAAACTCGGCCGACATCACTTGCTTCTGCTCCTTGTAGCCATCTTCGTTGTCGGAGGATAAGATCTCCAACGTCTTGGTGTTTGTGATCATGCTACAGAAGACTGGCAACCATCGACCAACATCCATTAAGATCTGCACGATGGTGGTCGGATAAAGGTGAATGGTTGCCGAGTGTCTCGACGATTCGGCTTTGAAGTACGGAGCAGGTTCAGCTCGTTGAAACACTCGCAAGTACTCGGCCCTATTAAGAGTCTCGGGATGAATAGACGTGTCGGGAGTCGGTGAAGTTATCCACAAAGGAAATCCGGCAGTGGCCATGAGCAGGAGCTCGTCTTTGGCCTTGCGGGCGATATCCGAGATCAAGTTGGTGTCGACTCCGACAAGATCATGAGCAGGTCCGGGAAGGGTGTCAGATGGCAAAGGTATGGATGGGCGCTCGACAAGTGTAGGCATGAGGCTCCGCACATCCCGTCTCAAGTGGTCCATATCGATCGAATCATCGGACAACTCAAGAAGAGGCTCTTGTTGTGGAGGAACAACTTCGAGCCTTCGCCGTGGCACATCTGAGTGCGGAACAGGACCTCCGCAATTCGGACAAATGCCGCTGTGGAGAGCATCGACGAGTCGTTGATTCTGCAGTTGAAGCTCCTCGGTTTTGCTCACCAGCTCATCGTTTCTTCTCTCTAGCTCGGCAATACGCTGCTCAGATGTTAGGATACCGAACTTCTTCCTATTTCTCGACCCCCAATAGTAGACTTGGTCCTCCTCTAGTCCGATTTTCGGACCAAATCTTTCTCTTTGTGGCTTGGTGGGGTGAGAATACACCGCAAAGAAAGCCGCCAGTGCATCTCTCTGAGCTTTGGTGTACTTTGTCCTCGGAAGTCTCCTATAGACAGGAGCGGCTTCCGGCTCGGCAGGTGGATCAGCAACCATGATTGGTGCTTGGGGTAGTGGTTGCGGTTGTGGCTCAGTCGGCATGCTAGCATCGGCGCTATTGAGCATGCTGGGTGGAATTATTTCAGCCAGACCTTCAAAGATTGGGTTCTCTGAAGGACCTGCCTGAAACAAATCACTGAAAGAATTCACTCGTTTGGCCATTTCTGGGTTGGGAAGGGAGGATAGCTTTCTGGGATTTGGGAGTATTTCTGGGAAAAACTCAAGAACACGAAGAACACGAGAGAGAAAACGAGAGAGAGAGACTAAGGGAAACCTAACGGAAATGCGTGAAATGAAACACACGAACAGAAGGGAAGGGAAGGGCACGGACGCACGCTTGCACACGTGCCACAGACAGAAGACCCGCAAATTGTGGATCGGGCGACGAAAGTCGTAAAGTCTACAGTAGACACGCACGCGGATTATTAAACAATTCGGCCGACGCAAAATTCGTGCGTCGGCCCAATCAAATTTTTTTTCATTTTTGATTTTTGATTTTTTTTTATTTTTTTTAATACTTTACGAAACGTCGTAAAGTGAACAGTGAAAACGCGTAGCACACGCGCTTGCCGACACTTTAAACGGGCTTGGGCCATCGAAATGGTCTGGGCCTTAAAGTGAGCCTGGGCCAAAGAAAACTCCGGCCCATTATTTGTGGGCTTAAACTAATGGGCCTAAAAACGAACAGGCCCGACACACTAATGGGCTTGGGTTACGGGTTTTGGGCTTCGGGAATGACACGGGCCCAATGGGCCAAATTTTTTATTTTTTATTTTTTATTTATTTTTTATTTTTTTCTTTTCGAAACCTAAAACCCTAACCAATCACACAAACGGGCCTAAGGCCCAATAACAAATAACTACAAAAAGCCCGAAAATAAACAGTAAATAGGAACAGTAATTATGAACAGTAAAAATAAAATAATTACCAAACAATAAAACAAAAGCAAACACTCTTTTTTTTTATTTACAATTAAAATTTTTTTTTTATTATTATTTTTTAAATTTTGTTTTTTTAAATAAATAACGAGAGTGAAAATAAAACTTACCTTTTTACTCCCGAGGAAACCGAAAATCACCAACAAGACATCAACCTCAAGGTTTTTCAACCTTGACTTCCTAAACGTATGCTCCGATGTATGTGGTAGAATTTCCGATAAACCCGGATTATTTCCTATACAAAATAAAAAGGTTAGTAATAAATTTACAAAATAAAAACAAAATATTTACAAAGTTAAAAATATGTCACAAATTATCTATACAAAATGAATGAATAAATTTTCCTATGTCTACGTATATTTTATTTACACAATACACTTAAGTGTACAAAAATATTTTCATTTGCCTTAATATAGTTGAAAAAAAATGAAAGTTGATTCCAAGCGGTAACTCAAGGTGGACTTACGGCCTAGGTGCAATGCCTTGACTTAAATGACTTTCCGTGTTTTCAGAAGGCGAATGGCCAGATCATATGAGAATAAGCGAGGGGCAGGATTCATTTGGTGGACTACGGAGGCTTACACCCCTATCGACTTACGTCAGTCTATAGTCCTCTGAATCCAAAACCTGTCACCCAGGGTCTCGACCTAGACACCATCCATGTGCCCCTTACTCAGTTGAGAAAGCAATTAAGTGTTCGACAATTCTCCAAGTGTTAATAAAGGCCGCCCTCAACCTCAAATAACCTTACGGTAAAAATGAAGGGTTTAGGCCAATATTAACAAAAGGACCTTACCTATTTCCGTTCAAGTTACAACTTACAACAACAAAAAAATAATCAACTATATAAAAGACACCTAAATAAATTACTAAGTGTAACAAAATATCAATAAGTATAAACAAATGAGTATAAATAAAATTAACAAGTATTATTTACAAAAAGTAAAAAGTCAATAGTAAGAAGTAAATAGTAAAAACAATCCCCGGCGAGCCGGCGCCAAAATGATTAGAGGTTTTTTACCTACGTCATTAATTATTACCTAAATTCCTAACAATTGTCGTTGTAAAGTATAATGGGAAATAAAGGTTTTTCCCACAGAAGATTGTTATATTTACTTTTTAATGTCACGAAAAATTAAATTTAATAAGAATTATTATTAACAAGTATAAAGAATAAAGAATATATATATATACAAAATTAAATAAACTATACAGTATTGTTTCTATTTACAAAAATATACATTATATACAAAAGTATTTTTGGGGGTTTTTGAGATTTTTGAAAACAATAAAAAGAAATATTTTTGGATTTTTATTATTTTTGAAAACAAGAAAAACACACAGAAATATTGTTTTGAAGATTAACCAACTCCCTAGCCATGAATCCGAAACTAACACATGTAGAATGCCTACACAGGTTATCATTCTCCAAATAAACTTCTCCCATGAAAATCAACCTAGTGAACGCTCATCTAGATTAAACAATTAAACATGCAAAGGTGATTAATCTAAACATGTCTAACGCATAGAAGAAGAGTTGTTAATTCAAGTGCGCGACCTAGCGAACGCTCGTCTATCCGCGATCCTTATTATTTAGTTTCAACATTAAGATAAAACCAAACAAACAAAATTCACATAAGCTGCTAGAAAAATCAATTAACTTCAATCCAACAATTATTACACAAAATAGAAAATAAACAAACAATAACATTTCCCAAAATGATTCACGAATAGTTAATTAAACAAAAATAAATTATAATAAATAAACGAAGTTTGGGAAAAATGTTACTGTTGTGTCCATGAAAATGGACTCGTCCGGCGTGCGAAGGTGGCGGACTCGCCTATAAAAACGGACTTTGTGACTTTGGATGTGGCGGGTGCAGAGAGCAATTCCAGATTGGGCATTGGGTCTTTGGGCTTGAGGACCATTGGGCTTTGAGGCCCAAATCAGAAAGTTGACCTGCTTGTTTGACTTTTGACTTTTCAACATCTCCAAGTCAGCATTAAGAGCACGGGATTATTCATTTCTGGTTTCTTCTTCTTTGGAATAGGTACTGAAATGAGAGATGGGAGCTGCGAGCACGGGTTGCAGCGACGGGGAGCAAGGAACGGCGAGAGTATGAACGCCGGCAGCGACGTGGGCGTGCAAGGATGACGACGCCGGTGAGACCATGGGCTGGGCTCGGCGATTAAGAGCAGCGGGAAGGACGCCGGCCGGGAGCAGGGACAGATCGATCGATCGGTGTGGCGCGGTCCGTGCGGGCTGGAATCAATGCCGGGAGCAGCTGCGACGAAGATGCCGTGATCCGGGAACGATGGGTCGATGCCGGCGAAGCTAGAGACCGGACAACAGGGACGCCGGCAGCCCGCAGTAGCGTGAGGTGGGATTCATGGCGATTTCGAGGAGAAACAGAGAGACTTGTTGGCGGCGAAGCAGAAACGACGCGGCGTCGGCGATGGGAATGGCGCTGGGCTTCGACGGCAACGCAGCTAGCTTTGGGTTCTGGGCATCGACGAAACGGCGTCGTGCGGCGGTTCAGTTCAGCAGAGGTGACGCCGTGGCTGAATGGTGAGCTGCTATCAAACCTGCAAAAGAAAAAGAAAAGATAATTAGATTGTTGAATTATGATTTGCAGGAAAAGAAAAGCAGAGGAGATGGAAATTGAGTTTCTTGGCCATTGGGCTTTGTTGCCGGCGTTGAGGACTGCCATGGATGAACAGAGAGAAGCAAGTTTGATGATTGCTTGCAGAGGCATTTATTCTGGAGGTGGTAATTGTGATGGTTGCGATTGATGATTATGGATGTGTGCAGAAGCTCTCTTAAATAGAGAAGGGAAGTGGTGATGGCAGTGGGGTGAGCTTCGTGGAGTGACCTGGAAAGGAGAATTTGTGGAAGTGCAGCCATAGATGTTTGCCGGCAGTGGAGGAAAACCAGGGATAATTGGAGTGTAGTGTGATGTGGAGATGGTAGGTGATGGTGGTATGATCTGGAGATGCTAGAGGGAGCTGAAACCATGTGAGGGAGGGAATCAATGGAGAGAAAAATCGTGAACATGTGAAGTCTGCAAAGAGAAAGAAAAGAAAACAAAGAAGAGAAAAAGAAAATTAATAAAACAAAAGAAAGATAAAGAAATAATAAGAAAATAAAATAAAAGAAAAATAAAATAATAAAAGAATTTAAATAAATAAAATAAATAAATATTAGAGAAAATAAATGGTGGTTTGAATTGTGTTCCACCACCGCGTGTGGTGGTTGCGCCGCCTTATGTGGTGGTTCGCCGACAAATTGTCGGGATTCGGAACGGTTTCCGAAATTTTCGTACAATATTTTATTCCACAAATGAAAGTCACGGTTGACTTTCCGATTTACGCTGAAAACCTCCAAGATTCACCTTTTGTGTTGAATTTAGCATTTTTCTTATATTTCCCCTAAAATCACAAAAACAAATATTAAACAGACAATTAAGCTTTCGGAATAGCAAAATCCAGTAATTAAAGGCACTTTGTGAACGTATTTTACGTTCACATCAAGTGTACATCTCAAATTACAAGAATTAAAGCAATGAAACTAAAAGGTAAAAGAGTTAGAGAATGCTCAATGATGTTTCCAAGACTTCTCCTCCTCTTTTATGAACTCCTCCTTGCTCCAAGTCTCAATCCTTGCAATCTTTGATGTTGTTGTGGGGGCTGTTTTGGTGAGATGAAGGGTAGCACAAATTTGGTGGTGAGAATGGAAGAGAGAAAAGAGTGAGGAAGGTAGAAGAAGAAAGAAAGAAAGGGTGAAGAAGGTGGCCGGAAGTGATAGGGAAAGTGGCCTGAATTTAGAATGGGAAGAAGAGAAAAGAAGAAGAAAAAGAGGAGAGGGAGAAGAGGAAGAAGGGGAAGAAGAGGGCTGCTCGAAAATTGTGGCTAGAATGAGATTATTCTCCTCATGTGTGGCTGCTAGGGTAGTCATAGCAGCTACAATGTTTATTAGTTTAAGCAAAAGGAAGAGCCACTCACATAAAGAAATGTGAAGTGGAAGAAATTATGGATTGGTGGAGGGATGAGTGGACATGTGGATGAGTGTGTGTGTGAGCTGTGCCACACATGTGTGCAGCTGATGTAGGAGAGTCTCTCCTTCTGTGGTGGTGCTCCGGTGGTGGTCCGGCGGTGCTGCCGCCTCTTGTGGTGGTGGTTTGCCGGAAAAATCGCCGGAAATGCAATTTCTTCATTTTCCTTCCTTTCTTCGATTCTTCAAGGCCTTCAATGGCAACGTCTTCCGAAGGTAAATTCATGCAATCTTCAATGCCTAGAAGCCACGGTTGCCTTCTTGTCCTCTTCTCGGAAGTGTGCCCAAAAGTAGTCAAAATGCACCTTTTTGTGCCGAATTACCTCAAGTCACATAAGTAACCTGAAATCATGAAAACGCATATTAATAGTAACAAAATGCATTCGGGCAAGCCTAACTCTCGTGATTAGGAATACAATTTGCGCTATAAATAAGTGCAAATCACATCCCCACACTTGAATCTTGCTTGTCCTCAAGCAAACACAACATAAAACAATAAGGGAAACACAATCCAAAACAAGAAAGGGAAAAAACAGATTTCAAACAACAATTTCTCCAACCATAGTCCTCAACGAGCTCAGGATGTTGTAAACAAGAGACATAAAATCACAAATCGAGGCTTCACAAATTTGCTAAGAATTTAACAAGCGCAATTCAATCATGCTCGGTGAAGTGTGTGGAAACCAAAGTACAATCCATCTCATGCAATCAAATAGGCACACTAAACACATTAACCACAACTCTCGCAAAGATCACTAAGTATTTCCGCTCAAGTGTATAGGGTCAAAGTGTTTACTCTCATAACAAATGCACAAAGAATGTTCCCATATGCTTGCTCATCAACCAAGTCTCTACAAATCGAACCATAAATTGTTAGATCTCAAGGACTTATAATGGTAAAACGGGGCCAATGGGTGAATGGAATGGAATGGAAATATGAGTGGTGCTAAGTGTTCACAAGACATATCAACGACTTTGAAACTCAACCAAATGCTTCAACCAAATTATTTTCTTATTCTCCTCCAACCTTATTCACAAACTACTTTCTTTTTGGATTTTTCTTCTTTCTCATTTTCTATTTTTTTTCTTTATTTTTCTTGAGGAACTTCATTCCTTCTTTGTGTTTTTGATTTTCTTTCTTTCTTTCTTTGAACAAATAAAACTGAATTAAACAAGTCCTCCAAACTTTTCTTTTAGTACAAGCATCAACTCTCAAGCATTTAAGGATAAGAAGTCACTATCAAAGTCTTGTAAACACAATGGTGATGGTCTTTTGAAGTGGTGGAATGAATGTGTGTGAAGTGGGTGAACAAAGGAAAGCTAATGATGTATATGGCTCAAAGTGGGCTATTCCTAAAGTTCAAATTCATAAGGATGATGGTCAGTTTGGCAATGGTGTTCAACTAATGCCTTAGTCATTTCTAACTCAAAATAGATCAATCAAAAGCTTCAAGTGGTCTTTGAGCAAGTTCTAGTTCCAAACCTTATGCAATGTTCACACATGAAGAACAAAGAGAAGCATGAAAGATGCATACATGTGCATATTCAATGGGCTCAAAACCTCACATTTTCTGGGTATGCATGGCAATACATGTCAAGTGTGCTTCTCGGATTGCAATCAATGAATCAACAAAGGTGAAGTGTACATGGTGTTCAAGCAATCATGAATCATGCATATTAAACTCAAAGCAAATCATATCAAGCCTCAACAGTGATCACAGTCTCTAGAACACAACAAAGTAAGCTCAATTCATCATTGGGATCGGAGAAAATAGACACAAAACACAAACAACACACAAAAACAAACAAAAATGCCAAAATTTCACAATCAGGGGCTCTGGCGTCCGGACACCTAGCAGGGGCGTCCGGGCGGATCAAGAGGCAGAGAGCATGTTTTCTGAGATTACATAAGGCGTCCGGGCGCCTAGTAGAGGCGTCCGGATGGATCACTCGGGTTTACCTCCCAGACCTGTGGGCGTCCGGACACTAGTAGGATGTCCGGACGGATTAGCTACTGGAACTTGACAAAATTTTGAAAATTTTGAAACTTTTTGACTAAAACGAACCCAATCTCACCCCCACACTTAAACTTAACATTGTCCCCAATGTGATAAGTGAATTTAACAATAATATTTGGGTGAGAGATATGACAAACAACAACAAACAACACACAAAACAAACAAACAAAACACAAAACACAAAACAAAACAATTTAACAAAAAACAAACTAATGTGAGAGAAGTAAAATGAAAAGTTCCTTATGGCGATCTCCACAATGATATTCAGTAGGCACCAACAATCACCAACCTCAAGGCATAAAGCCTTGACTTCCATACGTAAGCTCCAAGTGTGCTCCATGGTGAATATTGTTGAGCAAGAGTGAGTACAGTGAATCAGCTTTGACCTCTCCCCTTTCCCAGGGGCATAACTCCAATTGTAGGAATAGGAATGTAGTGATTCTGGTAGTATTGAAAAATAGACTCAAATGGCTTCATGTCAGCCACTGGAAATACCCCAAACGCCTACTGGAGGATAAAACACGAACTGGTCAAAGTGAGGGCTGAGAAAGTCAACTCAGGCCTGAGTACCACTCATTGATAGCTGAATATCTGGAGATCCAATGGTCCAATCACCATGAAATTTAAACCGGAGGTAGTAGACACATAGGGGAACAACTTTCGTGAACAGCTCAGCTCATTCTAACGGCTAGGATGAGAGAAAAAACCCCTGTAAATCATCTGACCTGCCCAGGCAGATTCTGGACATATTGCAAAATGACTTATGTGAGCTCCCCAATCCGGAACTCCGAACTTAACTCCTTCAAAACCTCTTAAACTTCTTTATTGAAAGAAATCAGAACTCAAAATGATATATGGTTGCCTCCCCACAAGCGCTTTCCTTTATAGACTTCAAGCCGGTCTTGTTTCTTCATCTTGTTGCTCATGGAGGCTCAAAGCACTCCTTGCCACCAAAACAATTCATAAATGGTGTGGCCATGGACCTGCAGCTTTGAAGTAGAATCTCCCTTAAGCATTGGATCGCTTTTAGTTGTACCTCACTCAATGGAGGACTTTTCTTCTTGTGTAACTCATATGTCTCGAAATTGGGAGGTGTAGGGAACAATCTATGCTCCTGAAGATGAAGAGAGGGTGTTGGTAGCAGTCCTCTCCTATGAATAGGATAATGAGGTGTAGGCAACAAACCCTTCATGTTCTCAAGAGTGGGAGGTGTAGAGGACACATGTTCTTCTTTTGAAAGGGGTGTTGTAGACTCACTAGGCTCATGGACTTGCTCCACATTTGACACTTCTTCGTCAATGACTGTGGGAGAAGGCTCTTGTTGTACATCTCAAATTACAAGAATTAAAGCAATGAAACTAAAAGGTAAAAGAGTTAGAGAATGCTCAATGATGTTTCCAAGACTTCTCCTCCTCTTTTATGAACTCCTCCTTGCTCCAAGTCTCAATCCTTGCAATCTTTGATGTTGTTGTGGGGGCTGTTTTGGTGAGATGAAGGGTAGCACGAATTTGGTGGTGAGAATGGAAGAGAGAAAAGAGTGAGGAAGGTAGAAGAAGAAAGAAAGAAAGGGTGAAGAAGGTGGCCGGAAGTGATAGGGAAAGTGGCCTGAATTTAGAATGGGAAGAAGAGAAAAGAAGAAGAAAAAGAGGAGAGGGAGAAGAGGAAGAAGGGGAAGAAGAGGGCTGCTCGAAAATTGTGGCTAGAATGAGATTATTCTCCTCATGTGTGGCTGCTAGGGTAGTCATAGCAGCTACAATGTTTATTAGTTTAAGCAAAAGGAAGAGCCACTCACATAAAGAAATGTGAAGTGGAAGAAATTATGGATTGGTGGAGGGATGAGTGGACATGTGGATGAGTGTGTGTGTGAGCTGTGCCACACATGTGTGCAGCTGATGTAGGAGAGTCTCTCCTTCTGTGGTGGTGCTCCGGTGGTGGTCCGGCGGTGCTGCCGCCTCTTGTGGTGGTGGTTTGCCGGAAAAATCGCCGGAAATGCAATTTCTTCATTTTCCTTCCTTTCTTCGATTCTTCAAGGCCTTCAATGGCAACGTCTTCCGAAGGTAAATTCATGCAATCTTCAATGCCTAGAAGCCACGGTTGCCTTCTTGTCCTCTTCTCGGAAGTGTGCCCAAAAGTAGTCAAAATGCACCTTTTTGTGCCGAATTACCTCAAGTCACATAAGTAACCTGAAATCATGAAAACGCATATTAATAGTAACAAAATGCATTCGGGCAAGCTTAACTCTCGTGATTAGGAATACAATTTGCGCTATAAATAAGTGCAAATCAATACCACTGGTATCGGATACCATAAGTGGGTTCGCGATGTCCGCAACCACTTGAAGGCTAAGGGAATCATCTCGGCCATCCGAGAGCCACCTACCGCCGCCGCAGCTACACCTGCCGCCGCCGCCACCAGTGCTTCAGCTGATGCCGCACCTGCTCAAGGAGCAACGAGTGCCGCCGCTGCAGCTGCCATTGCCCGAGCCACCGCTGAGGATCTAGAGGCTAAGAATGCCAAAGCTATCATCCTCATGATTCGCCATATGGATGAATCTCTACAATCCGAGTACCTCAATGAAGAGGATCCCCGTAGACTATGGGTTGCACTCGAAGAGCAGTTCGGCAATGTCCGTGAATCCTTGCTTCCTGACCTAGAGATGCAGTGGCAAACTCTGCGCTTCTGTGATTATTCCTCGGTCCTAGAGTTTAACTCGGAAGCACTCCGCATCAAATCCCTGATGGAATTCTGTCAGAGGACAATTACTGATGCGATGTTGATTGAGAAGACTCTCTCTACCTTCCCTGTCTCTGACCTTGTAGTTGCAAAGAACTACCGTATTGAGGTTCAGCAAAGACGGATCACAAGATTCCATGAGCTTATTTCTGCTCTCTCTGTTGCTGAAAAGCACGAGAAGATTCTTGTGAAGAACTATAATGCGAGGCCCGTGGAAACAAAGGCAATCCCGGAGACCCATTATAGTGGCGCCCCAAGAGGAGGCCGCCACGAGCGAAACCCTAGACAATGGGGTAATTCGGGACGTTCGGATCCATATGATCGCTCTGCTCAAGAAGGTAGTCGCCAAACTAGGCGAGGGGGAGGCCGTAGAGGCTACCCTAGAGAGAACCGCGCCGCTGGCCCTGTGGTACCCACGGGAGCCAATGCCGTGCCACTCAAGATGAGGGCACCGCATGCGATGATCACCACTCAATCAAAGGATTCTGACAATACATCTTTATGCTATAGATGTGGGCAAACCGGTCATTGGGCAAAGATTTGTAAAGCATCTCTGAATGTCGCTAACGCATACAAACTGTATCGTGAAGCCTCAGAAGCCAACAACTTGGAACAAGAGAACGACGAAGATGACGTCGATATGAGGGTTGATGAATTTGAAGCTGGGAGGAGTGATGACACTCAAGATTTCGCTTAAGTCTTAATTTCCATTGTAATTTTGATTTAGCTTTTGGTTAGAAACCAATATCGAAACTTTGGATGTAATCCTTTTGGCTATATCTTTAATACATCTTTGAGTTGATTACTTTCCTCGATTCTACTCTACGCATACATTCCTCTTGCCTAATGGCTTCTTAATTTGATATTATGCACAAGTCTTTAAAGATATAAGCGCCAAAGGATACCATGCGGAAACGCATGATGAGAATGGGATAGATTCCTTTGCATTCCTCTAATGACTGCGGAAGGAAGCGCATCTTAGAGAAGATTATGTGTCCCTCTAGTGGATTGTACGCAACCACTATTTGAGCTATTGAATCAAACAAAGTCATTCGGGATGACCTCTTGGATTCAGACACATAATGGCTTTAGCAAGACAGATTAAGACATTCCTGTCATGATATGATGATCCGTATACTGAAAACTTCAGACGGATATCTATCCTATCGAGCTTATCGAAGCATGAATCAAAGGATAATTCAAGGAGATGCAAAATAGCTTCTGTTCGAAGCATCCGTCCGGACGCCCATTGGTCCGTCCGGACGCCATTGCTCCAAGAGAGCTCTTGTCCGTCGCGCCCGACGAATCCGTCCGGATGCCCGGGCTCCGAAAAACATGCTGGACCTTTTTGCATTATGTTCCGTCCGGACGAGGACCATTCCGTCCGGACGCCGAACCTCCTGAACAATAATGAACACTTCCGAAAACATATCCGTCCGGAAGAGGATCATTCTGTCCGGACGCCCCCATCTGACCTCTATGTTTTCTTGAATGTGGTTCATTCCTCCTATGCTTCTGATGCCTCTAAGGCCAAACGCTCGTTTTGCAAAGCCATGTTCCTTAGGGAACCTAGGACTAAGACCGTCCTAAGCAAAGGATTCTAAAAGTATTTCTCCCATTCTTACAGATAATCCATGGGGGATATCTGTAGACCTATTCAACCACCAAGCGGGCCATATAAGGATTATGGTGTTGGTTGATGCGTAGACATGCTGGTCACATGTCACGCTATAGTCATCTCTTATGCTGCTTATGCTAAACTCCTAGCACATATAATTCGCTTGCGGGCTCACTACCCGTATCATCCCTTAAATCAGGCTTGATAATGCTAAGAGAGTTTACATTGAAGGCTTTCGATGACTACTGCATGTGCATACCCAGAATGGTCTTGTAGATTGTTATGAGGACATTGGTAATGCGCACCAATCTTCCTCCCTCTGCCTGGGTGCACGCGGTATTGCATGCAGCTATGCTTATTCGTCTGAGGCTCATCGCCACCCAATCTTTTTTTACGTAACAGCTAGTGACTAGGTACGAGGCAAGCATCTCATACTTATGCGTCTTGGGTGTGCTACTTATGTGCCTACTACGCCGCCACAACGTACTCAGATAGGTCCTCAATGACGAATGAGTATTTATGTTGCATTTGAGTCTCCAACCAAAATCCGCTATGTAGAACCCTTGTCAGGGGATAAGAACGTCTTCCGGACGCTTTCTCATATCTTGAGTGACTAGATCATATATACCTGCTGCAAACCTGCAAGGAAGGAAGTACCTAAAAAGGACTTCAGACTCAAAGACGCCGTGAATGCCACCCGAGAGGATGGGCAGGGCACCGCTGGCGCCATCACCAGTAATGGTGGTGATGTGGCTTAGGTCGTGGTTCCGCTGAGAAAGCGTGGGATGCCACCGGGTTTGAGGAATTCGCGCTCTAGGAAGCGGGCTGCGAAGGCACATAATCCTCTCATCATTGATACTCAAAATCCGACCCATGAGAACATTCCGGATTACGGTTATGTCTAAGTGACATATCTGGAGGACGCTCCATCGATAGAACCTATCCGTGGGAATTGATTTGTTGTCAAAATATAGGAATTAGTAAATTAGACTCGGGATTGTCGAACCACGGGGATTGGAGGCCTAAAACCTAATTAATAAAATGTAATCTAATTTCCTTAACACAAATAACAATTTTTAGGGTTTTTCTTATTTTTCACAACAACAAATAAATAAACTAAACTAACCAATTAATAACAAAATAATTAAACTATAAAAACTAAGAATTAAACTAACAAGAATAAATCACAAAATTGGTTTTTAAATAAGTTGACAAATATTCTTAGGTTCACAAATATCACAAATTAAAATAATATTTTTGTACCACATTTAATAATTAAAAACTAAAAGAAAGAAATAAAAATAATAAAGAGAGAAATGCTCTTTAAACAGAGAGAAACAGTTTCTCTGAGAGATGACGGGGAAGGTGAGTCCCAATATTTGGTCTCGGACACGGGTTCTTTGAAATCATGGCGCGCGAGCACGTGCTGTGTGGTGATGGTGCATCAGCACGGAAGAGAATGGGAGCTTTGGGATTGGAGGAGCAGCCGACGTGATAAGGATGTGTAATGGAATTACACGCATGGAGGACACGTGGATGGTTTGAATTGAACCGGTGCGGTTGCGAAATGAAAGAGCACGGCTCAGCGGCAGGAGGCGCGGCTCAAGGGAGGATTATGACGCACGCCGGCGCGGCGAATCCGAGTTTGTCCGAAATTGAATGGCAACACGGCGACATGGTACCGCTGGATGATTTGAATCTACTGGAATTTGAATCGTAATTGGGTGCAAATTATGCTGTTGTGATGATGAACACGAGCAAGAGAGAGAAGACAAGGACTATGATTTTGTGAACTTGGAATTTTGTTGTTGCTCCCGATAGTTGCTTGAGAGGTGGTGATGGTGCGTGGCAGGATGGATGTGAGTAGTACGAACGAGGAGATGGGTGTAGAGAGAGTAGTTGTGCAAAGAGAAGAACAAAGAAAAGAAAAGAACGAAGAAGAGAGAAGAAGAAGAAAGAAAGAAGAGGGAAGAAGAGAAGAGAAAGAAGAGGGGGAGAAGGAGAAGAGAGAGATGATTTCGGATGTTGGTGGTCTCGCTTAAATAGCGAGGGAGTGAGCACGGTGGTGAGACAAGCTTGAAAGGGGTGCACTGTGATGGGTTGTGAGTCGTGGTGGAATGGGTAGAAATTGGGTGTAGTGGTTGTTGGAAGTGGAAGAACAGCTCCAAAGGAGGAAAAGAGAGCCCGTGGTGGAATATAGGTGGCCATGTGTGGAGAATGGTTCAATTGCCTATTCACAAATAAAAGAAAAGATAAATTAATAAATCAAAAGAAATAAATAAAATAAATAAATAAATAAATAAATAAAATAAAATAAAAAATAAAAGAAAATAAATAAAATAAATTTATTATAATTAGAAATATAATTTGTAAAATAATTATAGACACGGTGTTGAAATGAATCTATTTCGAGAATTGACTTTGTTGACTTTTCGCCCAAAGTCACGTTGACTTTTCTCCTTTTAAATGACTAAATTACCCAAATGTATCATTTTGTGTCAAAACACTTATTTAACCTACACAAACACAATATGAACATTAAACATAAAAATAACTCTCGAAAAGCCTAATCCAAGTAATTAGAGCACTTTGGTACGTTTTTACGCACACATCACACCCCCACACTTAACTTTCTTGCTCAGCAAAAATAGAATATAAAAACACAAACAAAAACAGACAGAGGAAACAATAAACATTTTCCAACAATTACCTCGGAGAACACAATCGATTAGAGATGAAGAAGTTAGGTATCAAAATTTTTCGCTACGGCAAATGCAATATGTCGGAAGTATTGCATTTCAATGCAAAGTAACATCATATTGAAACAATGCTAACCATAAACTCACAAGATATTCACTATGATTTTCACACAGTGTTTATAGGTTAGCTACACTACCACTCAACAAACTTATGCAAATGGCATATTTGCATTCAATCTTATCTCCCAATATGATAAAACACTTGAATCAAAAGGACTTTTATTCAGGTGAAACGTGGCTTACGGCGAGGGGTTATAGAAATGAACTGGAAGGAAACACAAATTCGAGATCTTAGTAAGCAATAATCGAGATTTAACAATATTAAAAACTGAGATGGTAAACTCATTCCAAACAATCACTCACCCAAACACATTTATTATTCAAATGAAACTAATCACACTTTTTTTTTTTTTTTTTTGTTTCGAATTTTTTTCTTTTTCTTTTTTTTTTTTTTTTTTTTTTTTTTTTTTCGAAACAGAAATATAAACAACAAATTACAAAGTCACACCCCCACACTTATTCTTTTTCAAACCCCAGAACATAAAACTTTAGCATCGAACATAAGTAATCTCGATTGCTCACTAAAATAGCTCGGAAAGGGTAAGACAAGTTTTAAGCTAAGGGTAGCATTATGGAAGAAACGAAAGGTAAACATATAAGCCAAAATGCAAACTAAGTATAATTTAGGACAAATGCTATTTGATTGGTAAGCTTAATCTTTCCAAGATGTATATGCGTGACGAAAGTTTCACAAGATATTATGCAATTCTAGAGATACATATTACATAAGAATGATCACACATGAAGAACACAGGCTAAGAACTATGAATGCACTTCAATAGGTCAAAATACAATATGATGTATAGTTCACACAAGTTTATGCTCTCACAGTTCAATGCATCAATCGACAATAGGGTACATGCAATCCATAGCAATTTAATTTAAAAAGAAGTTCAGAGACCTACATGTTTCATTCAAACAATTATTCAATCTCATCACGTTTGGAAATCACAAAACAACCACAAAAATTTTTTTTTTTTTATTTTTTTTTTTTTTTTTTTTTGTAGTAACAATACGTGACCACAGGACTCACTTAGTGCAATGGTAGTTCAACCTACAAGAGTGAGATGATATAGTCGAGATACCGTTACGAGAAAACGAAAACAAGTAAAATAATTTTTTGAATTTTTCAATTTTTCAATTTTTTTTTTCTTTTAATAAACCTTCCCCCACACTTGAATTAAACATTTCCTCAAGTTAGACAGATATTTCACGAAATGAAAAATTCAAGTAGGTTATGAATTTAAACACACAACAAATAAACACACCAACATATATACAAATGAAGACAAAATAAACGGGTGAAAACCCCCCTAAGATCGTGAAGCTCTCCCGAAGCAATCACCAACGTCACAAACAAGGCTACGGCCTTCCAACTTTTTATTGTGCGGATCCTTTGTGTTCCGGCGGTGTTGCGACTCCACTGGAGTAGCTTCACGAGATCCGAACACTATCGTAGTTCATCAGAAGCCGTACGTTGGCGATGGAGCGAAGACATAAGCGAAAGGCGGTTGAAACATAACAACGAAAGGAAGGGAGAAACACCACCTCGCGGAGAGGCGTGGCTACTAGCGGGAACGGGCGGCGGGTTCAGCGCTGCATCGACATACTACCACGGTCTTGAGGGGAGACACACACGATTGAGGGCTTCGCTCGCTGTTGCCTCCTCTTCGTCTTGTCGTTGAACAAGTCCGATGTAGTGGAGTGCGTGGTTGAGAAAGAACGGTTGCCATCCTGGCTTTTTCCAAATGTGGTCACGGTGAAGGTGATCCGTGACGCCTGGCGTCTTGTCGTGGAGGTGAGTCCACGGCAAAGCGACCCAATGGCAAAGGGTTCAAAATGGCTTCACCCTTCCGCACACCACTGCTCCCCAGTGATAAGGAAGATCCGCAAATCTCGAATCAAAATCGAGGGCTTGCAAATGACTCCTGAGGTTGGTTGAGCGCAGTTCATCCACGGAGACATCCACAACGATCCAACTCTCCTGAATGAGAGTACGAACGAATGGACTTCACGAGCGAAACGTGTGAGATGGCACCGAAACTGGCCGACCCTTTGGTGTAGCCTCCGTTGCGAGGGTAGGACCCAACTGGCGTTTGGCTGTACGGACGGGCCCGACCAACATCCTTAAGACTCACAGGTGGGAAGGGGAGGGAGGCGGGGGGTAGGGTCGGTGAAACACTGCGACGCTATTTAGCCGGGAATAGCGGAGCGGGAAATATCCCAAGGAAAGGTCTGGGTCCGGGGAGCGGGAGGAGTGAGGGGCGCCCCGCTCGGGTCCTCGTCGAATCATCGGCTCGGAGGGCCTGTTGGGAGGACCTTGACCTCGCAGCTCGGGGAACGAGCTGGGCGGGGCCGGAGCTTGCCTTTCTCTTGGGGGCCTCCCTGAGACCCGCGATTGCCCTTCGGGGGGGGGAATCACCCCGGGACTGCACGGGGGGGGGGGCGCCGAAGGGGGGGAGGGAGGGGAAGGGAGAATATTTCGGAAGAATATAATAAAATAATCATTTTTTTTATTTAAAAATTAGTAAGTATAACAACATATCTACAAGTATTATTCACAAAAAGTAATTTTTTTTTTTTTTTTAAATAACTGAAAAATAAACATGCAACCAATAAAATAGAAAAGGATAGAAATGCTCCCCCTGAAGTGCATGCTTTCCGAAATAATCACCATCAATCACCAACAAACAAGGCTTCGAGGCCTTGCGATCCATAAGCTCACGACCTTTGGTGATGATCAACTATGAAGACTTCAAGCTAGAGCAAATGTGAGGTTGCTCCTCACGAGCGCTTCTTTTTATAGACCTCAAAGCCGGTCTTCTCATACTCTGGGTCAAGGTGGTGCAAAGTACATTTGCCTACCACCGAAATAGCTCAAATATGGATGACATTCATGAGTCTTCATCCCGTTTACTCCAATCCCCAAAATCTCTCAAGGCATTGGATCGCCTCGAGTCGTACCTCACGAGGGGGCTTCTCATCTTGAATGACTCGAATGGGGTAGGTAATAATCCTCGCCTATGTGGAGGAATATAAGGTATGGCGGTATTCCTCGATCAGTCATGAATGGTGGAAGTAGGCTCCACAACTTCTTGCCTTTGGGTAGATGAGACTCAACGGTTGTGCACTGTTCGAAGTGGTTTGCGACACGGGAGGATCCAGTCCACGGAAGGACCAAGTAGTGATGCCTCGGCTTTGTGAACGGTAGAGGGACACTAAACGCGCCGCTAGTGAGCGCAAATCAATATCATCTGCACATACGAGTGTACAAACCATCAAACATGTCATCATCACAAATAAGAGGCCGGTAGCGCTTCTCAACCCATAGGAGAACTTCACTTTAGGCTTGGGAGGATTTAAAGGACCGAAAACCTTTCACTCTTGCTGATTCCCCTTCACCAATCAACCGAAAACACCTCCTGATGACATTGTGGAAGGGGGCGGGACTGCAACGACTTTTCCCCCAAAACTGACCACGGGCTTCGAATTAACTTGCACCAATGGCTGGTACCGATGATAGGCACCACCCACTGGGGCCATCCTCCAAAATCACAAAACCGGAAGGATGAACTTGTCGACCTAACCAACACACTTCCACAATTCCCACCGCCCGAAGTCCCACCGCAAGGCCGAGTAAGTAGTGCAGGGCCAATGGCAGCTTCCGAACGGCGGGCAGATATGGCCGTGCACAATCCATAGGCCACAAAGACTGTCACCAAGACACCCAACAACAAACCGAGGCGAGCCACGGACCCCGTGAAGATCACCCCGAGCCATTCTCACCAGGATTTCCCTGGCGCAAACTTGACACGCTAGCGGACTCGACGTGCTGCGAGGAGCAGCTTTCTGAAAATACAACACTTCCATTACCCCTCTCTCCCGTCTGCTTGGGTGGCTTCCGAGGACTACTTCCCCCCCCCTTACCACCCTTTGTTACTCCTTGGTAACACAAAACATCCAATCCATTTCCCGGAGTCATTTCCTCCCGGCTCCCACCTCCTTAACTATAATCAGTGCATACAATTTTCAACATGGTTGAGGGTACTTCCCCCTCAACCCACTGATGCACTCAAAATTACCTTATGCACAAGTAGGGATTGGATCAAAGAACCACAGGTCGCGATTGTCGTCGTCGGCTCAAATAAACGGCCTCAAAGCCACAGATCGACTTTGCTTCGAGTTTCACGCCGCTCGTCATCCGCTAAAGAATTTGCAATGAGCTGCCTTTCTTCAAGTAAAGAAAGGACGGTGTGACGCGATGCATGATTTTGAAGTACCACGGGTCGAGTTTCTAGAATCATCCCAGAATATCCACGTTCCATGCTGAAAAGTACCAAAAATTCAAAGAAAAAGTAAACAAGAACCAAAAATAAATAAATAAAACAAAAATGCACACAAAAAATATTTCACAAAAAAAAACAAAACAAGAAGCAAGAAAATTGATTACAAATACTAATAGATCAAAGTTAAACCTAGACCCCGGAAGGCGCCATTGATTTGTTGTCAAAATATAGGAATTAGTAAATTAGACTGGATTGTCGAACCACGGGATTGGAGGCAAAACCATATAAAAGTACTATCCTAACACAAAAACATTTAGGTTTTCTATTTTCACAACACAATAAATAAACTAAACTAACCAATTAAACAAATTAAACTAAAACTTTAAACTACAAATAAACACAAAAGGTTTTTAAATAAGTGACAAATATTCTTAGGTTCACAAATCCAATTAAATTTTTGACACTTTTAATTAAAACTAAAAGAGAAAAAAAGAGAGAGAAGCCGTTAAACGAGAGAAGGGTCTAGAGAGAGAGGGAAGGGAGGATGGCGGGGGGGGAAAGGGGGGGGGGGGGGGGGGGGGGGGGGGGGTTGGGGGGGGGAGGGGAGGGGGGGGAAGGGGGAGAAAGGAGGGGGGGGGGGGGGGGGAGGGAGGAATGGAGGGGGGGGGTGGGGTTTGAAGGAATGGGGATAGGGGTGAGAGGAGAGAGAACAAGGAAGGGAAGAAGGGGGGGGGGGGGGGGGGGGCGAGAAGAAGAAAAGAAAGAAGAAGAAGAAGAAGAAGAAAAGAAGGAAGGAGGAAGAAGGAGAAAAAAGAAGAGGGGGAGAAGAGAAGAAAGAGAGATGGGGTGGGGGGGAAAAGGGGGGGGGGGGGGGGGGGGGGGGGGGAAAGAGGGGAAATGGGGGGAGAGGTGAATGCTATCACAAAAAAAGAAAAGAAAATAATAAAGCAAAAGAAAAAAAAAATAAAAAAAAATAAATAAGAAAATAAAAAAAAATAAAAAAAATAAAAAATAAGCATTTATTATAATTAGAAATATAATTATGTAAAATAATTATAGACGGGTTGGAAAGAACTCCATTTCGAGAAATGTTGACTTTTGAATTTCTTTGAACCAAAAGACATTGTGCAAAACCTTTTAACCACACAACCAAGAACATAAACAACGAAACCGAATAGGAGTTTCCCGAATGTAGAGATCTCAATTCATTACACTAGTGTACATGGGACGTGGGATAGAAACTCCATCGTGGTCGACGATGTTTTCGCAAATGCTTGTGCACGAGAGTTCATTGAGAATGATGATATTGAACCCCGCTCCGTTGAGGAATGCCAACATAGAGTATATTGGCCTAAATGGAAAGATGCGATTCAGGTTGAGTTAGACTCACTAACAAAGAGAATGGTATTCGAGCCCGGTGTGCCGATCGTTCTAGAATAAAACCTGTTGGGTAAATAGGTCTTTGTTAGAGTGCGTAGTGAGAGAATGAGATATAAGTCTCGCCTTCTGGCGCAAGGCTTCTCACAAACGCCCTGGAATCGACTACGATGAGATATCTCTCGTAATGGATGCTACTACGCTCCACTACCTTATCAGTTTGGTAGTTTCCGAAGAACTGACTATGCAGCTTATGGTTGTGGTCACATCATATCTCTATGGGGATCTAGATATGAAGATTAACCCAAGTCAAGTGGCTCCCGACCACGGAGCGCGTTTGCTAAGGTTGCAACGCTCACTATATGGACGGACGTGGTATACCCGTCTAAGTGACTACTTGATTGGAAGAGGGTATGTGAACAATTAAACTATGCCCACTGCGTGTTAAGAGCACAAGTTTCGGATTTGAATTGCAAACCGACTTTGAGATTAAAGATCTTGGGAAACCTAAAAGATGCTCAGGCGTTAATATGGATAGGGTCCATCCTGATAGCACTCCCATGATTGGTCGCAGCCTAGATCAAAGGAAATATCCGTTTCGTCCAAGAGATGATGACGAAAACGTTCTAGAGGCCGAGGTGCTAATCCTAAGTTCAATATGCGCACTATTGTACTTAGCTCAATGCACATGACCCAATATCTCCTTTGATGTGAACTTGTTAGCTATCTCTGCGCCCACGCAATGCCTTTGGATTGACATAAAGACAATCTTTCGTTAATGGTACGATTGATATGGGCTTGTTCTATCCCTATAGAGAGTCAAAACAAAGTGAAAAACCTTTGTTGCTGCTGTCGGACGTACAGGGCGTCCGGACATGTTCAGATCGTCCGGACGGAGTGACGCCGAAATGTCACAGCACGCACCAGGCGTCCGGACGCGGTATGCGCCGTCCGGACGGATTGCAGCCTGGAACTTGCCGCACGCGTCAGGCGTCCGGACGGCGACACTCCGTCCGGACGGATTGAGCGCTGTGCTGCATAAACCCCTTATTCCCAAACTCTTGTGATGTTTTGGTGGAATTTGCTGATATTGGGTATCTCTCTGACCCTCTTTAAGGTTGTTCCTATATGGGTTATGTCTTTACCATGGGATACACCTTGTTATCTTGGTAGTCTATGCAACAGACTCTTGTTGCTACTTCTTCGAACCATGTTGAGATTATCTCCATGATGTTGTTCATTAGTCTACATGGTTAAGGTCCATAGTTACACATTTAAGAAGTACATGTGGTTTGAGGTCAACCACTGATGAACATTTATGCATTTATGAGGATAATGCTACTTGCTAATGGAGCAAGGTTTCATCAAAGACGACAATACCAAGTATATCAGCCATAATATGAATTCCTCATGATTCAAATGAATCAAGTCCGTTCTGAGGACTATGTAGTAGACTTGTTTACTAAGTCGCTATCTAAACCCACGTTTGAGAAGCATGTCAAGAGCATTAGTTTGCTTAATTTATTTGACCTCCCATGATTGAGGAAATCAGGGGGAGACGCAAACTTGAGGGGGAGTTTGACGTCTTGCTATGCCAAATGTGAAGGGTGTGTTGTACTCTTTTCCCCTTCGACCAATGTTATTTTTCTCCCACTGGGTTTTTGTTACTTGGCAAGGTTTTTAATGAGACAACGCGAGGAGCACCACCTAATGTTGACCACACAAGGGGGAGTGTTTAAGGATACCCGTTTTATGTGTGCTTGTCAATCTAGGAGTATCTAGTTAGGATTGCATAAGGAAAGTATTGAATAGGAATCCTTTTACATTATGGATTGTATCTTGTATTCCTCTATATAAAGAGGCACCTATTCATCAATAAAGAAGTTCTGATTCGTGTGCTATTTACTTCTCGTATTCTTATTTTCAATATACTACAACAAAAAGAACATTTTTGTATATATTGTACATTTTTGTAAATAGAAATAATATTGTATAGTTTAATTAATTTTGTGACATAGAAAAGTAAATAAACAATCTCCTGTGGGAAAAACCTCTACTTCCCATTATACTTTTTCAATGACAAATTGTTAGGAAGTTTAGGAAATAATTAATGACGTCGGTTTTACCGTATATCAGGTGCACACTCCCACATCCGAAGCTCGTGGTGTCTCAGAAGGCATGGTGGGCTAGACGGCGGCCCGAAAGGCTGCTGGTGTGATTCTACAGATGATCAAGGAAGGAAAGATAGCTGGATGGGCTGTCCTGTTGGCCGGCCAGCGTAGCACCAATAAGATAGCCATTGCAATGGGAATGGCCAAGTCGCTGGGACTCGAAACACCATTTGCGATGTTAGTTGGGAGTGAGCTGTTTTCGCTTGAGATGTCCATTTGTAATAAACATAAATTAGGCCTCTTATTGGCGATGAATGATGATATACATCCAAACATCCAATCCCAAAAACGTGTCTTGAGGTGAGAGAGAGCTGCATTAGTTTAGAACACAACAAAAAAAAACTCTTTTCTTCCCGTGCGCGCAGCCAAGAGAGAGAACACAACAACTCTCTTCCTCCTCTCCGCCATCATCATCTCCCTCTCATCTCACTCCTATCTCAACCCAACGTTCGAGGAGAGAGAAAGTCAATCTGACTTCTCTCCTCCTATCGTTGATCTCCGACCATGGACGCGACATGCCACCGGAACAGACAGGGTCGTTGAATTCTTCGTGTTTGTGTATTGATTTTTGGTAATTGAACAATGTTTTAAGAATTGGAATTTTGACAATCGATGGCTTCTCATGAAAATCTTTAGAGAAAAGGAGAGGAACAGCGGGGAGAAGAATGGTGAATTTTAGAGAAGGAGGAGAGCAAGTTAGGGGTGGACTCGGTTGATTCGGTGCGATTTTTAGAGTGAAACCGACAACCGCACTGGCCCTTCGGTTTTTCGAATCTCAGGCACCGAAACCATCCAAAGAGTTTGAGCACCGACGTCGTCGGTTAACTGGATGATCGATTCGGTTAAAACCGGTTTCGGTTAATTTGAAACCCGATCGATTTTCAACCCAGTCATAGACATCAGCCATGGCATATCAAGCTCATTCTCTAGAAACTTAACAAAATCCAAGAACCATCCATGGCAACTCCAAGCAAAGAAGACAAATAAAAAAATCAGCCATGGAAACTCTGATTATAGGTTGAAATTATATTACCTTAACAAGAAAATTAGAACGGAAGACAACACGTCATATTGGAAGCATGTGGCCTGCTTTGTGTGTATTTTAGACCACTTCTGTAATGAAAATAAAAGAGCAGAGGAGGAGGTTGCAGGGGAAAGAGAGGAGGAGGTTGCAAGGGAAAGACTTGCAGAGGAGAGAGAAAGGGATATGGATATTTTTTGGTGAAGAAGAGGATAGCCGGATGGGGATGATTGATGACTTAATTATATATGTGAACTTGGCTAGTGAGAATAATCATGTGCATGCAGGAGTAGCGTAACAAAGCCAAAGACAAATTAAATCAAGACACATGTATTAATTTTAATTTCGAGAACCAATGGAAGCCTGACATATGTAATAATAAATGCATTTAAAAATGAACCGGTTCGGTTCAGTTCATTTCCGATTTTTTAAAGAGCAAAATCGATAACCGGCACAGAAGTGACTGGTTCAGTGTGGTTTTCGGCACCGATCGGCCGGTTCGGTCCGGTTTCGGTTTTTCCTCGCCGGTGCAGTGCGGTTATGGGCGGTTTCCGGTTTTTCGGTGCACAAAAGTCCACCTCTAGAGCAAGTTAGGTAGTTACGCAAGTTTCATTAAATCTTCCGTGTTTCGAAGACTACAAAAAAAAAAAAAAAAGTATAAGGATATCACACATAATTTTTAAGGTGTCCTTAAATTTTATTTTGGACACTTCTAAGTTTTAAGCCGCATATTCAATTAAAATTGGGTTAAATTCTCCAACCATACCTGAACTCTTTCGACCCGGTTAGTTTGATACCCAACAATTAAAAGTGATCAATGTGATACCTGAACTTAATTTTTGCTATCAACGTCATACTTCCGTTTACTGTCTGTCAATGAACTGTTAAATGTAGGGCTATATCCGGTACTTTGCATATTTTTGAATAGAAAATGACCTATTTACCCTTTATTCTTGTTTTAATTCGATTTTTTTCTTTCTTCCCGGCTTCTCTTTTTTTTTTTTCTTCTTCTCGGTTCTCTTCTTCTTCCTCAATTTTTTTTCGTTCTTCTTGCAAAATTTACTCCTCGATGAAAACGAGGACCTCAAGGCAATGGGATCAATTTGGGTTTGATTTCTTCTGTTTGGTGTTGATTATATCATTGATTTGGCGATGGGTATCGAAATTTGGGATTGATTGACGCCGGTGCTTGGGCGAAGTGGTCGATGGGTCGACGTCGGCCTTTGCCGGGCGATCCGGAATTGATTGAGCAAGGGAACGACACCGGAGAGAGCAGAGAATCGGAAGCGACGCCCGAGGGAATGGGTTGGAGATGGTGATAACCGGCCGGATTTGGGAGCACAGGCTCATGAGTTGTGGCGGCGGCGCCTAGGCTTGCATCGGTCGGTGAGGACCGAGCGGGGCCGATGAGGATCGGTGATTGAAGTGGTGAACTATGAATTGTGATGCTTGATTGTTATTGATTATGCCTTGCGCATTCTAGAATTTGTGAATTGACTTTGTGTTTAGTGATTGCAGTGGTGGTGTGCCGGCTTGAAAGGTGGAGATGGTGGTGAGGCCGGAGCGTGGTGGCGGCTTGTGAGGGGTGCGGCTGTGGAAGAGGGTGGCGGTGATGGAGTTGCGGTAGGTGGTGATTGAGATGGGCACGGCGCGGGAGCCGCGGTGTGGTGATGGAGAGCAAAGATGATGATGGGTGTAGAGAGAAGAGAAAATGGTGCGAGAGAGAAAAAGAAAGAAAAAGAAAAGAAAGAAGAAGGGAAGAAGAAAGAAACGGGAAGAAGGGGGGGGAGAAGATGAAGAAGGGGTGCCACACCCATCGCCGCTCCCTCTCAAGCCCTCTCTCCCTCTGGTGTGAAGGAAATGAAGGAAGAAGAGTTGAAAAGAATGGAGGGAAAAAAAAGGAACCAGAAGCACGGGAAAGAAGAGAGGAAAGAAAAAGAAAAACATGATTAAAAAGACGTAATCGCCCCTGTTTTTTTCTCCACGTGCGTGTCACGTGATCAAAATTAACACTTAACCAACGGAAGTATGACGTTGATAGCAAAAAATTAAGTTCAGGTATCACATTGATCACTTTTAATTGTTGGGTATCAAACTAACCGGGTCGAAAGAGTTCAGGTATGGTTGGAGAATTTAACCCATTAAAATTTGGCGAGCGCTCCAAAGTATGAAAACCGCGTTTCTCTGTCTCTCGTCTCTCTTCGAGAATTTTTTGCATGTGCCGGTCACGCCACGTGGCCATTGTGACCGGCCACATTGATTGGCCACAATGGAATAAAAAATTAATTTAGGAATAAAATATTGAATGGGTAAATAATAAAAAATCCATCGTGGCGATCACATGTGGCCGGTCACAGTGGCCACGTGGCGTGACCGGCACATACAAAAATTTCTCCTCGTCTTCAACCCCTTGACCTACCTCCCCCAATCCCGACCGTCTCCTCCACCGTGATCCAATCCTAATCTCAACCCTGCTTCTTCCTCTACGGCAGCCACAACACCTCCTCCAAGAACAACCGGTCCTTCGCCTTCGACCCTCTCTCCGATCGCTGGCTCCGCCTCCCCATCCTGACCTTCCCTCCTCACCAGTACCCCCACTCCTACTTCCTCTCCGTCGATGGCGGCTCCACATCTCCTCTGCAATTCTCCTGTATCAACCCTCTTTTAGGGGTTTTTCAGTCTGGCTCTCTCCTCCCCAACTTTATCGTCGTCTGTGGGGTCAGCAGGAATCTCGTCTACATTTGGCTGTGGAGATCTACAATCCAGATTCTGATTCCTGGCAGCTTGGCCCTCCTCTCCCTGCTGATTTCCGATCCGGTAATTCATCTCAGTCCTTGTCCTGAGCTTTGTTCAAAGGTAGATTCTATGTGTTTGGGATGTATTCTTGTTTACTTTCTCTCTTTGAAATCGATGGTTTATATCGGTGAATGTATTCTTATTCAAAGGTAATTCATTTGATTCCCGCAGTGAATTTGGCTGTTGGGAGAAGCGCCTGGGTCCAAAAGCATTCCCAAACTAAGCCGTAACAACACTTGGCAAACAGCTCTGCTCCCTCCCCTCTCTCTTTTACAAAACCCTAGCTCTTTAACAGTCCTCCACTAACAGGACTCCATTCACATTCCTCTCCATCTTTGCCGCCGCAACAGGTTTGTCTGCTCCTCCTCCTCCTCCTCTAAGTTTTTCTTATGGTTTTTCTGGGTTCGTGAGTATTTGAAAATAACTATGTAAATCGATAAAAAAAATCTTTGCTTTTGTGGAAGTAATAAGGAATTAGTGAACTTTACGAATTAGTTTCAGTACTATCATGTTAAAAGTTTCAATTTTTGTTTTACTGTATTTCGGGCCAGAGAGCTAGCCTACCATGGTTTCTGTTCTGCACTTTTGTGGAATTGTGGTTATTTTTGTAGTTTATAGTAGTTATTCTGGAGAGCAAGCTTGATTAACTCTCTCTCTTTCTCTCTCTATTGATCTACTGTAGTCATGGCGGAGCTAAAACTCTCTGAGAGTCGAGACTTGACCCGAATAGAGCGCATAGGTGCACACTCCCACATCCGGGGCCTTGGCCTCGACTCTACCTTAGAAGTTCGTGGTGTCTCAGAAGGCATGGTGGGCCAGACGGCGGCCCGGAAGGCTGCCGGTGTGATTCTACAGATGGTCAAGGAAGGAAAGATAGCTGGACGGGGTGTCCTGTTGGCCGGCCAGCCTGGCACCGGCAAGACAGCCATTGCAATGGGAATGGCCAAGTCACTGGGACTCGAAACACCATTTGCGATGTTAGCTGGGAGTGAGCTATTTTCGCTTGAGATGTCCAAGACTGAAGCCCTGATGCAAGCTTTTAGGAAGGCTATTGGGGTCAGAATTAAGGAAGAGACGGAAATCATTGAAGGTGAGGTTGTCGAGGTACAGATTGACCGGCCTGCGGTGGCTGGAGCTGCTTCGAAGACCGGGAAATTGACATTGAAGACAACAGAGATGGAGACAGTGTATGACTTGGGTGCCAAGATGATTGAAGCATTGGGGAAGGAGAAGGTACAGAGTGGGGATGTGGTCGCCATTGACAAAGCGTCCGGAAAGATCACCAAGGTGGGTAGGTCATTTTCGAGGTCCAGGGACTATGATGCCATGGGACCGAGTGTTAAGTTAGTGCAGTGTCCTGATGGGGAATTGCAAAAGCGTAAGGAGGTTGTGCATTGCGTCACACTGCATGAGATTGATGTCATCAACAGCAGGTAATCAAAATCTCAGCCTTGTTCATAATCTTGGGTTTGTGGTTTGATTCTTAGAATTGATTTTTATCGCGTGGAAGTTGAATATTGTGTTTGTTCTGCCAATTGGTCAACATTCCAAAAGTATTACAAGTTTCTGCTGGGAGTGATTTTAATTGAAATAGGGGTGTTTGTATGAAATATGTTAAAAGTTCTTAAGCCTGCCAGTCAAGTATAACCAAATTAAGGCATATCTTAAATTGCGAGCATGCTGCTGTGAATAATAAAATTTCAAAGAGAACTGGAACCAGAGTAGATAAATCACTGGAGTTAGAAGGAAGGAGCTTCTCTTCCTGTTCGCAAGTGTATATGCTTTTTGTGTGCGTTTTGATAAAGTGGAGTTTTTTTTACATGGATACATGTACCAAGTGAAGGTTTGAACCAAAAATCAGTACCTTTGATCTTGAATTGCCAAAGTGGCTGTAGCCAAATCAAATGATTGAGAAGTTTACTGGCTGGCCATTGTGAGATTTCTGTAAATCTTTGTCGATGGATCTGCTTACCGAGCTTCTCACAGTTCTTTTAATGTTCAACTATTTATATGTTTTTTTTTTTTTCATTTTTGAAAAAAATAATATTGATTTTATGGAGCTACATGTACCAAGAGAAGGGTTTCAACAAAAATCAGTACCCTTAATCTTGGATTGCCAAATTGGTTGTAGCCAAATCGAATTGTTGAGAAGTTTACTGGCCGGCCGTTGTGAGATTTCTTTGAATCTCTGTCAATGAATCTGCTTACCGAGCTTCTCACATTTATTTTGAATGTTTCTCGTTTGTTGTATTGAATGGGTCCTATGAGAAGGGGAGAAGAGGGAGCTGGCATAAGATGTAGCATTTTCAAGAGGCCCTTTTCTAATATCAACATGTTAACTGAGTCACCTTCCACGCAAATTTGCGTAGACTCCCCGCTGTTTGCGTATATCAGTGCCTACATATTTTTGCTTTTATATGTTTTGGTGACAGGAAAACCTTCATAGCATACCTTTCAGCCATCTGATAAGAAAAGATAATATATATATATATATATACACACAAATAGAAACCTGTTTTAGAGAAGGTTGTTGGAAGCAGAACTTCAGCAAAACCTGGCAAAATTGGTCTCCGTGAAATTGAGAGCACATTCTCTTTTGCTCGACATTGGTTCCAGTTTTTTTTTTTCTCTCTCTCTCTCTCTCTCTCTATATATATATATATATAAGAGGATTTTTCTTCTTGATGTGTGGTACAGATTGTATCTTACCCATTTGCTCGTAAAAGACTTTGTTAAATGTCAGCCTTTCATTCAATTGCATATATTCAAACTTTTGTATTGAGGTTGTTAAGGTTTGATGTAATGTGTAGAATGTCCTTCGTTCATTGACACACATGCACATAAATATAAACATGGACAAGATGTATATCATTCTGTATTCTTGTTTTAGTTTTGGATTGGTGGTTATCATTGGTATTATGATAATTGGGCTTGTTTTCATTCTTGTTACTTTACACTTTACAGTTCAAATGAATTTTAAAATGTGTGCAGTGCAGCATCCCCCTTTACAAATCTATATATAATACACTTTCATTGTTGGTTTGCAAGCTGCTTGGTTTGAGTTTTGCACTCTACTTTAGACTCAGTGTTACCTCTGGATTAATGTAAGATTTTATTTCTGATTATAGTATATTTTTTGTACAGAACACAGGGATTTCTGGCTCTTTTTACAGGAGACACTGGTGAAATTCGTTCAGAAGTGAGAGAACAGATTGACACAAAGGTAGCTGAGTGGAGGGAGGAGGGGAAGGCTGAAATTGTGCCAGGTGTTCTCTTTATTGATGAGGTGCATATGCTTGACATTGAGTGCTTTTCATTCTTGAATCGTGCTTTGGAGAATGAGATGGCTCCAATATTGGTTGTTGCGACAAACAGAGGGATCACTACAATCAGAGGCTCAAACTATAAATCCCCCCATGGGATTCCACTCGATCTCCTTGATCGCCTGCTTATTATCACCACTCAGCCTTATACAGAGGATGAAATTCGCAAGATTCTGGACATCAGATCCCAAGAAGAAGAAGTGGAGATGTCTGAAGAGGCAAACCATTTGTTGACCAAGATCGGTGTAGATGCATCTTTGAGATATGCCATCCATCTCATAACAGCTGCTGCGTTGGCATGCCAAAAGCGGAAGGGAAAGATTGTTGAGATGGAGGATATTAACCGAGTTTACCATCTGTTTTTGGATGTGAAAAGATCAACACAATACTTGATGGAGTATCAGAGTCAGTACATGTTCAATGATGCTGATGAAGATGATACCAATGCCATGCAATCTTGAGATATCCCTGTGGACTAGAAAAACTGTGTGGTTATTTGTGTATCTTGCTTTAGTGATTATATGCAGCACTGAACTTTGCTTAGGGGAAATCGCATTGCTACAACTTCAGATGTAGGGGAAATCGCATTGCTTAGGGGAAATCGCATTGCTACAACTTTGCTTATGGGTGTTACAACTTCAGATGTTTTTAGTAGTTCTGTGGTTTTTCCATTTGTAGGGATGAATCTGTAATTTTTCATTTTTGTCTACTCTATGAAACCAAGCCCAACATATATTAGTTTCATGAAGTTCTCATTTTCAGGATTTTGCAGTGGTCGCCACCAACACTGGGGTTTTCTCTTATCACGTTAAAACTTATAAATTAAAGAAGTGCATTAGTAAACACACACTTGATAGGAAAAAGTTTATTCAGATGTACAAAACTTGAGCAATGCAGAGTTAAACTTCCTTGTTTGGATTCATATTGAAACAAAGGTAATTACAAACAGTTCAAGAAATTATTACCAGAAGAACACAAAGCTAATTACATAAACATAAGAAAATACACCAGGGAATTACAGGGCTTGTAGAGATACAGGAGAGCCACCTAACCTTGTGTTCACCCTGTAAAACTTGTACTTAAATTTTAAAAACACCTTAAGTCGACATCATTTTACCTGTCGAGACCCATTAGGAGGATGGCTAATGTAGGCTATTCTACTCATCAGCTTATAGACAACCAACCAGACCAATATAGTCTTCCCAACATCATCTCATGCAGTCTGCCTTTGCAGGATGGGATGGGTTGCTGTAAGAGATCTGATTTCCAATAGGCTTCTAAACTGCCCTATTTGTTTTATTTTTTTTTTTAGGAAAAAAATAATCTAGTCTCTAATTCTGTGGGGTTTAAACAGGAATCTTCTTCAAACCAGCAGCAATTGGCCTCCCTAAACAGCCAATGAATACAGTGACAAACCATTGAACTAAGGTGAGGGGTGATGTGGTAGCAAATTTTCCCAGGAACTCAATAATGATGATTTGGAACACAACTGTGGAACTAAGGACTGCAACGAAAACGTAATTATCCAATATCCCCTTGAAAACATCTATTTCTTCCATCTCACGCGAGCTTATTTCGTTAAACACCTGAAAAACAGAATCATGTTACCTTTTGAAGATTGTACTATCATTAACTAGTTCATCGTTGGAACTTAGTGAGTAGTGAGTGATACCAATGAAAAATAGTATGAGATATATCAGAAAAGACTACCTGACAGAAGACAAATGTATTGAAGATGAGTGTGTTCAGGATCACATTAGAATCTGGTCCATCAAGACGAAATATTGATTCTCCTTTAACCTGAAGAAGCCATAGTACTGTAAACTGACAGAAAGATTGCCCTAAAATATTCCTCCACGTTACATTACTGATGAAATTTTGCCTCTTTCCAACCGGTGGACGCTTCATTAAGTCATTGTTTGGAGGCTCAGTTGCAAGTGCAACTGCTCCCAGTGTGTCCATTATCATGTTCACAGTTCACCCACAAAATCTGAACAGCAGTGAGGGGAGCACTCCCTGAAGAAAAGCAAGCAGACATGAAAAACAATTTCAATGATGAAAAGAAAAGGAAGGCGAAGGCCATAACAGAAGTGGACAACAAATGTGAGCATACTAACCTGTCAAACAGGCCTAGGAAATATAATTAGTTAAGCCTTTTGCACTCTAAAAGCATTATGTAGTTTTGCACTTGTATACCATTTACTCACCTCAGTTCCGGCGATGCCCATGGCTAGTCCAATATCTGCCTCATGAAGTGCTGGGGCATCATTTGTTGAATCGCCAGTTACAGCAACGACTTCATCAAATGTTGTCCTCAAGTGCTTCACCAGTGTATGCTTGTCCAGAGGTGATGATCGAGCCATAAGCTACGCCAGTAACTCAAATTTCAGTGTTACATATTGATAAAAAGCGTGCTTCCTATGATCTTCAAAAATAAAATGAGGTTCACCTGAATTTTAGGAATCAGTGAAAGCAATTCTTCTTGATTCTTCTCTCTGAACTCTGGACCTTCAATGGCTAATCCATCATCAGTGAGAATCCCACATTCCCTTGCTATGGCCTTTGCAGTGTTAATATTGTCTCCAGTAACCATTCTTACTGTGATACCAGCTGAACGGCAAATCGCAACAGACTCTTTGACACCGGGACGAACAGGATCTTTAATGCCAACAATTCCTATACAAGTATATCCAGAAGCTGGAATGGGATCCTCAGCAGAGAATCCTTTTTCTAATTCCATATAGCCAAGGCATAAAGTTCAAAGAGCCTCACAAGCAAATTCATTGATAGTCACTTGGAGATGCTTCATGGATGCTTCATCAAGAGGAACAGTTTCACCATTTGAATTGATCACCTTGTCACAGTTGGCCAAAATGATTTCCGAAGCACCTTTAGTATGTGCTCTAAAACCTCCACCTTCAGGAAGCTCCAACACGACCCCCATTCTTTTCTTTGTTGAGTTGAAAGGCTCAACTTTCACAAGCTTAGAAGCTTGTTGCACTGCTTGAAAATCTCCACCAATTGCCAAGCCAAACGCCAACAAAGCAGTGTCCGTACGTACTCCCAATATCTCTTTCTTGCCATCTTTGTTAACCACAACTTCTCCACCGGTGTTGTTAAATATTGATTGTAGCAGCACCTTCTTAACGGATTCCGGAAGATCAGAGAACATGCTTGAGGCGTCACTGAGGTTGCTCACATCTTTGACATTCATGCCAATGCATGACTTCACAACAGTCATTTTGTTGGTTGTTAGGGTCCCAGTTTTGTCACTGCAAATGTTTGTGGCTGATCCCATAGTCTCGCAAGCTGCCAGATGGCGAACAAGAGCTTTAACATTCATCATTTTCTTCATGGAAAATGCAAGGCTCAGTGTCACAGCGAGTGGCAGCCCCTCAGGGACAGCAACAACCACAATTGTAACTGCAACCGCAAAGAACTCTAACAACTGCACTGCATCATCTCCATTCCAGCTCCAGTGTGTCCCTTCACGCAGTTTTCGACTAAACAATCCTTGCACCATAACAGCAAAAGTAACAATAGCAAAGAAAAGGCCTATCTTACCAATGATCGTTGCTACTCCATTCAACTTCACCTGCAATGGGGTTTCATCATCACCACCTTCACTTAGAGTAGCCATTAATTTGCCCCATTGGGTTCTCATCTCGACAGTGGTAACCATCATCTGGCATGATCCATCTTGAACCTTAGTTCCAGAAAGAAGAAAAGGGTTTTCAGGAGTTACCATTGTAGGCTCACTATCACCAGTTAAACTTGATTCATCGATTAAGACAGAAAATCCTGAAACAAATAGCCCATCTGCGGTACTTGGTCTCCAATAGAAAGGTGCACAATATCACCAGGTAGTAATTCATAAATTGACATTTTCTGCCTATATCCATTTCTTGTTACTTGCATAGCAATCTTCTTTTTCTCCTTGTCCAAGTCCTTGAACTGTAGAGATTGGCGATAATCACTTGTTGCTGCGACAAACACAACCAACATGATGCTCGCAATGATTCCAAGCCCATCATGAGCTCCTACTGGCCATCCTTCCATTGCTAGTCCAACGATCAATGACATAAAAGCACACACTCCGAGGATCATAAGAGTCATGTCCTGAAGAGCTTCCCAAACAAATACAAAGAAACCACATTGTTCGCTCTCTGCAAACTTATTGATTCCGAAAATCTCTTGTCTTCGGGTGTGCATATCAGTTTCGGTATTGAGCCCATCTTTTATTGATGTAGAGAGCTTTTCTGAAAGGCCAGCTACCCCTCCATGAAATTTTAGCTTCTTTACATCATGGCCTTCCACAATGGATCCCAATTCATTAGCACAGATCTCAAAACCAGCGGCTTTAACTTCCTGAGATAAAACATAGTCACTTGGTTGTACACCTGCAGACACCAGAAGTTCAGAATAAGTACAACCAGCCACCTTGTAAGAATGTAAGGTGATGATCATGTGTTTGTTTTTCTTCATGCCAAAGAGACTCACCTTGAATAAATTGAAATGCAGCTTTAGAAACCAAAACAGCAATCCTCAATTTCTCCTGCAAAATTCAAATCAGAAAGTAATCAGTAAATAAGTAGAGAAGTTGGATGGCACAACTTGCATTTCATTTTCCCAACACCAAGCCCATCACTCCATCCTAAGTCCAGCACAAACCAGACACCCTTAATAACTACTGGAATAAATTTTAACCAAGGATTATATAAATTAATTACACAGAGTTATAACAACTCCAAGATATTGGATAAGGTTGCGCATAACAATTGATGTGAACGTAAAATACGTTCACAAAGTGCCTTTAATTACTGGATTTTGCTATTCCGAAAGCTTAATTGTCTGTTTAATGTTTGTTTTCGTGTTTTTAGGGAAAATACCAGGAAAATGTTTATCTGCACAGAATAGGTGCATTTTGGAGGTTTTCAGCGTAATTCGGAAAGTCAACTGACTTTTAATGTGGAATAAAATATCTACGAAGATTTCAGATTATTCGAATCCCGACAATTTTCCGAACCACCACATAACAACCACCACACCCGATACATATTTTAAACCTCCATCTTTATTTTCCCTATTTTATATTTTATATTTATTCTTATTCTTTATTTATTTTTTTTATTTTAATATTTATTTTATTTTTATTTCTTTATTTTAGTTTTCTTTTTTTTATTATTTCACTTTTTCTTTTTTTCTTTTCTTTCTCTTCAGTAACATGTTCACGATTTGACTACAGCCAATTTCTTCCCGTTTCCTCCACAACACTACCACCTCCTCCTTGCTTAGTTTCACCAACCTTCCCCACCATCACCTACTACTTCCACCATACACCCTTTCCCCTCCCATTCTCTTTTAAGAGAATTTATTCCATCATCATCAACCAATCTCAATCACCACAACAACTCACCAACACCATTCAACCATGACAAACTCAATTTCACTCCCCTCTCCTTTTTTTCTTTTCCCGCAAATTAACAATCAATCATTCTAATTATCTTTCTTTTCTTTGCAGGTTGGAAGCGCGAACAATTCAGAACCAAATCCAACCTCGATGCCATCACCCGCAACACCATCACCCACCACCGCTCCTATCTCTTCCCCAGGTTCACCTCCACGTCCACCTTTGTTCACCCCCCTTTGCCTCCCTCGCACCCCCCCGGTAAGAAAACCCCGCCCTGCAGGACCCGCATCTTATGCGACCTTACCCCCATCCTTTCCGCCCTTGGTCACCCCCCAGGGAAAAAGAGTATTAGAGAAATATGAAAAAGTTAAAAGTCAAAGGAAGAGGAAATGATAGATCAAAAAGTCAAAACTGGGTAAGCCCAATTCCCCAACCAACTGAAATTTTAAAACATCCAAACTTTTTACTAAATAGACCATTTTTGAAGAATTTAACTTTATTATTTTATTTTTTATTAACATTTTGGGATTATTTTTTATTTTTTTTTGTAATATTGTTAATTATGATTGTGTGATTTTGGTTTTACTTTTGTTAAAACTATAATGAGGACAAACTGTGATTAGGTTTGTTATTATTTTTTTTTTTTTTTTGGTTTTATTTGGGGTATGTTGTTTTAGGTAACTTACATTTTTTTTTTTTAACCCATATGTATATTTTGTAAATAGAAAAATAGTATTTTTTTATTTGTATATATATATTTTTTTTTATACTTTATATATTCTTTATTTTTTATTTTTGATTTAAAAAGTAAATATAACAATCTGTGAAAAACCTTTATTTCCATTATACTTTACAACGACAATGTTAGGATTTAGGTAATAATTTAAGATTTTTACGCTAATATTTTGGTTTTTTTACTTTTACTTTTGACTTTTTACTTTTTACTGTTGACTTTTTGACTGTTGACTTTTTACTTTTTGATTATTACTGTAAATAATACTTTATTTTATTTATACTTTTATTTATACTTTATATTTTTACACTTAGTAATTATATTTATCTTTTATATGTGATTATTTTTTTGTGTAAGTGTAACTGAACGGAAGGTAGCCTTTGTTAATATGGCTAAACCCTTCATTTTTACCGTAAGGTTATTGAGGTTGAGGGCGGCCTTTATTAACACTGGAGAATGCGAAACTGGCTTTCTAACGAGAGGAAGAGGGTAGATAGAAGACGGGACGTTGTAAAATTGGATTCGGAGGTGCCACTAAATGAATCCTGCCCTGCACTCAGGCTCGCCTTGAAACACGAAAGTCTTTAAGTAAGGATTGCACTAGGCCGTGTCCACTAACTTGGACCTTTTTTTTCACTATATTGAAGAAAATATTTTGTAAATAAATATACGAGACATAGGAATATACGTAGACATAGGAATATACGTAGACATAAAATATACTGACATAGGAATTTTATTCATTATTTGATAGATATTGGAATTTTTTAACTTTGAATTTTTTTTTATTTGTAAATTTATTACTAACCTTTTTATTTGTATAGGAAATAATCCTTTATCGAAATTCTACCACATACATCGAGCATACTTTAAGTCAAGGTGAAAAACCTGAGTTGGTTGGTGATTTCAAAGGTAGTTTTTTTACTTTATTTATTTAAATTGTTGTAATATATTTTTTTTTACTGATTTATTTTTTACTATTTATATTATTTTTATTTGTTGTAGTTATTTGTTATGGGTAGGCTTGTGGGATTGTTAGGGTTTAGTTTCGAAAAAAATAAAATTATTTAGATGGGTCTGTCATTCACGAACCCAAAACCCATAACCCAACCCATTTAGTGTCGCCTGTTCGTTTTTAGGCCCATTAGTTAAGCCCACCAATAATGGGCCGAATTTTGGCCTTTAAGGCCCAAACCATTTCGATGGCCCCCTTTAAAGTTCCAGCGCTGTGCTACGCTTTTCATGTTCACTTTACGACTTTTCGTAAAGTTTAAAAAATAAAAAAATAAAAAATCGAAAATCGAAAAAAATTTGATGGGAGACGACTTTGCGTCGAATTTAATAAACCGCGTGTTCTCTGTCACTTTCGCTTTCTCGCCGATCCCATGCGGTCTTCGTCGTGGCACGTGTGCGAGCTGCATCCTTCCTTCTTTCCTTCTCTTAGTTCCTTAGTCATTTCACCGATTTCCTTAGTCTCTCTCTCTCTCTCTCTTTTTTTTCTTTCTTTCTTCTGTTCTTGAGCTTTCCCGAAACCTCCCAATCCGCTTTCCTCCCTTCCCAAACCACAAATCCAAAAGAGTCAATTTTTCGCTTTTCCTCCTTGAGAACTTGAGGTGGGAAATAATTCCACCAACACCATAGCGTCATCTAGCACGACCGAGCCACTACCACAACCACAACCACTACCCCAAGCACCATCCCGGCGATCCACCCTTGGAAGCCGCTCGTTATGGAGACTTCGGGACCAATCCGCTCGAGAGAACTTTCTTGGGTGTTTCTCACCAAGGAAAGATTGCAAAAATGGATAGAAGACCAATCTATTATGGGTCGAGAAATAGGAAGAATTCGTATCATTACATCGAGCACTATCGCCGAGCTGAGAGAAGAAAGATTGGTGAGCAAGAACGAGGACTTCAACTTCGAATCAACGATTCGATGCTCCACGCGCATATTCCCATGCGAGGTCCGTCGCCTCGATGTGCCAGCGAAGGCTCGAAGTTGTCCTCAACAACGAGCTATTTTGAGTTGTCCGATGATTCCATCGACATGGACCACTTGAGACGGATGTCGGAGCCTCATCCTCATTTATCGAGCGCCCATCCATACCTTTGCCATCGATACTCTTCCCGCACCTCCTGATCTTTCGAGTCCACACCGACTTGATCTCGATATCTCCGTAAGGCCAAACACGAGCCCTGCTCAAGTTTTGATAACTTCACCGACTCCGACACGTCTATTCTCCCGAGACTTTTAGCGATACTTGCGATTTTCAACGAGCGAACCCTCGTACTTCAAAGCGAATCGTCGAGACACTCGACATCCATCTTTATCCGACCACCATCTTCGATCTTAATGAGTTGGTCGATGGTCCTCTCGTAGATGATCACAAACGCCAAGACTGGAGATCCTTCCTCCGACGAGAAGCTACGAGGAACTACGGTGATGTCCCGAGTTTCGGTGCCATCTCACCTTTTCGACTCTGAATCCTTTTCGGACTCTCACCAACAAGATGAATTGTCGTCTTGTCCGTGATGAATTGCTCCAATCCAAAGCCTGTGAGATCATTTGCGAAAACGCCCTCGATCGTCTGTCTCGAATGGTCTTCCTTGGCACTGGGTGAGCACGTGGATGTACCGAAAAGAGATGAAGGCGTTTCGAACCTTTTGTACATTCGGTTCTTTGGTGCAAAGCGTTGATCTCAACACTCCAACGACAGCGAGCGCTACTGTCGCCACTATCCACTTTCACGTGACTCGTTATTTCTCTAAGGAAGAAGAGGACTTGGAAATGGCAAAACGATGACTCGTTTTTAACGACACGACTCCACGTACCACCATGACTTTTCAACCGAACAAGGGACACTCGAATGGAGGTCGGACCACAAGCGAAGGGGTGATCCACAAGCCCCGGAGTCATCGTTTTGTTCCTCTTCATCTATCTCATCACACCAGATCTTGATTCTCAAAGACTTCGACTAGACCAATGGGATAGTATGTCGATGAACCTGTACGTGTACTAGCAAATTTCACATCGTCTTACCCCAACCGATCTCGTGCTCGTATAGATAGTCACAACGACTTCCTCATCCTTCGAGTGTTGCTGCAACGGTCTGTGATTTAGCCGATTAACCATTCCATTTCCAGTGTTCTATCGGAGTTCAACCGAGCCATTCGCTTATGCTTCGGCTTTTCATTCTAACGTATCGAGCTATTCTTGATGGAAGTCTACTTACTATAGTCTTCCGGATCTCGTGAAGGCTACATCAGCCAAATGCCGTGGAGTCGGCACAACCCTTTCCAGACACACTTCAAAGGATCGAGCCGCTCAATTAAGGAGCAACGTTGGATGCAAGGCCCCTAGCCTTGTTTGGATGTTGGCGACTTTCGGGAGGAGCTTAATGATCTTGGGGGTCTTTGTTTCTTTTCATTTACTTATTTTTACTTTTTTTTTTTATTTCTTTTTTTTTATTTTGTTGTGTTTAAATTCAATAACCAGCTTGAATTTTTATTTCGTGAAATATCTGTCTAACATTGAGGACATGTTTAATTCAAGTGTGGGGGAAGTTTATTTAAAAAGAAAAAAAAAAATTTAAAAATAAAAATTCAAAAAATAATTTACTTTTTTTGTTTCGTAACAATATATCACTAGATCATACTTACTCCCTTGGTAGCTTAACCTACCATGCTTAGTAAGTCACTGTGTCACGTATTTTACCCTAATAAAAAAATTTTGAAAAAGAAAAAAAATTTTTTTTTATTTATTTTTTTTTTTTTTAACATATCACTATATCACACTACCCTTACAATAATATAGGACCGCGTATTTTACTACATTGAAAAACAAAAAAACAAAAAATCAAAAATGACAAAAATATTTGCTTTTTTTTTTTTTTTTTTCTTTCCAATCATGATGAATTGAGTTTAATCTGTTGTGATTAGGAGAATGTTGATTATATGCCAAGGCTTTGGTTTTTGGTAATTATAACTTGATTGTGAATTTCCATGTTCACATAACCTGTTTCGATTAATTGATTGTAATCGAGAAGACATTTAAACATACATTTCATGCATACCCGAAACTGTGAGGATTTGAGCTATTGAATTTCACGTATGATATTTCATACATTTACTCTTCTTCATGTTGCACAATTCATGAGTTTTGAACCTAGAACTTGCTCAAAGACCACTTGAAACTTTTGTTAATTGTGATGAATTAGAAATGAGTAAGGCATTAGTTGAGCACCATGGCCAAAATATTCACCATCCATCTAAACACGAACTTTAGAATACCCTTTTGAACTAAACACTCATTAGCCGTTTTTTTGTTCACCCACACCATCTCACCCTTTTTTATTTATGTTTCAGACGATGATAGTGACTTCTTTTTCTTATGCTTCGTTTTGATTTGTATGGTAGTATACCAAAAGGCAAGTGTGGGGGTGTATTTTTTTTTTTTCAAAGAAAAAAAAATGAAATAAAAAGAAGGAATAAATCCTCAAAGAAAAAGAAATAGAAAGAAAAAAAATGAAAAAAAAAAAAATATAGAGTTATTTTTGTATTACTTTCAATAAAAGGTTGGAGGAAAATAAGAGTGTTCGGGTTTAGCATATGTATGAGTTTCAAAGTCGTTGACTTGTCTTGCAAACTGTAAAACTTTTCTTTCGAGTCCTTTCACTTCTTTACCATTCACTATTTACCATCCACCATTTGTCCGTTTCACCGAAAGTCCTTATGATCTGATGATTTGTAGATTAATTGTAGAGAGTTGGTTAATGAGCAAGCATATGGGAACACTACTTGTGTAATTGTTTTGAGAGTAAACACTTAACCCTAAACACTGAGCGGAAATATTTAGTGAATTTGTGAGGTTTAGTGGTTAATGTTGTTTCGAGTGTATTGGATTGCTTGACATTAATTGTATACTTGGTTTTCACACACTACACCCGAGCATAAATGAGTGTACATGTTAAATGCTTAGCAAATTCTTTAACTTGGTATATAATTTGTATTCTCTTGATTATAATTCTTTCGAACTCGGGAGGATTATGGTTGGAAAGACCATCTGTTTTGTTTTTTTTTGTTTTTTTTTTGTTGCTCGAGGACTAGCAATAGTTCAAGTGTAGGGGTGGATGTGAACGTAAAATACTTCCAATGCCTTTAATTATGGATTTGTATTGAAAGCTTAATTTTGTTAATGTTTTTTTTTTTTAGGGAAAATACCAGGAAAATGTTTAGCACGAATAGGTGATTTGGAGGTTTAGGTAATTAAAGTCAAGTGACTTTAATGTGATAAAATATCGTACGAAATTCGATTATTCCGAATCCCGACAATCGGGAACCACCACATAAGGCGGGAACCTCATTTTTTAAACATCTTTTTTTCCTATTTTATTTATTTTATCTTATTCTTTTTTTTATTTTTTTTTTTTTTTTTTCTTTTTTTTTTTTTTTTTTTTTATTTCACTTTTCTTTTTTTTTTTTTCTGGTAACATTTCACGTTTGATGTCTTTCTTCGTTTCTCCACTACACTACCACCCCTCCTTTCTATTTCCCTTCCCCACCCACCTCTACTTCTCCCTATTTAAGATTTCTTTATATCCCTTCACCCCACCTCTTTTCACTCCTCTTCTTTTTTTTCTCAAATTAAAATCAATTCTTTCTTTTTCTTTGGGTGCCCGTCGGCCCACCCCACCACCCCGCCCCCCTACCCCGCGTCCCCCTCCGCCATGTTTCCCCCCGCTTTCGCGCCGTACCGGTAAGCTCCCGGGCTTCCTCTCTTAGGTCCTGGCCCCTGGATGTGAGGATGAGGAGAAATGTATCAAAATCAAAATGGAATCAAATTAAGCAAATTTTAATTTTTATTTTTTTTTGGTTTTTTATTTTTTGTATTTGTGTTTTGTGTTTTTTTTTTACTTTTGTTAACTTGGCGTTGGGGCGATAATTGCTGTTGTTTTTTTTTTTGGCCTTTTTTGTTTAGGGCTATTTTAGGGTTTTTGTTTTTTTTTTTATTTTTTTTATTTTTTTTATTTTAATTATTTTTTCTTTATATTTGTTTGCGGTTTATGTTTTTTTAGTTTATGTGGGTTTATTAACACTTAATTTTGTAGTTTGTGCAAGTATAAAATTATAAGTACTTTTTTTTTTTTTTTTTTTTTTTATACTTTTTTTTATGGTTTTATACATACTTTGTGTTATTTTTTTTTTTTAAAATTGTAATATATTTTTTTATTTTTTTATTTATTTTATGTTTTTTGGGTTAGGTTTTAGTTTAAAAAAAAATAAAAAAATAAGATAGAACCAAACATAACTTTAGCGGCGTCTTTTGGCCTTAGTTAAGCCCACCAATAAGAGCCCTTTAGAACAATGGTTAAATGGTTTTTTCTGCACTTTAGTTTTGTAAAGTATTAAAAATAAAAAATAAAAACGAAAACAAAAAAATATGAAGACTTGGTTTAAAGGTTTTGTGGCCCGCTCGCGGGCACGGGCTGCTCTTCCTCCCTCTCCCTTAGGTCTTTCTCCCCCCCCCCCTTTGTGGCTTGCCCGCCCCCCCGCTGCTTACGCCTACCCCCCCCCCCCCCGCCCTTGCGATGGGCGGCACCGCTGTCAAAAGCAAAAGGAGAATGGGAAAGATAAGGGAAAGGGAAGAAGAGCTGGGGGACCGCGGGGACAGTGTGCTTTTTATCGCCCCGCGGCCGCCGTGGGCCTTGTGCGCACGGGGCGGCCGCGGCTGGTGGGGCCCCGAGCGGGGTCCGGCCGGCGCGACGCCTGGCACTGGGCGGATGTACGCGAAAAGAGATGAAGGCCGTTCGAACCTTTTGTACATTCGGGTTCGCTTTTGGTGCAAAGTTGGATCTCACTCACGCAAGTACGTGCGCCACTATCCACTTTCACCCGTGACTGTATTTCTCAGAAGAAGAGGATTGGAAATGAAAACGAGAGTTTTTAACGAACGCTCAGTACCACGGATTCAACCGGGGGCGGAACGGTGACAGCAACCCCCGGATCATCGTACGTGGTTTTGTCTTCCTATCTCTCCTTTGGTTCCTCAAGATTGTGAAGGGGTTAGCATGAGTGTGTCTGCATCACCACGGACGAGGGTTGTAGTCCACGACTCCTTCGGGTTGCCGATGCACCGCGTGATTTGGATTAACCCTTTTCCGTTTTGGAGTTCAAGCTGCCTGGCTTTTCGCCGTATGAGCTTGAGGAGCCTTACTTGCTCCGTGTACGAGTGGGCGGAATGCCTTCAAAGGATCGAGATTAGGGGGATGCGGCTAGCCTTTTGGGGGTGTTGGACTTGCTTCGGGCTTGTTTTTTACTTGTTGTGTTTTTTTGTTTGGTTTATTTGTTTTTTTGTGTTTTTTCTCGTTGTTTTTTTTCGTGAAATATCTGTCTACATTGAGGCATTTAATTCAAGTGGGGGGAAGATTTATTTAAAAAGAAAAGAAAAAAATTTGAAAAATAAAAAAGTTCAAAAAATAATTTACTTTTTTTTTTCTACGGTAACAATATATCACTAGCTACTTACTCCCTTGGTAGCGTTGAACTACATGCACTTAGTAAGCATGTGGCACGTATTGTTACCTAATAAAAAATTGAAAAAGAAAAAAAATTTTTTTGTTTATTTATTTTTTTTTTATTTTCTACGTAACGGTATATCGACTTATCACACTCACTCCTGAGCGTTGAACCTACCTGCACTGTGTCCCGTGGTCACGTATTGTTACCTACATTGAAAAACAAAAAACAAAAAACAAAATGACAAAAATATTTGCTCGTTTTATGGGGGTTGTCTTTCCATTCGATGATGAATGGTTTAAGGTGATTAGGGGTTGTTATATGCCGGCTTGGTATTGTTGTTAATTGCTAACTGGATTGCGTTTTGTTCACATAACCTGTTGTTATGATTGTATCCGAGACCTTTAAACATACATTGTCATGCATACCCGAAACTGGAGGATTGAGCCTATTGAATATTCACTGTATGCATATTTCATACATTTACTGTCTTCATGTGTGCACATTCAGAGTTTTGAACCTAGAACTTGCTCAAAGACCACTTGAAACTTTTGTTAATCTGGATGAATTAGAAATGAGTAAGGCATTAGTGAGCACCATGGCCAAAATATTCACCATCCATCTAAACACGAACTTTAGAAACCTTGAACTAAACACTCATTAGCCGTTTCTTGTCACACATCTCACCCTTTTTATTTATGTTTGCAAGACGATGATAGTGACTTCTTGTTCTTATGCTTGGTTTTGATTTGTATGGTAGTATACCAAGCAGGTGGGGGTGTATTTATTTTGTGTATTTGTTCAAAGAAAAATCAGAAATAAAAGAAGGAATAAATTCCTCAAAGAAAAAGAAATAGAAAAGAAAAAAAATGTCGAAAGAAAAAAAAATATAGAGTTATTTTTGTATTATTTAATAAGGTGAGAAAATAAGAGTGTTTGGGTTTAGCATATGTAGAGTTTCAAAGTGTGACTTGTCTTGCAAACATGTAAAACTTTTTCATTTCGATCCTTTACTTCTTTACCTTCACTATTTACCATCCACCTTTGCCCTGTTTCACTGAAAGTCCTAGACGATGATTTGTAGATTAATTGTAGAGGTTGGTTAATGAGCAAGCATATGGGAACACTACTTGTGTAATTGTTTTGAGAGTAAACACTTAACCCTAAACACCGAGCGGAAATATTTAGTGAATCTTGGAGGTTTAGTGGTTAATGTTGTTTCGATGTGCCTATTGGATTGTTGACATTAATTGTATACTTGGTTTTCACACACTACACCCGAGCATAAATGAGATGTACATGTTAAATGCTTAGCAAATCTTTAACCTTGGTATATAATTTGTATTCTCTGATTATAATTCTTTCGAACTGGAGGTTATGGTTGGAAAGACCATGTTTTGGTTTCCCTTGTTTTGTGAGTTTTTTTGTGTTTGCTGAGGATAGCAATAGTTCAAGTGTAGGTGTGATGTGAACGTAAAATACGTTCACAAAGTGCTTTATTACTGGATTTTGCTATTCCGAAAGCTTAATTGTGTTTATGTTGTTTTGGTTTTTAGGGAAAATACCGGAAATGTTTATCGCACGAATAGGTGCATTTGGAGGTTTTCAGCGTAATTCGGAAAGTCAAGTGACTTTTACATGGGAATAAAATATCGTACGAGATTTCGATTATTCGAATCCCGACAATGTCGGCGAACCACCACTAGGCGGCGCAACCACCACACGCGGTGGCGATACATATTTTAAACCTCACTTTATTTTCCTAGTTTATATTTTATATTTATCTTATTCTTTATTTATTGTTTTTTATTTTAATATTTATTTTATTTTTATTTCTTTATTTTAGTTTTCTTTTGTTTTATTATTTCACTTTTTCTTTGTTTTTTTTCTTTCTCTGGCGGTAACATGTTCACGATTTGACTACGTCCAATTTCTTCCGGTTTTCCTCCACGCCGGCAGCACTCCCCTCCTCCTTGGCTTCTATTTCACCAACCTTCCCCACCTCACCTCTACTTCCACCTGCCTGCTTCCCTCTGCGTTGGCTGTTCCCCTCCCTTCTCTTTTAAGAGAGTTTCAGCTTCACTCATCATCAACCAACTCAATCACCACAGCACTCACGCACACCTTCAACCGAGCCAAGCTCAATTTCCACTCCTCCTCTCCGCTTTCTTTCCCGCAAATTAACAATCAATCATGTTCTAATTATCTTTTCTTTTCTTTTGCGGTTTGGAGGCGCGCTCGGAACCCGTCACATCCGTCGATGCCCTCACCTGCATCACCGCATCACCCGCCGGCCCTCGGCCCCACTCTCCGCGCCCCGTGCTCCTCGGCCCGCCGCCCGGTTTCCATGCCCCCCGCAACTCTCTCCACCGGAGCGCCGCCCGCCCCCGCCCCAATCATTTCCGCGCACGAGGCCTTCATCCGCCGCGCTTCCCTCCGCACCCCGCTCCACGACGCCCCGCGCACCCGTCGGCGTCGTTCCCGCTGTTCCGTGCCCCCTCGCTCACCTCGACGTCACCTCCGCCCTCTCGCCGTGGACCTAAAGAAAATCCCGCCGCGCCGGCCGCCTCCTAAGGCTCGCCCCGCTCCGGATGCGACGCGCCGCGCTCACCGTCATCTTCATCGCCGCCGGCCCTTGAAGCCGCTCTCCGCGCCCCGTCCTTCGCCGCGCCCTTTCTAGTCCCCGTCGGCGTCGATCCCTTGCGCCTCCCGGCTCTCTCCCTCCCGCTCGCGCGCGAGAGAGCGGTATAGCCGACTTGGCAAATATGAAAGCAGTTGAAAAGTCAAAGGAAGGAGGAAGATTGGAGGGCAGATCAGAAAGCAAAACTGGGCAAGCCCAAGTCCCCAGCCCAACGAAAGTTAAGTGCACCCGCCACATCCAAACTACTGTTCGATTCAAATAGCGGCCGCCACCGGCTTTATGGACACATTTCCCAAACCGTTTATTATTATATTTATTTGTTTAATTAACTTTCGTGAATAATTTGGGAAAGTTATGTTGTTTATTTTCTATTTTATGTAATAATTGTTGGATTAGTTATGATTTTCTAGCCTTTGTGAATTTGTTTGTTGGTTTTATCTTTAATGTTAAAACTAATAGAGGATCCGGTAGGGGGGGTGGTCGTGCTTGAATTAGCAACCCGCGTTGACGTTTGTTTACTTTGCGTTTATGTTTGCGGGGGCTCGGGGTTATTTCATAGTGGGTTTTATTTGGGGTGTATGGTGGTCCGCCCGTGTTAGTTTCGGTCAGGCTGGGGTGGTTACTTCAAAACAATTTGGTGTGTGTTTTGTTTTCAAAACTCAAAACCCCCAAAACACTTTTGTATATAATGTATATTTTTGTAAATAGAAACAATACTGTATAGTTTATTTAATTTTGTATATATATTCTTTATCTTTAACTTGTTAATATATTCTTTTTTATTTATTTTTCGGATTTAAAAAGAAAAAACAACTTGGGGAAAACCTTAACTTACAACACATGTTAGGATTTGGAATATTAAAGGTTACGAACAACAATTTTCAGAGAAATTTGTTGTCAGGCTATACATTCGGGTCAAATCATCATATCACCACAGTTGTTCTTAATTCTTACACAATCCAATTTGTATATTGACTAATGAATTGAGCTAATATATTGGCCTTTGTCTTCTTTCTCTGTTTTATTTTTTTGGGCCAGTAAGTTGACTAAATTAAAAATACCCCTTCAGAGATGAATAAGACACTCAGGAAATTAATTATATTCCCTTACATGGTATTAGCAGAAGGTCTTTAGTACCATGACCAAACACAAAGTAAACCAAAGCATTATCCAATCTAAGAGGGCAGAGAAGTCAAGGTTCAAACTTCAAATATACTTGAGGTCAACCAATTCCATGAAGTACCCTTTTCTTTGTTCAAATCATACTCATCAAGAATATATGCATAGAACAGCCCCATTTTCAAAACAGAACAACCCTGTTGTTTCATTTTCTAACCAAAACATCAACCACCTCCTGGTAATTAGCACTTGATTAAATTATTAGTTAACATATTATCCATTGGAGACAAATTTTGAAACATGAAGAATAAAAATTATAAGTTGATTGGGACCTGATTGGTACGTCGCATAGCCGCAGCCTCTGTACGTTTCGAAAGATTGGCAGTGAAGCGAAGCCTTCGTTTCGGGTTCTTCACAACTCCGCAAAGCTTCCTCCATTTCTGCAACGTTTCTTCAGACGAACCCTTTGCCTTCACTTCCCCAAAGTACTCTTGCAAATAACTCTCCATAATCTCTCTCGACTTTTATTTTCTCACTTTGCAGTAACAATTACAAAATCTCCTACAAATCATATATACCTTCAAAAAGGAAGTAGAAGCATAAAGCACGTCGAGGAAACTTCAGTAACATTACAAAAACAGAAACGGTCTCTCTTTTTTCCTGGTCCTTGTGCTTTAAGTTTGGAGTGATTATATTAGAACCTCCAAATTTGCTCACTTGACCTCATTCTATTATGAATTATTAAATGACATTTATAACCTCCTATAAAATGACTATTAAAGACAATAATTATACCAAAAAGATATGAAAAATACTTATGTCCGACTGGTCGGACCTAATGTGTCCGACCACTCTATTTTTTGTTACATTCGATGATCTATCTTCATGATCTGACCGTTCATCTTTTAAATCAACATTTCAAGATCATGCCCGCAAAAAATCATTCAAAACGGAAATCGTTTACTCGTGCAATTGCATTAAGCAAATGGACGGTTGTTAATGAGAATATTAACTTTCACCAAAATCGTTCATTTGTTTGATATTAACTTTCAACAAATGAATGAGTTAATGATCTTCAATTTGGATGATTTTTTGCAGGCATGATCTTGAAATATTGATTTAAAAGATGAACGGTTCAGATTATGAAAATAAATCATCGAATATAACAAAAATGAGAGGGTCGGACACATTAGGTCCGACCCAGGTCGGACATAAGTATTGTTCAAAAGATATTATATTTATTTTCTCTAGAGCTTCCAATTCAATAACATTAGATTGCATTCTTTATTATTTTCCTTATCTATTTTCATTTTCCAATTTCACTATATACTCATTAAAGCATTTATATATATTTAATAAGAATTAAAACTATGATATATCATGTGACATAATTTTTTTTTTTTGAACGCATATTGGTGATAGAGAACAGAAGAAATTCTACTATGACCTAAATCTAAGTAGAGGAAAAAAATATATATAATATTTAATCATGAGGTACAAAAAATAGAGGAAAAAAAATAAACAGTTAGAATAAATGATTACTCTTTTTTTTTATTGCATAGCTAAAAGAGAAAAGAATAGTTAAAAAATAAATAAATAATAGTTCATGCTAAAATATTTTCTTATTGATTAAAAATTAATTAATGGATGTGTGGTGAGTAAATTTAGAATTATAGTAGTAATTTTATATATTTTAATGTGAATTATATCATCATGGTTATTTTAGGAATTTAGAAGAGGTTTAGTTAGCAAATCTTGTATTTTAAAAGCAAAAAGGAAGTGCAAAAAGTATAGGAGGTCAGGTAAGCAAATTTGGAGGTCCTAATAGAATTTCTCTTAAGTTTGGTATGTAAAGAGGTTAGAGGACTTGATGCAGCGGAACTATCACGAGAAGTTCTAGAATCCACTAGGAAAATTGAGAAAACTCAAAGTTTTTATTAATATGAAAGATAGGTTTGACAACCACTTAAGGTTGTTTAAATACGAAAATAAACCCTAGGGCGCTAACAAAAGGCCTAACCAAGCCCACGGGTTTAATTAAAAATAAAATATCAAAAACTAAAAACTTTCCGAAAATTATGAAAATACTAAAATGCTGTTTTGAAGCTGTAAACGACCTCAGACGCCCGAAAAGGTCCATGATTACGCAGGTACCCGCTTAAGTTACACGGGTACCCGTGTAAAGGAGTCACCCGTGAATAGTACCTTGTTTGCTTCTTCCCTTGCGTCGATCCAGCTGCTCTTCAAACTTCAACGCCATTCGTTCTACATCAAACTTTTAATGCGAACCACCCGAAAAGTCCAAAACCATAATTTCTTGAGTACTCCACAAGCTAGTAGCCTCATAGAACGAGAATTACCGATCTTCCAAGCATTATTCTTAATTATGTGCCGCTTCTTTCTTTTTACCATTTTAGGTCTAAATTGACCCCCTTCTTGTCCTACATCAGGACTTTATTTCGAGAACACCCTAAGCGAGTATCTTGATAGCTGACGTTAGAATCAAATTATTATACATATACTATTTCTCCTCGAGGTGCTTCACTGTTCATTCGATAGGAAATTACGGTTTTGTCCTCATTTACTATCTATTTACAATTCTACCATTCTCTCTCTTTCCCGTCTTGCCCCCCCCTCTCCCTTCTTGAGACTTCCTCTTCCGTGCTTGAAACAGATCAGATCCAAAAGTCCAAACCCCATACATGCCTTCCCGTCATTTTTCTTCCCCATTATCCTAAATTAACCTCCTGCAATACCGGCATCGAGCACTTCTTCCGTCTCAGTCGCCCACTTCTTTGATTTCAAATTCCATCGTCACCTTTTTTTTTTTTTTAAGGTTGGGTTTGTCTGCATCTCGATTTGAACCTTGGTTTGACTTTATTTATGAATCAAAGTACTCAATCTCAACCATATTGGCAAACCCAATCCTCATAGCGACCGGACCGGAGAATCAAAAGGAAAAATACAGAGGAAAAGAAGAAGAAGAAGAACAGAGGTGGGGCGACGGGAAAGAAAGAGAAGAAAAGAAAAAAAAAGGAAGAAGAGAGAGGGAGAAGGAAAAAACAAACAGAAATTTTATTATTTATAAGTAATTTGACTACAATGTCCTTAAAAATGTATTATTTATAAACTTTTAATCAAAAAAATTAATTAAAATGATAGTCAATATTTTAGTTTAGTGACTAAACTAATAGAATGATAGTCAATATTTTAGTTTAATGACTAAACTAATAGAATGTTGTTATCTATGAAGCACGGAAACGGAAACGCGTTTCCGTTTCAGGTACGAAACGAAACGGGAAAACGGCAAATTTCAAAAATATCACTTGAAAACGTGGCATGGAAACGCGAATAAAATAATACTTAATTATATACAAAAAATTAAGATATAAAATACTAACTATCAATATTCATAGTAATTGTTAAAAAAAAAAATTCAAAGCAAATAAAACATCAACAACATATATAAAATCATAAGTTATTTTTTTCAACAGAAATAGGCACACACCTCTATATACTAGATACACACCCCTATTTTTCTACAATTTACATAAGACTTTGTGGGTACGTAAAATTACCAAAAAAGACATTTATATATTAAAACTAAAGAAACATAGTTGAAATAAACAATCCCGCGTTAAAGTTTTCTTCTCCTCTACGAGAACGACGTGGGTGAAGATTGAAAGCCTTAATTAGAAACAGTTGGTCACACTCATGGATGAACTTCCAAAGTTCCAGACAATATTAGAAAACAACGTAATGGATTCTATTAGTGTTTCTCAACCTTTAAGCGAGGTATGACTTCTCCATCTTTGATTGAATTTGATTTACTACAAAATTTAGATTTTAGGGTTTGTTGTTTGATATGAGGAGCAATGACATGAAAAGGATAGCGCAGTAGCACAACCATGATCATGAATTCATTAGCTATCAATAATTGCATAATGTTGAGTTTAGTAAATAGGTTGTTTGCATCTCAACTAGCATAATGTTGAGTCTTCTTCGGGCATACTCGAGCAGATGCGATTGTGCTATTCTCAATGTTGTTTGTATCTTTTTTTTTTTGAAACAGACGTTGTCTGTGTATTTAGAAAAAAAAGATGTGGGATGTGTATTTAGTAAATAAGGTGTGTATTTAGTAAATATGGTGTGTATTTAAAATTAGGGTAGTTTAGGAAGTTTGGGGTTATGTATCTAATAAATTTTGTTTCAATAAAGTTAATAGGTGGTGTATTAATAATGGGGTATGTATCTAGTATTTAGTCATGTGTGAATAAAATTTCTCGCAAACAAAACCCAAAACCTATATCGTTAAAAAAAAAACCCAAAACCTGTTACTTGCATTAACTGAGAAGCTAACAAGAAAAAAAAAAGGATACAATTTGTGTTCTTTTCTCTTGATATTTAATGGATCTATCTCACTGAATAACTTCACAGTTCACACACACACACACACAGTGCCTTGCCTAATTTATTATACGTTAGGCTTGAATCATTACGGTAGGGAGATTTGTGTTTGATTACAAAGGATGGTCAAATTTTGCGTACTGTTGTTGTTTACTTTGCTTATTTCATTTTTTCATTAACTTGCAAAGTGAATATAATTATGGAGAGTAGAGTAGGTTATGGGTTTTTAAGTTATAAAGTCTATATTGCCCCAACGTTTCCTAATAAACTATCAAAAATGTTTCAAAAATGGGAAACTTGAGTTTCCAATATCGGAAACTCACGTTTCCGGCGCGTTTCCGGCAAGGTGTTTATAGGAAGCGCATTTCCGACGCGTTTCCGTTTCCGAAACGGTACGAAACGGGGATACGAGGGGTTTTGGAGTTTCCGTGTTACATAGGTTGTTATTAACGCACCCCTTCTCTCTATCCCTCTCCTCATTTTCTCTATCTCTCTCTTTCTTTAGTGTTTTTAAGGTGTGTTAATAACAACACATGTGTGTTAATAACAACACCCAACTAATATTTTCAAAAACTTAGTGACTAAAGTTCGAACATGTTAAAGTTAGGTAAACCTCTACATATTTAACTTTTTTTTTCACATCATATTTTTTGTTAGTTGAGTGTACCCTTTGACATATAAGTTCTATTATTTAATAAAATTATAGTGCTATTATTTTTTGAAAGTTATTCGATTTCAACTTTGAAGTAAGAACTATCCTTGCTATAATACCAGTAAAAAAGTAGTTGTAAAATAATTGACCAGCCGAAGGATGCTCCATCTTGGCTTGCTAGCCATTAGAAAGCTCGCTCGAGGTTGACAACGTCAAGAAGACACTCAAAATGAAGAGAGAATAAAGCGATTGAATTGTAGTGAAATTTTTGAACTTTACCCTTAGACATGTATTTTCTTTGTAATTTAAACTTGCTAAACAAAGCATAAAAATGTTATTTGCATTTCCTATATAAGTTTGATGTTTTTTAAATTTCTTATATGTTTTTAATATTTTTTATATATATTTTAAACGCTTTTAAAACCCGCAACATCGTGCGGGCACTGTTGCTAGTGAACCACTATACATGCTTGTGTTTCTTGTTTGGTTGTGAATTGTGATTTCCGGGATTGATATGTTTAGTTCAATCAAATTATGGAACGAATAGAGAGAAATATTTCATGCTATTATTGATGCAAATTTAATATGAGTTACGAGAATTTTGAAGCTTGATTTCTATATCATTTATTGTTGGTATCATTAAAAAAGGAAAAAAAAAATACTTATATTTTGTGGGGTTAAACAGTTGATTTTTTTTTTCCTTCTCAACAAGTTAAATAACTAATTGATTAGTTCTACGCTAGGCAAAAAGTAAAGACACTCTATAGTAGCAGAACGACTTTAGTGCTCTAGGTACACCAATACATCAGGTTTTGGTGTGCCTTGCACATGATATGTTATTAAATAATAAAAAAAAGGAATAAATTGATAATGAGTTAAACTAAACTTATAATATTTAATAAAAAATTATAATTAATATCTTAATCGATTAACTATGGTTAAACTTATAAGGATAGTGCATCAAAAAATCGACTCTGGCTGATGGAAGCGTTTTTTGGTGTTCCAAATTTATACCTTGAAGTTCGTTTTCTGGATTTATCTAGCGTAACCAAGGTTCGAAAAATCGGTCTAGGCGGCGCCTAGGCGCTAGGCGTGAGGTTGCCGCTCGGATTAATGGGCAAATCGCCAAGCAAGGCGGCCGGGCGCCCAGGCGGAGAAAATTGGCCAATTAGGCGTCCTAGGCGATTAAAAGAAATAACTGGAAAGGAAGTTGTGAGGCAGAGATGAAGAGAAGGGGGAAGAAGTGGGTGCGTGAAGAGAAGAAGAAGAAGAAAGAGATAGTCTGGTGAAGAAGAAGAAGAAGAAGAAGAAGAAGAAGAAGAAGAAGAAGAAAGAAAAGGTGGGTTCGTCAGTAGGTGAGAGAAGAAGAAAAAATAAATAAAAAATAAAAGAAGAGGTGGGTGAGAGAAGAAGAAAAAAAGAGGTGTCCGTAAGTGGGAGAAGAAAAAAAAAAAGAATAAATAAGGAAGAGGAGGATGTGTAAAACTTGGCCCATATAAATATAATTAATTGGCTAAAATAATTATTTTTTAGCAAATTGACCTATATTTGATTATATATATTTTAATTTATATAATTATATGCTGTTTAAAAAAAACGCCTAGTCCCAGCCTAACGCTCTAGGTGCTAGGCCCCTGCCCACCGCCCGCCTAACGCCTAGCGATTTTTAGAACCTTGAGCGTAACTGTTTTTTTTTTCTTCATGTGAATCAGAGTTAACCATGGTTTAATTATAGTTAGTTATTTTTTTATATAATTTTTTTTCTTTTTCATCATCACTATCAACGAATTTTTTATTTATTTAATAATATAATTATTAAGAAGAAGAAGAAGAAGAAGAAGAAGAAGAAGAAGAAGAAGAAGAAGAAAGAAAGAAGAAAAAAAAGAAGAAGAGGTGAGAGAGCAGAGGAGGCGGAAGAAGAAGAAAGAAAAGGTGGGTTCGTCAGTAGGTGAGAGAAGAAGAAAAAATAAATAAAAAATAAAAGAAGAGGTGGGTGAGAGAAGAAGAAAAAAAGAGGTGTCCGTAAGTGGGAGAAGAAAAAAAAAAGAATAAATAAGGAAGAGGAGGATGTGTAAAACTTGGCCCATATAAATATAATTAATTGGCTAAAATAATTATTTTTTAGCAAATTGACCTATATTTGATTATATATATTTTAATTTATATAATTATATGCTGTTTAAAAAAAACGCCTAGTCCCAGCCTAACGCTCTAGGCGCTAGGCCCCTGCCCACCGCTCGCCTAACGCCTAGCGATTTTTCGAACCTTGAGCGTAATTGTTTTTTTTTCTTCATGTGAATCAGGTTAACCATGGTTTAATTATAGTTAGTTATTTTTTTATATAATTTTTTTTCTTTTTCATCATCACTATCAACGAATTTTTTATTTATTTAATAATATAATTATTACTTACTACTCAAGTAATCGGTCATGAATTTTGAACCATTAGATTATATCTATGGCCAATATCATGTCATAAAACATGAAGCACCCATACACCGGTGTATTATAGAATTTCTGCTATATAGTTGATACCCTATATTTGGGTTTTTGGGGTACGGTGGCAATCGCTCTAATTGACAAAAAATGAGCACCGATGTGAATGCAGCTAAGAGAATTGATCATGTTAATCTGTGAGACTTTTAGCTATGCCAATTGCTGGGAACCACTAGCGCTGCAATTGTACACCACCGGACCACCGGACCTCACTCCTGAAACTGAAAATGGCTTCGGCTAATCAGAAAGAGGTGTACTTTGGGGCTTCACTCAGTCCATACATGACGAGGGATCACACCCTCTCGACCTCAGCAGCATTTTCACTCTCAAACCTCAACAACTTCTCGTTTCAAGCAAACTGTTGCGTGCGTTTTCCAGGTATTGTCTGCGCTTGGCAAACTGGTGTTTTCTTTCAAAGTCCTTGTTTCGAACACTAATGCTTCCTAGTATTTTTTTGTCTCTGGACATTCTTGTAAACATTGTTTTGCGGTTTAAACTAATGATAGATACAATTGATCGGTCTGTTGCGGTAGCAGTTACAATCTAATGTGCCGTTATTTGTTAATTCTATTTTTGGCTATACAAACTACAGGTTGTGCATAAATAGGGGTATTGACGATGAGCAGGATGTTCATTTTGTGAAAATCGATGTTTCTGTGGTCAACTTTATACAATAACAAGTGGGTAATTTTAGATCTTCATCTATTGATGTTGATAAAGTTAAGTCACTTTTCTTTTGATGGTATAATGATGACTGTGTTGCATAGATTTAATGAGTATCAGAGAGAAGTACTTATACTAGCTCAGTCTAAATTCCTAGTCTTTCCTCTTTAGGATTCTTAAACGAAAGGCATGTAGCTTAAATGTTGTTATATCATTTTTCTCATATCAATGTTAAACAGAATGAGCCATTATGCAGAACTACTACTAGTGTTCTCCTCCCCATCTTTACATTAAACTATTGACAGAGTTTTGATCTTTTTCGAAAGAACAACCTTTTTTTTGTGTTGTTTGGTGAATTTAATGTAAAGTTGGGGAGGAGAATGCAAATCTTATCTTCGTCGACTGCACTTATTGTTTAAAATTTTGGTGGAAGCTAGTATAGGGAGATTCCAGCTTGCTGGGTTGTTCCAAAAGGATGCTTTGAGCTTTTCGACACTTGGTTCCAGGCTTGGGGAAAAGAAAACAAAGCTAATATTCTTTGTGGCGGTTTGTTGCAAGCAGCCTTTTGGGTTTTTTATTTTTCTGATTTTTATTTTATATTTTAGATAAGACCATATCATTTCTTCTCAAAAATTAAAAGTAAAATGTTTTGGGTAAAGCTTGGCATTTCATTTTGTGCGCAGTTCCTAGGTCTAGGAATAATGTAATAGCTTATTCAGTTGTTGTGTTTTGGGCCGTTTAGGCCTCCATCCAACCAAAAAAAAACATGAAGCAGTTCATTTTGTGTTTAAGTTTTTCTTGGGAAATCCGAGTTAAGTATTTGTAATAATGAGAATAATATCTTGTGGATTACTTAGGATAGAAAATAGTTTTTAGTCAAACACATGAGATATAGATCTTATATGTAATTACTCGTTGTTCTTGCTTGTTTCAATTTGACTATGATTTAGGTTTATACTGGTATTGATGATGATTGTATTGGTAATTATAGCACTGCTTCTCGTCTTCAAAAGTAACAATATGTTAATTTTTTGTATGATAATGATGCAGTTTCTATTACCTGGAATCAAATGTTTCCTGATTACTAAATTCTCATTTGTGTGAATTTTGTATGTACCTGGGGTGTCCACCATCCTTCTAGAAACTGGAAATCTACCCTTTTTCAAACATTGTGCCTGTAACTGATGTGAACGTAAAATACGTGCACAAAGTACCTTAATCGCTTGGATTATGTTAGTCCAAAAGCCTAATATTGTATATTTAATATTATTTTAGTTGTTTCAGGGAAATTACGAAGAAAATGCTATATTTGTACAAAAAGGTACATTTTAGAGGTTTTAGCGCGAATCCGAAGATTGAATCGAAAAGTCAACCGTGACTTTTCGATATTAAATGACACCGGTCATTTCTCGGATGTGGAGATCAAAGCTTGTACGAAGATTTCGAAAAACGTTTTCGAATCCCGGCAATTTTGTCGGCGAACCACCACATAAGGCGGCGCAACCACCACTCGCGGTGGCCAGAATATATTTTCTAAACTTCCATTTATTTCCCTCTATAATTATAATTTATTTCTATTTACTTTTAATTATTTAGTTTAAATAAATTACTATTATTATTTTTGTTATTTTAGTTTATTGTTATTATTTTATTTTATCCTTTTCTTTTATTTTATTTTATTTTCTTTTCTTGTCTGTTGACTTTACATTTGACTCTGCAGCTTGTTCTTGTTTCTTTGCCGGCCATACATCACCCATAATTCAATCCGTGCTCCATTTTCTCAATGATCATCCTTCAATTCAAATCATACTTTGCAGCTGTCATTCACCTTGATTTCAAATTCAAAATTCAAGCATCTTCCCATCTGCAATCCATATAACCCACACAGCTCACCTTGCCAACGACAAGCCGAGGCCGGGGGTTCTTCTCTCTTCTTCTTCTTTTCTTTTCTTTTTCTCTGCTCTGTTCTTCTTTGTACACCCATCTCACTTCTCTCTTTCTTCTCTCTGCACCCCGACTTCCCTCTCTGTTTCCAGTACCACCGATCACCACTTGCTTCCTCCTAAGCCGTGCTCAATTTCAGTTCATAACACCACACCACCGTAACCATCACCTTCACCTCACCACCACCATCACGCCCAGCCACGGGCAAACTTCAATTAACCTGTAATCAATCAAGCAAGAATACAATCTCAATAATCAATCAATCTCCCCAATCCAGATCACCTCGCCACGTCGGCTTCTCTCTGCCTCAATTCCGACGTTGCCATCACCGACGCCGGCCTTCCAAGCCTGCGCCCACTGCCGCCGCACCTCTGCAATTCCCGTGCTCTCCTGCTGCCGCCGACGATCTCATCTGCTGCCGCCGTCTTCATCCAATCACCGCCGGACTGCCACGAGCCCAGTAGCTGCTCTGCTCCGTCGCATCTCTAGCAGCTCACCGACGCCGAGATCTACCTGCTGCCTTGTACCGTCGCTGCATCTCGCCGCCGTCGACCCATCTTCTCTGCCCAGAATCCGGCACCGCTTCCACGTGCCCAGCTGCGTCGCCACCTCCTCATCGATCTATCTGTTATGAAAGAGAAGGAGAGAGTTGAAGAATGAAAAACTGAAGAGAAAGGAATTGAACCAAAAAGAATAGCGACGGGTTTGGGAAGAAGAATAGAAAGAATTAATCAATTGAGTTGAAAAGTCAACTCTGAATGGGTCAAAACCGCAAGGAAGAAAGAAAGGATTTGGGCTTTTCACTGTTCATAAGCCTCCAAGCCCAATGCTTCAAGGCCCAAAATGCTTTCTACATCCGAGTTCCCGAGCCTTCACCGAATTAAATGAGCATTTCTTTTTCTCTCAAACTCAATTTAATTTTATGTTGTGTGAAACTATTTGTTTAATTTCTATTTTTATTTGGTTAATTTAATTTGTGTACTTTGAATATTTTCTAAATTAAATTGTGATTCATTTTATATATTTGTGAGTTAAGTTTATTCTTAGTTTAATTATTTTAATTTGCTTGTTTAGATTAATTTTTTAATTATTGTGTGTTTAGAAAAATAAGAAAAACCCTAAAAATTGTTATTTGTGTTAAGGAAATTAGATTACATTTTACTAATTAGGTTTTAGGCCTCCAATCCCCGTGGTTCGACAATCCCGAGTCTAATTTACTATTTCCTATATTTTGACACCAATCAGTAACCAACCCTAGAAGCCCATGATAAAGTGCCCCATAAAACCTAATTTGTTTTTGGACGACTTGTTCTTTTGGTACCCTTTTTCAAACATTGTGCCTGTAACCAGCCCTGGAAGTCCATGATCAAGTGCCCCATAAACCCTAATTTTTGTTCTTTTGGTACCCTTATTTTTTTGGTTGATTAGTGTGATGGATTTATGAGCTAATTGTCTGTGAGTGCACTTTCATACATCAGTAAATTTGATGGTTTCGTGCTGGAAACAGTGTCCATCTGGACCGTTGATTAACCCACCGTCAAATCTGGACCGTTGGATTTGATTTAAAGGCTTGATCAGTTTGGAGAAACCCAGAAGCAACCCGCGCGACCCGGTTCTCCCTCACCGCCTCTGCCCGTCACCGACTTCCTTCTCCGGCCACCTCACGGCGTCGCACCGGTCCCATCCTCTTCGTCTCGATCCGACGAACCCAACGGCGGTCGCGGCTGATATGCGGTAAAACCGACGTCATTAATTATTACCTAAACATCCTAACAATTTGTCGTTGAATAGTATAATGGGAAGTAGAGGTTTTTCCCACAGAGGATTGTTTATTTACTTTCCTAATGTCACAAAATTAATTAAACTATATTGTTTCTATTTACAAAAAAAGTACAATATATACAAAAGTATTCTTTTTGGGTTTTTGAAATATTTTGAAAACAAGAAATAAATAAAAGAAAATATTTTTGGATTTTTAATCTTTTTGAAAATAAAATAAAACAAGAATAAAACAAATTAATTAAAAATTTAAGTTAACACAATTAAATAAAACACACCAAAATACAAATTAATTAAACTAACAAACAAATAAATCAAATAGCATATTTTTGGGTTTTTCAATATATCACACAATAATCAAATTAAACAAATTAAATTATCCAAAATAAATAAACACACAACAAATGTTTAAACAAATAATAATAAAATAAGTTTAAGAGAAAGAAAGAAATGCTCATTTAATTCGGTGAAGGCTCGAGAACGATTCGGGTGCAGAGAGCATTTAGGCTTGGGCCTGTGGGTGTCTTTAGCAATTTCATATTGGACTTTGACTTGATCAAAAGTCCAAGCCCAAGCCCAATTTCTTCTCCCTTGACTTGTCAACGCAGCAACTCAATTTTTTATTCTTTCTCTCTTACTTCAGAATTCAGCCCGTGTTCTTCTCTTGTATTCATCTCTAATTATCATTCTTTTGTTTCTTCTTCACTGTAGAGACTCAGAGAGGGTGAGAGACCATGAGAGATTGACAGCGCCAGCATGGCAGACGACGGCGCAAAGCAAGGGAGGCAGGGCAGCTTCGAGGGACGCCGGAGGCTGTGACTAGGACCGGATCGGTGATGACTGGACTACTGGAAGTGGGGATGCAGCGACGGCGATTGCAACAGCAATTGAGAAACGGCGCCGGCGAAGAAAAGATCGGTGAGCTGCTACGGTGATGGAGTGGGTTCAGAGCAAGGACGCCAGACGGTGGCTTTTGAGATCGACGGTGTTGACTGGGCTGCTGGAAGTGGCCTGGGATCGATGGCAGAGAAGAGCTGGGCTCTAGAGATGGAATCGCCGGCAGGTTTGTGCAGGTGAGAGACGGCGCCGGCGGATTGGAGATGCTGCAAAGGAGGATGGGTTGACGCCGGCAAGAGAGGAGGTGCGGCCATGGCTGGGCACGGGCCTGGTGGAAGCAACGCCGGCTGAATTGAGCTTGATTGGTGACTGGGCTCATGGTGAGCTTCCAAACCTGCAAAAGAAGAACATAGGTAATTAGAGAGAAAGAAGATGACCGGAGGAGAAGACCCCGACCACCCCGTGTGTGTCACCGGCAGTGATTAATTTTTGTGTGCTGTTGTGCTTCTTGTTAATTGCAGGTGACCTTTGGATTGGTTTTATGATGAATTGGAGGGATGGGTGTTTGGGTAACGAAGTTTGTGATGTTTGTATGTGATTTCAGATGAATTGGAGTAGTGAGTGCAAATCTTTGTTAATTAGACTGATGAGTGTTTGCAAGGACATAAAGAGGAAGAACAGAGAGCTGGGAGGTGAAGACGGGGCTGAGTTAATTTTTGAGAGAAGAAGAGAAGAGGGAGGTTGATTGCAGAGAGTAGCTTGAGAGGATTAGCAGAGTAACAGAGGAGGAATTGCAGGCAGAGAAGAGGAAGAAGAGAAGGCACAGCCATGGTGGCTGTGCACGGACGCTTTGAAGGCAGAGAGAGACAGTGTTTGTTGAAGGGAGAGAGTAACTAGAGAGAGGGAGAAGGCAGCTGGGAGAGCTACACGGACGCCAAAGAAATATGGAGGGGGAGAAGAGATGGGGAAAGAGTTGGTGGCGCGGGGAGAAGCCCCGGCAAAGGAAAGCTGAAACAGAGACTGGTATATAAAGAGGAAGAAATGGCATGGAAGGAGGTGGGTTTAGCTGGAGATGCTCTGCTCGTGGTGTGGTAACGTGGGGAACCAGCTAAGGTGGAGAATGAGCTGGGTTGATGATGGATTTGAATTCAAATAGGATTGGGAGGTAACATGGCAGATTCTGAGAGCTTGAATTCAAATGGAGCGGGTAACATGGGAGCTGCAAACAGAAAACAAACAAAATAAATAAATAAAATAAAATAATGAAAGAAAATAAATATAAAATAAAATAAAAGAAAAATAAAATAACAAAACAAATAATTATAAAATAAATGCTAAAATAAAAATATAAATAAATATAAACAAGGTAAAATAAAATGGAGATTTAATTTGTCTTTCACCACCGCGTGTGGTGGTTGCGCCTCCGTGAGTGGTGGTTCGCCGGTAAAATTGCCGGGATTCGAAACGTCTTTCGAAATCTTCGTACACGTTCTGATTTCCACATTCGAGGAATGACCGGTGTCATTAAATAATCGAAAAGTCACGGTTGACTTTCCGAAATTGCGCTGTAAATCTCCAAAATTCACCTTTTATGTGTAAATTAGCATTTTTCACATATTTTCCCTGAAAACACGAAAACAAACATTAAACCGACAAATAAGCTTTCAGAATAGCATCCATCCAAGTATTTAGAGCACTTTATGAATGTATTTTACGTTCACATCAGCGACTTGTCACGACGATGCCGGTAGAGAGAGAAACGGAGGAGAGAAGAAGTGGCAGCTCCGATGGCTTTTTCCGATTCCGGCCACGACGGTGGACAAGACCGGTACCCTTAGCTTCCTCTCGACGAGGCGAGTTCATCCATGTTCTCAGATTTCCAAATCGTTGATTGTGGAAAGAGAATCGAAGAGGAGAAGCTCCTACTGCTCTGACGGATTTTTACGAATTCTGGCGACTCCGGTCACCGTTAGCTTCGATTGAGGTATCAATCTTGATCCTCTCTTCAAGCTCTACACGTCTGTAGCTTTAGATTTTACTTTTAGTTGAGTTTTGGAGATTTGGTATTTTGGGTATTATTTGGCCACCGTGAACCACCGTGACCAGTGGTTTTCCGGCCAAATTTGTAGCTTTCCGGTTGGTTTTGTACTTTTCCGTCCCAATAATTGCTTGTTAATTATTTCAGTGATTGAAGTATGAAGCGGATTGAGTATTGGGACAGAGAAATTGGGAAATACGATTTGGGTGTCCTTAGAAATTTTGAAATCGATAGTTGATTGTTGTTTCGGAATAATTGTTATTTCGGAATAATTGGTCAAATCGATTCGATGTGGGTTGATGAAGGATTTGAAGTTGAGATTCGTTGGATATCAACGAATGGGATAATAGTTGGAGTCTAGCCCTTCAGAATACGAGTTACGAGAGTGTCAACCTTTAGCAGCGTTGAAGTCAAAGCTTGGAAATCAAGGTAGGGAATCTTGGGGAACCTTTTTAAATGATTTGTTTTCTTGGGATGTTTGAATAATATGCTTGATTGATATACGGTGATTGATATTTTATATGCAAGCATAAATGCATATCTAAATGCATATTATTAATGATATATTGTGATGCATCATGACATGTAGAAGGATGCATAGTTGGGAATGATTTTGATTATGATTGAGGAAGGTGGATGAATATAAAAAGAATGGAATATATGGGAAATAGATTTTGTGTAGTTGAGTCTGACTCGTAGGGACCAGATTTCATGTGGTCATTAATTATTACCTAAATTCCTAACAATTGTCGTTGTAAAGTATAATGGGAAATAAAGGTTTTTCCCACAGAAGATTGTTATATTTACTTTTTAATGTCACGAAAAATTAAATTAAATAAAGAATTATATTAACAAGTATAAAGAATATATATATATACAAAATTAAATAAACTATACAGTATTGTTTCTATTTACAAAAATATACATTATATACAAAAGTATTTTTGGGGGTTTTATGATAATTTTGAAAACAATAAAAGAAATATTTTTGGATTTTTATTCTTTTTGAAAACAAGAAACACACAGAAAAATATTGTTTTGAAGATTAACCAACTCCCTAGCCATGAATCCGAAACTAACATATGTAAGATGCTGGACCACCATACATCTCCCAAATAAAACTTTCCCTAACAATTAACTCTGAGACCACTCTGTCAGCTAATCAATAGAAAAAGAGTTGTTAATTCAAGTGCACGACCTAGCGGGACCGCCCAACTATCCGTGATCCTTATTATTTAGTTTCAACATTAAAGATAAAACCAAACAAACAAAATTCACATAAGCTGCTAGAAGAATCAATTAACTTCAATCCAACAATTATTACACAAAATAGAAAATAAAACAAATAGTAACAATTTATCCCAACATTTATTCACATTAATTAAAGTACGGAAAATAAAATTAAACAAAAATATAATATAATAAATAAACGAGGGTTGGGAAAATGTTACTAATGTGTCCATGAAAATGGACACTGTCTGGCAGGCGAAGGTGGCAGACTCAGCTATAAAAACGGACTTTGGATGTGGCGGGTGCAGAGAGTAACTTGGCATTTGGGCTTGGATTACTGCAATGGGCAAAAGCCCATTTCTTTCTTTCATTTCTCTGGCCGGCCATTGCTTGGCTTGGTTGACTTTTCCACCTAGCAACTTTCTTAATTCTTTCATTGTCCAAGTCAGCATTACCATCTTCTTCATTTCATTTTCAGTTCTGGACTTCACGAATCTAGTCATAGCAAGAGAGGGACAAGGACTGCGCGGCAAGGGAGCATCAATGATTTGGACAGAGAGCACGGGCTCTTGGTGATGGCGACGGAGACCGATGGCTGCCGGCGGTGAGAGTAGCAGAGGACGCCGGCGGTGAGGAAGAGGCAGCAACAATCGAGGACTGGGCACGGCAGTAGCATCGCTGGGCATTGGGGATTTCCGACGGCGAAGCCGCTTGTGAGGACCGACGGCGACGGCGATTGAAATTCTGGGCAGTGGCTTAGCACGGGTTCAAGGGCAGCAGCTGCAGCTTGGATCCGAGTGGAGCGCCGAGGAGAGCAGCGGGCAGAAGCGGAATTGATCGGCGCCGGCGATTGAAATTCTGGGCAGTGGCTTAGCACGGGTTCAAGGGCAGCAGCTGCAGCTCGGATCGAGTGGAGCGCCGAGGAGAGCAACGGCTTTTGTGGGCTGCTTTGAATTGGAGTTGGCGTAGGCTTTTCTTCCAAACCTGCAAAATAAGAACAGAAATAATTAGAAGATGAATACTTGATTGTGAATAATTTGCAGGTAATTGATGAATAATTGATGAATTGAAATTGCAGAAAGCCATGGTGATGGAATTCGCAGAGGGCTTTGTAATTGTTGAACTGTGAATGAGTGATTGATGATGGTTGCAGAGCTTCTCTTAAATAGAGAAGGGGATGACAGAAGCAGCCAACGCAGAGGTGGAAAGATCACATGATGTGATGCTTGGAGAGCTGGAAAGGCAGTGATGGACTGAAGAAGATGCTGCCGGCAGTGGAGGAAAACCAGGGAAAATTGGACTGTAGCTGGAGAAGTGGGCGGCGTGTAACATGGCTGCAGTAAAGAGAAATCAAACAAAATAAAACAACAAACCAAAAGAAAATTAAAGAAATAAATAAAATAAAATAACAGAAAAATAAAATAACAAAAAGAAACACAAATAATAAAATATAAAATAAGGGAAAATATAATGAAGATTTAAAATGTATATCGCCACCGCGTGTGGTGGTTGCGCCGCCTTATGTGGTGGTTCGCCGACAAAATTGTCGGGATTCGGAATATTCCGAAATCTTCGTACATTATTTTATTCCACAAATGAAAGTCACGGTTGACTTTCCGATTTACGCTGAAAATCTCCAAAATTCACCTTTTGTGTTGAAATTGACATTTTTCTCATATTTTCCCTAAAAATACAAAAACAAATATTAAACAGACAAATAAGCTTTCAGAATAGCAAAATCCAGTAATTAAAAGCACTTTGTGAACGTATTTTATGTTCACATCACACCCCTACACTTGAACTTTGCTAGTCCTCTAGCAAACACAGAACAAAACATCACAAAACAGAAAGGGAAACACAAAACAGACGGTCTTTCCAACCATAATCCTCAGCGAGTTCGAAAAAATTATAATCAAGAGAATAAAAATTATATACCAAGGTTAAAGAATTTGCTAAGCATTTAATATGTACATCTCATTTATGCTCGGGTGAAGTGTGTGAAAACCAAGTATACAATTAATGTCAAGCAATCCAATAGGCACATCGAAATAACATTAACCACTAAACCTCACAATGATCACTAAATATTTCCGCTCAGTGTTTAGGGTTAAATGTTTATTCTCATAACAATTACACAAGTAGTGTTCCCATATGCTTGCTCATTAACCGACTCTCTACAATTAATCCACAAATCATTAAATCATAAGGGCTTTTTAGGTGAAACAGGGACAAAAGGATGAATGGTAAATGGTGAATGGTAAATGAAGTGAAAGCACTCGAAAATGATAAATGTTTTACATGTTTGCAAGACAAGTCAACGACTTTGAAAATCATACCTATGCTATACCCGAAACAACTTTCTTATTTTCCTCCAACCTTTTATTGAAAATAAAACAATACAACAAAATAACTCTATTTTTGGAATTTCTCTTTCTTTCCTTTTTTTTTTTCTTTTTTTTTCTATTTTTTTTTATTTTTCTTTGAGGAATTTATTCCTTCTTTTTATTTCTGATTTTTTTTTCTTCCTTTGAACAAATACAACAAAATAAATATACCCCCACACTTGCCTTTTGGTATACTACCGTACAAATCCGAAGCATAAAAACATAAGAAGTCACTATCATCGTCTTGCAAACACAGTAAAACAAGGGTGAAATGGTGTGGGTGAACAAAAGAAACGGCTAATGAGTGATCAGTTCAAAAGGGGATCCTAAAGTTCGTGTTTAGATGGATGGTGAATATTTTGGCCATGGTGCTCAACTAATGCCTTACTCATTTCTAATTCATTACAGATTAACAAAATGTTTCAAGCGGTCTCTGAGCAAGTTCTAGGTTCAAAACTCATGAATTGTGCACACATGAAGAACGAGTAAATGTATGAAAGATGCATACATGTGAATATACAACAGGCTCAAATCCTCACATTTTCTGGGTATGCATGACAATGTATGTTCAAATGTGCTTCTCGGATTGCAATCAACTAATCGAAACAGGTTAAGTGAACATGGAAATTCGAGCAATCACAAGTTATGCAAATTAAATTCAAAGCAAACTACACAAAGCCTTGACATATAATCAACATTCTCAAAATCATAACAGATTAAACTCAATTCATCATCGGGATTGGAAAGAAAACAACACAAAAAACACAAATAAAACACAAAAACACACAAAACAGAAGCAAATATTTTTGTAATTTTTGATTTTTTTGATTTTTTTGATTTTTCAATTTAGGGTAACAATACGTGACCACAGTGACTTACTAAGTGCAATGGTAGGTTCAACGCTACCAAGGGAGTAAGTATGATTTAGTCGATATATTGTTACCGTAGAAAACAAAAACAAGTAAATTATTTTTTTTGAATTTTTCAAATTTTTCAAATTTTTTTCTTTTCTTTTTAATAAATCTTCCCCCCACACTTGAATTAAACATTGTCCTCAATGTTGACAAATATTTCACGAAAATGAAAAATTCAAGTATGGTTATTGAATTTAAACACACAAACATAAATAAACCGAAGTAAACACACAAACTGAAATAAACACACAACAGTTAAATAAATGAAAAGGGAAACAGAAAGACTCCCCTTTGAAGATCGTGAAGCTCCTCCCGAAGCAAGTCACACACAAGGCTAGCAGGGCCTTGCATCCAACGTTTGCTCCTTAATTGACTGCGGCTCTGATCCTTTGAAGTGTGTCCTGGACAAGGGTAGTTACCGACTCCACGGCAGACTTAGCTGATGTAGCCTTCACCGAGATCTGGAAGACTATAGTAAGTAGACTTCCATCAAGAATAGCTCCGGATACGTTTGGTAGAATGGAGAAGCCAGAAGACATAAGCGGAAATGGCTCCGGTTGAACTCCAGATAGCAAACATTGGAAAATGGAATGGTTAATCGGCGCATAAATCACAGACGACCCCGTTGCATCGGTGCAACACTCCTGAAGAATAAAGAAGTCGTTGTGACTATCTATAGCGAGCACCGAAATCTGGTTCCGCGGGTCAAGACCGATGCTGAAATTTGCTAGCACACGCACCAAGCTGTCCATCGACATACTATCCCACAGCGGTCTTGTCTGAACGTCTTTGAGGAACTCAAAGATTCTGGTGTGATGGGAAAGATGAACGACAGAACAGCCAGCAGTACGATTGACTCCAGGGGGCTTGCTCGGATCACCCCTTCGCTTGTTGGTCCTGACCTCCATTCGAGTGTCTCTTGTTCGGTTCGAACAAGTCCAGTGGTGGTACGTGGAGTTACTGATATCGTTGAAGAAACAGATCGTCATCTTTTTTGCCATTTCCGCAAGGCCTCCTCTTCCTTCAGGAGAAATAATCGAGTCACCGGGTGAAGTGTGGATACCTGTGGCGCAGATGTAGCGCTCGGCTTGTCGTTGGAGGGTTGAGATCCAACGCTTTGCACCAAAAGCGAACCCTGAAAGAACAAAAGGTTCGAAACTGGCCTTCATCTCCTTCTCGCGTACATCCACGTGCTCCACCCAAGTGACTAAGGAAGATCCATTATAAAGATCACGTATCAGGCATCCGGAGGGGCTTTTTCGGCAAATCGATCTCACGGAAGGCTTTGGATTTGTGCGCAATTCATCCACGGAGACATCCACGACGACCCAACTTCCATCCAGTTGTTGGTGAGAATACCGAACGAACTGGGCTTCACGAGTTGAAACGAGGTGAGATGGCACCAGAAACTCGGTCGACATCACTTGCTTCTGCTCCTTGTAGCCATCTTCGTTGTCGGAGGAAAGGATCTCCAACGTCTGGGCGTTTGTGATCATGCTACAGAAGACTGGCAACCATCGACCAACATCCATGAGAATTTGAACGATGGTGGTCGGATAAAGATGGATGGTTGCCAAGTGTCTCGACGATTCAGCTTTGAAGTACGGAGCAGGTTCAGCTCGTTGAAACACTCGCGAAGTACTCGGCCCTATGAAGAGTCTCGGGATGAATAGACGTGTCGGGAGTCGGTGAAGTTATCCACAAAGGAAAACCGGCAGTGGCCAGCGAGCGGGAGCTCGTCTTTGGCCTTGCGGGCGATATCCGAGATCAAGTCGGTGTGGACTCCGACAAGATCAGCGAGCAGTGTCCGGGAAGGGTATCGGATGGCAAAGGTACGGATGGGCGCTCGACTAGGGTAGGCATGAGGCTCCGCACATCCCTTCTTAAGTGGTCCATGTCGATGGAATCGTCGGACAACTCGAGAATAGGCTCTTGTTGTTGAGGAACAACTTCGAGCCTTCGCCGTGGCACATCTGAGTGCGGAACAGGACCTCCGCAATTGGGACAGATGCCGCTGTGGAGAGCATCGACGAGTCGTTGATTCTGCAATTGAAGCTCCTCGTTCTTGCTCACCAGCTCGTCATTTCGTCTCTCTAACTCGGCAATACGTTGCTCAGATGTCAGGATACCGAATTTCTTCCTATTTCTCGACCCCCAATAATAGACTTGGTCCTCCTCTAGTCCGATTTTTGGACCAAATCTTTCTCGTTGTGGATTCGTGGGGTGAGAATACACCGCAAAGAAAGCCGCCAGTGCATCTCTCTGAGCTTTGGTGTACTTTGTCCTCGGATGTCTCCTATAGACAGGAGCGGCTTCCGGCTCAAGGGGTGGATCAGCAACCATGATTGGTGCTTGGGGTAGTGGTTGCGGTTGTGGCTCGGTCGGCATGCTAGCATCGGCGCTATTGAGCATGCTCGGTGGAATTATTTCAGCCAAGCCTTCAAAGATCGGGTTCTCCGAAGGACCTGCCTGAAACAAATCGCTGAAAGAATTAACTCTTTTGGCCATTTCTGGGTTGGGAAGGAGGAAAGCTTCTCTGGGTTTGGGAGATTTTCTGGGAAAACTAACTAAGAACACGATGAACAAGCGAGAGAAAACGAGAGAGAGAGAGAGAGACTAAGGGAAATCGCGTAATGACCTAAGGGAACTAACGCAAACAGAAGGGAAAGGAAGGAACGGACGCACGCTCGAACACGTGCCACAGACAGAAGACCCGCAAATTGTGGATCGGGCGACGAAAGTCGTAAAGTCTACAGTAGACACGCACGCGGTTTATTAAACAAATCGGCCGACGCAAAAGTCGTGCGTCGGCCCAATCAAATTTTTTTGATTTTCTATTTTTTATTTTTTTATTTTATTTTTTTAATACTTTACGAAAAGTCGTAAAGTGAACAGTCAAAATGCGTGTGAAACACGCGCAAAGGTTGCCGACACTTTAAACGGGCTTGGGCCATCGAAATGGTCTGGGCCTTAAAGTGGGCCTGGGCCAAAGAAATCTCCGGCCCATTATTGGTGGGCTTAACTAATGGGCCTAAAAACGAATAGGCCTGACACACTAATGGGCTTGGGTTACGGGTTTTGGGCTTCGTGAATGACACGAGCCCAATGGGCCAAATTTTTTATTTTTTATTTTTTTCTTTTCGAAACCTAAAACCCTAACCAATCACACAAACGGGCCTAAGGCCCAATAACAAACTAACTAACTAGCAAGCCCAAAAATAAAACAAACAGTCATTATAAATAGTAAAAAGAAATAATTACCAACAGTAAAACAAAATAAAACACTCTTTTTTTTATTTACAATTAATTTATTTTTTTTTATTTTTTTTTATTTATTTTATTTTATTTTTTTAAAATAAATAACGAGAGCGAAAAGAAAACTTACCTTTTTACTCCCGAGGAAACCGAAAATCACCAACAAGACATCAACCTCAAAGTTTTTCAACCTTGACTTCCTAAACGTATGCTCCGATGTATGTGGTAAAATTTCCGATAAACCCGGATTATTTCCTATACAAAATAAAAAGGTTAGTAATAAATTTACAAAATAAAAACAAAATATTTACAAAATTAAAAATATATAACAAATTATCTATACAAAATGAATAAATAAATTTTCCTATGTCTACGTATATTTTATTTACACAATACACTTAAGTGTACAAAAATATTTTCCTTTGCCTTAATATAGTTGAAAAAAAATGAAAGTTGATTCCAAGCTGTAACTCAAGGTGGACTTACGGCCTAGGTGCAATGCCTTGACTTAAATGACTTTCCGTGTTTTCAGAGGCGAATGGCCAGATCATATGAGAATAAGCGAGGGGCAGGATTCATTTAGTGGACTACGGAGGCTTATACCCCTATCGACTTACGTCAGTATATAGTCCTCTGAATCCAAAACCTGTCACCCAGGGTCTCGACCTAGACACCATCCATGTGCCCCTTACTCAGTTGAGAAAGCACTTAAGTGTTCGACAATTCTCCAAGTGTTAATAAAGGCCGCCCTCAACCTCAAATAACCTTACGGTAAAAATGAAGGGTTTAGGCCAATATTAATAAAAGGACCTTACCTATTTCCGTTCAAGTTACAACTTACAACAACAAAAAATAATCAACTATATAAAAGACACCTAAATAAAATTACTAAGTGTAAAATATAAACAAGTATAATCAAGTGAGTATAAAATTAACAAATATTATTTACAAATAGTAAAAAGTCAATAGTCAATAGTAAAAAGTCAATAGTAAAAAGTAAAAAGTCAATAGTAAGAAGTAAATAGTAAAAACAATCTCCGGCGAGCCGGCGGCAAAATGATTAGAGGTAAAACCGTGGTCATTAATTATTACCTAAATTTCTAACAATTGTCGTTGTAAAGTATAATGGGAAATAAAGGTTTTTCCCACAGAAGATTGTTATATTTACTTTTTAATGTCACGAAAAATTAAATTAAATAAAGAATTATATTAACAAGTATAAAGAATATATATATATACAAAATTAAATAAACTATACAGTATTGTTTCTATTTACAAAAATATACATTATATACAAAAGTATTTTTGGGGGTTTTTTGATAATTTTGAAAACAATAAAAGAAATATTTTTGGATTTTTATTCTTTTTGAAAACAAGAAACACACAGAAAAATATTGTTTTGAAGATTAACCAACTCCCTAGCCATGAATCCGAAACTAACATATGTAAGATGCTGGACCACCATACATCTCCCAAATAAAACTTTCCCTAACAATTAACTCTGAGACCACTCTGTCAGCTAATCAATAGAAAAAAAGTTGTTAATTCAAGTGCACGACCTAGCGGGACCGCCCAACTATCCGTGATCCTTATTATTTAGTTTCAACATTAAAGATAAAACCAAACAAACGAAATTCACATAAGCTGCTAGAAGAATCAATTAACTTCAATCCAACAATTATTACACAAAATAGAAAATAAAACAAATAGTAACAATTTATCCCAACATTTATTCACATTAATTAAAGTACGGAAAATAAAATTAAACAAAAATATAATATAATAAATAAACGAGGGTTGGGAAAATGTTACTAATGTGTCCATGAAAATGGACACTGTCTGGCAGGCGAAGGTGGCAGACTCAGCTATAAAAACGGACTTTGGATGTGGCGGGTGCAGAGAGTAACTTGGCATTTGGGCTTGGATTACTGCAATGGGCAAAAGCCCATTTCTTTCTTTCATTTCTCTGGCCGGCCATTGCTTGGCTTGGTTGCCTTTTCAACCTAGCAACTTTCTTAATTCTTTCATTGTCCAAGTCAGCATTACCATCTTCTTCATTTCATTTTCAGTTCTGGACTTCACGAATCTGGTCATAGCAAGAGAGGGACAATGACGGCGCGGCAAGGGAGCATCAATGATTTGGACAGAGAGCACAGGCTCTTGGTGATGGCGACGGAGACTGATGGCTGCCGGCGGTGAGAGTAGCAGAGGACGCCGGCGGTGAGGAAGAGGCAGTGACGTGTCGTATAGTTTCGCTTAAGAACAAGTCTCTTCTACGAGTGTCAACAAGTGTGGATTGTATAGATTAAGATCGGGGGATTATCGTACCCAAGGGATTGGAAGGCCCTAAAATCACTTTGGTAATGTGTGTGATAACCAAGCTATTCTAGCACTAAAATGGTGAGATAAGATGTGAGCTATATACTAGTGTAGTGAAGTATGTGCACATGGTTGTAGTGTTCATATTTTTGGTGTTTTCAAAGAGAACATGCAAATAAGTATATAACCAACAATTGCAAATTTGATAAACAAAGTTATTGAGCTTACAAACTCAATTTCAATAGATAGTGTACATCTCAAATTACAAGAATTCAAAGCAATGAAACTAAAAGGTAAAAGAGTTAGAGAATGCTCAATGATGTCTCCAAGACTTCTCCTCCTCTTTTATGAACTCCTCCTTGCTCCAAGTCTCAATCCTTGCAATCTTTGATGTTGTTGTGGGCTGTTTTGGTGAGGTAGATGGTGAGCACGAATTTTGTGGTGAGAATGGAAGAGAGAAAAGAGTGAGGAATGAAGAAGAAGAAAGAAAGAAAGGGTGAAGAAGGTGGCCGGAAGTGATAGAGAAAGTGGCCGGAATTTAGAATGGGAAGAAGAGAAAAGAAGAAGAAGAAAGAGAGGAGAGGAAGAAGAGGAAGAAGGGGGAAGAAGGGGGCTGTGATTTGTGATGGAATGAGGTCTGATTTCCTTCCCCCTTGCAGCTGCTAGGTTAAAATGTTTCCCCAAGAAAAGATGATTAAACAATAGCAAAGGGAAAAGAGAAAGTAAAATGCCTTGGAGGAAATTAAGGAAAAAGCATGCATGGGTGAAGTAAAATAGGACTTTTCTAATTTCAAGAGTGCAACAACCCATGCATGTTTCTGATTTGAATCTCTCCTCCATATGTGGTGGTGCTCCGGCGGTAGTGCCGCCTCTTGTGGTGGTGGTTGGCCGGAAAAATCGCCGGAAATGCAATTTCTTCATTTTCCTTCATCTCTTCGATTCTTCAAGGCTTTTAATGGCAACGTCTTCCGAAGGTAAATTTGTGCAAAATTTGATGTCTAGAAGCCACGGTTGACTTCTTGTCCTCTTCTCGGAAGTGTGCCCAAAAGTAGCCAAAACGCACCTTCTTGTGCCAAATTACTTCAACTCACATAATTAACCTAGAAACATGAAAACACACATTAAATGCAACAAAGGGCTTTTGAAGTCACTTAATTCCCGTGATTAGGAATGCAATTTGCACTACAAATAAGGGAAAATCACACCCCCACACTTGAATCTTGCTTTTCCTCAAGCAAACACAACACAAAACAATAATGGAAACACAATGCAACACAAGAAAGGGAAAAACAGAATTCAAACAAAACTTTCTCCAACCATAGTCCTCAACGAGCTCGGGATGTTGTAAACAAGAGACATAAGATCATGAATCAAGGCTTCACAAATTTGCTAAGAATTTAACAAGCGCAATTCAATCATGCTCGGTGAAGTGTGTGGAAACCAATGTACAATTCATCTCATGCAATCAAATAGGCACACTAAACACATTAACCACAACTCTCGCAAAGATCACTAAGTATTTCCGCTCAAGTGTATAGGGTCAAAGTGTTTACTCTCATAACAAATGCACAAAGAATGTTCCCATATGCTTGCTCATCAACCAACTCTCTACAAATTGAACCACAAATCGTTAGATCTCAAGGACTTACAATGGTAAAACGGGGCCAATGGGTGAATGGAATGGAATGGACATATGAGTGGTGCTAAGTGTTCACAAGACCTATCAACGACTTTGAAACTCAACCAAATGCTTCAACCAAAATGATTTTCTTATTCTCCTCCAACTTTATTCACAAACTACTTTCTTTTTGGTTTTTTCTTCTTTCTCATTTTCTATTTTTTTCTTTATTTTTCTTGAGGAACTTTATTCCTTCTTTTTGTTTTGGATTTTCTTTCTTTCTTTCTTTGAACAATAACAATAAAATAAACAACTCCTCCAAACTTTTCTTTAGTACAATCATCAACTCTCAAGCATCAAGGATAAGAAGTCACTATCAAAGTCTTGTAAACACAATGGTGATGATATTTTTGAAGTGGTGGAATGAATGTGTGTGAAGTGGGTGAACAAATGAAAGCTAATGATGTATATGGCTCAAAGTGGGCTATTCCTAGAGTTCAAATTCATATGGATGATGGTCAATTTGGCAATGGTGCTCAACTAATGCCTTAGTCATTTCTAACTCAAAATGGATCAATCAAAAGCTTCAAGCGGTCTTTGAGCAAGTTCTAGGTCCAAACCTTATGCAATGTTCACACATGAAGAACAAATAGAACATGAAAGATGCATACATGTGCATATTCAATGGGCTCAAAATCTCACAATTTCTGGGTATGCATGGCAATACATGTCAAGTGTGCTTCTCGGATTGCAATCAATGAATCAACAAAGGTGTAGTGTACATGGAAATCAAGCAATCATGAATCATGCATATTAAACTCAAAGCAAATCATATAAAGTCTTAGTAATGATCACAGTCTCTAGAACACAACAAAGTAGGCTCAATTCATCATTGGGGTTGGAAAACATTGACACAACAAGCAAACAACAAAAACAGAAAACAGAAACACAAAATTTCACAAATATGCTCAGCCGTCCGGACGAAATGGTGCCGTCCGGATGGGATCAACTTACAGAAGCTACTGCCTTCTCCCGATCCACCGGACGGAACATCCGTCCGGACGGATCAATCAATGATTTTTTTTTTTTGAAATTTTCAAACTTTTTGATGGGTTTGAACCCAAATCTCACCCCCACACTTAAACTTAACATTGTCCTCAATGTGATAAGTGCATTTAACAATTTTCATTGGGTGAAGGACACGACAAACAACAACAAAAAACACACAAAACAAACAAACAAAACACAACGAAACAATTAACACAAAGCAAACTAATGTGAGTGAAGTGAAATGAAAACTTCCTTTTGGCGATCTCCACAATGATATTCAGTAGGCACCAACAATCACCAACCTCAAGGCATAAAGCCTTGACTTCCATACGTAAGCTCCAAGTGTATTTGGAATTGAACAATTGAAAACAGAGGAAAAACAGCAGCTCAGATTTAACCTCCTCCCAATGATTTGGGTATAACTCCAGGAATATATGTCACAACAGCATGATTCCAATGGCATTGGAAAGTACACTCCAATGGCTTCATGATGGACTTTAGAATCAAGGAAAAATAGTTCCTGAAGATAAACTTCTCGCTGGTCAAAGTGAGCTTTCAGAACGTCAAAACAGCACTGAGTAGTGCATACTCCAAACAAACTTTCTGTCGATCCGCTGGTTCAAAAGTTGTAAAATTTAATTGGAGTACAGTATACTGATAGATGCATCTTCTCAATAAGTTACAGCCAATTCCAACGGTGGGATATGGAAATAAAGGCATCCATAGTCGACTGTACTGCCCAGGCAGCTCTGTTTTTGCAGCAAACAACACTTCTTGGGTTCCTCTCTCCGGAACTCCGAACATAACTCCTTCAAAACCTCTGGAACTTCTTTATTGGAAGAAATCAGAAATCAAAATGATATGGGGTTGCCTCCCCATAAGCGCTTTCCTTTATAGACTTCAAGCCGGTCTTGTTTCTTCATCTTGTTGCTCATGGAGGCTCAAAGCACTCCTTGCCACCGAAACAATTCATAAAAGGTGTGGCCATGGACTTGCAGCTTTGAAACGGAGGCCATTCTTGCATCTTCATCTTGTTCACTCCAATCCCTAGAATCTCCCTTAAGCATTGGATCGCTTCTAGTTGTACCTCACTCAATGGAGGGTTTTTCTTCTTGTATAACTCATATGTCTCGAAATATGGAGGTGTAGGGGACAATCTATGCTCATGAAGATGAATGGAGGGCGTTGGTAGCAATCCTCTCTTATGGACAAGACGATAAGGTGTAGGCAACAAACCCTTCATGTTCTCAAGAGTGGGAGGTGTAGAGGGCTCATGCTCCTCCTTTGAAAGGGATGTTGTAGATTCTTTAGGCTCATGGACTTGCTCCACATTTGATACTTCTTCCTCAATGACTGTGGGAACAACAATGTCAAACATATCATCATCATTATCCGTAGAAGAAGGCTCTTGTTGCTCATGGGCAGCAACCAAAGGGGGAGGATTAAATTCTTTCACTAGAGGCTCTAGTGGATTCAATGGACCAAAGATCCTCTCACCTTTAGCTTGATCACCTCTCACCAAATCAATTGCAAACACTTCTTGGATAACCTCTTGGGGATAACTAGGTTGAAACACTTGTAGCTTCACTTTTTCTCCTAGCACCTTGAGGCATATTGTACCTTTTTGCACATTTATTTTGACACCCACCATAGCCATAAAATGTTTCCCAAGGATGATAGGACACTCCTCGTCCATATAAACATCCTCATTCATGTCCAACACCACAAAATCAGCCGGAAGAATAAACTTGTTGACTCTTATCAAAACATCTTCAACAATTCCAACCGGGAGTCTAGTAGCTTCATTCGCCAATTGCAATGAAACCGAAGTAGTCTTCAAAGGACCAATGGCTAGCCTTTGGTATGTGGATAGAGGCATGATGTTAATACTTGTACCCATGTCCATGATAGTTCCATCAAAAGACTCCTTGCCAATTCTGCAACCTACAATGAAGCTTCCAAAATCTTGCTTCTTTTGAGGCAACCGATGCTGAATGATTGCACTCACTTCCTCATTTAGTTGAAACTTCTCATTCGCTGCAAACCTCCTCTTGTGCAAACAAAGATTCTTGAGAAATTGGGCATAAGCTGGTACATTTTCAATGAGTTTTAGTAAAGGGACATTCACATCTGCCCTCTTGAAGGTTTCAAATAGTGTACCCATCAATCCATGCTTCTTCTTCCGCTTTCTCTTGGACAACTCAAGTGGTGGAGAGAAGATAATAGGCTCTCTTGACCCTTCATATTCATGTTCATGCCCATTGTCACTCATTTCTTCCTCAATGGATGACACAATCTCCTTTGTAGAAGGTGGATCATGTCTAGAAGTCTCCCTAGAGGAGTGTATGACCAAAGAGGGGTCCCTAGCCGTCATGGCCTCTCCCTCTTCTGTAATGGTCAGCTCTTCCTCATGCCTAGAAGTACCTCTACTCAATGAGCTCTCATATTTTCTCCTCTCATAGTCTCTATGCTCATAATCATCCAATGACAAGTGTCCAACAACACTCCCAAGTGAAATGTCTTCCTCTTCACTCCTTTCACCAACATTCACATCATCAAATCCATTTCCCGGGAGTACATTTTCTTCCTCACAGTTCCCATCCTCCATATAATTAAAATGACTATGCATATTATTATTCAACAAATGGCCAAGAGGTACATTTTCTTCCCTCTTGGCCCCATATGTATGCACATCATCATCATCATTATGCACAAGTAATGGATTGGAATCATAAAGCTTACTTGAGTGAAGAGTTGTGAGTTCATGATCTTGCTCAAGTGTGTTGTACCTCTCACTAGAAGCTTGCAATTGAGCTAACATATCTGCCAAGCTTGGCTCATTAAGTTCATACTCATGTGCATGTTGGAACTCCGGTGGTGCACAAAATATGTTAGAACCGTGATGTGGACTCCAATGTTCATTAGAAAAATATGGATTGTTGTGGGAGTCATGGCCTTCATATTGGTATCCCCCATGATCTTGGTATGGTTGCTCTTCAAGATGTGGTTGAGATATCATTCCAATGCTATATCGATCATCTTGATGCTCAAATCTCCTAGGTTCTTCCCATTCTTGCCTCCATCTATCCATGTGTGAAGTAGATGATTCACTCAAGTACCTTTAATATCACAACAAAAGGCTTAGAATCAACTTTTAATCAATAAAACCAATGTATACAAGATATGGAACGGAATGGAAGCAACAAACAATAGAGAACAACCAAAACAGTCTCTGGATAGCTCCCAGACGATCGGACGGATTGAATCCGTCCGGACGGATTACACGGGCAGAAGCTACTGATCTCTTGGGATTCACCGGACGGAACATCCGTCCGGACGGATGAGTTAGACAGAGAGGTTCCAGAAAGGATCCGGACGACCAGTAGCACAAGAACTATTTATTCACCTAAGCTAAACTTAACCAAATGACCTAAAATTTTAACCACATATACTAGACACACAAACTAACTATCACAATTTTTTTTAGAATTTTCTGGATTGATTTACTATTTTAAAAAAAATCGGTAAAACAGATGACAGTAGCTAAACGAAAACAGAAAGCAGATTGTGAGAACTTCCCTAAACAGGCAAGGGAACTAACCTATACTTGAATTGAAACAAACTAAGATGCAAATACACACTAAATAACAGCAAGAACAACACTTGACACAACCTAAACACAAATACAACATGCAATGCAATGAAGGAAACACAAACACTTATGAACAAACAACTACAAAACAATTATCAAACAATCTAAACTAAAGAATAGTGCTAAGAACAACCCGGCTACGATCACCAAAGGGTCAAGGATTAACCTCAATCCCCGGCAACGGCGCCATTTGACGTGTCGTATAGTTTCGCTTAAGAACAAGTCTCTTCTACGAGTGTCAACAAGTGTGGATTGTATAGATTAAGATCGGGGGATTATCGTACCCAAGGGATTGGAAGGCCCTAAAATCACTTTGGTAATGTGTGTGATAACCAAGCTATTCTAGCACTAAAATGGTGAGATAAGATGTGAGCTATATACTAGTGTAGTGAAGTATGTGCACATGGTTGTAGTGTTCATATTTTTGGTGTTTTCAAAGAGAACATGCAAATAAGTATATAACCAACAATTGCAAATTTGATAAACAAAGTTATTGAGCTTACAAACTCAATTTCAATAGATAGTGTACATCTCAAATTACAAGAATTCAAAGCAATGAAACTAAAAGGTAAAAGAGTTAGAGAATGCTCAATGATGTCTCCAAGACTTCTCCTCCTCTTTTATGAACTCCTCCTTGCTCCAAGTCTCAATCCTTGCAATCTTTGATGTTGTTGTGGGCTGTTTTGGTGAGGTAGATGGTGAGCACGAATTTTGTGGTGAGAATGGAAGAGAGAAAAGAGTGAGGAATGAAGAAGAAGAAAGAAAGAAAGGGTGAAGAATGTGGCCGGAAGTGATAGAGAAAGTGGCCGGAATTTAGAATGGGAAGAAGAGAAAAGAAGAAGAAGAAAGAGAGGAGAGGAAGAAGAGGAAGAAGGGGGAAGAAGGGGGCTGTGATATGTGATGGAATGAGGTCTGATTTCCTTCCCCCTTGCAGCTGCTAGGTTAAAATGTTTCCCCAAGAAAAGATGATTAAACAATAGCAAAGGGAAAAGAGAAAGTAAAATGCCTTGGAGGAAATTAAGGAAAAAGCATGCATGGGTGAAGTAAAATAGGACTTTTCTAATTTCAAGAGTGCAACAACCCATGCATGTTTCTGATTTGAATCTCTCCTCCATATGTGGTGGTGCTCCGGCGGTGGTGCCGCCTCTTGTGGTGGTGGTTGGCCTGAAAAATCGCCGGAAATGCAATTTTTTCATTTTCCTTCATCTCTTCGATTCTTCAAGGCTTTTAATGGCAACGTCTTCCAAAGGTAAATTTGTGCAAAATTTGATGTCTAGAAGCCACGGTTGACTTCTTGTCCTCTTCTCGGAAGTGTGCCCAAAAGTAGCCAAAACGCACCTTCTTGTGCCAAATTACTTCAACTCACATAATTAACCTAGAAACATGAAAACACACATTAAATGCAACAAAGAGCTTTCGAAGTCACTTAATTCCCGTGATTAGGAATGCAATTTGCACTACAAATAAGGGAAAATCAGGCAGCAACAATCGAGGACTGGGCACGGCAGTAGCATCGCTGGGCATTGGGGATTTCCGACGGCGAAGCTGCTTGTGAGGACTGACGGCGACGGCGATTGAAATTCTGGGCAGTGGCTTAGCATGGGTTCAAGGGCAGCAGCTGCAGCTTGGATCCGAGTGGAGCGCCGAGGAGAGCAGCGGGCAGAAGCGGAATTGATCGGCGCCGGCGATTGAAATTCTGGGCAGTGGCTTAGCACGGGTTCAAGGGCAGCAGCTGCAGCTCGGATCTGAGTGGAGCGCCGAGGAGAGCAACGGCTTTTGTGGGCTGCTTTGAATTGGAGTTGGCAGTAGGCTTTTCTTCCAAACCTGCAAAATAAGAACAGAAATAATTAGAAGATGAATACTTGATTGTGAATAATTTGCAGGTAATTGATGAATAATTGATGAATTGAAATTGCAGAAAGCCATGGTGATGGAATTCGCAGAGGGCTTTGTAATTGTTGAACTGTGAATGAGTGATTGATGATGGTTGCAGAGCTTCTCTTAAATAGAGAAGGGGATGACAGAAGCAGCCAACGCAGAGGTGGAAAGATCACATGATGTGATGCTTGGAGAGCTGGAAAGGCAGTGATGGACTGAAGAAGATGCTGCCGGCAGTGGAGGAAAACCAGGGAAAATTGGACTGTAGCTGGAGAAGTGGGCGGCGTGTAACATGGCTGCAGAAAGAGAAATCAAACAAAATAAAACAACAAACCAAAAGAAAATTAAAGAAATAAATAAAATAAAATAACAGAAAAATAAAATAACAAAAAGAAACACAAATAATAAAATATAAAATAAGGGAAAATATAATGAAGATTTAAAATGTATATCGCCACCGCGTGTGGTGGTTGCGCCGCCTTATGTGGTGGTTCGCCGACTGATGTGAACGTAAAATACGTGCACAAAGTACCTTAATCGCTTGGATTATGTTAGTCCAAAAGCCTATTATTGTATATTTAATATTGTTTTAGTGTGTTTCAGGGAAAATACGAACAAAACGCTTTATTTGTACAAAATGTACATTTTAGAGGTTTTAGCGCAAATTCGAAGATTGAATCGAAAAGTCAACCGTGACTTTTCGATATTGAAATGACACCGGTCATTTCTCGGATGTGGATTTCAGAGATTGTACGAAAATTTCGAAAAACGTTTCGAATCCCGGCAATTTTGCCGGCGAACCACCACATAAGGCGGCGCAACCACCACCCGCGGTGGCTAAAATATATTTTCTAAACCTCCATTTGTTTCCCTTTATAAATGTTTATTTATTTCTATTTTTATTTACTTATTTAGTTTAATTAATTATTTACTTATTTTTATTAGTATTTCATTTTATTTTATTTTATTATTTCTTTTTGTTTCTTATTTTGTTGTTTGACTTTTGCAGTTTTGGGATTGACTCCCTCTCCATCATGCCGGCCACCCTTGGTCTCCATTGCTTCCAGCTGCAATTCACCTTGAATTCAAATTCAAACCTGCCTTTACCAATCCATTTAAGCAGCATCAATCAACCAAAAGAAATTGGCCGGGGGCCTTCTATCCCCTCCCCGTGCCAACCTTCTTCAAGCGCCCGTGTATGGCCTCCTGCCATGCCTTCTCTTCTACTCCTTCCTCCTCTGGTTACTCTCTCTGGCTCCACCGTCACAAACACTCCTTCTCTGTTCCTCTCAAGCTCTCTGCAAACAAACACAGTCTTCCTCCCTCCGGTTCCTTTCTTCTGCTCTCCTCCTCCGTTCCTCTGCCTGCAAACACAAAATTCTCTTCTCTCCCCTCTGTTTCATTCCAAGATTATCTAAGCCCTTCTTCTTCCCTCCCGTAACTACTCAATCAATCACACATCACCACAAAAACTAAATCATCACTGTCATCCCCGTTCCCTTTCTATTTCTTCTCTTTGTTCTCACTCAATCACAATCACCATCACCATTCTCAATTTCTCTTCTCTGTTCACAGTTAACAATTAAGCAATTCAACAGAACCCACACCTGCAAATCAATCCACAAGCACCGCCGAGCCTTCAGCTCTGCGCCGATACATCACCACCGGCTTCACCAAGCCGCATCCAAGCCGCCACACCGTGTCCCTCACACCGCACCGGACGCCACAACGCCGGCGTCGTTTCTTCCATGGCCGCTGCTCCCAAGATGCCCCGTCGCCGAAATCATTGCTACCGTGCCGGCGTCAATCTCTTATGGCCTCACTCTCTTGCTCTCTGTGTGTGCAGAAAATAAGGAAAGAAAGAACTGATAAGAAGAAGGCTTGAGAAAAGCCACGGGTTAGGAAGAGAGAAAGAAGAAAAATAGAGTTGAAAAGTCAAAGGGTGGAAAGAGAGAAAAACCGGGTGTGAAGAGAAAAAGAAAGAAAGAAAAAGAAAAATAATGGGTTTGGGCTTTGACCCATTGACCAAACCCAATTTCTTTTGGGCTTTTGAACAGTTAGGGCCCAGGACCTGTTGGGCCCATTATCCGGCAACTCAAGGCCCAAGCCCAATTTACTGTGCACACCCGAATCTCCGAGCTTCACCGAATTCACGGCGAGTCCGATTAGATCCCTCGCCGAAATTAAATGAGATTTCTAAACTCTCTCTTTTTAATTTCAGTTTGTTTAATTAAATATTTGTGTGATTTTTATTTGATTTTTGTATTATTATTTTGTGTGAAATTACATTTGTTAATTTGTAATTTTAATTGATTTTTATTTGCTTGAATTATTTAAGAAAACCCAAAAACATTTTCTATTTTGTAAATTAATTTATGTGAGTATTTTTCTTAATTTGAGTAATTGTAAATATTTGTTTACTTTTATATTTGTTTTGTTTATATTTATAAGTTTTACTTCTATTTTATATATTTGTGATTTATTTGTGAATTAATTTATAATTTGTTTAGTTTAGTTGTAAATTAAATAAATATGTTTTAGAATCGTTATAGTTTAATTTAATTAATTTTGTGACATAGGAAAGTAAATAAACAATCTCCTGTGGGAAAAATCCTTACTTCCCATTATGCTTTTCAACGACAATTGTTAGGAAGTTTAGGTAAAATAAATTGATGTCGGTTTTTACCGTAAATCACCGACAAAATTGTCGGGATTCGGAATACTCCGAAATCTTCGTACATTATTTTATTCCACAAATGAAAGTCACGGTTGACTTTCCGATTTACGCTGAAAATCTCCAAAATTCACCTTTTGTGTTGAAATTGACATTTTTCTCATATTTTCCCTAAAAATACAAAAACAAATATTAAACACACAAATAAGCTTTCAGAATAGCAAAATCCAGTAATTAAAAGCACTTTGTGAACGTATTTTACGTTCACATCAGTGGGCTAATAGAGCTGTGCGGAACTGGTGATCGAGGTTGGACAAGATGACTAGCAAAATAGATATGTGGATTGAATTGTTACTGGGTGTTAGATCATATAAGGAAACATTCAGGTTCACCCCCGGTTGGTAAAATACACGGTATGGGACGTGTAGGCTCTGTTTGTGGAATTATATGGACTAACGGGTAGATAAATGAAGTTCATTTGACATTCATGCATCATTATCATTGTAGTTATTTTAATCATAATGTGTTCTTAAAAGGTTTTTGTCCCTACTGAGCAGCGAGGACGAAAGCTCACCCCTACAATAGGTTATTTGTTTTTCAGGTACGACTTACGAATTTCGGAAAGGATTAGAGACGAGAGTTGATTAGATCGTAGAAGACGCTATAATTGCTCTTTGTAAGGTTTTATTTTATTTTTTCTACGCTCACACCTCGGATTCAAATTTCGGTGCTTCAAATCCACCGACACCGGATCCGGGGCGTGACAGAGTGGTATCAGAGCGAACCGGGGATTAGAAACCCAGGATCTGTGGTAGTTTAGAATTTTCTTTGTCCTACGTTAGAGCCCAAAAACGTTTTCGGAATTTCGAGGACGAAATTCTTTTAAGGAGGTTGGATTGTGAGATCTCAAATTTTAAAATTGGATAAATTTTATTTTTGAGATCTTAATTAGAAAGTACACGTTACGACGAGTTCGTGGGAATTTTCGAGGAATTTTTCGGACACCCGAGCTATTTGTTTTGATTTTCGGAAGTTTGGAAATTAAGAGATTAATGGTGTTTAATCTCAACCGTTGATCAACCCACCGTCAAATCTGGACCGTTGGATTTGATTTAAAGGCTTGATCAGTTTGGAGAAACCCAGAAGCAACCCGCGCGACCCGGTTCTCCCTCACCGCCTCTGCCCGTCACCGACTTCCTTCTCCGGCCACCTCACGGCGTCGCACCGGTCCCATCCTCTTTGTCTCGATCCGACGAACCCAACGGCGGTCGCGGCTTGTCACGACGATGCCGGTAGAGAGAGAAACGGAGGAGAGAAGAAGTGGCAGCTCCGATGGCTTTTTCCGATTCCGGCCACGACGGTGGACAAGACCGGTACCTTTAGCTTCCTCTCGACTAGGCGAGTTCATCCATGTTCTCAGATTTCCAAATCGTTGATTGTGGAAAGAGAATCGAAGAGGAGAAGTTCCAACTGCTCAGGCGGATTTTTACGAATTTCGGCGACTCCGGTCACCGTTAGCTTCGATTGAGGTATCAATCTTGATCCTCTCTTCAAGCTCTACACGTCTGTAGCTTTATATTTTACTTTTAGTTGAGTTTTGGAGATTTGGTATTTTGGGTATTATTTGGCCACCGTGAACCACCGTGACCAGTGGTTTTCCGGCCAAATTTGTAGCTTTCCGGTTGGTTTTGTACTTTTCCGTCCCAATAATTGCTTGTTAATTATTTCAGTGATTGAAGTATGAAGCGGATTGAGTATTGGGACAGAGAAATTGGGAAATACGATTTGGGTGTCCTTAGAAATTTTGAAATCGATAGTTGATTGTTGTTTCGGAATAATTGTTATTTCGGAATAATTGGTCAAATCGATTCGATGTGGGTTGATGAAGGATTTGAAGTTGAGATTCGTTGGATATCAACGAATGGGATAATCGTTGGAGTCTAGCCCTTCGGAATACGAGTTACGAGAGTGTCAACCTTTAGCAGCGTTGAAGTCAAAGCTTGGAAATCAAGGTAGGGAATCTTGGGGAACCTTTTTAAATGATTTGTTGTCTGGGGATGTTTGAATAATATGCTTGATTGATATACGGTGATTGATATTTTATATGCAAGCATAAATGCATATCTAAATGCATATTATTAATGATATATTGTGATGCATCATGACATGTAGAAGGATGCATAGTTGGGAATGATTTTGATTATGATTGAGGAAGGTGGATGAATATAAAAAGAATGGAATATATGGGAAATAGATTTTGTGTAGTTGAGTCTGACTCGTAGGGACCAGATTTCATGTGGGCTAATAGAGCTGTGCGGAAATGGTGATCGAGGTTGGACAAGATGACTAGCAAAATGGATATGTGGATTGAATTGTTACTGGCTGTTAGATCATATAAGGAAACATTCAGGGTCACCCCCGGTTGGTAAAATACACAGTATGGGACGTGTAGGCTCTGTTTGTGGAATTATATGGACTAACGGGTAGATAAGTGAAGTTCATTTGACATTCATGCATCATTATCATTGTAGTTATTTTAATCATAATGTGTTCTTAAAAGGTTTTTGTCCATACTGAGCAGCGAGGACGAAAGCTCACCCCTACAGGTAAGACTTACGAATTTCGGAAAGGATTAGAGACGAGAGTTGATTAGATCGTAGAAGACGGTATAATTGCTCTTTGTAAGGTTTTATTTTACTTTTTCTACGCTCACACCTCGGATTCAAAATTCGGTGCTTGAAATCCACTGACACCGGGTCCGGGGCGTGACAACTTCGCCCGAGGTTTCGTTGTATAACTCAACCTAGGCGTGAGGTTTGGTTGTATAATTCAGTTTTTTATGACCATTGTGGCCGGAGAGGAAGATATTTTAGGGCTAAAAGAAGGCAGAGTGTTTTAGGAAACATGATGCTAAGGGTTCAAGTGTTTCTTTGTTTCTCTCCTTCTCTAAGGCAGCCTATTTATAGGTTGATCAGGACCAACGGTACTTCGAATTTGGTTGAGACTCTTCAATACGGTTATAAATGATCGATCATTCTCGAGGATTTGGTCCCCGTGCATTGAATTGATATGATCACGCGCGCGTTTATCGGAAGAAAATTTCAAACCTGTCATTATTCTTGGCAGTTACGAGATATAACTGCTCCCGAGGGTTATCTTTTGGAGTTATCCTTTGGGATAAATTCGAGTTTAAGTTGGGTTTTGGGCCAGTCAGTGGCCCGTTAATGAGAGGCTTCGAAAGCAAATATTTTCAAAGGCCCAGAAAGCAATATATATATATATATATTGGGTTTACACAAAAGAGCCGGCAAACGGTTTAATTTAAATCCTACGGCCCAGAAAGGCTATGTCCAACACTGCTCTTTGGTACTCTAGGATTTTGCTTTCAGAGTTTAGAGTGGTCCGCCTGATGTCGTTTTTGATCGTCTCCAGCGTTTGCTTTACTTTTTCCGCTATTGGAATCTCCTTAACCAAACTTTCATTCTGGCGGTGTCTGCTGGTTTGACAGGCTTGAATATTTTTCTCGATGTCAGCTTTGAATGCTTCAAGCTCAGCTAACTTTTTGTCACAAGCAGCAATGTGTGTTCGCCGTGCTTGAAGTTGTTCCTTGAACTCGTTGGTTTTTGCCTCTAATGCAGCGCGTTGAGCTGTCTGCTGATGAATCACTGCTTCTATTTGAAGAGCACCTTGCCGAAGAGGAGGAAGAGCGTGCATTTTTGTTAGCAGTGTATTTACAGTCACCAATTCTTTCCCTGTTACGTGCCTGTGAAGGAAGACTTCATATTCGCGAACTTTCACGATCATGTTAGGATCGTCAAAGTTAACGGCTCCAAGGTTGTTGAGGAAGCTTTTAGCAATTTCGATCGATTCTTTGGTATCCTCAGGTTCCAGGAGTAGCTTTAGTCTTTCTTCAAATTTTAATTATTATAACTAAATATGATTCACGTCCCATTTTAATTATTTGGGTTGGAGTGAGACATTTAAATGTCATTGTTATTAACTGACTTCATGTTGGCAACATTTTAGCAATATTGCTAGATTGTTTGACTTTTTCAATCGGTGCTTTTTATTTCACCGAAGCTATGATGATGGAGGTAGGCCAACTGGCTTCGCAATCAACAACACCAAATCTCAGTGCTTTGGTTTTGCTGTTTAGTGCAGGTCATAAAAAAATTGTTTCAGGGGAGGGTATGATTAACAAAATGGGTGGCAAGGCTACTTGGCTGTAATTGGAGGACATTTGGTTCAATTTCCCACTCACTACAATTTTAAGGCATGAGGACATGCGAAGAAGATTCCACATGGGAGGAGGCCTATTCTATTGTGAATCGTCTCTGCAATTTCCAAGCCTGAGCACAACTTTGTATTTGAGGGGGTGAGACTTGTTAAGATACACCAACTCCAAACCCATCCTTAATTTCATTTACTCATACAAGACCCAACTTTGAAGCCTACAAGATTGAGTCCAATTTCTCAAGTCATGTAATGCCAAACTTTTATCTAGAAGTACAACTGCAGTATTGGTAGTGTTTGTACAAAACAGCAGTAGTTCATGAATGAAATGAATGAATGAAATTTATCTTTTAATTTCTTTATTTTCTTATAATATTTCTTATCCGCATTTCTGATCCTAATAGTTATGTGTCTTCCGTACATGTTTCCATGATACTAGAAGTCTATAACTTTTTTTTTGGATAATTTCCATGATACTGGAACAAACTTGACTTGCTAATTGTTATATATGCAACTTGTTATTGTATTTTTATGGTCTTTTTCATGGTATTAATTAAAAAGGGAATAATATATATTTATATATTAAATATTATTTTAATTGTCGTATCTTAGACGTATCGTATCTTGTTTTTTATTTATTTGTCGTATCTACGTATCGTATCGTATCGTATCGTATCGTATCGTATCGTATCCCACACCCTATACCCGTGTCGGGGCATCATAGGTGAGTAGGCGAAGCATATTTCCTAAATAAGTGATTTAGGTGTCTTATGAAAGGTTCAATGCACAAAAAGGAACAAATATGGGGATAGAGGATCCCTTTTCTAAGTTCCTGAGAAGAAATTATATAACCTGAAGGTTATCCATTAATTATCACCAAATAAGAAACTGTTTTTAAACAATGTATTATCATTGCCACCCATTTTTTGCATGAAACCCAAACTAATCCTATCATAAGCTTTTTCCATATCCAACTTAATTGTCATTTTCTGTTTTTTTTTTTTTTTTAAATCCTTCCTAGGAAAAGAAGTTAAAATTTCATGTCTTAGAAGATGTTATCCTGTATGGCTTTTTCGGGAACAAAGGCAGCTTGGTTAGATGAAATACACTTATGGAGTAAAGGTCGTAGGCGATTGATTATAAGCTTAGAGATTATCTTATAAGTAACATTACAAAGGCTAATAGGCCTGTAATTATGGACAGTTTAAGATTACAAGAATTCCTTTATCATTTCCTTCACACACAAGAATTCCTCTGAGTCTGAATATTTCAAGATGACAAGGGGAAGAGGTTTTACATTTGGGACGGAATCTAGAAATTAAATAAGATTAAACTAATATGTACAAATGTCTTGAAATTATAAAAGTTGAACTTTGTTGACTACAATACTCTGACCCAAAGGCACTCGGCTGCGGCCAATGAGTTGCAACTTACAACATATGACTGAACTTCTGCTTGATTAGAAGTTGAGCACCTTCAACTAGCCTCTTTACGACCTCAGCTGCTGGTAAAATTTCCTTGATGAGGCCTACACTTTGGCCAGCATACATAACCATGCTTTCAATGTCACCGGTTGTAGTCACATTTGGAACAGTACCGGCAAGACGACGGATTTCTATTTCCTGTTGTTCAGTGCAACTCGAAAATATGTTAAGGATTCATGGGACTCCCACTGAAGTAATCATATACAGTTTCCACTCGGATTTCAGTGGTGCATGAAACAAAATTTATCAATATAAAATGCCGCGTATAGAATTAAAGAAGATAAATTCATCATAAAGAAAAACATATATATTAGTAGGTTGTATTTTGTGATAGAAACATTGACTTGCCAACTATGACAACATGAACTCATACCTTGTCATGTATCGTTGTTCGACCAATGACCGGCTGATCAGCTTCAGTTTCATTATCAGGAATAGATTTCCAATCATTGAAGAAAGGCGTTTTCAGAACTCGATGTGGTGCTCCGGGCCATCTTGCACGGCCAAAGATATCAGTGTACTCAGTTCTGTCATACTCAACCAACTTCCTCTTGTACATGGGATGAGCATAACTTTCCTCAGTTGCAAGGAACCTGTAATATGTGTGAATTTCAAAACTTTAATTCTGTAACTACAAATTATCAGTTTTAAATATTTAAAAATCCATGTTATTAGTACTAATAAGAGTTTAATGTTCTCATTTCCAGAATCTAAAATGAAACGCAGATACTTCAGTGTAACAATACACAAATAACAAAAAAAAAACAGCTTAGCTACAGCTCTTTTACAGATTTGAGTAGACAAACATTTTCTGTTTTCTTAGACTTCCAAAGAAAACAATGAGGTTAGTTTCTTTTCATTATAGAAAAGTAAGCACCCCTTTCATGGCACCAGAACTGTTGGAATGCTTATAATGAAGGCAAACATATGCCATTGCTAGATTTATCGAATAAGTTCATATATATATATATATATCAATAACAACCGGGACGGGGTATATCAAACCTAGTGCCTAGGCAGACTCCTTGTGCACCAAGGGCCAGAGCAGCAACATATCCACGAGCATCTACAATACCACCAGCCGCAATGACAGTTATATCTCGATCTCCAACAAGATCGACTACCTTTGGCAACAATGAAATCAAAGCATCCTGCAATTTCAATAGTAGCAACAAGGACATGGATGTCAACACTTTTCAGTATTTATCAGGAAATAGACAAGAAAATAAAACATGAAACCACCTAGATATTACAAAAGCAGAATGTCTGCATAGTCAGAAAGATAGAGCACAAGATGATGGCACTGCATAAACAAACAATTCCCTAACGGTTCTCCCCTTAACTTCGAATAGAAATTAATGTGCATTCAATTTTTTTTTAAATGTGGAAATAGATGTTAACTAGTCTTCATTATTTTACTTTGATATACATTGTTGGCTCATCTCGTAAAAGCTTAAGCTATATCTTCCACATTATACATGATGTTTCAACCAAACTTTTTGAATGCTAATTATTACAAGATATGCAGTTGAATTCTTTCTTCGATGTGGAAATGGTGGTTATATTATTTAAAAGCCATCTTTCATCAGTATCTGAATACAACTATACTTATCAATGTTTTTTATAGCCTGAAAGCTTATTTTCAATCCTTTCAATAACCTGTATAAAACTGATATGAACCATTGTATTTAAGATATTACTTCAACATGCACGAACTTCAAAATGCATTTCCAAGGTATATTTTCTTAGTCAATGTAAAAATGACTGAAAAAAGATATTTGAAATGATAGAAATAGAGGATTTTTTTATGGCATCAAATGATCAAAGCTGCAATATATATGAGTGTCAGAAGTCAGAACAGATAATTATATAGCAAACTATCGGATAAGGACTGGACTCTTTCTATTACAATATCTTCATATGCATGCTTCAAAAGGTGAAGTACAACATCCCCTGACCCAGATTTACATTAATTTTCTTCTTAATGTTCTTCAAACGAAAGCGCTATAATATCAATCTTTATAAACATGAGAAAATAATTACTTTTGGATCCAGTGAGCACTTACCTGACTGATGACATGCCCTCCTGCTTCACGTCCTTGGACAATAATCGCATCTACACCAGCATAGATTGCTTTTTGTGCCTCCTCCAAGCTCCCGACCTGCCATGTATTTATATGTAACTCATCAGAGAGTTCAGCTAGGAAAGAAAGAACAGAAGAATCAAGTCTAGAGACCCATAACTGTACTCTATCCAAATTCCAACATATGCCTTTGTTACTTTGTACAAAGCAATCTATGACCTGTTTCACCCAGTAAACCATTATATCCTGTTTTGTTTTCTCTTTCTGGAAGCAGTAAGCCATATCCGAAATGTAATCTTTTTTCCATGTTCAGCACTGGACATTCAATTCATAAAATAACATTCTTTTTTTTTAGTTCTAATTCTTTTCAAACAGACCAGCCTTTCTTTTGCATAGGGCCCTTACTATTATTAGGTGTCAATTCAAATGTGGCAAACAAGTACAAGTACATATATATATATATATGCATGGCAAAGTCCAATACTCAAGTTAGACACTCGTTTTTGATCTTTGGAGAACTCCCTTTAGTTAACTCACAGTTGAAAGAAATAATGCTGTTTTTTTTTTAAGTTCAAGAAGAATATCCAAAATAAAGTACTCTGTGTCCAGCTGGTTATAGTATGAATTTCTACTTATAGAAGTTCTGGTTGTGATACATGGAATTTCTGGTTCTTCATCCAAACTGAATTTAAAATTAATGGATCCGCAGTCAATTTTAGGGCCATACAAAACAGTTTTGAATAAACAATATACTTGGTACCTAAAATTTTGGGTACTACTTGTGACAAAAAATAAAGTTCAAGTACCAAGTATATTATTGAGAAATTGTTCAGGTACTATATGTGATAATAACTCATATGTCAATGGTTGAACGTACAAGGAGAAAAAAAGCCAGCAAATAACATCCTATTTCAAAATTATCATTAATTGAGGACATGCAACATTATTCAGAACAGGAACACTCACTTGAGGAACAATCTTAACCCCAGACTGATGAGCTTTCATCACAAGCTCCACTGAACATTCACCCCAGTATACCTCCAGCACTGCTACCTTTTCCTCCAATATGACGTTTATATTTTTCTCATGCGGAAATGCCAGGACAACAGCGACCCCAAACCGTTGGTCAGTTAATCTTCGAGTCTTCCTTATCAGCTCCCGGAGGTAATCTGGTGACTCCTGGTTAGGCAAATCCATTACATGAACAATTTAAATCATCTTTTTTAGTGTGAATTTAAAAAAGAGTCGTATATGTAAATATTTTGCTTTTCCAAATATAAGTCACTGGAAGAAGATGGTCCCTTTTAGAAGGAGAGACAAATCTTCTGCCACTAACCAGTTCTATCTTTAGTCATCAAGATCAAATTGGACCAACATAGAGGGAGCAAATTTATTTACCAATTCAGTAAATAATATATATACAATTACGTATTTAAAGGGATATACGATGAAAGAAGAAGCTAATAGTAGATAAAGTGAAAGTAAGAAGTGCACCCAATCAGGAGCCCTAAGGAAAGCAAGTCCGCCAGCATTAGCAACAGCAGCAACAAGCTCCGGTCCAGAAATATCAGGTCCCAATGGTGCCTGAACTATTCCATACTCAAAACCCAGTATCCCATGCCAACCCATCTCTATCTCTCTCTTTACTTTCACTCAAACTTAAATTGGCCGGGAAGTAAATTAATTGATGATAATGATCAGCACTCAGGACTCATGAAGTCAAGAGAGCCAAAGTGCCAAATATTTTGACATATATATACTCGCCTGAATAGGCTTGGTATTAGCTAAAAAAAAAAAGGCACTGGCCAATTTCCCAAAAATAAAAGAAAAATAAAAAATAGGTACGTCACGGCTGCTGAAGAGTGAGAGATGACTCATTGTTTCTTTCATTATGTATGGCAAACCACGTAAGCGAGGACGTCAAAGTTCTTACTTTTTTTTTTACCAAGAAAGCTTTTGGTTTTCAATTTGACAACTAAGATGTGGTGATTGGTGAAGCAATTTATACTTCGAAATATAGCTTACGTACACGGCATATTCCAAACAGCTCCCATCATAAGCCATTTGTGTAAGCCACATTTTAATTCGTTGGGTGCCCGATGGCTACTTTGCACCTCTACGATTATATTCCAAATTTTAATCCAATGGCAATTTAAAAATAATTATCATATATTATAAAAACTACACAAATTAAACATTGTTATCAATTCAATTTTCTGAGTTATGTCTCAATGTATTTTCTAAGAGAATGTTTAGCGAGACCATTATTTAATATTGTAATTTTCAAAATTATATATTAAAAATTATTTCAACCAAATATATTCAATATTCTCAAATTAATGAAAGATCTGAGATCTTTGTAATGGTGAATTTGAGGAGATAACTATTAACAAATTTATAATTGTTGTGAGTCGCCTATTAACTCAGCTATGGAAAGATAGAAAAACGAAAGAGAAAGAGAACTGTGGAGAGCAAGAAGTTGCTTTCTATTCATCGAATGATGTTTGATGTATTGATCTGTGAAATGGTGATGCCTCAACCTCTTTATATAGTGAAGAAGTTGAGCTGTATTCATTGTATACAATAATGGTGAGAAACTCTTTGGTTTCTCCACTAACCCACTAACTATACACTTATGTCCTCTCATAAGTGGTGTAACACTTATGGAGTAAATAGAAAGAAATACCAAAGGTCTTCAGCAATGTATCTAGTCCACATCTTGTATCATGTTCGTACGGACGATAGTTTACTGGACGGCTCCCGATAATATGTTTTACAACACTCCCCCTTGGATGTCCAAAAACTGACTTTCCTGCATCTGAACTCTTTCATCTTCAAGCATTGTGCTAGGTATAGTTAGGTAGAGTTGAAAAATAGACATTCATTCGCTAAAGCCAAACACACAAAACCTCAAGTCCGGAAAAACCCAATGTGGGACAAAAACCGGAGTCTAGGAGAAAATTGTGTTGCTAAATGATGTAGACCGAAGCACTATGAGAAGTAAGTGCACGGAGGAACTAACCACAAGAGATGTGCCTCATTCAAACCTTGCCAGAGTAAACCCAGTGGGACAAACCTCTAGTCGAAGGAAAAAGAGTACACGGTGGTTAGAAGTATACGACTGGATACTCCCCCTGATTTCGGTAATCCTTAGTGAAGGTCAATGTCAGTGGTTTGACAATAGGTACACGGTGGCTGGGATGGTGTCTCGTAAAAAACCTTGCCAAGGTAAACCCAGTGGGACATCTAAGGACAAAAAGAGTACATTAGCCAAGCGTCGATCAAATACGAGCATTCATCAGGATGCTCCCCCTCACTTGCACACGACTGGGTGCGGAATTTTCGACTTAGGCATGAATCATTACTCTAAGGTAGCTCAGATAGCTTCCTGAGACCGATTTCCTTAACGTGCTTCTGAGATGAATACTTTGGTAGTGACTTGGTGAATAAGTCAGCATGGTTGCTCTTTGAACCAATGTGCTTCACTTCGATCTTCTGGTGCTCTTGTTGTTGATGCGTAAAGAAGAGCTTCGGCGAGATGTGCTTAGTAGCGTCTTCCTTGATGTAACCATGCTTCGCTTGATCAATCACAGCAGTGTTGTCCTCATAGATGACAACTGGTTCAACAGGATTATGAGGTAGCTCACAAGTACTTCGTATATGGCCAATAAGTGCTTGAAGCCATACACACTCTCTAATTGCCTCGTAAAATCGAGTAGTTCAGAGTGATTTGTCGAAGTAGCTACTAGGGTATGTTTTCGAGTCCTCCAAAATATCGCCGTATTCTCAATGGTAAGACATAAAAGGATTGAGAACGTCCCTTATGCGGGTCTCATAAGTAACCAGCATCGGTATAACCGACAAGGGTTGCGTTATTTCGAGTGCCAAAGGGGGTAGATCCACTCGATGATGCATAGGGATATAACAGGCCCATATCCGTTGTACCCTTAAGGTAACGGAAGATGTCTTTAATGCCATTCCAGTGGCGGCGTGTTGGCGCGGTGCTGTATTGACTAAGCAATTCACAACAAACGAGATGTCTGGTCTAGTACATTAGGCCAAGTACAATAATGCGCCTATTGCACCTAGATATGAACACTCAGGGCTCAATATCTCTTCATCGTCTCCCTTAGGACGGAATGGATCCTTGTTAATGTCTAGAGTTCGAACAATCATGGGAGTAGGTGATGGCTTAACGTCATTATGACTAAAGCGTCTCAACACCTTCTGGGTGTAGTTGGACTGATGTACTAGGATTCCATCTTTACGGTGCTCGATCTGCAGGTCGAGACAATACCGTGTCTTTCCAAGATCCTTCATCTCGAATTCCTTCTTCAGGAGTTCAGCAGTTTCAATCAACTCTTTTGAGGTTCCTATGAGATCCATATCATCTACATAGACTGCGACAATAGCATATCCTGAAGCGGATTTCTTAATAAACACGCAAGGGTATAGTTCGTTGTTCACGTATCCCAAGCCGATCAAGTATTCACTTAGGCGGTTATACCACATCCATCCGGATTATTTTAATCCATATAGTGAGCGTCTCAGTTTAATCGAGAACATGTTCCGTGGTCGGGAACTACTTGATTCAGGCAACTTAAGTCCTTCAGGGACTTTCATATATATCTCTGTATTTAGTTCCCCATAGAGATAAACTATGACCACATCCAAGAGCTGCATATTCAGTTTTTCGGAAACTACTAAACTGATTAAGTAGTGGAACGTTATAACATCCATTAAGACGAGAATAAGTCTCATCGTAGTCAATTCCAGGGGGTTGAGAGAAGCTTTGCGCCACTAGGCGAGAACAGTCTCATTATTCTCATCACACTTACTTATGAAAACCCATTTATGACCAACTGGTTTACCATTGGGCGGTGTTGGAGCGACTGGTCCAAACACACTTCGTTTCGCTAAGGAATCCAATTTGACCTGGATTACTTCTTTCTTATTTTGGCCAGTCGTCTCTACGTTGGAAAATCATCAACGGAGTAAGGTTCGATTTCATCGCTAGTTTTGATTTTAGTAGCTACCACGAATACAATTATATCATCGATGATAATCTCATTTCGATTCCATATCTCACATAATCATGCATTATCGAGATTTATCTATTCTCATAAATGAGTTCAGTTGTTGGAGCGTCCCCCAACGTCGTCTCTTCTAGGACGGACCCATAATCCGGATTATCTCGTGAGATAGATCGATTGAGATCGCGATATCGAGAGGATTCATTTGTTTGTGCCAAATTTACCCTCTTCCGGGGATAAGAATCCTTCGAACCTAATCCTCCACCTCGCCTCTGGGAGGGACATATGACTGGTTAGCCGTCAAGCCGTATGTCGTCCATCTGGGACGACACGTCCTACTGGGACGTTGCATCCTTCGGGGATGACTTTGCGTCCTTCTGGAACGTCTATCCTTGCAGGTATGTTTGCAGCAGGTATATGTGATCTCGTCACTTTAGCTAAGTCATTTAATGTGTCTGGCAATTGATTAGCAACATTTTGCAGACTTAGGATTCTCTGCACTTCCTTATCACTGTGTGCAGATGGGGGATCAAGATGAGACTGAGTGGGTACATGCCACGTTAATTCACGTCGTTCCTTATCAACGTTAACGTGTGAATCTCCCCCTAACGACGGGAAGATAGTCTTATCAGAGTGACAATCCGCAAATGCGGTAAAGAGATCGCCTGTCAAGGGCTTTAAAAAGCGTGTAATAGATGAGGATTCATAATCGACAAATATGTTCATCTTTTATATATTGAGGACCCAGTTGTACGTTGTGACGGCACAATTGGCACGTAAACTGCACATCCAAATACGCGTAAGTACGAAACGTCAGGTTCGTACCCAGTCACCAGCTGTAACGCGGAAATAAGATTGGGTAGCAGTGGGCCTCAATCGGACCAACATGGCTGCATGCAAAATTGCGTAGTCCCACGTAGAAAATGGAAGCTTGGTGCGCATTACCAAGGTTCATGCGATCATTTAATGAACGCTTCTACGATACCATTCTGGGTGTGAACATAGAAAACCAAATGTTCAATTTCAATCCCCAAGGACATGCAATAATCGTCGGAAAAACTTCGATGTAAACTCTCTGGCATTATCAAGTCTTCTGGACTTTATAGGATAATCCGAGTGGTGAGCCCTCTAGGCGAGAGTTTAGCAAAAACAACGTTTCTTGTGGACAATAAACTTGTGACCATCTTGTCGATGCATCAACCAATACCATAAAATATTTATATGGTCCGCAGGCTGGTTGGATAGGTCCACTATATCACCTTGGATTCTCGCAAGGGAATTACGATACTAGTTTGGTGGGCTTTACACGAATTGGTTTGAGATTTATCTTTCCAATAGAGCAAGCTGGGCATGGGCTTTTCGGATTAATCACGAAATTTGTTCTTCCAAGAGAATGCCCGTGTGATGCATTTATAGTTCTAAGTATCGTATTATGACCCGGATGTCCCAGACGGTCATGCCACAACATATAAGTGCTCTTATCAATCGGAGCCTAGCGAATGATAATGTTATTTTCAATCAAGTGTATTGTGGTAACATAAAACCACTTGAAAGACATCTCAATTTCTCCAAGATAAGTTTTTGCCGTATTTAGTGGAGTTCATGTGTAAAGAAAATCCACACCATTTTCAGGAGCGGTTTCAACATGATATTTATTTTCTCGAATGTCCTTAAAACTCAGTAAGGTTCGACAGGACCTATGAGTATATAAGGCCTCATATATGGTTATAGGAGTACCATTGGACAACACGAATTGGGCTTTGCCAAAGCCTTCGATTGGGGTCGACGGGCCTGAAATCGTTGTCACTGAGGTTACATTAGGCGTGAAGTTGATGAAATACTTATGATCTTTCAAGATAGTGTGAGTGGTATCACTATCAGCCAGACAATCAACTTCCCCACAAGTCATGCCTAATAGTATAATAATTTAAAGCCGGTCACAATGTCAAAGGAATTTGCTAAAAAATACTTTAAATTATTTCGAGAAATGTTGAAACATGATTCGTAAACAAAACCAGAATCCAAAAGAAAGCGTAAACATTTATGTAGATGGGCTACACTTAGGCCCAGTTATTATCATGAAAATTGAGAAAAATAATCCAAATCCATTTCAGCGATAAAGTCGGATGTCTCAAGAGTTGCCTCTAGAATAATTTCGACCACATTAGTTTTGGGCTTATTGCATTGCCAATGATATGTACAACCACAACGATAGCATAGATTGGGCTCGGGGGCCTTTTCTCTTGCTTAGGGACGACCGACCCTTGTTGTCACTTTTTCGAGGCTATCTCAAATTTCGTGGGCCCAAAGGTCCACAGTTTGAGAGTCCAAATCTCGCCTGGTTGGGTGAGCATGAGCCTCGAGGCGGTTTTGAGGTAAATGGGACGACGGGCCCATGTCTAAGTTATCAGGTTGTGGACAAAGTCCACAAGCAGCATTAGCCTTTGGATTAGGGTACGCCCAAGAGTGGAAAGTCAAGTTTGATCGAAATTTGTTTCTACGACGGGAGAAACTGGATTTATGTATCATATAAATCGACTGGTTTGTATGTTCATAATAATGTTTACGGATTAGACATGTGAACATAAGTTCAACTTCGAAAATCTTTTGGTTCAAAACATGTAATCATGATTTTGTGAGAAATAAAATTCTCATGGATTTATATCGAAATCGACAGGTCGATATAGATGAAATCTGCTGGTCATCATTTGGCAAACACATATATATTTTCTACCACATATATAATTTGTACCACATAATTACGAGAAAATAAACAATTCTAGAATGAAAAGTTATTTACTCAACCCTTTCGGTAGCTCCAATTAAATACAACCAGATAAGGTAGGGTGAGGTTTTTGGTAGAGCGAGGCTCACTTAATACCGAACCTCATTCAGAATAGTGTCAGTATTCTCCGAACCTTGCCTAGACATCGCATCCAATTGGGTGAGCCTAGTCGTGGAAGATTCATAACCTTTCGTGACTTAATGTGGAGATATATATGTGCCATGTGTACCATTTTACATGCTTTTATTTTTGATTTAGTGATCAAGTAATCAAACAAAAATAATAAAGCATATGCAATCCAAATTATAATTTCTCTTGTCCTAATATTAAATAGGGTTCATGCTCAATAGTTATGGTTCACTATTTTTCAAGGATTGAAAAATTAAAAATCATAACTTACTTGAGAAATGCACCTAAAATAAATTTAGGGTTCCACGAGTCAAGAGAAAAAAACATCACCAACAAATTTGGGTTGCTTCCTTCGAACTTTGTGACTGTGTTCGTCGTTCATCGTTCGTCGTTCGCCGTTCGTCGTTCGTCGTTCGTCGTTCGTCATTCATCGTTCATCATTTGTCGTTCGTCGTTCTTCCTCCTTGTTCTTCAATCTTGGAGCAGTGCTGATAACGTGTTGTGAGTCGCCTATTAACTCAGCTATGGAAAGATAGAAAAACGAAAGAGAAAGAGAACTGTGGACAGCAAGAAGTTGCTTTCTATTCATCGAATGATGTTTGATGTATTGGTGTGTGAAATGGTGATGCCTCAACCTCTTTATATAGTGGAGAGGTTGAGGTGTATTCATTGTATACAATAATGGTGAGAAACCCTTTGGTTTCTCCACTAACCCACTAACTATACACTTATGTCCTCTCATAAGTGGTGTAACGCTTGTGGAGTAAATAGAAAGAAATACCAAAGGTCTTCAGCAATGTATCTAGTCCACATCTTGTATCATGTTCGTACGGACGATAGTTTACTGGACAGCCACCCGATAATATGTTTTACAACAATAATTATAAACTGTAAGGAGAAAAAAGATTAGTAGCTGAAAACTATTAAGGACACAGATAAAATTGTGAATTTGTTTGCTGAAGTTGGAAGAGAAAAAGAGAAAAAGAGAAACAAAAATGAAATATAATAAAAAAAATTGATGGCTTTGGCTTATCAAGATTAGAAGCCAAATTTGTATTTGCTAAAAAAAAACAAATTTGTGTTGCCTATTGAATGTATTCCAAAAAAAAATTATTGGGTTTTGTGAACTGACTTGGCCCCGTTTGGCACTGCATTTTTGGGCCAAAAAACACATTTTCTCAAATTTTTTAATGTAATTTCCGTTTGGTAAAAAGATACAACTCGCGGTATTTAAAATCTTGGTTCTAATAACCGTGGTTTTATGAAAGCAGGTGAGGGGCTGCTTTCTCAAAACTGAGTTTTCTAACAACACGCGGAGAGGCGCAAGATTTAATGAAACTTTTTAAATGCCAATAACACCCCCACATTCTTCTCAAAAGCACAGCCTTTTGTCCTCCACCAACAATTAAAACCTCTTCTGTTTTCCTTTTTCCCCGGCTCCTCTTCAATTTAATCAATGTTAAATTCCTCTGTCATTTTCTTCTTTAGTGGTTCAATTCTTCTGCTTCTAAGGTTGGGTTGTTTTTCTTCCTATTTTCCTTAGTTAATCACTTGCGAATTGTGATTGTGTAAATCCAAGCCCTCCCCTTCGTCACTCATCTTTCTTCCTTGGATTATTCTTGTGCAATTCTCCTCCAATTTTGGTGGCTTGCTCTTTTGATTTACGTCCCAAGGGTTGTAAGTAGGTTATTTTTGAATCAAATTGATAGTTTTACTCAATTTGTCGACTTGTTATTTCCATTATTTCTGCTCTTAATGGTTTTTGATTTTTCGGTAGTGTTTCCTTTAATCTGTGACTTGATTTGTTTTCAGAGGTGATTGAACCCAATCTGCATGACGAAACCTCTTTCATTCAACTTTATTTGTTTTTGACTTGCTTTCCTACCAATCATCAAGTACAGCTAGCCATACTTCACAGTTGCTTAATTTTAAAATTTTGTTTAAATGACTAGGGATCGATGTAGGGAACAGAGAATCAATTACCTAAGTTATAGCTTGATGTGGGATGTGGATTGCACTGATGAAAGACAGATCAAGTGTAAATATTGCCGGTGACAAATGATTTAGTTACCAAAGAGGATGGTGAGTGTTTGGTGCTTTGGAAACTGGTAGGGGATATGCCTGCATATTGCAATTTTTGAACTTGAAACTGAAACCCTTTATGGAGTTTTCTGGAATTAGGTGAAGAACAATACATTTTTCTGTGAAGAAACATTTGAGCACTGATCGATACTTTGCAAATTTCCCGCGCTTCAAGTTCTTTTAGCACTGATCGATTCACCAAACATTGGAAGAAAAACTCACACTGAAGTACTACTGATCCTTTTTGAAGTTTTGCCAAAAGCTCACATTTATTTTTGCAAGGACTGGTTTCTCACATACCACAAATATATACTTTGTACCATATAATTTTGGACTATAAAGCAGAGTTTGTTTTTATTAATCTGTCGGTCTCTTATGCAACAACTTTATCATATGAGAATTTCAACAACTTATTGACCTCACAATAGGGGCAATATTATTATTATTATTTGATCCACTAAAGTTATAATATAATGGAGTTGGGTTGTTAACATATTTGCTTGAATTGGTGATATAAACATTGGATATTAGTTTCTGCTAGTTTGATTCGTGCTCAAACCTTAGTAACTGACTCATCGTCAAAGTGTAGGGTAAGTAAGTTTGTGAGAGGGGTTGTCGTTTCCGACGAGGATCAAGGGCTCCCCAATCCCTAGGTAGTTTGTGTGGTGAGTGCTCTAGCTATAATGGACAAGATGAGAAGTGGAAAGAGTGGGTGAAGGTGTGTATGTGACAATGTGTGAAGTGTGGTGTAGTGAATTGGTTTTGTAAGAGATGGTGGAATGCCAAGACAACAAACAAGCAAATGTAAGCAATCAAATAATGCAAGTAAGTAAAGGATAAATGTGTGTGCAATATATGGAAATGTTGGGGTTTCGGGCAAACCCCATGTCCAATGTAACAAGCAATGCTTCAATTAAATTAATCATGCCAATGTGTGTGTGAATCAAGCCCCGTATCCTAGCCATGTTATGGGTCTAGAACCATGTTCCTAAGGTATTAAAATGTCATGTTATGGGTCATTCCAACTCTCTAGGTGTCATAGGGGATTCCTCTAAGTTACCTAATACCGAATCCCCTAAAGTTCTTAAGAGGCGTAAACCATCGAAACTAGGGACTCAAACAAGTTACAACTCATCACATATGCTTCCAATTGCCTTGAGTGTGTGAGGTTACCAATCTCACACAATCTCATCAAGATAGGTTAGTTAACATGCCAAAGAAGTGGTAAATTCTAAGAACAAGCAATCAACACATATTGAAATAGGTAAGCACACATATTCATACAATCACAAAGGCATTTATTCATGAATCAAAGCATCACATAATCACATTGGACTAGGGCACACAACCCTAGTCCCCAAGAAAGTAACTACTCACTAATCATCAACATATACATCATCAAATTACACAATAAAGCTCTAGACATAAGGAAAAGAGAGAGTAGAGATGAGAGATGCTCAATAGGTGGCCACTCTGCTTCTCTTTAGCTCTTGATGATGTCCCTTGATGAATTGGTGAGGATCTCTAGCAACAAGATGATGGTGTAGTGGAGGTAGAGAGGAATTAAGAGTGATGGGTGGTGGTGGCTAAAAAAAAATGGGAGATGGGAGATATGAGAGATAAAAGAGGCTATATAAAGGTGAAAGGGAAATGAATAGAGGGTTAGGATGAAGTATGGTTATATCTAATGGCTAAAATGTTTAATGAAGGGCAATGAGGTAAAATCCTATAAGGGACAAAAGGAATGAGTAATATATGGGTGACCTCATGATATCTAGCATAGTCCTTTGCTGATTTTTGGATGCACATGTGGATGAGTCACAAGGTTGACTTCGCCCTGACTTTTGACCAAACTTCCGGAATTCTCTTGCGACTCACTTCCGGGACTTCATGTTGACTCGTTGGCGCTCTAAAGTCGAGGTTGACCACTGTAACGCTCCAAATTGCACCTCTTCAGTTTAAGCACGCTACAGTGCCGCGAATCCTTAAAAATACAAGCTAAAGTGCTAACTTATACTTTAAAGAAACGCAAGGCATTTTGAGAATTAAATCAGAACGCAAGTACGGAACGTATTTAATTTGAATAAGGTGTGAAGAAATTTGAATAACGTATTTAATTGGAAATCGTAAAACAATTGAAATCCAATTTTAATCAAATTAAATAACCGGATCGAAGGTTAAATTCATGAATGAGTTTCACAAGGTAAAGCACAATATTGACCATGAACAATCTAATTGGTCAATAGGTTCCGAAAGGAATAAAATGATACAATGAGAATAAATAGATAAGTTTGAAACCTTATATTCGATAAACGAATATTCGATTGTAAGAAGTTTGCACATCCAGCTTCTTCCATCGCTGTCCCGTTTCCAGTACACAGTACCTGCATCCAAAACTATAGTAGGGGTGAGCTTTCGTCCTCGCTGCTCAGTAGGGGAGTTCATCCCGGCTAGGTTTGAAAACCATTAAATATATTTTATGGGGCTAGCCAGTATGTAAAAATGTATTAAGGAAGACAGTAAATCATTTCTCAATAATAATCCATGAGAAATTAAATAAATAAACACACCCGGGTGAAAGTCAAACCTGATGACCGAATTATTCAACCAACTACATCCTTACCGAAGATTTAAAATCTTTAACAACTGGTAAGAAGTAGCAAGAGTGTCCATTTATACTATACCGCCTAGAACTAGTGTCACACCTTAAAGGATGTCAGACACTGTTCCGTCCGTACAGCCCCTCCGGAGGTTTAGGGGATCGAAACCCAAGGAAGTCGCTATGCTCCACTCACTCTCAGGTCATCACAAATAAATCAAATATAATTGAAACACACGCATGGCATATAAAATCATTTAAATCCATAATGAAATAACTATAGCCATGCAAATTGCATTTATCAAATATACGGGAAAAACTCTAACCGAGAGAGTCCCATGTCCCCTACCTGGAACATCAGAGCTTGTCCTCACTCGTCCCGTCAGGCCAACACCATCACCACCACAATTCACATCTCGGGCTAACTGGAGTCCCTAGTCCGACCATAACTGAGTGTTAAAATAATATACTTAATTATATAACACTCAACAAATTATTTCAAGTCCATTTAGACACCCATTTCCGATTACGGAATTTCATTCCTTATTAGGTGCTATTCCATAATTACTATGGACACCCACAACATTTTTCTTCACACCTTAACACAATTCCACATCCAGCCAATTCTTAAAACCACAACTATATTCCACACTTTAGATCAATTGATCAATTATCAACATTTAATCCATTTCATATTCACTATATATTCTAGTTTCACAACTAAATGAATATATATATACCAATTACCCAAACTGGTTCTCAATATCAATATTTCGAAGACCCAAATAGTAGAACTGCTCCAAATAATCAAGAAGTACATTCCAAATCAAGCTTCACATTAACTCATCCAATTCTAGTTCAGAGCTTTACCTGTAATTTTAATCGGAACACTGAACTTGAACAAAGGCCTTCACAATTGATTAGTCGATATTTCACCGTGGTCATTAATTATTACCTAAATTCCTAACAATTGTTGTTGTAAAGTATAATGGGAAATAAAGGTTTTTCCCACAGAGGATTGTTATATTTACTTTTCAATGTCACAATAAATTAAATTAAATAAAGAATTATTATTAACAAGTATAAAGAATAAAGAAAATATATATATACAAAATTAAATAAACTATACAGTATTGTTTCTATTTACAAAAATATACATTATATACAAAAGTATTTTTGGGGGTTTTGATATTTTTGAAAACAATAAATAAATAAAAGGAAATATTTTTGGATTTTTATTCATTTTGAAAACATATTAAAACACACACAAATATAGATTTCTCTAAGTCATATGATCGAAATTAACATTGTGAAACATTAGAAAGCTAATTATTTCCCAATTAGACTTTTCTCTGAAAATTAACCTAAGTGAAAGCACCTAGATCAATCAATTAAACATGCCATCTTAGTCTAGAAAGCTAGCTAGTCAAACCATGTTCAAAGCATCGAAAAGAATCGTTAATTCAAGTGCACAACCTAGCATGAATAAGTTCATCTAATTGCAATCTTTTTTTATTTGATTCCGACTTTTGTCCAAAGCCTTTACTACTTGTGAATTAGGTTTCGAAAACTATTAGGTGAATCCAAACCCTAATTCTAGCTTCAATTACATGTAAACATCATAAGTGTCGACCCCTATAACATAAACATATAAAAGATTTCCGTAAACTTGAATCAAATAAACAATCATATAAAAGCAACTTAGAAAAATCAAATAACACAATTATTATGCAAAAATAGAAAATAAACAAATATTTACACAATAACATTTCCCAAATTTATTCACAAATAGTTAATTGCAGAAAATAAATTAAACAAAAATAAATTATAATAAATAAACAAGTTTGGAAAAAATGTTACTGTTGTGTCCATGAAAATGGACAGCTGCAGTGTGAAGGTCGAGAGGATCAAGATTCGGAAACGAACTCGGACTTTGGATGTGGCGGGGGCCCATTTCATTGGGCTTTGGATTGTTGGCTTTGGGCCTGGGAGCAGTGAGAGCCCACTTCGATTGGGCTTGACTGATGTGGGAGGCCCAAATCGGATTGGGTGCATGATGGGTGTCCATAACAGTTTGGACAGTCAACATGGGCTTGGTCAATGGGTCAAAAGTCAAAAGCCCAAATTGACTTTTTTATTTCTTTTCTTTCTTTTTCCCGTGTCCTTCCCGTGCGTCCTCTTCGTTTGTTTTGCTTCTTTCTGGTTCTTCTTCACGGCAGAGGGGGCGAGAGAGCTGCGAGACGCCGAGCCGGGAGATCGACGAAGTGGCGGCGTGGATCGAGCGTGCGGTCTCGGCGTCCGGGAAGGGAAGGCGTGTCGACGATGATGAGAGGACCAGCGCAAGGAAAGGCGCGGCTGTTCGGGGAACAACGGCGGCGCACGAGCTCGGTGATTTCACGGTGATTTCGAGGGATCGACGACAGAATGGATTGCCGGTTGGTGGAACCGACGCAGGCGGGCTTGAGAAGATCGATCCGGCGGTGGGTGGATTCTTCGAGGTCGGTCTTGCGTTGCTTGTGGCGGCGTGGATTGGGGGATGAAGAGGATGGGTTAAGTTCGCCGTGTCGAGACGAAGAGGATGGGATACGTGCGCCGCCGTGAGGTGGCCGGAATAGGAGGTCGGCGTCGGAGCAGACGATGAGGAAAACGGGTGGCGGGTTCTGTTCTGGGTTTTCCAAACTGACCCATCCTTTAAATCAAATCCAACGGTCCAGATCTGACGGTGGATTGATCAACGGCTGAGATTAAACCGCTTTTAATTCCTTAATCGCTAAACTTCCGAAAATCAAAATAAATAGCTCGGGTATCCGAAAAATACTCCGAAAATTCCCACGAACTCGTCGTGACGTGTACTTCATTCTAGAGTCTTCAAATCGAAGTTGCAACAAAAAGATAATTTCAGGAGAATTTCCGAAACTCATTAATAATTAACGAGATTAGGAATTTAATCTCGATTAATATCCAAATTAATCCTTTAATATTTCCGGGCTCTCACAACCACGAGTTGACTTTTGGTCCTCGGGTTGACTTTTCGTCCTTTTGCCGGAAATCCACTAAAAGCTCCAAAATGCGCCCCTTTCGCTCCATATATCAATCCAATGCCTGTGAACTCTACAATGGTGCAATTCAAGGATTAGAGACACTAAATGACCCTTGGATTAGCATTGCTAGAGTGATTAGAGGTCTAATTTGTATGTAAATAACATACAAATCAATAACATAACTTGCAGAACCATGTCCACTTTAGTCTTTCTACATTGTTATAATATTTTACACTAAAATTTATCAAACACCCAAAAACAATTTTTTATGATTTCATTAATTTAAAAATATAGTTTACCAAACACTTGGTTGAGTTTTTCTACCACTGATTATTTTTAATGCTGAGTTTTTTTACAACTGAGTTTTCTCACATCAATACCAAACTAAGCCTTACGGTGGAAGCATTCCACACCTCTTATATGGGTATTTTTCTTACGGTAGGTGATGGTCTAATGGAGGCCCAAGGGTTAAGACACATGAAAAACATAAACTCATCCTATGAGGGCTATTATAGCTTATAAGTCATTCTAGCTCCCTGGGTCAAAAATCATGTTAGTCCCTGGGGTTTCAATTTCATTAAAAACACCCTTACACTCTCAATTTTAATCAACCGTGACCAAAATCTAACCCACCTTCCAAATTGAACGTTAAAACTTAGAAGCCGATGTGGACCACCAAAAAAAAAATGAAGGGACCGTCAATCCTTTTTTTTTTCCTCTCACTCTCTCTCTCTCTCATTTCCCTTCTTCTTCTTCTTATTCTTCTTCTTCTTCTTCTTCTTCTTCTTCCTCTTCTTCTTATTCTTCTCATTTCCCTTCTTCTTCTTCGATGGGTACCCAAAAAGGATCATCGGCGCGGCGCAAATGGAGCGGCAGAACGGGAATTGGAAGTGTCGGGTCTTGTGAGGCTCAAGACGGCATGAGCTGTGGTCTGGAGTAGGTGGTCCAGATGATTGGGTCCGGCAGTGAAGCTTATAGGAGTTGTCGGCGGTGGTTTGAAATCGATAGGTGATTGTTGACGAATGCAAAAGTAGTGGTGAGTGATATTGAGATGCGGGGTTGTCGTTCCAACAGGGATTGACGGTTCACAACCTCAAGGTAGTATGTGATCGGGTGTTCTAGCTAAGATGGATGTGACAAGAGGTGAAAAAAGTGGGTGGAAGCGTGTTTGAATAATGTGTGACGTGGTGTAGTGTGTGTAGTTTTGTGTAAGAAATGGTGGAATATCAAGATAGCAAACAAGTAAAGAATGCAAGCAAGTAAAGATAAAGTAAATAATGAGCAAGAGTGTATGCAAGAATTGGGAATCGATTGGGATTTCGGGTTAGCCTAAGTCCATAATTGAAGTCTAATGAACCAATTTAGTACTCATGTTTGTGCAATGAATGAATCAAGATTCGTATCTTAGCCATATTATGGGTCTAAGACCATCTTATCTTATGTATTTCTAGTGCCATATTATGGGTCACTAGAACTCTCTCAATTAGGCTTGAGAGGCTCTAAACACAAAGACTTAGAAACTCAAACAAGGAGACCTCATAACATCTAGTATCAAATGCCTAGAGAGAGTTAGGAGTCACCCTAACAATCTCAATCAAAATAGATTGCACACATGCTCAAAGAAGTGACTAAATTCCCTAAACATGCATTCAACACAAATTGAATTGGATAATAGACATATTCATTCATCACAAAACATTCATACATAGTTGATTCATCATCACATCACAATGGACTAGGGCACACAACCCTAGTCCCCAACCTTATTGAACTACTCACAAATAGCCATAAGTAACATTATATGAAATTGATTACAAATATAAGAAGAATAGAGAAAGAAATGCTCAATGAAGATATCCTGGAAGCCACTTCTTCCTTTTCCTTCCTCTACTTGCTTTCAATGGCTGCCCCTTTGCTGGTTAAAGAAGAAACACAAACTTCCCGTCGTGGGTCGACCGTTCGACAGGAGGTCGTCGACCGGTCAACACTGGCTCAGATGCTAAGGTAATAAAAAGGGAACAAAAGGAAAATGGTGAGAGGTGAAATGAGGGATGCTGAAGTGATACCCTAATTGAGAAAATACTAGGTTTATATAGGCTAGGTAAGGGAGGAGTGAAGGGTTAGGATCAAAGCTAGGGAAATCTAAGGGCTAGATGGAATAAATGAAGGGCAAAGGGGGTAATTGCTCATGGGAACAAAAAGAAAGAATAATCTATGGGTGACCTCATGGTATCTAAAATGCTCGTTGCTGATTTTGGACCCTATTGTGGATAAGTCACAAGGTTGACTTCGTCGTTGACTTTGACTTTGACCTGCGGAGTTGACCGCCTTGAATTTGCTTGACTTCTTTACTTATTTGGCAAACTTCCGGAATTCTCGTGCGACTCACTTTCGGAACTTCGTGTTGACTCGTTGACGCTCTAAAGTCGGGGTTGACCACTAGTTGACCGACGGTCCTCGGGTTGACTTTTTGTCCTTTTGCCAGAAATCCACAAAAACTCCAAAATATGACCTTTTTGCTCCCAATATCGTTCTGATGCTTGATTTAACTACAAGTGAGCAAACATGGATTAGAGACTCTCAAATGGTCACTGAACTAGTATAATAATGATGATTAGAGGCCTAATTTGTATGCAAATCAATTGTGCAGTTTGTGGTGGTTCTGGGTTGGTGATGATGGTGTGAGCTGAGCATTGGAGACACTGAAATTGGGTTCGGCGGTGACTACCGGAGCTCGCGAGCGGCAGAGAGAGAAGCCGGAGTGAATTAGGGCAGACGACGTCGCTGGGTTGACTGAAGTAAGGCAGCGGCGCTGGACTGGAGGTCTGGGCATCATGATTGATGGTTCTGTGAGCATGGGCTGTTGTTGATTGGATTTGGGCAGTCCAAGAGACTAGGTCGATCTGGGAACGCCAAAGGTGTTGTTGATTGTGATCGATGGGCAGAGGTGCTCCATGTTGTTGGGTTGTTGCTCTATGGTTTAGATTGCAAGTTCACAGTGGAGCTGGAATTGGAGATGCATGGTTGCAAAGGAGCAGCGGTGGTGAACGGCAGAGCAGCCGGGTCTCCAAATCAATTAGACCCAGCGGCGATGTAATCGGTAAAGGAGGAGCGGTGCTTTAATGCACGGTTGTGGACTGGAAAATTGCAGAGAGAGAGAGAGGAGAAAAAAAAAAGGTGTTAGAGCCTCGCAGGACCGAGGAAGAAGAAGAAGAAGAGAGAGAGAGAGAGAGAGAGAGAGAGAGAGAGAGAGGAGAGAAAAAAAAAAAGGGGGGCTGACGGTCCCTTCGGTTTTTTTTTTGGGCGGTGACTTTAACGCTTTTGGAGCGCTTTATACGCAAGCAAACGTGTCGTCAAAATAGTATATGGAAGTAAAGACCGGGGGTGTGTCGTTGGGATTGGCGGTGCCAATCCCTAGGCAACTAGGATAGCTAGGTTAACAAGCACTAATGAGGAGGCAAGAAATGGATTGTTATGCATTCACTAAGTGGGCTATGTGCATAGTGGACATGTAGATGAAGACATTTGTTGGTTTTGTAAAGTGACAAGTGATCAATGAACACAACTTAAAAGAGTAAATGCAAGCAAGTAATAAAAGTGAAAGCAAGTGATGAAAACTTTGTTGATTAAGTGAAAGGGGGTTTTGGGTCACCTAAGCCCAAATCCAATGGTTGATTTAATCTATAAAAACATGCAAGTGAGATTGATTAGTGGATCAAATCCCGTACCCTATCCATACAAGGGTTGTAGGGCCATGGTCTTTTCAAGTGTACCTCTATGCCATGAAATGGTTCATAAAGCCTCTTAGCCCAACAACTTGAGCCATGCAATGGGTCCCAAATTACTAGACTAAGGCTATGGGTATTAAGACCTAGGGATTCAAACAAGATATGCCCATCACATCCATTGCCAATTGTCTAGAGAGAATAAGGTTATCAAGCTCACAACCTCTACCAAAATAGATTAAACACATGCTTTTAGAAGTGATAAAGTTCCTAGACATGCATCTAACACATAACAAAAGTGGACAAGGAATATACCCATATCAAAATCTCAAGCATAGATATATAAAATCAATCAAAACATCTTCATTGGGCTAGGGCACACAACCCTAGCCCTCAATCTTCAAGGACTACTCACAATACATCATGGAATACATCAAATCCTCAATTCTAGAAAACTTAAAGGCAATAAAGAATAGATAAGGGTAAAGAAGTGCTCAAGAAGGATGGCTAGCTGATCCTTGCTGTCACCAAGAGGTTTCTATGCCTTCTTCCTTGCTCCCTTGGTCTTCTCTTGCTCCCTCTTGAACTAAGCTCCCCTTCCTTATGGTCTTGAGAAGATCCAATATGAGAGTGAGTGAGGATGGTGAAATGGGATGGAAAAGTGTTTGTGGATGTAGTGGAGGGTGTGTAGAGGATGTTTGATGAAGGAAGTTTTGTGAGATGAGTGGAGGAAGTGGTGGAAAATGGAGGAAAAGTCACAAACAGCAGCTTCGGCGACCGGTCGATGGTGATCGGCGACCGGTCGTTCGGGACTGGAACAAGAGAAAATGGGAAAATGGAGGAAAAAGAAAGGGAAACTAGAGAGGATTTTTGGGGATTTGTGGTGTCTAGGGTTGGTGAATGTTGAAAATGGGAAGGTTTAAGAATATATATGTGGGGATAAAGGGCTAGGATCAAAGGGGAATGATCCTACGGTCCAAAGTATAGATCTAACCCACATGAAAGTACCTAGATGCCATTGGGGTAGTTAGGAAAGTGTATAGGCATTAGGGGCAAAGTGGTAATGTGTGTATAGCATAGGCAAATCTGATTTGGGACCATTGGGAGACAAAAGGTGAAGGGAAAAGGCTAGGGGACAAAGTATGGCATAAGCATTAAATACTTTGTCCCGTTTTTGAATTTGAATCTCTACTCACCACCAATATACCTCAACCAATCAAATGAGCTCTCCTAGTGGATGTGGGAAAGTCTTGCATGAGTCTTTGTGTGATGCCTTCGGGGTTGACCTCGGGGTTGACCATGTGGGCCCGGTTGACTTTCCGGGCCGAAAGTTGACTTTTCGGTTTCTTGGTCTCAACTCCGGGATATCGTTGTCTTTCACTTCTAAAACTTCAATCTTGGAATCTTGAGCTCCAAAGTCACGGTTGATTTTTTTGGTTGCTCCATGAAAACGTCTTTAAAAGCTTCCAAAGTGCATCCTTTTCTTCAAGTTCCATTTCTCCCGGTACGAACCTACAAAAAGAGATAAACAAGGGTAAGTGACATTATTAGGCGCTAAGGAAAGCATAAAATAAGTAATTAGGATTGCTCTTTATACATAAAATATGTATAAATCAGGCGATCCACGTCAGCTTTTAACGTCCAATTTGGACGGTGTGTTAGATTTTGGTCACGGTGGATCAAAATTGAGAGTGTAAAGTGTTTCTGATGAAATTAAAACCTCAGGAACTAACATGATTTTTTACCTAAACCTCAAGGGGTAAACTGAATTTAATCTATATATATATGAATTAGTATAGATAAAATAGCTTCTATCTCCATCTATACATCTCCATTGGAGAAAAGAATTGTTGCAACAAATCAAGCTTCCAAGTACAATTTTCTTGGTTAATGGCTAGTGGAGGAGGATTATTGGTTTGGAAGGGTAACGCCTCGGTGTCCATTGATCCACTTTGAATTTTTTTTCTCTATCACATCCAAATTCAAGAGTTTCTCTAGCCTCGAGTATGCAACTTTAGTTTGTGTAGTACTGTTACATCAAACAGAAACCATCAGACCATGACTTTACAAAGCTTAACTTTGATGGTTCTGTTGTTAATAACCATGCAAAGTGTTGCTATTGGCTTTGTATCAGGGATGAGGAAGGATATATGGTTATTGGTGGTGCTAAGAAAATCTCCCCTTATCATATTCCCATTACTAAAGCTCTTAACCTTCGAGAATGTCTCCGCTCGGTAATTCATCTAAAACTAACTAAAGTGAAAGTGGAAGGTGATTATAAACTCATTATTGACTGTGTTCTTAACAAGTGCTCAACTATTCCTTGGCGTCTTAAAATGATAATCAAAGATATTCATATTCTTGCCTCTCAATTTCACTACAGATATCATTGCTAATATTGGTCACTCTCAACCAACATATAGGATTTGAGAACGAAGTTTACCTCTTTCGGTTATTCCTGCTTTTAATTTCTCGCATTCAGGATGTTGTAGAGGTTTCCGTTTGTAATTTTATTTTCTTATTAAAAAAATACTTTAGTTTGTGTTTCCAATTTCGATGTTTTATTTATTAAATTTGATTTTCTATTTGAAAACTGAGAGATGATTGGTGAACCAATTTATACTTCGAAATATAGGATATAAACTACTCTATTATTCTCCTTCATTTTTTTTATTAATCCAAAATTTCTGTTTTGAATGATATTTGAAATCAAGTCTACTTTTCATGAGCAAGATGAAGGATTTGAATTTGATATATACATGTTTATTGAGCTAAAAATCTTGGATGCATTATGATTTGTTAATGGCTTTATTTGAGAAGAAAGAAGGTTTTGATTATCTAATGAGTACCCAGTTATAAATATAATTAGTTAGGTTACGTGCACGTAGACCAATATATATATGGGTAAAATCCCAAAATGGTACCCAAACTATAACGAAATGCAATTTTTGGTACCCACAAATGCTTAAAGACTCTAATGGTACCCAAACTATTACTCTGTTAGCCCAAATGATACATCCGTCGTGTTTTCCGTTAAAATTGTCTACATGGCGTTATTGGACTGAGTAAAATGACTCCTCTGCCCTTTCTAATCCTTCTCTCCGAGCCCTCTCTCTCCTCTGCCCTCTCTCTTCCTTCTCTCCGAGCTCTCCTCTCTCCTCTGCCCAACTCTACACGGCAGCAGCCTGCAACCCTAAGGTCCAGCACCTCCAGAGCACATACCTCTCTCCGACCATCACCACATTTCTCTCTGCATCGTCAATTACCCAGAAACCCAAAAGCTAGCGACACACCAGTTCAATCCCACCACCACCATCACTGCTCCGCCCATTCACCTCAACCCGCAACACAGTCACCGTCGAGCCCAGAAGCTCTGTCCTCTATTCTCTCACTCACTGCCAATCCACAGCCCAGAAACCAACTCTTTAATATCTCAATCGAAGAGATTTTTTGTTTGCCTTTATAAATCCCAGAAACCAAATCGAACAGAGAGAGAGATTACTCACAATCACAACTTGTTCATTTCATCCATCACGACCTTTCCTTTGTGCTACAACCGGCACCGATTCATCACAACAGCACACCCAGGCCACCATCATCTCGTCACTGCCGCCAAGTCTAAATACCAACCATGGTCGTGACCTCCAATCCACTTGACACGCCCAAAAGGAGCATCAATTAAAAAAATCTCTATCGGTAGTAGTATAGTGGTAAGTAGGGTATCGTTCAAAACGGAGATCAAAGGGTGTACCTAACAAAAAATGTCAGAAAGAATTAAATAAAATAAATAATTATTATTAACAAGTATAAAGTATAAATATATACATATGTACAAAGTAAAGGGGGTTTAAGAGATAAACTAATTAATCTACAAAGAATAATTAAATAAGATGAGATGGAACACAAAGTATATAAAGTTCAGCCACAAGTATACAAGTTTACCAATTATTGGACCGAAAATTAACCAAGTTCCCTAGCCATGAAACCGAAATTAACATATGTGGAAAATTAGAAGCTAACCATTCCCCAAATAAAACCTCTCTACGAAAATTAACCTAAGTGAAAGCACCTAGATTAACCAATTAAACATGTCATCTTAGTCTAGAAAGCTAGCTAGTCAAACCATGTTTAATGCATAGAAGAAGAGTTGTTAATCAAAGTGCACGACCCATTATGACAAAGTTCATATGTCCGCAATCCTTTTTATTTGACACCGACCTTTGTCCAAAGCTTTTACTACTCGTGAATTAGGTTTCCAAAACTATTAGGTGAATTGTAATCCCTAACTCTAGCTCCAATTATATGCAAATATTATAAGTTTCGAACCCTATAACATAAACACATAAAAGTTTTCTATAAAACAGAATCAAGTAAACGGAGTCACATAAGCTACTAGAAGAACTAATTAATTAGAATTCAATAACTAAATAAACTCATAAATATAGGCTGAAAATTATATAAATCATATCATGTTAACTAATACAAAGAATAATCAAGCAACAAAGAGGAACTCAATAGAGAATTTAAAGAATAAAGTCGAATTACACCATATGGAGAACATGAAGAACTCGAAGACCACGGATCTTTGAATCCTTGAAAGCAAGCAATCCAAAGCCGAGATTCCCAAGGTGATGATGGTGATGAACACGTGTGGTTGATGGCTGGTGGTGATGGTGACATCTCCTTCTTCTCCTCCTTGCAGCCTTGAAAATCCTAAATACTAGAGAATGAAAAATATGATGTGAGAGGGAGAAGAGAAAGAGGAGGGTTTGTCCCTCCCCATTGGGGTGTGTTTGAAGAGAAGAATGAGGCTGCTATTTATAGGAGAATGGAGAGGAAGAAGAAGACAATGAAAGAAATAAAGAAAGAAAAGGAAGAGAAGTAGAATGTGAGTGGTAGAAAAGAAATGGTAAGTGGAATGGTGGAAATGAAGTCATATGGCAATGAACCATTTATTTAGGTAAAAGAAATCAAACACTAATGGTATGGAGAGAAAGCGACAAAGATAATGTGGTGAGATGGGTGGAAATATGGGGGTGAGTGGAGCATTGAGAATAAAGGAAAATGAAAGAATTAGAAAGTAGGCAGCACTGAGCTATGCGCACTTGGAATGGAATATTGGACGTTTCGACGGTTGGATGATTCTGAAATTTGAATACAAAATACCTAACACACACATGCAGCGTGTGCGAAAAATACAGCTGGATCCAACGGTGAAACTGGGAGATATGCGCTTCCAAAGTGGACAGATCTGCACTGGCAGATTGTCCGAAAATGGGCTTGGACCTTTCCTTCATGCTTTGTGGACTTGGGCCTTCCTTCTTGGGCTTGGGCCTTTCTTCATGGATTTGGGCCTTCATCTTGGGCCTCACGGCAGCTCACCTCTTAATGGGCCTCGAAAAAGCCCATTAGACTTCGTAAATTTCCAACACTTTGCTTATTTTCCTTAACTTATCTTCTTTTCTCTTTATTTGCAATAGGAAACCTACAAACACAAAAACTAAATAAATAACACAAATTTATGAGAAACTAACAACACAAATGTAGAGAAATTGATATAAAAAGTTGTATAATTATGCACCTATCACCACTGCAAATCAATCACCTATCAATTTCACAACATCCACCAAACAATTCATTCACAAACCCAACTGATCTCTGCACTCACTTCAATTGCAGCAGCTCACAATTAAGAACTGCCGTGAATCACAACATCACTGCGTCCATCAATTACCATCACCACCGAGCTCCTCTCCTCGAAATTACTCAAGCCCAGGCACCCAGACCCGAGTTTCTTATCCACCTGAGCCTGTGCTCGTCCTATACGCCGCCTCCGCCTAGGCGAGAGAGAGTTGAAGTAGCAATCTAAACCCAGAAAAAAAAAATCATTTTGGCTCTACGTTCCTTGACTACCCACAAATGATTTTGGGTTTTTATCAATGTTGATAATAATCATGGTTTGTAAATATTGTTAATCAATTCTCTCTTCCTTAATTATAGTCTGATATGATGATTAGGGAGACAGAGAGAGAAAGACAAAAGAAGAAAAATATGCAGTGTTCATCACTTGTGCAATTTGATAATTGTAGTCTTCTGGGTTTGTATCGAACCAGAAGAAGATAAATGTAAAATGAGAGAGAGAGAGAGAGATGTTTAGTTAATTAAAAATAATAATTGATTTTTTTTTCATTAATGAAATTGTAAAGAATTGACAAGTTTACCCTCAATTTTAACGGAAAACACGACGGAGGTACCACTTGGGTTAACAGAGTAATAGTTTAGGTACCATTAGAGTCTTTAAGCATTTGTGGGTACCAAAAATTGCATTTCGTTATAGTTTGGGTACCATTTTTGGATTTTACCCCATATATATATATATATATATATATATATTACCTATGCAAGGAGGGAATTCCGCGTAGGGCCTGTGCAAGGAGAAAATTTTACATATGTTGCCACCAGCTCCCCACCTATGCGAGGAGAAAAATCCGCATATGTGTGATTAAATTATCCCCCAACCCCTATGCGAGGAGAAAATACCGCATAATTTTATGACAAGGGTACGAATTTGGTAATTGTTTGAATATATAGATTTTCATTTGAGTTTTGAGTTGAAGCTATTAAATATAAATTTATGAGATTCTAGCAGTTTGATATTGATCATAATTTCGTATTGAATTCTCATTTTTCCTAGCCATTGGTAGATTCGAGTTTATTCCCAGCTTACTTGCTTAAATTATATCATTTATGTCATTTTATCTTTCTAGTTTTGAGATGTTATAAATTTTGATTGTATGCCAAAGGTTTTGAAAGAGAAATGATTTTCCAAAAGAAAAAAGGATTTCAAAGAAAGGTTTAATAAATTTATTTTTGTCCACTCGATCACTGAGCTCATCTCATGTTTTCAATGATTTTCTTTGGGCCCTTTCGTTTTACCCAGGTTATAGATAGTTGAGGTCAGACTAGTGAACGTCGAGGCAGATTTTGTATAAGTGCCCATTGTGACGTCTAATTCATTATGTGTTATATGTATGCTTGAGGAATTAGCCTGTCACGCCCCGGATCCGGTGTCGGTGGGTTTTAGGCATCTAAATCCGAATCCGAGGTGTGAGTCTTAAAAAGTAAAAATAAAAATAAATAAAAATACATGAAAAATACATTTCTACTGCGCACTCTGATCTAATTAATAATTACAAAATTCTTTACAAATATACAAATAAAACATCTCGTTCTAAGCTCGTCATTCTAGGCTCATCTAATCATTACGATTCTCGATTCCAGTACCTGCAAAATCTGTAAAGGGGTGAGCTCAACCAGCGGCTCAGTAGAGACATCAACCTTTTTAGGCCATTATATATTAGCTATGTGTCCACAATCAATTTATCAATCAATTAATGAAAAGACAATGCATGAATGTCATGCTGACTCATCACCTTCTCAATAACTCAAAGATATACTACACTTCTCTTTTGTTAGTCATCTTGTTATAGTTCTCGTTTCGCCAGTGTCAATATGTCCGATATGATCATTTTATACTCGCATTTCCTCATAATGCAAATGTATGATGATTTAGTGTTATTGCCTATAAAATAATATTTTATGTACACATACTTTTATAGAAAACAATAACATATAAACATGTTATTCAAGTAATACCATACAATTCATGTAAATCAATAATTAACCTAATTAACATTTTATGGAAAGGCTCCCCGAGAATCCCTACCTCAATTCCGAGAATTGCCGAGCATAACAACGACAGCACGAGCCTCCTAAAAATAGTCATAAAAATATCCACACCCAATCTAGAATTTATTTAGCTAGATGAATAGATATCGCCAATACGAATCCGTAGGATCTCGCGGATCCTAAATCGGAGTTATAGATCAAAAGTTATGATCTACAGAATTTTAGATAGAGAAACCTAGAGAGAGAAAGTGAGGTAAGAGAGAGCTCCGAAAATTGTGGAGAATAAAAGATTGAGAGCTGGGTATTTATAGGGTCACGCCATGATTGAGAGTTGACACGAGAAATTTTTCCATGTGACGGTCATGCCATGTCAACTTTGTGACCGTCCAATAAAAATTTGCCAAGTGGAATTTAATGTCATGTCCTCTCTTTTTTTTAAAGCAATTAAATTAAATCAATATTTTTTTAATGAAAATTAAAACATGGCTGATCACCACCACCACTGGCAGCACCGGCCTCACCTTCTCTTCCTCAACCCCATCTGCAACTCCATTGAAACACCGCCGTTTTAGTCTTTTCTCTCAACCCCTAACCCCTCACAAGTCACAACCACCAATAAGTCATCTCTTGTGTTTCTCTTCCTTCTCCTCCTCTCTCTCCGAGCCCTGTTTTTCTTGCTTTTACCGATCGATCTGCAATTTGATAACATGGCATTGAGCAAACATATTCTCTATTCTTAATTACTTGTTTAAGCTTAATTATTTATTCTATTCACAAACCAGCTGAATTCATAATCCTCCAATTCCCTCCTCCCTTTCCTTCGCTCCCTTCTTTCTCTCTTTTCCCCTTCTCCTTCCTCCTCACTCTCTTTCTCTTACTTCACGAACTCCTCTTCCTCCAAAGACCCATCAAAAACATAACCAACTCATCTTCTCTCTAACTTTAATCACACAATCCCAGCACAAACTCTTGGCCACCAAGTCGATTCTTCTCGCCGGAGTCGTCCTCCTGTGGTTCCAAGAGCTTCGGTACTGTGGCACCGCTGCCATGATTATGGCGAAGGAAAGGGGAAGTAGAGAAGGACACTTTTTTTTTTCAACCCACTTTTTAATTTTCATTAAAAAAATATTGATTTAATTTAATTGCTTTAAAAAAAAAAAGAGGACATGGCATTAAATTCTACTTGGCAAATTTTTATTGGACGATCACAAAATTGACATGGCGTGACCGTCACATGTAAAAAATTTCTCGTAGCAACACCGACTTGAAGAGATTGTTTAATTGAGTAGCCCAATAAGATTGTGCCATATGTCACCACCTCATTGCCCACATTCCCACTTGTAGCCATGTGTCAATCAATCAATACCCATGCGTCCACTTGCAGCCAAGTGTCCTATGACTGATGATTAATAACAACACGTAATGGTTGCTGCTCCTTGGGTACCAAGTAGCCATACCACTCAATGACAAGATGCCACGTGTCATCCTTACCAATAAGAAAGCGCCACATCGTAAATACTAGTTAAACTTCGATAAATCTTTAAAAATATGTCGGGACTCCGAAAAATTATCCGAAAAATACCACAAACTCGGGAAGACGACTACTTTCCTAATATGAGATTAAAAATAAAATTTAACCAACTTTAAAATTATTTTGTGACATAAAAATAAGATATTTAAAATTCAGGTTCTCACATAGCCACTCTTTGAATATGCATGTAATCTATCTTACATGAGAATGTAAGGTTTAGCCACTTTACTTTTCTCTAAGCAATTATCGATAGGCATGATGAGGATCCCTTGTTTGAATTCCTAAGTCTTTGAGAACTTCGCCTCTTAAGTAACCTAGAGAGTTCTAGTGATTTCTAACATGGGATTAGAATACCATTGAAGCCATGACCTTGCATCCATAGCATGGGCAAGTTACGGAATTTGATTCATTAATCACATAAGTATAATTACATAAATGGAACATCATTCATCATTATGAATTTTGTTGACCCAAAATCTTGTCCATACACTTCATTCACACTTTCTATTTCTCATTCTTCCATAATTTCTAAAGCTTGGTTGTACTTTACTAAGAATGGTTTAGCTGACCACCAATTAAAAATACTCGAGTCTACAATACTCACTCTTGACAACGGAAACGTGTGCTTGGGTGTATAGTAAAAACATGCTCCAAGTCAATGAGGTGGTGATGCTAGTGGTCCTAGACGGCCGAGATGTGAAGCGATATCACACGGGAATTGGTTGCAAATCCAAAAGGAATTTGGGGATCTGCTATTCCGGCGTGAACAGTGAGTTCCCAAAGAGATGTGAAGGGACATCGATGCATGTGGGAAGCAAGGTGCAGGTCCCGGATGGCCGGAGATGAAAGGTTGGGTTTGCAATGTGTTGGGGGTGATGTCTAGGGTCAGAAAAGGCCTATATATAATTAAATTACATCATTGATCTATTTACATTATTTGCTTTTATTTTCTATTGTTTTTTTTTAGAAGAATGTCAAAATCCATTAAAGTTCAACAAGGTTACACATAACAACTGCTCCGATGGAGCTGTCAAAAAAGTTGCTACCCACATAACCCCATCTTTTCGAACCACTAGCAAATCCCAAACAAAATAAAAGAGACATGAGATTCACTGTACTAATCCGCGACACCCTCCCTGAGTAAGAGAGTTCGCAGATCCATCAAAAATTAAACCATAAAAAGAAAAAATAAAAGCCCAAAGCCAAAGACAAAACCCTAGTCCCAGACAAATCAACTGCAGCAACCCTAGCAACCTGCTACAGCAGTCACCAACCAACAACCCTAGTAGCAACTTGATCCCACACCCGCCATCAGCCGCAGAACCACCACCGAATCGGATCCACCACTCCCACTAACCCACAGCCACCATGATTGTAGCAACACCCCACCACCTCCAAGTGCCAACACCAACAACCCGCAAGCCGCCGCACCGGAAAGATAAGCAACCAAGAGAAGACCACCCACCGTGCAAAGAGAAAGATCCACCAAAGTCGGTGTCGCCACCAACAAAGCCCAAAAGCCTTGAATGCAGCGTCACCCCACATCCAGCAGAGTCCTCCCCACACGCGAAATCACAACCCCGGCGCAAGAGGTTGCAACACCTAGCCTCCGAAGTTCTGACCAGAGCCGAGTCACCCAAGGGATCCCCCACCCCTACAGCCAAACAAGCTGATCGTAGTTCAAGCTCACGACCACCAGGTCCCAAGATCACCACCATACCAGAGAGCACAAGAAAGAGTCCGAAAACTCTAGATGCAAGGTTCCGCCGATGATCAAAACCAACGTCATCACCCTCAGAAGAACAAAAGAAGAGAGAACACCCCCCTCCTCCAGCCAAACGTGCAAAGCCGCCACCAAAAGGTTGCGACCCTAGTCTCTCAAAGAGAGAAGAAACCTAGCATTCTGTTTGTTTCAATTTTTAGAGTGATTCCTAGAATCCTAGTATATGCCATAAAGTTCAAAATAATTAAATTAAAAACATAAAAAATACTTATGAGCTTATTTTCTATTGCTACATGAATGTCTCATTATGAACTTCCTAGCCTATCGCTTATGTTCCTATTTAGTTATATATATATATATACATATATTATTCACACAAACACATGTTGTTAACAAAACAATTTTTTTTTTACTAAAACAACCCGTAAAGATTAAAAAAAACTTTTGTAACTTTTAATTTTCAAGGATAAAATTGTGTAAACTGCAAAAGAGAAAGAGAAGAAAAAAAAGAGAGAGGGGAAAACATGATTATTAGCATTCTGCATTCTTCTCTCAAAGTTGCCGCACATCAAAGGCAGTTGCTCCTCCCATCCCATGTTCATTCAACTACTCCCTCCCTCCCTGTTTTATCTACTAGCAATAAACAATCCTTTCTCATAAGTCTTTTATTTTAATCACATCTTCTAATCTAATTAGTACGTAGATGAGTATTGATGAATTTTTTGTAATTTTCTATTAATTTGCAGGATCATTCTTTCACGAGATTAAAACATCGACGAGGTCCCAAGTCTTTGCCTCGCAAAATCCATACTCCAATGCTACAAATATTGCTGGTAATTCATTTTCCTATTTTACTAATTATTGGTTAATAGTTAGTGTGTGTTAGATGATGAAATTAAAATTAGTTATTGGAAGCACTGGCAATTGTAGTAGTGTCACGGTTGGTTCAATTCTCTCTCTCTCTCTCTCTCTCTCTCTCTCTCTCTGATTTGTCGTATTTTTACCTACGTCATTAATTATTACCTAAATTCCTAACAATTGTCGTTGTAAAGTATAATGGGAAATAAAGGTTTTTCCCACAGAAGATTGTTATATTTACTTTTTAATGTCACGAAAAATTAAATTAAATAAAGAATTATATTTACAAGTATAAAGAATAAAGAATATATATATATACAAAATTAAATAAACTATACAGTATTGTTTTTATTTACAAAAATATACATTATATACAAAAGTATTTTTTGGGGGTTTTTGATAATTTTGAAAACAATAAAAGAAATATTTTTGGATTTTTATTATTTTTGAAAACAAGAAACACACACACAAATATTGTTTTGAAGATTAACCAACTCCCTAGCCATGAATCCGAAATTAACATATGTAAGATGCTGGACCACCATACATCTCCCAAATAAAACCTCACTATGAAAATTAACCCCGAGACCACCCTGACAGGCTAAACAATTAAACATGCAAAGGTAATTAATCTAAACATGTCTAACGCATAGAAGAAGAGTTGCTAATTCAATTGCACGACCTAGCGGGACCGCCCAACTATCCGTGATCCTTATTATTTAGTTTTAACATTAAAGATAAAACCAAACAAACAAAATTCACATAAGCTGCTAGAAGAATTAATCAACTTCAATCCAACAATTATTACATAAAATAGAAAATAAACAAACAATAACATTTCCCAAAATTATTCACGAATAGTTAATTAAACAAAAATAAATTATAATAAATAAACGAGTTTGGGAAAAATGTTACTGTTGTGTCCATGAAAATGGACACTGTCTGGCAGGCGAAGGTGGCAGACTCAGCTATAGTAGATCGTAACTTTGGATGTGGCGGGTGCAGAGATCACTTTGCATTTGGGCCTTGAGGTGGTCAATGGGTCAAAGGCCCATTTATGACTTTGACTTTCCCTCCTTTCTCTCCTGAACTCTACCTGATTTTTTTCTTTCTCTCCTTTCTTTTGGAATCAGCCCGTGCATTTTTCTTCTCATTCAGCAAGGTTGACTTTTCAACCTTAATTTGTATTCTTCTTTCTCTAGTTCATCTCCAACCCGTGCACAGCAGTTTTTAATTCTTTCTTCTTTCTCTTCTGGTCTTCCATCTTCCCGTGCTTCCCATCTTCCCGTGCTTCCCATCTCTCTCTAATCAATTAATCATCATCTTCATTTTCTGCAGCAAGAGAGAAATAGAGATCGGAAGATTGGTGAGGAGCGAAGCATGGCAGCTGGGCTTGGATTAAGCACTGGAATTGCAGCAGCGACGGAGGTGCGAAGACGACGCCGGCAAGGTGCAGCAGTGGCGTGGGTGGGTTCTGGAATTTCAGCGATGGAAGACGACGCCGGCAGCTTGGGTTTTAGACGGCGACGGCGGCGCTGGCGGAAGCTTCCGGACCGGTGAGGACGACGGTGCGGCGCGCGGCTTAGAGCAGATCGCTGAACAGCAGCGGCGTGGAATTTGAAGCGGCGTGGCTTCGGGCTTAGCGACGGCAGCAGCTGCACGGGAATGGGTAGGGAAAACGGCGGCGATTGCGGCGCCGGCAACTCGACAAACCTGCAAAACAAAATTGAGCACGGGATTAGTAGTAGCTTCGTGATTAATTGAAATTTGAATTCCAGCTAGAGAAGAGACACGGCCTGAGTGATGAGATCGGCGGGGCGAAGTGGGTAGAGCCGGGCTCTTGTGAATTCTGAATTGCAGGTGGCTTGGACGTGTTTGATTGTTTGGTGATGAAGCACGGTGGTGGCAATCCGAGAGAGACACCGTGAGACCGAGTCGATCGCTTGCTTGTGGTAGCGGCGGGTTTGCGAGGGGCAGAGGCATGGCGACCGGGCTTCCATACCTGCAAAAGAAAAACAAGACAGAATGTTAATTGATTGATGATTAAATTGCTTGCAGGTGCTCTCTTAAATAGAGAAGAATGGGCGAAGCAGCCCAAGGAGCGAGTCAAGGTGGAGTGAGCTTGGAGAGCCGGAGATGCCGTGAACACATGGCTGGTTGGTGAAGTGGACTAGGTAGGTGGCCGGCAGTGGAGGAAAACCTGGGGGAATTGGACTGTAGTGTGTGTGATGATGGTGGAGATGAAATCGGTGGTAACATGGGTGGCTGCAAACATAATACAAACAAAACAAAGAAAAGAAAATAAAATAATAAAAACAAAAGAAAAATTAAATAAATATAAAATATAAACATGGGAAAATAAAATGGAGATTTAAAATATATTCTGCCACCGCGTGTGGTGGTTGTGCCGCCTTATGTGGTGGTTCGCCGACAAACTTGCCGGAATTCGGAACGGTTTCCGAAATCTTCGTACATTAACTGGGCCCACATCCTCAAAATGACCGGTGTCATTTTGATATCTGAAAAGTCACGGTTGACTTTTCGGAATTACACTGAAAATCTCCAAAATTCACCTATTCTGTGCAGATTAACATTTTCCTGATATTTTCCCTAAAATCACGAAAACAAACATTAAACAGACAATTAAGCTTTCGGAATAGCAAAATCCAGTAATTAAAGGCACTTTGTGAACGTATTTTACGTTCACATCACACCCCTACACTTGAACTATTGCTAGTCCTCTAGCAAACATAGAATACAAAACAGGAACACAAAAACAGAAAGGGAAACACAAAACAGAAATTCTTTCCAACCATAATCCTCAGCGAGTTCGAAAGAATTATAATCAGGAGAATAAAAATTATATACTAAGGTTAAAGAATTTGCTAAGCATTTAACATGTACATCTCATTTATGCTCGGGTGTGTGTGTGGAAACCGAGTGTAGAATTAATGTCAAGCAATCCAATAGGCACATCGAAACAACATTAACCACTAAAGCTCACAAGATTCACTAATTATTTCCGCTCAGTGTTTAGGGTTAAGTGTTTACTCTCAAAACAATTACACAAGTAGTGTTCCCATATGCTTGCTCATTAACCAACTCTCTACAATTAATCCACAACTCATTAGATCATAAGGACTTTCAGGTGAAACAGGGACCAAAGGATGAATGGTAAATGGTGAATGGTAAATGGTCAATGATATGAAAGGACTCGAAATGAAAAATGTTTTACATGTTTGCAAGACAAATCAACGACTTTGAAACTCATATTTATGCTAAACCCGAAACAACTCTTATTCTCCTCCAACCTTTTATTGAAAATAAAACAAGTAAATAAAATAACTCTATTTTTGTGGTATTTTTTTCTTTTTCTTTTCCACTTTTTTTTTTCTTGAGGAACTTTATTCCTTCTTTTTATTTCTGATTTTTTTTTTCTTTCTTTCTGTGAACAAATACAACAAAATAAATACACCCCCACACTTGCCTTCTGGTATACTACCATACAAATCCGAAGCATAAAAACATAAGAAGTCACTATCATCGTCTTGCAAACATAAATAAAACAAGGGTGAGATGGTGTGGGTGAACAAAAGAAACGGCTAATGAGTGATCAGTTCAAAAGGGGATTCCTAAAGTTCGTGTTTAGATGGATGGTGAATATTTTGGCCATGGTGCTCAACTAATGCCTTACTCATTTCTAATTCATCACAGATTAACAAAATGTTTCAAGTGGTCTCTGAGCAAGTTCTAGGTTCAAAAACTTATGAATTGTGCACACATGAAGAACGAGTAAATGTATGAAATATGCATACATGTGAATATACAATAGGCTCAAATCCTCACATTTTCTGGGTATGCATGACAATGTATGTTTAAATGTGCTTCTCGGATTGCAATCAATTAATCGAAACAGGTTATGTGAACATGGAAATTCGAGCAATCACAAGTTATGCATATTAAATCCGAAGCAAATCACACAAATCCTTAACATATAATAAACATTCTCAAAATCATAACAATTAAACTCAATTCATCATCGGGATTGGAAAGAAAACAACACATATAACACAAATAAACACACAAACAGAAGCAAATATTTTTGTAATTTTTTATTTTTTTGATTTTTTTGATTTTTTTCAATTTACGTAACAATACGTGACCACAGTGACTTACTAAGTGCAATGGTAGGTTCAACGCTACCAAGGGAGTAAGTATGATCTAGTCGAGATACCGTTACAGTAGAAAACGAAAACAAGTAAATTATTTTTTTTTTGAATTTTTCAAATTTTTCAAATTTTTTTTCTTTTCTTTTCAATAAATCTTCCCCCCACACTTGAATTAAACATTGTCCTCAATGTTAGACAGATATTTCACAAAAATGAATAATTCAAGCATGATTATTGAATTTAAACACACAAACTAAAATAAACCGAAGTAAACACACAAACAGAAATAAACACAAAACAATTAACTAAATGAAAAGGGAAACAAAGAAAGACTCCCCTTTGAAGATCGTGAAGCTCCTCCCGAAGCAAGTCACCAACAGTCACAAACAAGGCTAGCAGGGCCTTGCATCCAACGTTTGCTCCTTAATCGACCGCGGCTCGATCCGTTGAAGTGTGTCCCGGACAAGGGTAGTTGCCGACTCCACGGCGACTTGGCCGATGTAGCCCTCACCGAGATCCGGAACACCATAGTCAGTAGTGTTCCATCAAGAATGGCTCCGGATACGTTAGGCGAATGGAGAAGCCCGAAGACATAAGCGGAAATGGCTCCGGTTGAACTCCGCATAGCAAACACCGGAAAATGGAATGGTTAATCGGCGCATAAATCACGAGACGACCCCGTTGCATCGGTGCAACACTCCCGAAGGATGAGGAAGTCGTTGTGACTATCTATAGCGAGCACCGAGATCCGGTTCCGCGGGTCAAGACCGATGGTGAAATTTGCTAGCACACGTACAAAGCCGTCCATCGACATACTATCCCACAATGGTCTCGTTCGAACGTCTTTGAGGAACTCAAAGATCCTAGTGTGATGAGATAGATGAATAACGGAACAACCAGCAGTACGATTGACTCCGGGGGCTTGCTCGGATCACCCCTTCGCTTGTTGGTCCCGACCTCCATTCGAGTGTCTCTTGTTCGATTCGAACAAGTCCAAGGTGGTGGTACGTGGAGTTGCCGATGTCGTTAAAGAAACAGACCGTGATCCGTTTTGCCATTTCCGCAAGTCCTCTTCTTCCTTCAAGAGAAATAATCGAGTCACCGGGTGAAGAGTGGATACCGTGGCGCACATGTAGCGCTCGGCTTGTCGTTGGAGGGTCGAGATCCAACGCTTTGCACCAAAAGCGAACCCCGAATGAACAAAAGGTTCGAAGCCGGCCTTCATCTCCTTCTCGCGTACATCCACGTGCTCCACCCAAGTAACCAAGGAAGATCCATTATGCAAATCACGTATCGGCATCCGGAGGGGCGTTTTCGGCAAATCGATCTCACGGAAGGCTTTGGATTGGAACGCAATTCATCCACGGAGACATCCACGACGACCCAACTTCCATCCAAATGTAGATGAGAGTACCGAACGAACCGGACTTCACGAGTCGAGACGATGTGAGATGGCACCCGAAACTCGGCCGACATCACCTCGCTTCGCTCCTCGTAGCCATCTTCGTTGTTGGAGGAAAGGATCTCCAACGTCTGGGCGTTTGTAATCATGCTACAGAAGACTGGCAACCATCGACCAACATCCATGAGAATTTGAACGATGGTGGTCGGATAAAGATAGATGGTTGCCGAGTGTCTCGAGGATTCAGATTTGAAGTACGGTGCAGGTTCAGCTCGTTGAAACACTCGCAAGTACTCGGCCCTATGAAGAGTCTCGGGATGAATAGACGTGTCGGGAGTCGGTGAAGTTATCCACAAAGGAAATCCGGCAGTGGCCATGAGCAGGAGCTCGTGTTTGGCCTTACGGACGATATCCGAGATCAAGTCGGTGTGGACTCCGACAAGATCATGAGCAGGTCCCGGAAGATTAGATGGCACAGGTATGGATGGGCGCTCAACTAGGGTAGGCATGAGGCTCCGCACATCCCGTCTCAAGTGGTCCATGTCGATGGAATCATCGGACAACTCGAGAATAGGCTCTTGTTGTGGAGGAACAACTTCGAGCCTTCGCCAGGCACATCTGAGTGCGGAACGGGACCTCCGCAATCGGGACATATGCCGCTGTGGAGAGCATCGACGAGTCGTTGATTCAAAAGTTGAAGCTCCTCGTTCTTGCTCACCACCTGATCATTTCGTCTCTCTAACTCGGCAATACGCTGCTCAGACGTAATGATACCGAACTTCTTCCTATTTCTCGACCCCCAATAATAGACTTGGTCCTCCTAAAGTCCGATTTTCGGACCAAATCGTTCTCGTTGTGGCTTGGTGGGGTGAGAATACACCGCAAAGAAAGCCGCAAGTGCATCTCTCTGAGCTTTGGTGTACTTTGTCCTCGGAAGTCTCCTATAGACAGGAGCGGCTTCCGGTTCAACGGGTGGATCAGCAACCAGGATTGGTGCTTGGGGTAGTGGTTGTGGCTGTGGTAGTGGCTCGGTCGGCATGCTAGCATCGGCGCTATTGAGCATGCTCGGTGGAATTATTTCAGCCAAGCCTTCAAAGATCGGGTTCTCCGAAGGACCCGCCCGAAACAAATCACCGAAAGAATTCACTCTTTTGGCCATTTCGGGTTGGGAAGGAAGGAAAACTTCGGGATTTGGGAGATTTTCTCGGGAAAACCGAAGAACACGAAGAACACGAGAGAGAGAAAACGAGAGAGAGAGAGAGAGAGCTAAGGGAAACCTAAGGAAATGCGTGAAATGAAACACACGAACGAAGGGAAGGGAAGGGAACGGACGCACGCTCGCACACGTGCCACGGACGTGAAGACCCGTAATTTCCGGATCGAGCGACGAAAGTCGTAAAGTCTACGTAGACACGCACGCGGTTTATTAAACAATTCGGCCGACGCAAAAGTCGTGCGTCGGCCCAATCAGAATTTTTTCATTTTCATTTTTTATTTTTTTATTTTTATTTTTTAATACTTTACGAAAAGTCGTAAAGTGAACAGTGAAAACGCGTAGCACACGCTCTTGCCGACACTTTAAACGGGCCTGGGCCATCGGAATGGTCTGGGCCTTAAAGTGGGCCTGGGCCAAAGAAAACTCCGGCCCATTATTGGTGGGCTTAAACTAATGGGCCTAAAAACGAACAGGCCCGACACACTAATGGGCTTGGGTTACGGGTTTTGGGCTTCGTGAATGACACGAGCCCAATGGGCCAAAATTTATTTTTATTTTTTATTTTTTATTTTTTTATTTTATTTTACGAAACCTAAAACCCTAACCAATCACACAAACGGGCCTAAGGCCCAATAACAAACAAACTAACTAACAAGCCCAAAACAAATTATATGAACAGTAATTATAAACAGTAAAAATAAATAATTTCAAAACAGTAAAACAAAAACAAACACTCTTTTTTTTTATTTACAATTACAAATTTTCTATTTTTTTATTTTTTTTTATTTTTTTAAATCAAATAAATAACGAGAGTGAAAAGAAAACTTACCTTTTTACTCCCGAGGAAACCGAAAATCACCAACAAGACATCAACCTCAAGGTTTTTCAACCTTGACTTCCTAAACGTATGCTCCGATGTATGTGGTAAAATTTCCGATAAACCCGGATTATTTCCTATACAAAATAAAAAGGTTAGTAATAAATTTACAAAATAAAAACAAAATATTTACAAAGTTAAAAAATGTGTCACAAATTATCTATACAAAATGAATGAATAAAATTTCTTATGTCTAAGTATATTTTATGTCTACGTATATTCCTATGTCTACGTATATTTTATTTACACAAAAATATTTTCTTTTGCCTGAATATAGTTGAAAAAAAATGAAAGTTGATTCCAAGCGGTAACTCAAGGTGGACTTACGGCCTAGGTGCAATGTCTTGACTTAAATGACTTTCCGTGTTTTGATAGGAGCACAAAGTGTGACGTTTTTAATGTGTTTTCCCTACTATTTGGCTATGATTTAATTGTAACTTTGCTATTTTAGCTTAGTTTCCATATTTGAGTCCAAAATGATGTATTAATGTGAACATGTGCAGAAACGAAGTCTAATGGGCTTTTGCGAGGCCCATTAAGAGGTGAGCTGCCGTGAGGCCCAAGATAAAGGCCCAAGCCCAAGAAGGAAGGCCCAAGCCCAAGAAGGAAGTCCACAAAGCATGAAGGAAGGCCCAAGTTCACAAAGCATGAGGAAAGGCCCAAGCCCAGATTTTCGGACATTCTGCCTGTGCAGATTAGTCAACTTGCGAAGCCCATATCTCCCAATTGCACCGTTGGATCCAGCTGTAATTTTGATACACGCTGGATGTGTGTGTTATATATTCTGTATTAAAATTTGAGAATCATCCAACCGTTCAAACGTGCATTATTCCGTTCTAAGTGGGAACTGCTCAGTGCTGTCTGCTTTTTATTTCTTTCCTCTTCTTTTATTTTCAATGCTCCACTCATCCCTATATTCTTTCCTCTTCTTTCTGCCCACACCATTAGTGTTTAATTTCTTTTACCTAAATAAATGGTTCATTGCCATATGACTACATTTCCACCATTCCACTTACCATTTCTTTTCTACCACTCACATTCCACTTCTCTTCCTTTTCTTTCTTTATTTCTTGCATTGTCTTCTTCTTCCTCTCCATTCTCCTATAAATAGCAGCCTCATTCTTCTCTTCAAACACACCCCAATGGGGAGGGACAAACCCTCCTCTTTCTCTTCTCCATCTAACATCATATTTTCCATTCTCTAGTATTTTCCATTTTCAAGACTTCAAGGAGGAGGAGAAGGCGTCTACACCATCACCACCAGCCCCTATTCAACATCACCATCACCATCATCACCTTGTCTTCACGGCTTGGATTACTTGTGGTCAAGGATTCAAGATGTGGCTTCAAGATCTTCATGCTATTCATACGGTGTATTTCGACTTAGCCTTTAAATTTATGCCTCTTTGTTGCTTGTTTATCTTTTGTATTAGTTAACACAACATGAATTATGTATTTTTCAGCCTTTGTTTATGAGTTTATTTAATTGTTGGATCCTAATTAATTAGTTCTTCTAGTAGCTTATGTGACTCCGTTTATTTGATTCTATTTTAGTAGAGAACTTTTATATGTTTTTGTTTTAAGGTTGCAAACTTAAGATGATTGCATATAAATGGTGCTAGAATTAGGGTTTTAATTCTAATTCACAAGTAGTAAAGGCTTTGGAAAGAGGTCGGAAACAAATAAAAAGGATCACGGATAGATGGGCGGTCCCACTAGGTCGTGCACTTTAATTAACAACTCTTCTTTTATGCGTTGGACATGTTTTGATTAGCTACCTTTGCATGTTTGATTGATTAATCTAGGTGCGGTCGCTTAGGTTAATTTTCATGAAAGTGGTTTTATTTGGGGAATGATAATTGGCGGTCCAGCATTTCACATATGTTAATTTCGGTTTCATGGCTAGGGAACTTGGTTAATTTTCGGTCTAATGATTGGTAAACTTGTATACTTGTGGCTGAACTTTATATACTTTGTGTTTCATCCCATCTTATTTAATTTATTCTTTGTAATTTAATTAATTTATTTCATTCAATTTATCTCTTAAACCCCTTTTTACTTTGTACATATGTATATATATATTCTTCATACTTGTTAATAATAATTCTTTATTTTATTTAATTCTTTGTGACAATTTTTGTTAGGTACACCCTTTAATCTCCGTTGTGAACGATACCCTACTATGCACTATACTACTACCGATAGGATATTTCTAAATTGATGCCTCATTTATGGGCGTACCAATTTTTGGCGCCGTCGACGGGGATTGAAAATGTTCCTAACCTAATATTTTTTTTTGTTAATACTGTTTATAATTTTTTGTAATTATTACTGTTTTTATTACTTGTATAGAATTACTGTTTACTTTTTATTGTTTATAATTTTACTATTTTTTTAACTGTTCATATTACTTGTTTATATTACTTGTCTATATTACTTGTGAATAGTTGTTGTTATTACTTGTTTTTAATACTTGTTCATATTTTGTTACACTTAGTAATTTATTTAGGTGTCTTTTATATAGTTGATTATTTTTTGTTGTTGTAAGTTGTAACTTGAACGGAATAGGTAAGGTCCTTTTATTAATATTGGCCTAAACCCTTCATTTTTACCGTAAGGTTATTTGAGGTTGAGGGCGGCCTTTATTAACACTTGGAGAATTGTCGAACACTTAAGTGCTTTCTCAACTGAGTAAGGGGCACATGGATGGTGTCTAGATATGATCGAGACCCTGGGTGACGGGTTTGTAAAATTGGATTCAGAGGACTAGTCCACTAAATGAATCCTGCCTCTCGCTTATCTCTTGTGATCTGGCCATTCGCCTTCTGAAAACACGGAAAGTCATTTAAGTCAAGGCATTGCACCTAGGCCGCAAGTCCACCTTGAGTTACCGCTTGGAATCAACTTTCATTTTTTTTTCAACTATATTCAGACAAAAGAAAATATTTTTGTGTAAATAAAATATACGTAGACATAGGAAAATTTATTCATTTTGTATAGATAATTTGTGACATATTTTTAACTTTGTAAATATTTTGTTTTTATTTTTTTAAATTTATTACTAACCTTTTTATTTTGTATAGGAAATAATCCGGGTTTATCGGAAATTTTACCACATACATCGGAGCATACGTTTAGGAAGTCAAGGTTGAAAAACCTTGAGGTTGATGTCTTGTTGGTGATTTTCGGTTTCCTCGGGAGTAAAAAGGTAAGTTTTCTTTTCACTCTCGTTATTTATTTAAAAAATAAAAAATAAAAAAAATAAAAAGTAGAAAATTTTTAATTGTAAATAAAAAAAAAAAAAAAGAGTGTTTGTTTGTTTTACTATTTGTAATTATTTTTTTTTTTACTGTTTATAATTAATGTGTGTTTTATTTTCGGGCTTGTTATAGTTATTTGTTATTGGGCCTTAGGCCCATTTGTGTGATTGGTTAGGGTTTTAGGTTTCGTAAAAAAATAAAAAATAAAAAAAAAAAAAAAATTTAGCCCATTGGGCTCGTGTCATTCACGAAGCCCAAAAACCCGTAACCCAAGCCCATTTAGTGTGTCGGGCCTGTTCGTTTTTAGGCCCATTAGTTAAGCCCACCAATAATGGGCCGGAGATTTCTTTGGCCCAGGCCCACTTTAAGGCCCAGTCCATTTCGATGGCCCAAGCCCGTTTAAAGTGTCGGCAAGCGCGTGTGCTACGCGTTTTCACTGTTCACTTTACGACTTTTCGTAAAGTATTAAAAAAATAAAAAAATAAAAAATCGAAAATGAAAAAAATTTGATTGGGCCGACGCACGACTTTTGCGTCGGCCGAATTGTTTAATAAACCGCGTGCGTGTCTACTGTAGACTTTACGACTTTCGTCGCCCGATCCACAATTTGCGGGTCTTCTGTCTGTGGCACGTGTGCGAGCGTGCGTCCGTTCCTTCCTTTCCCTTCTGTTTGCGTTAGTTTCCTTAGGTCATTTCACGTTTTCCCTTAGTCTCTCTCTCTCTCTCTCTCTCTTCTCTCTCGTGTTCTTCGTGTTCTTCATCTGTTCTTGAGTTTTCCCGTAAAAACCTCCCAAATCCCGAAGCTTTCCTCCCTTCCCAAACCACAAATGGCCAAAAGAGTCAATTCTTTCGCCGACTTGTTTCAGTGCGGGTCCTTCAGAGAACCCAATCTTTGAAGGTTTGGCTGAAATAATTCCACCGAGCATGCTCAATAGCGTCGATGCTAGCATGCCGACCGAGCCACAACCACAACCACAACCGCAACCACCACCCCAAGCACCAATCCCGGCCGCCGATCCACCCGTTGAGCCGAAGCCGCTCCCGTCTATAGGAGACTTCCGAGGACCAAATACACCAAAGCTCGAGAGATGCACCGGCGGCTTTCTTTGCGGTGTATTCTCACCCCACCAAGCCACAAAGAGAAAGATTTGGTCCGAAAATCGGACTAGAGGAGGACCAAGTCTATTATTGGGGGTCGAGAAATAGGAAGAAATTCGGTATCCTGACGTCTGAGCAACGTATTGCCGAGTTAGAGCGAAGAAACGATCAGCTAGTGAGCAAGAACGAGGAGCTTCAAATGCAGAATCAACGACTCGTCGATGCTCTCCACAGCGGCATATGTCCCAATTGCGGAGGTCCTGTTCCGCACTCAGATGTGCCTAGGCGAAGGCTCGAAGTTGTTCCTCCACAACAAGAGCCTATTCTCGAGTTGTCCGACGATTCCATCGACATGGACCACTTAAGAAGGGATGTGCGGAGCCTCATGCCTACCCTTGTCGAGCGCCCATCCATTCCTTTGCCATCTGATACCCTTCCCGGACCTGCTCATGATCTTGTCGGAGTCCACACCGACTTGATCTCGGATATCGCCCGCAAGGCCAAAGACGAGCTCCTGCTCATGGCCACTGCCGGATTTCCTTTGTGGATAACTTCACCGACTCCCGATACTTCCATTCATCCCGAAATTCTTAACCGCGCCGAGTACTTGCGAGTGTTTCAACGAGCTGAACCTGCACCGTACTTCAAAGCCGAATCGTCGAGACACTCGGCAACCATCCATCTTTATCCGACCACCATCGTTCAAATTCTCATGGATGTTGGTCGATGGTTGCCAGTCTTCTGTAGCATGATCACAAACGCCCAGACGTTGGAGATCCTTTCCTCCGACAACGAAGATGGCTACAAGGAGCAGAAGCAAGTGATGTCGGCCGAGTTTCTGGTGCCATCTCACATCGTCTCAACTCGTGAAGTCCAGTTCGTTCGGTATTCTCACCTACAACTGGATGGAAGTTGGGTCGTCGTGGATGTCTCCGTGGATGAATTGCGCACAAATCCAAAGCCTTCCGTGAGATCGATTTGCCGAAAACGCCCCTCCGGATGCCTGATACGTGATCTTTATAATGGATCTTCCTTAGTCACTTGGGTGGAGCACGTGGATGTACGCGAGAAGGAGATGAAGGCCAGTTTCGAACCTTTTGTTCATTCAGGGTTCGCTTTTGGTGCAAAGCGTTGGATCTCAACACTCCAACGACAAGCCGAGCGCTACATGTGCGCCACAGGTATCCACACTTCACCCGTGACTCGATCATTTCTCTTGAAGGAAGAAGAGGCCGGCGGAAATGGCAAAACAGATGACGATCTGTTTCTTCAACGACATCGCAACTCCACGTACCACCACCGGACTTGTTCGAACCGAACAAGAGACACTCGAATGGAGGTCGGGACCAACAAGCGAAGGGGTGATCCGAGCAAGCCCCCGGAGTCAATCGTACTGCTGGATGTTCCGTCGTGCATCTTTCCCATCATACCGGGATCTTTGAGTTCCTCAAAGACGTGCGTACAAGACCACAATGGGATAGTATGTCGATGGACAGCTCGTGCGTGTGCTAGCAAATTTCACCATCGGTCTTGACCCGCGGAACCAGATTTCGGTGCTCGCCATAGATAGTCACAACGACTTCCTCATTCTCCAGGAGTGTTGCACCGATGCAACGGGGTCGTCTGTGATTTATGCACCGATCAACCATTCCATTTTCCAGTGTTTGCTATCTGGAGTTCAACCGGAGCCATTTCCGCTTATGTCTTCTGGCTTCTCCATTCTGCCTAACGTATCCGGAGCTATACTTGACGGAACTCTACTTACCATAGTGTTCCAGATCTCAGTGAAGGCTACATCAGCCAAGTCTGCCGTGGAGTCGGCAACTACCATTGTCCAGGACACACTTCAACGGATCAGAACCGCAGTCAACTAAGGAGCAAACGTTGGATGCAAGGCCCTGCTAGCCTTGTTTGTGACTGTTGGTGACTTGCTTTGGGAGGAGCTTAATGATCTTCAAAGGGGAGTCTTTCTGTTTCCCTTTTCATTTACTTAACTGTTGTGTGTTTATTTATGTTTGTGTGTTTACTTCTGTTTGTGGGTTTAAATTCAATAACCATGCTTGAATTTTTCATTTTCGTGAAATATTTGTCTAACATTGAGGACAATGTTTAATTCAAGTGTGGGGGGAAGGTTTATTAAAAAGAAAAGAAAAAAAATTGGAAAAATTTGAAAAATTCAAAAAAATAATTTACTTGTTTTCGTTTTCTACGGTAACAGTATATCGACTAAATCATACTTACTCCTTTGGTAGCGTTGAACCTACCATTGCACTTAGTAAGTCACTGTGGTCACGTATTGTTACCCTAATAAAAAATTGAAAAGAAAAAAAAATTGCTTCTGTTGTTTATTTGTTTGTTTTCTACTGTAACGATATATCGACTAAATCATACTTACTCCCTTGGTAGCGTTGAACCTACCATTGCACTAAGTAAGTCACTGTGGTCACGTATTGTTACCTACATTGAAAAATCAAAAAAAATCAAAAATGACAAAAATATTTGCTTCTGTTTTGTGTGTTATTGTTTGTTTTGTGCTTTGTTCTTTCCAATTCCGATGATGAATTGAGTTTAAGTTGTTGTGATTAGGAGAATGTTTATTATATGTCAAGGCTTTGTGTAGTTTGCTTTGAATTTAATTTGCATAACTTATGAGTGCTCGAATTTCCATGTTCACTTAACCTGTTTCGATTAGTTGATTGCAATCCGAGAAGCACATTTGAACATACATTGTCATGCATACCCAGAAACTGTGAGGATTTGAGCCTATTGAATATTCACATGTATGCATATTTCATACATTTACTCGTTCTTCATGTGTGCACAATTCATGAGTTTTGAACCTAGAACTTGCTCAAAGACCACTTGAAACGTTTTATTAATCTGTGATGAATTAGAGATGATTAAGGCATTAGTAAAACACCATGGCCAAACTGACTTACAGCCCTGTAAACACTAATCCTTTAGGTTAACCTCTTTTGAGCCTAACATGGTTTTAGCCTTTTTCTTTGTTAACCCGCTTACTCCTAACCTGTGTTTAGCTTAAACACTAACCTGCCTTTGTTCCAACATGTGTTAAAGAGACAATTTAGTGACTTGTGGTGGTATTTTGTGCTTGAAAAGTCTTCTGGTTTGTGAAAGAAGTAAGTGTGGGGGTGTTGTAAAAAAAAATGTTGTGTAAAAAAAAAAATTACAAAAAAAAAAAAAAAAAAAAGAAAAAAAGAAAGAATAAGAAGTTTTTGTTCAGAAAGTGTGAAAGATTGGAGGTGAATAAAAGTTTGGTTGTTTGATTGTTTAAGCATATAGAAAAGAAGTCACAAAATTGTTTTGTGGAACACTCGAAATATTTTGTTTTTCCTTTCCCTTCGTTTCTTTTAACCCCTAACCTTTGGCCCCATTACACCATTGAAAGTCCTTATGATCTAATGAGTTGTAGATTAATTGTAGAGAGTTGGTCGATGAGCAAGCTTATGGGAACACTACTTGTGTAATTGTTATGAGAGTAAACACTTAACCCTAAACACTGAGCGGAAATATTTAGTGAATCTTGTGAGGTTTAGTGGTTAATGTTGTTTCGATGTGCCTATTGGATTGCTTGACATTAATTGTATACTTGGTTTTCACACACTTCACCCGAGCATGAATGAGATGTACATGTTAAATGCTTAGCAAATTCTTTAGCCTTGGTATATAATTTTAATTCTGTTGATTACAACTGTTGTGAACTCGCTGAGGATTATGGTTGGAAAGAATAAATGTTTTGTGTTTCCCTTTTCTGTTTTGTGTTGTTCTGTTTTACGTTTTGTGTCGCTAAGGGACTAGCAATAGCTAAGTGTGGGGGAATTTGATAGGAGCACAAAGTGTGACGTTTTTAATGTGTTTTCCCTACTATTTGGCTATGATTTAATTGTAACTTTTCTATTTTAGCTTAGTTTCCATATTTGAGTCCAAAATGATGTATTAATGTGAACATGTGCAGAAACGAAGTCTAATGGGCTTTTGCGAGGCCCATTAAGAGGTAAGCTGCCGTGAGGCCCAAGATAAAGGCCCAAGCCCAAGAAGGAAGGCCCAAGCCCAAGAAGGAAGTCCACAAAGCATGAAGGAAGGCCCAAGTTCACAAAGCATGAGGAAAGGCCCAAGCCCAGATTTTCGGACATTCTGCCTGTGCAGATTAGTCAACTTGCGAAGCCCATATCTCCCAATTGCACCGTTGGATCCAGCTGTAATTTTGATACACGCTGCATGTGTGTGTTATATATTCTGTATTAAAATTTGAGAATCATCCAACCGTTCAAACGTGCATTATTCCGTTCTAAGTGGGAACTGCTCAGTGCTGTCTGCTTTTTATTTCTTTCCTCTTCTTTTATTTTCAATGCTCCACTCATCCCTATATTCTTTCCTCTTCTTTCTGCCCACACCATTAGTGTTTAATTTCTTTTACCTAAATAAATGGTTCATTGTCATATGACTACATTTCCACCATTTCACTTACCATTTCTTTTCTACCACTCACATTCCACTTCTCTTCCTTTTCTTTCTTTATTTCTTGCATTGTCTTCTTCTTCCTCTCCATTCTCCTATAAATAGCAGCCTCATTCTTCTCTTCAAACACACCCCAATGGGGAGGGAGAAACCCTCCTCTTTCTCTTCTCCATCTCACATCATATTTTCCATTCTCTAGTATTTAGGGTTTTCAAGACTTCAAGGAGGAGGAGAAGGCGTCTACACCATCACCACCAGCCCCTATTCAACATCACCATCACCATCATCACCTTGTCTTCACGGCTTGGATTACTTGTGGTCAAGGATTCAAGATGTGGCTTCAAGATCTTCATGCTATTCATACGGTGTATTTCGACTTAGCCTTTAAATTTATGCCTCTTTGTTGCTTGTTTATCTTTTGTATTAGTTAACACAACATGAATTATGTATTTTTCAGCCTTTGTTTATGAGTTTATTTAATTGTTGGATCCTAATTAATTAGTTCTTCTAGTAGCTTATGTGACTCCGTTTATTTGATTCTATTTTAGTAGAGAACTTTTATATGTTTTTGTTTTAAGGTTGCAAACTTAAGATGATTGCATATAAATGGTGCTAGAATTAGGGTTTTAATTCTAATTCACAAGTAGTAAAGGCTTTGGAAAGAGGTCGGAAACAAATAAAAAGGATCACGGATAGATGGGCGGTCCCACTAGGTCGTGCACTTTAATTAACAACTCTTCTTTTATGCGTTGGACATGTTTTGATTAGCTACCTTTGCATGTTTGATTGATTAATCTAGGTGCGGTCGCTTAGGTTAATTTTCATGAAAGTGGTTTTATTTGGGGAATGATAATTGGCGGTCCAGCATTTCACATATGTTAATTTCGGTTTCATGGCTAGGGAACTTGGTTAATTTTCGGTCTAATGATTGGTAAACTTGTATACTTGTGGCTGAACTTTATATACTTTGTGTTTCATCCCATCTTATTTAATTTATTCTTTGTAATTTAATTAATTTATTTCATTCAATTTATCTCTTAAACCCCTTTTTACTTTGTACATATGTATATATATATTCTTCATACTTGTTAATAATAATTCTTTATTTTATTTAATTCTTTGTGACAATTTTTGTTAGGTACACCCTTTAATCTCCGTTGTGAACGATACCCTACTATGCACTATACTACTACCGATAGGGTTTTTTTAAATTGACGCTCATTTTGGGCTTATCAATTTTTGTGTTTTCAGAAGGCGAATGGCCAGATCACAAGAGATAAGCGAGAGGCAGGATTCATTTAGTGGACAAGTCCTCTGAATCCAATTTTACAAACCCGTCACCCAGAGTCTTGATCATATCTAGACACCATTCATGTGCCCCTTACTCAGTTGAGAATGCACTTAAGTGTTCGACAATTCTCCAAGTGTTAATAAAGGCCGCCCTCAACCTCAAATAACCTTACGGTAAAAATGAAGGGTTTAGGCCAATATTAACAAAAGGACCTTACCTATTCCGTTCAAGTTACAACTTACAACAACAAAAAAAATAATCAACTATATAAAAGACACCTAAATAAATTACTAAGTGTAAAAAAATAAACAAGTATAATCAAGTCATTATAAATAAAATTAACAAGTATTATTTACAAACAGTAAAAAGTCAACAGTAAAAAGTCAACAGTAAAAACAATCCCCGGCGAGCCGGCGCCAAAATGATTAGTCGTAAAACCACGGTCATTAATTATTACCTAAATTCCTAACAATTGTCGTTGTAAAGTATAATGGGAAATAAAGGTTTTTCCCACAGAAGATTGTTATATTTACTTTTTAATGTCACGAAAAATTAAATTAAATAAAGAATTATATTTACAAGTATAAAGAATAAAGAATATATATATATACAAAATTAAATAAACTATACAGTATTGTTTTTATTTACAAAAATATACATTATATACAAAAGTATTTTTTGGGGGTTTTTGATAATTTTGAAAACAATAAAAGAAATATTTTTGGATTTTTATTATTTTTGAAAACAAGAAACACACACACAAATATTGTTTTGAAGATTAACCAACTCCCTAGCCATGAATCCGAAATTAACATATGTAAGATGCTGGACCACCATACATCTCCCAAATAAAACCTCACTATGAAAATTAACCCCGAGACCACCCCGACAAAGCTAAACAATTAAACATGCAAAGGTAATTAATCTAAACATGTCTAACGCATAGAAGAAGAGTTGCTAATTCAAGTGCACGACCTAGCGGGACCGCCCAACTATCCGTGATCCTTATTATTTAGTTTTAACATTAAAGATAAAACCAAACAAACAAAATTCACATAAGCTGCTAGAAGAATTAATCAACTTCAATCCAACAATTATTACATAAAATAGAAAATAAACAAACAATAACATTTCCCAAAATTATTCACGAATAGTTAATTAAACAAAAATAAATTATAATAAATAAACGAGTTTGGGAAAAATGTTACTTGTTGTGTCCATGAAAATGGACACCGTCCGGCGTGCGAAGGTGGCGGACTCGGCTATAGTAGATCGTAACTTTGGATGTGGCGGGTGCGAGAGATCACTTTGCATTTGGGCCTTGAGGTGGTCAATGGGTCAAAGGCCCATTTATGACTTTGACTTTCCCTCCTTTCTCTCCCGAACTCTACCTGATTTTTTTTCTTTCTCTCCTTTCTTTTGGAATCAGCCCGTGCATTTTTCTTCTCATTCAGCAAGGTTGACTTTTCAACCTTAATTTGTATTCTTCTTTCTCTAGTTCATCTCCAACCCGTGCACAGCAGTTTTTAATTCTTTCTTCTTTCTCTTCTGGTCTTCCATCTTCCCGTGCTTCCCATCTTCCCGTGCTTCCCATCTCTCTCTAATCAATTAATCATCATCTTCATTTTCTGCAGCAAGAGAGAAATAGAGATCGGAAGATTGGTGAGGAGCGAAGCATGGCAGCTGGGCTTGGATTAAGCACTGGAATTGCAGCAGCGACGGAGATGCGAAGACGACGCCGGCAAGGTGCAGCAGTGGCGTGGGTGGGTTCTGGAATTTCAGCGATGGAAGACGACGCCGGCAGCTTGGGTTTTAGACGGCGACGGCGGCGCTGGCGGAAGCTTCTGGACTGGTGAGGACGACGGTGCCGGCGCGCAGCTTGAGAGCAGATCAGTGAACAGCAGCGGCGTGGAATTTGAAGCGGCGTGGCTTCGGGCTTAGCGACGGCAGCAGCTGCACGGGAATGGGTAGGGAAAACAGCGGCGATTGCGGCGCCGGCAGCCGACAAACCTGCAAAACAAAATTGAGCACGGGATTAGTAGTAGCTTGTGATTAATTGAAATTTGAATTCCAGCTAGAGAAGAGACACGGCCCGAGTGATGAGATCGGCGGGGCGAAGTGGGTAGAGCCGGGCTCGGTGGCGGATCCGGGGGGGCGAGGGGGGCGTTGCCCCCCCGAACTTTTCCAAAAATCTCTCAAGTATAGAGCTTTACAGTGAAGAGATCAGAAAAAATGGCAAAAAATCCAAACTCGGGTGAAACCAAGGAAGATGACGCGTTTCGGGTGTTTTCTATATCCGCATACCCTAAAACGACGTCGTTTTGACGATAAGTAAAGAAAAAAAAACGCGGTAGGTTATGATTATGAATCATGGACAGTAGGCAATTGGTTCAGAAGAAAAGAAAAATGCCCTTTTGCAAGCTGTGGTCCCTTACTTGCCGTCTCTCTCATCTCTTCTATATCAATTAGTTATTCTTCTAGCCTATAAAGTGGGTTGTTTAATTGGGATAGCTGATTAGCCAAAAAAAAAAATTTGGGATAGCTGGGCACTTCTTTTGCTGTGGACTGTGGTAAGTCTTTAATTTAGAGAATAGACATTATTGAATAATGATTTAGATTTTAGACATTACTACATTAGTGATTCTAATGATAATTTAATCAAATTATAACCGGATATATAGCTTTAAGTGAAGAAAAAAAATTTGCCCTTCGGGCAAAATTATCCCACCACATTTGTCAATCCTAGTTCCGCTCCTAATTGCCCCCCCTAATATTTTGTTCTGGATCCGCCACTGGCTGGGCTCTTGTGAATTCTGAATTGCAGGTGGCTTGGACGTGTTTGATTGTTTGGTGATGAAGCACGGTGGTGGCAATCCGAGAGAGACACCGTGAGACTGAGTTGACTGCTTGCTTGTGGTAGCGGCGGGTTTGCAGGGGCAGAGGCATGGCGACTGGGCTTCCATACCTGCAAAAGAAAAACAAGACAGAATGTTAATTGATTGATGATTAAATTGCTTGCAGGTGCTCTCTTAAATAGAGAAGAATGGGCAGAAGCAGCCAAGGAGCAGAGTCAAGGTGGAGTGAGCTTGGAGAGCTGGAGATGCTGTGAACACATGGCTGGTTGGTGAAGTGGACTAGGTAGGTGGCCGGCAGTGGAGGAAAACCTGGGGGAATTGGACTGTAGTGTGTGTGATGATGGTGGAGATGAAATCGGTGGTAACATGGGTGGCTGCAAACATAATACAAACAAAACAAAGAAAAGAAAATAAAATAATAAAAACAAAAGAAAAATTAAATAAATATAAAATATAAACATGGGAAAATAAAATGGAGATTTAAAATATATTCTGCCACCGCGTGTGGTGGTTGTGCCGCCTTATGTGGTGGTTCGCCGACAAACTTGCCGGAATTCGGAACGGTTTCCGAAATCTTCGTACATTAACTGGGCCCACATCCTCAAAATGACCGGTGTCATTTTGATATCTGAAAAGTCACGGTTGACTTTTCGGAATTACACTGAAAATCTCCAAAATTCACCTATTCTGTGTAGATTAACATTTTCCTGGTATTTTCCCTAAAATCACGAAAACAAACATTAAACAGACAATTAAGCTTTCGGAATAGCAAAATCCAGTAATTAAAGGCACTTTGTGAACGTATTTTACGTTCACATCACTCTCTCACGAACACACACATGACTAATGCAAAGAGTGGATACATATATTACAAACCGGGGTTGTCGTTCCGACGGGGATCAATGGCCCCCTAACTTCTAGGTAGCGTGCAATCGAGTAACTCTAGCTATGATGAAGTGATAAGAGATAGAAAGAGTGGGTGAGTGGTTTAGACAATGTGCGAGTGTGATCGATGTAGTGTTCGATTTGTAAAGCAATGGTGAAATGAAAAGGCAATCAAGCAATCAAGTAAACAAGATAATGCAAGTAATGTAAAGAGGTAGTGTGTGCAAGTTTAGAAAGTGTTGGGATTTCTTGTCAACCCAAACTCAATGCAACAAGCAACACTCTAACAATGAATACATACCAATGTCACTACAAATCAAGTCTCATATCCTAGCCATGCTATGGGTCTAGGACCTTGTTCCTAAGTTACCTAATACCAAATTCCCTAAAGTGCTTAAGAGGCGTAAAACATCAAACAAACAACATATGTATAATCCACCATTTCACTGATGCTATCGATGTGGAATGAATTCCTTCTAAGGTATCCTAGAGCCTTACTAGGGTCAAAAGGGCTCTCCATGAAGAGGGAGAAAGAAATGAGGCTTAAAGCACACGAATTAAGAATCATACATGAGTAAAATATGCTCACCATACATATTGCAATGACCTAGAGAAGAGTAAAGTGGCCAAACCAAACAATTCTCACACAAGATAGATCAAATGCATATCTAAGAGTGGTTAATTCTTCAAACACATTTTTAATCACATAATAAAGTAGACAATATATACGTATATTCATGAATCACAAGGCTTTATTCATCATTAACAAGCATCAAAAAGTCACATTGAACTAGGGCACACAACCCTAGTCCCCAACAAGGTTACTACTCACTAATCATCATAATTAACATGATCAAATTATAAATTAAAGCTCTAGACATAAGTAGAAGTGAGAGTAAGGATGAGAAATGCTCAATAGGCGGTACTCTTGCTTCTCCTTGACTCTTGATGATGTTCTTTGACAAATTGGTGAGGATCCCCAACAGCTAATGAGTGGATAATGTAGTAGATGTCATGGTGAGCAACTTCTATGAAGGGTGGAAGAGGAAAGGAGGTGAAAGGAGGTGAAGAAGGTGGCTCGGCCCTCTGTTCGACCAGCCGAAGGACACTAGTCGACCAGTCGACTGGCAGGAAGAGGGGAAAGGAAAGGGAAAGTGGGAGATGAGGAAAGGGATGTGTATGGAGAGTGATATGGCTGCTAGCTGAATTGGGAATGACCTAAATGAGGAAAAACTAGGTTTAAATAGGCTAGGGTAGGGAGGAATGAAAGGCTAGGATTAAAACTAGGGAAATCTGATGGCTTGAAGAATAAGTGGAGGACAAGAGGGTCAATGCACATGGAAACAAAATGAAGGAATAATCAATGGATGACCTCATGGAATTTAGCATAGTTCTTGCTGATTTTGGAACCTCTAGTAGTGAGTCACAATGTTGACTTCATCCTTGACTTTGACCTTGACTCTCGGAGTTGACCAAAGTTGACTTTGCTTGACTTTTCAGTTTCTTGGTTAATCTTCCGGAATTCTCTTGTGCTTCACTTTCAGGACTTGATGTTTGACTCTTTGACACTCTAAAGTCAGGGTTGACCACGAGTTAACCACTGGTCCTCGGTTTGACTTTTCGTCCTTTTGCTGGAATTGCACAAAAAGCCTCCAAAATGCGTCCTTTTGCTCCTGATATCATTCTGATGCTCAATTTCCCTACAAGAGTGAAAAACATGGATTAAAGACTCTAAATGACTATTGGATTAGTATTTTTATGGTGGTTAGAGGCCCGATTTGTATGTAAATTACATATAAATCAACATACGCCTTCCCTCAAGTAGACAAGAAAGTCTAACATGCTAGCTTAATGTTCTTCAAGTGGTTCCCTTTCTATTAAGAAATAGCTTTCTCAGTGATATACCTTATTGTAGGAGGAAGTAACCGAAGACTTAACCTTGTGCGGGGGTAGGGGCAGATGTATGATTTGCACTTATTTATAGTGCAAATTGTATTCCTAATCACGAGAGTTAAGCTTATCCGAAGGCATTTTGTTACTACTAATATGCGTTTTCATGATTTCAGGTTACTTAGGTGACTTGAGGTAATTCGGCACAAAGAGGTGCATTTTGGCTACTTTTGGGCACAATTCCGAGAAGAGGACAAGAAGCCAACCGTGGCTTTTAGGCATTGAAGATTGCACAAATTTACCTTCGGAAGGCGTTGCCATTGAAGGCCTTGAAGAATCGAAGAAAGGAAGGAAAATGAAGAAATTACATTTCCGGCGATTTTTCCGGCAAACCACCACCACAAGAGGCGGCAGCACCGCCGGACCACCACCGGAGCACCACCACAGCAGGAGAGAGTCTCCTACACCAGCTGCACACATGTGCATGGCTGATGACATGTCCACTAGTCCCTCCACTCACCCACAAATCCCTCCACTTCACCTTTCTTTTCCATTTCTTTTCCCTCCACTCACCCTTGTCATGTCACTCCACTAGGAAACCCTAGTGAAGCTTTGGAGGCTGATGAGACCAACCAGACCTTGTTCTCTATCAATTACTCACGATCAAAGAAACCCTAGAGAGATTCATCCCATTTTCTCTCGGCCAAACCTGCAAAACCAACACAGACGTACCAAGCGCCCGAACGCCGACACCAGCCGCCCGGACGCCCAGTGCGTCTGCTGGTTTTGTTCTTCCATTTTCACCACCTTCCACCACCCATCTCACTTCCATCCCTTCACGAAATATCTTCCACACATCTCAAACACGACAACCATACACTTTCCACCACCATTCCATCGTTCTACCTTCACCACAAGTTGCCATCCATTGAGACATCAAGAGTTGGGAAGCTTGGAGATAAGTTGGAGCTTGTAGAAGGAGAAGGGAGCTCAAGGAGGCTTGCTACATACTTGGAGTCACCAAGGAGCTGTTGGCCATCGACATCTTGAGCATTTCTTGACTTCTTTTCCCTTACTTTGAACTTATGCTTTTCTATTTGAGATTATTGATGTATATGACAATGAATTGTGAGTAGTTCATTAGATTGGGGGCTAGGGTTGTGTGCTCTAGCCCATGATGATCTTTTGATGATTTCTCTTGAGTATCCATGATGAATTCGTTTCTGGATATGTTCATTGGTTAAATACGGTTTTGTTTGATGCTTGTTCATGAATCTAATTAATTCTCAAGCATGTGTTAAACTTAACTTGATTGGATTCTATGTTGATTACATTTTATCCTAAGTGTTTGCAATGAGCATGATGAGTTTATGTCAATGGACTGAGTTTGTTTGAATCTTGATTCTTGAATCTCTATGCCTAGAAAGTTTGTTTGAGACCCTAACAAGGCTTGGATAAATGGACTAGGAGTATTTGTGACCCTAATAAGGCACAAAATAGGCCTAGAAGAGTCAATCCTAGAACAATAACATGGCTAGGATAGGGGTTTGATCCTTAGTGAATTCATTGTTGCATGTTCTTGAGAGTTGTCATACATTTGATTGGGGTAGAGTGAACCCGAAACCCCAATCGTTTCCATCCATTTGATCACACAGCAATCACACTTTTGTTGGGCTTGTCACCTCAACAACACACAAAGCTATCAACACATTCATTTGTGTTCTTGTTACCACAATTTCATCTAGATTAGATTGGTTACTTAGCTACTGTCCTTGCCACATTTGGTTACTGTTTTGGTCACAAGTCACCCAAGAGTGACACACTTTGAACACTACAAATCCATGTTGCACATACCTCACTTCTAAGTACATAAACCATCTCTAATCACATCACTTCTAGTGCATAGTACATCTTGTTTGCATCTATTCACCAAGTAGGGATCTTGGGCCTTCCAATCCCTTGGGTACGACAACCCCTGGTCACAATTTACCACCCACTACACTTTTACGGCGATACTCACATTCACCCCGTATTTATCGATGAGTCAATGTAACCAAGTGGATCAAGGCAGTGGATTGTGAATCCACCACGCGGGTTCAATCCCCATCATTTTCCCATCAATAAATGGACCATTTGTTACATAGACACAAGAAAAACAAACCTAGAAAGAAATTTTTCTGCAAGTCATCTCGAGGCTCTCAAACGCATCCAAGCAATTGGTATGGTATCTGATTGATAGAAACCATATATTCGCGTGGATTAGCATTATGTCATTCCTACAAGTGATCACCCATCCAGGATTGGAAGAAATGCTATATGAGGACTTCGAGAACAAATCGAATATGTTTCTTTCCATTCTCATGCCCAAAACAATTGCAATTGTTCAAATGAGAAGTGGACAGTTACAAAGCAGACGGCGATCTTTCATAGTTGTGCAATAATTCTAATAGGCTGAGTTTGCTCTTTTTCTTTTCCCTTTTAAGTTATTGTATATTGAAATGTCATAAAGAAAAAGTGTTTCTTAGTTATTATCTAGTATGATAATTTTCCATTTTGGTTTGCTGCCTTTGAAGTAATTGTTTGAGTTGTGGTAGTGAAAAAGTTATTTAGTTTAGATTTTGGTGGAATTTTCAAATATATACAGCAGTGCATTGGAAATGTATCTTTTAGGAATATTTCTTATGTAATTTTTTTTGAAGGGGGAAAGGGCATCCCATTAAGTTGGGCTACCCCTGTTATTTGTATTAATGATTTGGGAGTTCCTCGAGGGGGATGAAGAGTCTAAACCCCGAGAATAATTACAAAGATCCTCATAGAGCACATCGTAAAAAATATCAGAAGTCTCGTCTAACCACAAATCATCAAGAAAAGAAAAACTAGCAAGATGTGTAAATCGATGAGCAACACCATTTGCTTCTCGATAAACATGTCGTACCTCACAAGAACCAATAACATCCTTATAAGCACTGACTAATCGTCAAAGTAAGGGGTAAGTATAGTTTGTAAAGGGGGTTGTCGTTCCAACGAGAATCGGAGGGCTCCCTAACTTCTAGATAGTGTGTGAGGTGAGTGACTAAAACTAAGATGAAAAGATGAGAAGTGGAAAGTGTGAGTGAACAGTTTAGATAATGAGTGGTGTAGTGGTGTTAAGTTCGGTTTTGGAAAGCAATGATGCAATGTAGACAAACAAACAAGTAAGTAGATGCAAACAAGTAAAGGCAAGTAATAAATTAAATGTGTGTGCGTTTTATGGAAAAAAACGTTGGGGTTTCGGGTCACCCCTAGCCCAATGCAACAAGCAATGCCCACAATAATGAAATCAAGTCAATGTTGCCACAAATCAAGTCTCGTATCCTCGCCATAGCTAGAACTGTGTCCCTAAGTCTCTAGGTGTCTAGGGGATTTCTCTAAATACTTAATACTAAATCCCCTAAGTGCTTAAGAGGCCTTAGTGTCAACACAAAGGGACACAAACAAGTACACATGCACAATCCACCATTTCACTGATGCTATCGATGTGGAATGGATTCCTCTAAGGTATCCTAAAGTCTTACTAGGGTCAATATAACTCTCTATGAAGAGGGAGAAAGAATATGAGGCGTAAAGCACCGAATTGAGGATTACACAAGTTAAGCATGCTCATCACACATATTGTCATAGTCTAGAGAAAAGTAAAGTGGCCAAACCAAACAATTCTCATATAAGATAGGTTAATTGCACATCAAAGAGTGGCTAATTCTTAAAACACACAATCAACACATGATAGAGTATACAATATATATTCATGATTCAACAAAGGCTTTATTCATCAATCAAGGCATGACATAGTCACATTGGACTATGGCATACAACCATATTCCCCAACAAGATTACTACTCACTAATCATCAAAATAAACATCATCAAATTACAAATTAAAGCTCTAGACATAAGTAGAAGAGAGAGAAAGGTTGAGAAATGCTCAATAAATGGTTCTCTTTGCTTCTCCTTGGCTCTTGATAATGTCCTTGATGAATTGGTGAGAATCTCTAGCAACAAGATGGATGATGATGCATGTAGTGGAGATGGAGATGAATGAGAGTGATGGTGGTGGTGGTGGCTAGCTAAAGATGACCTAGAATGGCAAAAACTAGGTATATATATAGGCAAAAGGGAAGGGAATATAGAGCTAGGATGAAGTATGCTTAGATCCAATGGCTTAAAGGTTTAATGAAGGGCAATGAGGTAAAATCACATAAGAAACAAAGGGGAGAAATAATCAATGGGTGACCTCATAGTAACTAGCATAGTCCTTGTTGACTTGGAACCTTCTTGTGGTGAGTCACAAAGTTGACTTTCTCCTTGACCTTGACTTTGACCATCGGAGTTTACCATGGTTGACTTTTCTTGACTTTTCAGTTCTTGGTCAATCTTCCGGAATTCTCTTGTGCTTCACTCCCGGGACTCGATGTTGACTCATTGCGCTCCAAAGTCGGGGTTGACCACGAGTTGACCGCCAGTCCTTAGGTTGAGTTTTTGTCTTTTAGCCAGAAATGCACAAAAAACTCTAAAATGCACCCTTTTGCTCCCAATATCATTTTGTTGCTTAATTTACCTACAAGTGTGCAAACACGGATTAAAGACTCTAAAATGGCTATCAAACTAGCATAATAATGATGATTAAAGGTCTGATTGTATGTAAATCACATACAAATCTGATAGGAGCACAAAGTGTGACGTTTTTAATGTATTTTCCCTACTATTTGGCTATGATTTCATTGTAACTTTGCTATTTTTGCTTAGTTTCCATATTTGAGTCCCTAAATGATATATAAATGTGAATACGTGCAGAAAATCGGAGCTCGGAAATTTACGAAGTCTAATGGGCTTTTTCGAGGCCCATTAAGAAGTGAGCTGCCGTGAGGCCCAAGATGAAGGCCCAAATCCATGAAGATGAAGGCCCAAATCCATGAAGAAAGGCTCAAGCCCAAGAAGAAAGGCCCAAGCCCAAGAAGGAAGGTCCAAGCCCATTTTCGGACAATCTGCCTGTGCAGATATGTCAACTTGCGAAGCCAATATCTCCCAATTGAACCGTTGGATCCAGCTGTAATTTTGATACACGCTGCATGTGTGTGTTATATATTCTGTATTAAAATTTGAGAATCATCCAACCGTTCAAACGTGCATTATTTCGTTCTAAGTGGGAACTGCTCAGTGCTGTCTGCTTTTTATTTCTTTCCTCTTCTTTTATTTTCAATGCTCCACTCACCCCTATATTCTTTCCTCTTCTTTCTGCCCACAATATTAGTGTTTGATTTCTTTTATCTAAATAAATGGTTCATTGCCATATGACTTCATTTCCACCATTCCACTTACCATTTCTTTTCTACCACTCACATTCCACTTCTCTTCCTTTTCTTTCTTTATTTCTTTCATTGTCTTCTTCTTCCTCTCCATTCTCCTATAAATAGCAGCCTCATTCTTCTCTTGAAACACACCCCAATGGGGAGGGACAAACCCTCCTCTTTCTCTTCTCACATCATATTTTCCATTCTCTAGTATTTAGGGTTTTCAAGTCTTCAAGGAGGAGGAGAAGGCGTCTACACCATCACCACCAGCCCCTATTCAACATCACCATCACCATCATCACCTTGTCTTCACGGCTTGGATTACTTGTGGTCAAGGATTCAAGATGTGGTTTCAAGATCTTCATACTATTCATACGGTGTATTTCGACTTAACCTTTAAATTTATGCCTCTTTGTTGCTTGTTTATCTTTTGTATTAGTTAACACAACATGAATTATGTAATTTTCAGCCTTTGTTTATGGGTTTATTTAATTGTTGGATCCTAATTAATTAGTTCTTCTAGTAGATTATGTGACTCCGTTTATTTGATTTTGTTTTAGTAGATAACTTTTATATGTTTTTGTTTTAAGGTTGCGAGACTTAAGATGATTGCATATAATTGGTGCTAGAATTAGGGTTTTAATTCTAATTCACAAGTAGTAAAGGCTTTGGAAAGAGGTCGGAAACAAATAAGAAGGATCACGGATAGATGGGCGGTCCCACTAGGTCGTGCACTTTAATTAACAACTCTCCTTTTATGCGTTGGACATGTTTTGATTAGCTACCTTTGCATGTTTGATTGGTTAATCTAGGTGCGGTCGCTTAGGTTAATTTTCATGAAAGATGTTTTATTTGGGGAATGATAATTGGCGGTCCAGCATTCCACATATGTTAATTTCGGTTTCATGGCTAGGGAACTTGGTTAATTTTCGGTCCAATAATTGGTAAACTTGTATACTTGTGGCTGAACTTTATATTCTTTGTGTTTCATCGCATCTTATTTAATTTATTCTTTGTAATTTCATTAATTTATTTCATTCAATTTATCTCTTAAACCCCCTTTTACTTTGTACATATGTATATATTTATACTTTATACTTGTTAATAATTCTTGTGACAATTTTTGTTAGGTACACCCTTTGATCTCCGTTGTGAACGATACCCTACTATGCACTATACTACTACCGATAGGGTTTTTTTAAATTGATGCTCCTTTTGAGCATGTCAATTTTTGGCGCCGTCGACGGGGATTGAAAATGTTCCTAACCTAATATTTTTTTTGTTAATACTGTTTATAATTTTTTGTAATTATTACTGTTTTTATTACTTGTATATAATTACTGTTTACTTTTTATTGTTTATAATTTTACTTTTTTTTTAACTGTTCATATTACTTGTTTATATTACTTGTATATATTACTTGTGAATAGTTTTTGTTATTACTTGTTTATACTTGTTAATATTTTGTTACACTTAGTAATTTATTTAGGTATCCTGAATGTAGTTGATTATTTTTTGTTGTTGTAAGTTGTAACTTGAACGGAAATAGGTAAGGTCCTTTTATTAATATTGGCCTAAACCCTTCATTTGTACCGTAAGGTCACTTGAGGTTGAGGGCGGGCTTTATTAACACTTGGAGAATTGTCGAACACTTAAGTGCTTTCTCAACTGAGTAAGGGGCACATGAATGGTGTCTAGATATGATCGAGACCCTGGGTGACGGGTTTGTAAAATTGGATTCAGAGGACTAGTCCACTAAATGAATCCTGCCTCTCGCTTATCTCTTGTGATCTGGCCATTCGCCTTCTGAAAACACGGAAAGTCATTTAAGTCAAGGCATTGCACCTAGGCCGTAAGTCCACCTTGAGTTACCGCTTGGAATCAACTTTCATTTTTTTTCAACTATATTAAGGCAAAGGAAAATATTTTTGTACACTTAAGTGTATTGTGTAAATAAAATATACGTAGACATAGGAAAATTTATTCAGTTTGTATAGATAATTTGTGACATATTTTTAACTTTGTAAATATTTTGTTTTTATTTTGTAAAATTATTACTAACCTTTTTATTTTGTATAGGAAATAATCGGGGTTTATCGGAAATTCTACCACATACATCGGAGCATACGTTTTGGAAGTCAAGGTTGAAAAACCTTGAGGTTGATGTCTTGTTGGTGATTTTCGGTTTCCTCGGGAGTAAAAAGGTAAGTTTTCTTTTCACTCTCGTTATTTGTTTTTAAAAAAATAAAAATAAAATAAAAAAAATTAGAAAATTTGTAATTGTATATAAAAAAAAAAGTGTTTTCTTTTGTTTTACTGTTGGTAATTATTTCTTTTTACTATTTATAATTACTGTTTGTTTTATTTTTGGGCTTGCTAGTTAGTTAGTTTGTTATTGGGCCTTAGGCCCGTTTGTGTGATTGGTTAGGATTTTAGGTTTCGAAAAATAAAAAAAAATAAATAAATAAAATAAAAAAATTTGGCCCATTGGGCCCGTGTCATTCACGAAGCCCAAAACCCGTAACCCAAGCCCATTTAGTGTGTCGGGCCTGTTCGTTTTAGGCCCATTAGTTTAAGCCCACCAATAATGGGCCGGAGATTTCTTTGGCCCGGAGCCCACTTTAAGGCCCAGACCATTTCGATGGCCCAAGCCCGTTTAAAGTGTCGGCAAGCGCGTGTGCTACGCGTTTTCACTGTTCACTTTACGACTTTTCGTAAAGTATTAAAAAAATAAAAAAAATAAAAAAAATAAAAAATCGAAAATCAAGAAAAAAATGTGATTGGGCCGACGCACGACTTTTGCGTCGGCCGATTTGTTTAATAAATCGTGCGCGCGTTCCACTATTCCCTTTGCGACTTTCGTCGCTCGATCCGTGATTTACGGATCTTTGTCTTCGACTTTGGACACGCGTCCGTCCGTTCGTTTCCCTTCCCTTCGGTTTGCGTTAGTGCCTTAGTCATTTCACGCAATTTCCCTTAGTTTCTCTCTCTCTCATTCTCTCTCGTTTTCTCTCGCTTGTTCATCGTGTTCTTCATCTGTTCTTCAGTTTTCCCAGAAAATCTCCCAAACCCAGAAAAGTTATCCTCCCTTCCCAACCCAGAAATGGCCAAAAGAGTGAATTCTTTCAGTGATTTGTTTCAGGCAGGTCCTTCAGAGAACCCAATCTTTGAAGGTCTGGCTGAAATAATTCCACCGAGCATGCTCAATAGCGCCGATGCTAGCATGCCGACCGAGCCACTACCACAGCCACAACCACTACCCCAAGCACCAATCCTGGTTGCTGATCCACCCGTTGAACCGGAAGCCGCTCCTGTCTATAGGAGACTTCCGAGGACAAAGTACACCAAAGCTCAGAGAGATGCACTTGCGGCTTTCTTTGCGGTGTATTCTCACCCCACCAAGCCACAACGAGAACGATTTGGTCCGAAAATCGGACTAGAGGAGGACCAAGTCTACTATTGGGGGTCGAGAAATAGGAAGAAGTTCGGTATCCAGACGTCTGAGCAGCGTATTGCCGAGCTAGAAAGAAGAAACGATCAGCTGGTGAGCAAGAACGAGGAGCTTCAAATGCATAATCAACGACTCGTCGATGCTCTCCACAGCGGCATATGTCCCAATTGCGGAGGTCCTGTTCCGCACTCAGATGTGCCTAGGCGAAGGCTCGAAGTTGTTCCTCAACAACAACAGCCTATTCTTGAGTTTTCCGATGATTCCATCGACATGGACCACTTAAGACGGGATGTGCGGAGCCTCATGCCTACCCTTGTCGAGCGCCCATCCATACCTGTGCCATCTAATCTTCCGGGACCTGCTCATGATCTTGTCGGAGTCCACACCGACTTGATCTCGGATATCGCCCGCAAGGCCAAAGACGAGCTCCTGCTCATGGCCACTGCTGGATTTCCTTTGTGGATAACTTCACCGACTCCCGACACGTCTATTCATCCTGAGACTCTTAATAGGGCCGAGTACTTGCGAGTGTTTCAACGAGCTGAACCTGCTCCGTACTTCAAATCCGAATCCTCGAGACACTCGGCAACCATTCACCTTTATCCGACCACCATCGTTCAGATCTTAATGGATGTTGGTCGATGGTTGCCCGTCTTCCGTAGCATGATCACAAACGCCCAAACGTTGGAGATCTTATCCTCCAACAACGAAGAAGGCTACGAGGAGCGAAGCAAGTTATGTCGGCCGAGTTTCGGTGCCATCTCACCTCGTTTCGACTCGTGAAGTCCAGTTCGTTCGGTACTCTCACCAAAGAATCGGATGGAAGTTGGGTCGTCGTGGATGTCTCCGTGGATGAATTGCGTTCAAATCCAAAGCCTTCCGTGAGATCGATTTGCCGAAAACGCCCCTCCGGATGCCCGATACGTGATCTTCATAATGGATCTTCCTTAGTCACTTGGGTGGAGCACGTGGATGTACGCGAGAAAGAGATGAAGGCCGGTTTCGAACCTTTTGTTCATTCGGGGGTTCGCTTTTGGTGCAAAGCGTTGGATCTCAACCCTCCAACGACAAGCCGAGCGCTACATGTGCGCCACGGGTATCCACTCTTCACCCGGTGACTCGATTATTTCTCTTGAAGGAAGAAGAGGACTTGCGGAAATGGCAAAACAGATGACGATCCGTTTCTTCAACGACATCGCAACTCCACGTACCACCACTGGACTTGTTCGAACCGAACAAGAGACACTCGAATGGAGGTCAGGACCAACAAGCGAAGGGGTGATCCGAGCAAGCCCCCTGGAGTCAATCGTACTGCTGGTTGTTCCGTTGTTCATCTATCTCATCACACTAGGATCTTTGAGTTCCTCAAAGACGTGCAGACAAGACCGCAATGGGATAGTATGTCGATGGACAGCTCTGTGCGTGTGCTAGCAAATTTCACCATCGGTCTTGACCCGCGGAACCAGATCTCGGTGCTCGCTATAGATAGTCACAACGACTTCCTCATCCTTCAGGAGTGTTGCACCGATGCAACGGGGTCGTCTGTGATATACGCGCCGATTAACCATTCCATTCTCCAGTGTCTGCTATCTGGAGTTCAACCGGAGCCATTTCCGCTTATGTCTTCAGGCTTCTCCATTCTGCCTAACGTATCCGGAGCTATTCTTGACGGAACACTGCTGACCATAGTGTTCCAGATCTCGGTGAAGGCTACATCAGCCAAGTCTGCCGTGGAGTCGGCAACTACACTTGTCCAGGACACACTTCAAAGGATCAGAGCCGCAGTCTATTAAGGAGCAAACGTTGGATGCAAGGCCCTGCTAGCCTTGTTTGTGACTGTTGGTGACTTGCTTCGGGAGGAGCTTTACGATCTTCAAGGGGGAGTTTTTCTTTTACTTATTTGTTTTTCATTTGTATATATGTTGTGTGTTTACTTCTGTTGATTTATGTTTGTGTGTTTAAATTCAATAACCATACTTGAATTTTTCATTTTCGTGAAATATCTGTCTAACATTGAGGACAATGTTTAATTCAAGTGTGGGGGGAAGGTTTATTAAAAAGAAAAGAAAAAAATTTGAAAAAAAAAATTTGAAAAATTCAAAAAAATAATTTACTTGTTTTTGTTTTCTATGGTAACAATATATCGACTAAATCATACTTACTCCCTTGGTAGCGTTGAACCTACCATTGCACTTAGTAAGTCACTGTGGTCACGTATTGTTACCCTAATAAAAAAAATTGAAAAAGAAAAAAAAAATTGCTTCTGTTGTTTATTTATTTGTTTGTTTTCGTTTTCTACGGTAACGGTATATCGACTATATCACACTCACTCCCTTGGTAGCGTTGAACCTACCATTGCACTAAGTGAGTCCCTGTGGTCACGTATTGTTACCTACATTGAAAAATCAAAAAAATCAAAAAATCAAAAATTACAAAAATATTTGCTTCTGTTTTGTTGTTTTTGTGTGTTTTATTGTGTTTTGTGTTTTGTTCTTTCCAATTCCGATGATGAATTAAGTTTAATTGTTGTGATTAGGAGAATGTTTATTATATGTCAAGGCTTTGTGTAGTTTGCTTTGGATTTAATATGCATAACTTGTGATTGCTCGAATTTCCATGTTCACATCACCGGTGTTAATTAATTGATTGCAATCCGAGAAGCACATTTGAACATACATTGTCGTGCATACCCAGAAACTGTGAGGATTTGAGCCTATTGAATATTCACATGTATGCATATTTCATACATTTACTCGTTCTTCATGTGTGCACAATTCATGAGTTTTGAACCTAGAACTTGCTCAAAGACCACTTGAAACATTTTGTTAATCTGTGATGAATTAGAAATGAGTAAGGCATTAGTTGAGCACCATGGCCAAAGTATTCACCATCCATCTAAACACGAACTTTAGGAATCCCCTTTTGAACTAAACACTCATTGGCCGTTTCTTTTGTTCACCCATACCATCTCACCCTTGTTTTATTTATGTTTGCAAGACGATGATAGTGACTTCTTGTGTTCTTATGCTTCGGGTTTTGATTTGTTTGGTATTATACCAGAAGGCAAGTGTGGGGGTGTATTTATTTTGTTGTAATTGTTCAAAGAAAAAAAAATCAGAAATAAAAAGAAGGAATAAATTCCTCAAAAAAAAAAAAATAGAAAAGAAAGAAAGAAAAAAAAATGTCAGAAAGAGAAATTCCAAAAATAGAGTTATTGTATTGTTTTTATTTTCAATAAAAGGTTAGAGGAGAATAAGAAAGTTGTTCGGGTATAGCATAGGTATGAGTTTCAAAGTCGTTGACTTGTCTTGCAAACATGTGAAACATTTTTCATTTCGAGTCCTTTCATTTCACTTCATTTACCATTCACTATTTACCATCCACCCTTTGGTCCCTGTTTCACCTAAAAAGTCCTTATGATCTGATGATTTGTGGATTAATTGTAGAGAGTTGGTTAATGAGCAAGCATATGGGAACACTACTTGTGTAATTGTTTTGAGAGTAAACACTTAACCCTAAACACTGAGCGGAAATATTTAGTGAATCTTGTGAGGTTTAGTGGTTAATGTTGTTCATATGTGCCTATTGGATTGCTTGACATTAATTGTATACTTGGTTTTCACACACTACACCCGAGCATAAATGAGATGTGCATGTTAAAGACTTAGCAAATTCGTTAGCCTTGGTATATAATTTGTATTCTCCTGATTATAACTCTTCTGAACTCGCTGAGGGTTATGGTTGGAAAGAATATATGTTTTGTGTTTCCCTTTTCTGTTTTGTGTTGTTTTGTTTCAAGTTTTGTGTTGCTAAGGGACTAGCAATAGCTAAGTGTGGGGGAATTTGATAGGAGCACAAAGTGTGACGTTTTTAATGTATTTTCCCTACTATTTGGCTATGATTTCATTGTAACTTTGCTATTTTTGCTTAGTTTCCATATTTGAGTCCCTAAATGATATATAAATGTGAATACGTGCAGAAAATCGGAGCTCGGAAATTTACGAAGTCTAATGGGCTTTTTCGAGGCCCATTAAGAAGTGAGCTGCCGTGAGGCCCAAGATGAAGGCCCAAATCCATGAAGATGAAGGCCCAAATCCATGAAGAAAGGCTCAAGCCCAAGAAGAAAGGCCCAAGCCCAAGAAGGAAGGTCCAAGCCCATTTTCGGACAATCTGCCTGTGCAGATATGTCAACTTGCGAAGCCAATATCTCCCAATTGAACCGTTGGATCCAGCTGTAATTTTGATACACGCTGCATGTGTGTGTTATATATTCTGTATTAAAATTTGAGAATCATCCAACCGTTCAAACGTGCATTATTTCGTTCTAAGTGGGAACTGCTCAGTGCTGTCTGCTTTTTATTTCTTTCCTCTTCTTTTATTTTCAATGCTCCACTCACCCCTATATTCTTTCCTCTTCTTTCTGCCCACAATATTAGTGTTTGATTTCTTTTATCTAAATAAATGGTTCATTGCCATATGACTTCATTTCCACCATTCCACTTACCATTTCTTTTCTACCACTCACATTCCACTTCTCTTCCTTTTCTTTCTTTATTTCTTTCATTGTCTTCTTCTTCCTCTCCATTCTCCTATAAATAGCAGCCTCATTCTTCTCTTGAAACACACCCCAATGGGGAGGGACAAACCCTCCTCTTTCTCTTCTCACATCATATTTTCCATTCTCTAGTATTTAGGGTTTTCAAGTCTTCAAGGAGGAGGAGAAGGCGTCTACACCATCACCACCAGCCCCTATTCAACATCACCATCACCATCATCACCTTGTCTTCACGGCTTGGATTACTTGTGGTCAAGGATTCAAGATGTGGTTTCAAGATCTTCATACTATTCATACGGTGTATTTCGACTTAACCTTTAAATTTATGCCTCTTTGTTGCTTGTTTATCTTTTGTATTAGTTAACACAACATGAATTATGTAATTTTCAGCCTTTGTTTATGGGTTTATTTAATTGTTGGATCCTAATTAATTAGTTCTTCTAGTAGATTATGTGACTCCGTTTATTTGATTTTGTTTTAGTAGATAACTTTTATATGTTTTTGTTTTAAGGTTGCAGACTTAAGATGATTGCATATAATTGGTGCTAGAATTAGGGTTTTAATTCTAATTCACAAGTAGTAAAGGCTTTGGAAAGAGGTCGGAAACAAATAAGAAGGATCACGGATAGATGGGCGGTCCCACTAGGTCGTGCACTTTAATTAACAACTCTCCTTTTATGCGTTGGACATGTTTTGATTAGCTACCTTTGCATGTTTGATTGGTTAATCTAGGTGCGGTCGCTTAGGTTAATTTTCATGAAAGATGTTTTATTTGGGGAATGATAATTGGCGGTCCAGCATTCCACATATGTTAATTTCGGTTTCATGGCTAGGGAACTTGGTTAATTTTCGGTCCAATAATTGGTAAACTTGTATACTTGTGGCTGAACTTTATATTCTTTGTGTTTCATCGCATCTTATTTAATTTATTCTTTGTAATTTCATTAATTTATTTCATTCAATTTATCTCTTAAACCCCCTTTTACTTTGTACATATGTATATATTTATACTTTATACTTGTTAATAATTCTTGTGACAATTTTTGTTAGGTACACCCTTTGATCTCCGTTGTGAACGATACCCTACTATGCACTATACTACTACCGATAGGGATTTTTTTAAATTGATGTCCCTTTTGGGGCTGATCAAAATCAAGCACGACAGTCCTCAATGAGCCAACCAAGCTCATAGTAATCCACGTTATAACTCGACAACGCTGAAACCACTGTAGCACAATCACATTCCAACTCAACGTTGTCCCATCCTTGGTGAATAGCGATTAGCAAACCTACCTTGCACGCCTTTGCCTCCATATGAATAGCAGAGTTAACATGAGGGAAATATCTAGAGAATGCAGCCACACATGCACCAATCTCATTCCACACAACAACACTAATACGGCTAGACCCCAACTCACTCTGATACGCACCATCCACATTGATTTTCAACCTTCCACTTGGAGGGCATTTTCAAAAGGTTTGCATGCGTCACCTAGTCTTACCATTATAGGGATGAAGGTTTTGAAAATTAGCTAAGAACTTCATTGCCCTTTGGATACTGTTACCCGGATGAAAAGAAGAACCCTTCCACACCACATTATTCCTTTCTGTCCATAGAGCCCATAAACATACTGCAAACACATCAAACCGCTGCGTTGTTAAATCACTAATTAAGGACACAAGCACCCAACACCCATTGCATCATTGAAATCGAGGAGTTATGTCGATCACGCAAATTCAATGGACTCAGACTCCAGAAACAACCGCTAACTGGGCATGTCTTGAACAAATGTAGATCATCTTCAATCTCATTAGAGCAGAAGACACATAAAGAATCCATAATTGGGACATGTTTACGAAGCCCCTTTGGTGGGAATGATACCTCAAAGCAATCTCCAAATAAACGAATGGACTTTAGGTGGGACTAACAAGTGCCAGAGGCGCTGCCAGACGCAAACAGTACCTCCTGAGCCCCCCACTGAAGAAGACGCACGCTCAGTATACCCAACAGAGCATGACATGTGATATGCACTTTTAACGCTGAAGAGACCCTTCTTGTCAAAATGCCAAACCAATCTATCATTAGCCTGACGAAGATTGAGTGGAATGCGAGCAATAATCTCCACTTCCTCCTTGGAAAATAACTCTTCCAGCATAAAAATCATCCACTCCTTAGCTTCAACATCAATGAGTTCTTCCACCATCATATCTTCCGTGGCTTCCATAGCTGGGAAAAAAGGCCGAAAAGAATGTGGCAAAGGCATCCAGGGATCCTTCCATATCCTAATGTTACTTCCATCACCAACTTGGTACCCCACCCCCATCTTAAGCACGTCAAGCCTAGTCACAATACTCCTCCAGGTATACGACGCCCCTGCTTTAGACTTTGCATCCAAAACAGTTGATGTAGGGTAATAACGTGCCTTAAGAAGCCGAGCAAGAAGAGAATTAGGTTGATGCAACAAACGCCACCCTAAAATGATGTAAATTCCGGAAGCCAAGGCCCCCCTCCGCCTTGGGGCAACATAAGTTGTCCCAAGCAATCCAATGAATCTTCCTATTATCTCCATTTGCACCCCACCAAAACCTCGCCATAAGCTGGTTGAGATCGTGACATGGTTGATGTGGTAGCTCAAAACAGCCCATAACATAAGTAGGTATACATTGGACCACAGCCTTCTAAAGCACCTCCCTCCCTGCAACACTTATATAATTTCTTTTAGAATATTTTAAATTGCAAATAAAATACCTTATGTTGTACATTCTAAATTACCAAAGAGTATGTCACGCGCATTGCGTGTGTGCCAGTTGGTAGTATATACTTATAATTAGACAAAATTTGCTTCGTTTCTCCGCCAAGGCTTCATTTTCAAAGATAAAAGAAGCAAACACCAATCTAGCAGCCGAAAAAAAAATTAATAATTATACAAAATAAAACCCATACCAAAGTGTAATCTGTATGCCTAGTTAGTTAATTCGTGTATTATACGCGAATTATACGCGTACGTACGTATTAAGCGAATAAAACATCCGTATTCCGTATTAAACTTAAAGATTCGGAAAAATACGTGTTTTTTCCAATAAAAACGTATTATTCGCGTATAATATGTTTTACCGTATTTTTTAAACGAAAAATACGCCAGTTGCACCAAACTTTCAAATACAAACTTTTAAATTTTCAATGCAAAATATAATAATTATGTTGATTGATTAGACATTAGATGTTTCAGACTAGGCTTTAGACTTCTGTTTCCCTATTAAAAAAGTGCTACCTTTAGAGTATTAGCACGTGTTGGATTTTTTGGCTCCCAATGCATCTTCACACTTTTTCTGGAGCTATCTGCAATACTCGAGAGTATCCAAACTCCCTCGATCCAACGGTGCACAATTAGGGGTGGGCTTTTGGGTTTGTGGACTTATGGAGAAGTCATCTAATCCAAAGGTGCAAAGTTAAGGAGTTTGAGTACTTTGGAGTACTCTAGAACTTTCGCACTTTTTCTTCACATTATCAGACTTTTGTCTTCCCCTTCTCTTAAATTATGTTTGACTATGGCTTGATGTTTTTATTTTTATATATTTATTGTTTTTATAGTGATAATATGATATATTTAATATAAATTAATATATATATATATCCGTATTTTTACGTCCGTATTTTTCACCGCATCCCGTTTAAAACACGTACGTATCGAATTTTATAATTTGCCGTTTCCGAATTTTACGGCCGAATTTTTGAAAGTATTTTTCATTTAAAATTGTCAAATTATACACGTACGTATTTTTTACGAATAATTCCCGTTCCGTATATTACTAACTATGTCTGTATGCAGCTGTATGAATTCGACGGCGTTTTAAATTGGCAGGTTGGAGTGATTAGCAGTAGTGTGTATACCAGTATATGTTTTGCCCCAGTTAGGTCGGCCAAGTACGAATAGCTAGCTAGCTTATGCAACTTGCCCCGTCCTAATAGCTATTGGCCTGTGGTCAATACACGGAATTAAGAATTGGAGCTATTGTTTTTTGTTTTTTAATAAGTTTAGGTCGGGTCAACTTGGCGTTATCTACTTACCTTGTTATTATTAGTGATATTAATTATGATCAAGTGACCACGTACTGACCACCTTAATAATTCAGCATGACATGACATGCATATAATATATAGGCTTGGAATTGATGATCCCCTTTAACAACTTTTTTTTTGGCCAAGACCTTTAACAACTTTTTATTTATATAGAGAAAAGTTGGCTTTCAAGTTGTGATTTTGCTTGTTTTTTTTTGCGATAGGAATAATTTTTCTTGTTTGTTTTGTTCTTTATTTCTCTCACACTATATATATTTATATATATTTTTAATTAAAGCATTTTTAATAGACTCTATATTTTAAATTTTTTAGACAAAAATTTGAAGAAAAAAAACTTTAAAAAATCGTTACAATCATACTTCTCTACGTTCTTAAAATATAAAGAAATCGCTAAAAACTCTTACATTTGAAGAGAGTAAAGGAAAAAAATTTCAATTAGCCCGTCACTTGATGTGACATATGTGACAAGCTATTGTGGTTGGACCACATCATTTTTTTTTTCTTCTGAATCAATTATAAGACCAATGTTTATCTAAGCAATGAAATGGAAGAGATGGATTGTGACACTTAATTATTTGAATTATTAAAAGTAATCATCAAATTCGTGTTCTACTTGTTGGTCCCCCTACCTTGTTGTTATTGCATGTCGTTGAATGAATTGACAAGCTATGAAGAACCAAATGTGCAATCATCACATACATACAAATAGCGGAGAAAGAAGACCTTTGAAAAAATGGAGGAGGCAAAGATAGGTATTAGGGGAGGGAGGGATGGGCGTGAACATCATACATAATATTGTACGTAATTAAATTGAATAGACTAGTCTCTAGTTTTCGATTATTGTATGCATGCGTCCCGATCTGCTTAATTATTTCCTCACGTATGCATGCATGTATATGGTCGATTTAGTCACAATCACTAGGTTGCTAGCCACTTCCCCACTCTTTTAATGACTTGACCAGCAGATCGATCATGGACCTTGTCCTCGTCTCTGCCGACGACGTTGCTTCTTTCCTCCCCTTTCACGCGAAACAGCGCCTTTTGTTTGATAAAGTGAACAAGGCCTCTAATGATCACTGTTTTTTTTTCATTTTATAAACAAAAAGAAGTAATGTTAGACCAAGTCAATTTACTAATTCGGCCAATTATTTTAACGTGTTAAGTTTAACCAAAGAATGTTTTGAAGCATGCGCACTAGGCTGCAAGTGGTGCGAACGCTGTAGTGATACTTCTGGTAATAGGTGATCGCTGGTTCAAACTTTATCTTGTGAAAAACATTTATCAGAGAGGGGTCATATGCCAGCTGGCCCCGAAGTGGTAGCCCACTTTGTACCACCATTTTTTTGTAACCAAAAAGAAGTAAACAACAACAAAATAGATAACTCCAAACTAAAGCCAAATCGGTCAAGACTGAACGCAGGTAAAGCGCTGAGCAAATAAATTACGATGGTCCAAAGAAAGTGACCGCATCAGCAGTAAAATTTGCTTCTTGGTGGATGTGGTGAAAGAAAATGTCTTCAAATTAACTTGAAAGACACATCTTTGATGTTGTTGATGATCGTTCTTAAATGCCAATGCGTTGCACACTTTTGGTTGATATAGTCAATAAATCGTTTTGACTTTTGAGTCGCATTCGACTTGGATTTTAGGGGAAAACAAATAAAAAAATCTTCTCCAAAGCGTAAATTAATTAGGCCGTATCTTAGAGCTCTTCCCTCAGCCACAAGAACAGTGGCATGACCAACATTCCTGGAACCAGCTAAGATAAGAGGTGGAGTCCATTTGAATCTCTGTTTACAAAACCACTTGCAAGTTGCAACATTATTATTTGAAGCAACAGACTCATCGAAATTAATTTAACGTAGTTGGGATCGATCAAGGCATCAAGCCATCAAATAACATGAGAAGGAGGTTTCTTCTTTGAAGTAGTGCCCATAAGCAGCACCAACAGCAGCGGCAGCATGAATCACTTTTGCAATGAGATAGCTAGGTTATTAAATTTGTTGAGTCTAGGTTTAGTTTTAATTATACCCCTTAAGAGAAGTCAAGCAAAGATCGATTTTGACTTTTGGTGGAAAATTGAGCTTCCACATTTTGTGTGAAAAAATAGAAAGATACATAGTGGAGAATGTATATATATATATAGTCCATTTTACATGTGCACGTCCGCATGTAAAGTAAAATGCGAACATATGCATCCCGACCAATTGACAACATAACTCAATCATCGAAACCGTTCATCGTTTAGATTTATTTTTAAGAATTATTCTTGCAAAAAATCAGCCGAATTGGAGATTGTTTGGTCATCTGTTCGTTGTATAGTTTACAGACAAATACAATCCATCAGATAAGGTTGAAACGATGAATGCGGTAATCAAATGGCTAAATAATTTCCAATTTGAATTTTTTTTTATCAAAATGATCCTTGAAGGATGACCTAAAATATAGACGGTTTTGAATATTAGTTTGTACTCACAATGAGGATGTTCGCATTTTATTTTACGTGCAGACGTGCGCATGTGAAGGGACTGTATATATATAGAGAGCAATGCCCAGGTTCACCCCTTGGGTGAACGGGCACATTCACCCCCTCCCCACTTAACATAGTTGCACTTCATACTTTTATAATCCAACCGTTCATATCATAGCTTATCCTTCATAGATCATCTCTGCAAAAAATCAATCGAATCAGAGATCTTTTGGTCACTCTAATGATTGAAACAAATGAACGGTTCTGACAACAATTATTACTATTATGAGGAACCATCTATTTATTTCATATGAATGAGTGACCAAAAGATATCTGATTCGATTGATTTTTTGCAGAGGTGATTTATGAAAGATAAGTTATGATATGAACGGTTGAATTATGAAATTATGAAGTGCAACTATGTTAAGTAGAGAGGGGGGGTGAAGGGGTGAACCTGAGAATTTTCCATATATATACATATAATACGAACATCCTCATTCTGACGCGCAAACCATTTTAATAAAAAAAAATTAATTAGAAATTATTTATCCATTTGATTACCACATTCATTATTTTACCTTTATCTAATAGACTGTATTTGTTCATAAACTATACAACGAACATATGACCAAACAATTTCTAACTCGGTTGATTTAGATAATTCTTAAAAATAAATCTAAACTATGAGCGATTTTAATGATTGAGTTATGTTGTCAATTGATTAGGATAAAAATATTCGCATTGTAATACAATATGGACTTTTACACAGGAAGGAAACATTATGAGTATGTGTGTCTCTATATCTATATATATCTATATATATATATAAAATGGAACCTAGCTACAAGTGTCCCCTACCAAATGAGTTTGGTACATAGTGGCATGGGTTATCATCATATCATGTACGTACGTAAAACAGTAAAATGTAAATGTAATGGAAGCCAATGTTGTGTGCTCAAATGCATGCAAGTATTTCCTTTTGGCGGAGAGATCGATATCTTGGTAATCAGTCTTTGTATATAGCTAAAGTCAGCATCGAGTGCCTGGAAGAAGCCTTTTTCTTTGTAGACCACCAACGTCACGGCGAACCTTACAGTCTGGCAAGCTTCTGGTCTAAAAAACGCCACTTAGCATTTCACACGTGGAGAGAATTTGACGCTGACACTTGGGCGTCCTACAGCTGTCACCCTTATCTTCCTCGGAAGCCAAATATAAATATCGCGCCCGCTACTCGATCATCTTCACTCTTTCACTGGCCATTAATTCTATAGCTAAAGTACCCACCCTACTATTTTCGTCATGTCTTGCATTCACCAGTTTGCCTTTGCTTTCTTCCTCTTGTTTCTCGTCCAGCCCAGTTTGGGTTTGGGTGTGGGTGGTAGGAAACTTTCAGCTCTAGTGGAACAACAGCCACTGGTGCTCAAATACCACAACGGCGCTCTTCTCAAGGGCGACATCACCGTCAACCTCATATGGTACGGCCACTTCACCCCAATTCAACGCTCCATAGTCGTCGATTTCCTTCAGTCCCTCAGTTCCCGGCAGCGGGCTCCACTACTTCCCTCGGCTTCTTCCTGGTGGAAAACCACCGAGAAATACAAAACTGGCGCCTCCAATCTCGTCGTCGGGAGACAAGTGCTCCACGAGGCCTACTCTCTCGGAAAGTCCCTCAAGACCTCACACTTGGTGGCTCTTGCCAAAGTCGTCGCCAACTCGTTGAACGCGATCAACGTGGTGCTGACTTCAAAAGACGTGGCAGTTGATGGGTTTTGTATGAGCCGGTGCGGGACCCACAGCTCGACCCAGGTGGGTGGTGCCAAGGGGAAAGCTGCTTATGTGTGGGTTGGAAACTCCGAGTCCCAGTGTCCCGGCCAATGCGCGTGGCCCTTTCACCAGCCCATTTACGGCCCCCAAACTCCTCCTTTGGTGGCACCAAACGGCGACGTCGGGATTGACGGGATGATAATCAACCTTGCCACGCTTTTGGCGGGAACAGTCACCAACCCCTACAACAACGGCTACTTTCAAGGGCCGGCTACAGCGCCTCTCGAGGCCGTTTCGGCTTGCACGGGCGTGTTTGGAACGGGTTCTTACCCGGGTTATCCGGGCCGGGTCCTGGTGGATAAGGCCACCGGGGCTAGCTACAACGCTCACGGGGCAAACGGGCGTAGGTATCTGTTGCCAGCCATGTGGGACCCGCAGACCTCTGCATGCAAGCCACTTGTGTGAATTAGAATATGTGAGTGTGGCATACTTATGTTATGGTGCACGAGGGACCCTGTAGATATTATTATATTTTTATAATATTGTGAGAATATGGGAATGGATTGTGTTACGACTTACGATAGGGTGGATATAGGTTTTTGGGTTTTGTACACTTGCGAGTTTGTCGTCTTGCGTGACGTGTAAATTCTTCTGAAGTATAAAATGGGAAATAAAAATAATTATTAATACACTATTTTAATTATAAGAAAAAAACAGAAGGTTAAAAGTAAGGACTGTGGCATGGCTTTTAGGCTTTATGTGCTTTTGCTCTTGGCAATTGGATTAGATTTTAATATTATAGGGTTAAATTTACTAATTGTACTTGAATTCTTTTGTCTTGATTGGTTTGTTGTGTGACAATTAAAAACGAAAAATATGATATTTAGATTCATATTTTTGTATTATCGTGATACTTTCATCAGTTTTTTTTTTAATAGTCAGTTAAATATGAGGATATATTAGTCCTTCTCTCTAATTTTGAATTCAAAATTACTTATTTACCCTCTAAGTTTTTATTTATTTTTTCCGTCACTTCTTCCTCATTTTAATCCGAGCTGCCCTTTTCAGGGTTTCAATTCCCCCAAATTCGAATCCCAACACCTCCAAAAATGGCTACTTGTACCAAGCCTACTCCTTTCCCCAACTGTTGACGTCCCTCACACCCTCTTCTTCCCCGAACTCGCCATTGCATCAAGACTTTTGGAGATTGAAGCTTCGGCTTCCACATCAGACACAGAGACTGTGGGTCTTGTTGCAGCCCTTGCCGAAGCAAGCAACCAATTCCTTTTCCCATTTCGTTCTTTGGTTACAGAAACCCAAAATCTGAAGATTTGTGTGTGCGGGAAAACTATTGTTCATTAACCCAGACTCTCCAGACCAAAAAATTAAAAAACAAAAAAGAACCCAAATGACTGGTTACAAATTGCAGAGGAAGAAGATGGCGGCTGTCTGAGTCTGGATCGACTCAGGTTGTGTTTTTCACGTCCTCGGCGAGGCAATCAAACCTCGCAGCTCGAAATTTAGAAGATGTAGAGAGGAGAATGTGGGTTTAGGAGCATGACTTGCTTTGTGTTGCTTACCCAGAATCTAAGCCAGATTGGTCCTCAAGCTACTACCCAGATTTGACAAGAATCCAAGTTTGATTTGTTTTGTGTTGCTCTGAATTTACTTAAAACAGTTTTGGATCATTGTTGTCTAAAGATTTGGATTGATTTTTTTTTAAGTGCTAGAGAGACGTACACCCTCTAGATTAGTCACTCCAAAGATTCGATTGCAAAGCCACGGAAGAATTTTGTATTTTGATCTCCATCTTGCAACCAATTGACTCTTCCAGACCAACTCTTCATCAATGCTATCAAAAGGATAAGACGGAAGCTGAGCGTTCAACAGGATAAAACTAACTAACTACAATTAATTGCTTGATTATTCTCGGACATATAATCAAGCAATTAATTGTAGTTAGTTAGTTTTATTCTTTTTCACCAAACGGTAAACGGGGTAGCAAATATTAGGACGGTAATGGTGGGCTTGTGTCACATGATAGTTATCTTATCTCGTGTTCTGATTTCAGCGCGATTTCATTGGAGACTCACTGCAGCAGCTTTAACTCTGAACCCCAACCAAGGTATTCCCTCCCTCCCTCCCACTATCGTCTTCTGAGAAATTTCTATGGTTTTATCCAAACCTCTTCTTTTGGATACCATTTGTTTCAGTCCATGATTGGTGATCAATTACTCTGGCTGGTCTGGATTATTCTAATAATTTTAGTGCATCTTTCCCTTGCCTGTAGATTTATTACATGATAGTAGATGGCAACCGCATTCTGTAATCTCAACATGGGGGGCTCTGGTCTGACAAAACTGAATGACTACCGCCGGAAGCAGGGAGTCTTCAAAAGGCAAGTTCCAACCTTACTTTGGGTGCTTGGATGATTTGGTGATTCTAAATCTGGCAATTAGCTGAATGTTACATTTCTGTCTCCACATTTCTTATATCTCAGGTCTTATCTAGACTCCAAAAGATTGTCTCGTTTGTCTTGTAATGCTGAAGAGGTTTTCTCTGGGAGGACTTATAGAAAAGAAGTAGAGGTCCGGCAGTGTCGGCATTGCACACAGGCTTTTGTCAATAATAAGGGTGGGCATTTTGGTACTAACCATGAGGGGGATAAAGACGAGAATATTTCTAAGGCAACCTTAATATGGAGGGCAATAAAGTTACCAATATACTTTGTTGCAGTCATCCCTCTCACTGTGAGTTCTTCAGATGCTTAAACCTCTCTTTCTCCTAAGATCATCTCAAGCTACTGCATTTTATTCAAAAAAGGGTACCGTTTTCAAAATTATATGATACAAAGTTCAACACATGAATGCTTATTATGTGTACCTACATATGTATATGTAGGAAATTTCTTTTCCTTTTAGTATGCACGTCCCTTTCTGGTATATATCTACAAGAATTTGCAGTTTTTATAATACATTGACTATTATTTCAAGTAAGGGTGAATATTCGCTTTGAGGTTTTGGTATCGAAGGGACCATGTAGAGTTAGAACAATGTGGAGAATGAAAATTTCAAATATGTAATATATAGTTTTGTGAGTGACTTTTCATGACAGAATTAGAACGTTTAGTTCTTTATTGGTAGTCTAAATTCTTACTAAGATAGCTAGCATTTTTGGTGAAGAATTACTATTTAGAAAAAAAATTATTGATACTAGGTCAAAATACTAATTTTTATGTTCAAGTTATAGATGTTTTTCTATTTCTATTTGTTCTGTAGCTCTGTATAGTAATACATTGAAAAGTCTTTCTATGTTTTCCAAATAGAAGGCCAAGGGTATAATGATTCTTACATACTTCAAGAACTGTTTGTGAAAAGTTGTAAGGGTAAATTTTTCGGTTTAGTTTTTGATAGTGTCGTTTAGTTTATGGGTTTATTGTAGTTTTATCCTGAAGACTTCTTGTCCTCAAGTGTTTTTGGCTTTTTGGCCTTAATAAAATTTTAGTTTCTCTCTCAAAAAAAAAAGTTGTAAGGGTAAATTTGAGTATTAGTCTAGGGAAAATGGTTCGGATTTAGAAATCTTTTTCAGAGAAGATGACTTCTTGAACCTTGGTTTAGACTTGCTTCAGTGGTCATCCAATTAGAACTAGCAAAACAAACAGGAAAGAAAAAAAATCATTGAAAGGGATGGGTCTATGTATATGTATATTTAATATTTCTTTGTGGTTGAGACATGCAATGAACATCTACATCTATGATAAAAGCATGTACAGGACAATGTTTCCGTAGTATTTTGTTGAGATTGTGAATCATTGACTATGAGCATAAATAACAAGTTAAAACTCCATTACGGTTCTTGGTTAGATGAAGATAGAATTCTATTGTCTTCTTGTGCAGCTTCTTTTTTCTTAGAAATGGCACTCCTTGGGGATGCTTAGTAGTGCATTTCCTCCTCTCTTGATATCTCTTTTACTTCGACTAGCACCTATGCACTTCAATTTTATTTGTTGTTTCTTTTAATATAAAAGCAATGATTTGTCATAGGAAATTGGCTCTCTTTACTATGCTTTGATTAATACATACTTCCCTCTGGCTTACTGGCTATGCCTTGCTCTCTTACACAGGTAGGTAGTGCAGCTGCTTATTTTGAGACGGGCATGTTTTCATCGTGGCGTTATTCTGTTCTTTTGGTTTCTTCAGTTCTTATCATCACATGGCTCAACTTAAGGTAGCATAGTAACTATTTCCTGTAGTAACTGTTTCACCTGTTGCTAAGCACACTATCTTGTGAGGATGTAAACTCACATGGGCAAGTTAATCAATTGCTAATGCCATACATAGTCCATTTCAGATAGTGCATATGTATGTATGAGCTTTCTGGAGACATTGAAAACATGTACCCCAACAGTCTTGCTGGACAACTTTGTTGGAATCTGTCCAGGGAACTTGGAAGTGCCCTTCTACATCAATAGTTAACTTGCACTCGGGATTCCTATTAGATTTGTCATTCTCCTTAGCTTTTCCTGTTTTGGTTCTTTTATTTTTTTTCTTCAGTATAAATGACCATCTATTTTTCCCTTCAGTAGAATTGTAGTATATTTTGTTTTTCGTCGTCTCTGTCTATTTTCCCACCAAAAAAATATATTATGTTGGCATAAAACGCGAAGAGCTTTTGATTTGTACATTCCTAGATTTCCACCTTTGGAACTCATTATCTTGAGTTGACAGAAATATAATGACTCCTTTCTTCTGGGCTGATAATACCTCTGTATTTGTCTATTTGCAGCAATGATGTTTATGATTTCGATACAGGAGCAGATAAAAACAAGGACGAATCGGTTGTAAATCTGGTAGGCAGGTAAGTTTTATTCTTCTGTCTTCTCTATCTAGGTTTACTTATTGTCTATCTTGCTTTATCAAGTCCATCATCAATTACCAATTTGGTTTGTAATGTGTATTATAAGCCGTACAGGCACTCTTGTTGCTGCCTACTCGCTACTTGTGGTCGGCTTCATGGGGCTTACTTGGGTGTCTTTTGAGGCTGGAAATATGCGTGCAATATTATTACTTGCTTGTGCAATAATATTTGGTTATATATATCAGGTAATTAAATGTAGCCTTTGTGAAAGTTTTCCATCATTTGTTTTTATAGTAATCTCTATCAAATCAAAGTATCACTTGGAGTAATGCAGAACCCATAGCAGGGCAATCGAGAAATGATTTTTGGTGTCTTCCACTGTTTTTTTTAATATATAAACTTTTTATGTAGCCCTGTGAAAGCTTTCTTCTAGCCAATGGAACATGGGCTCACTCGCTTGCCATTCTGGTTTATTCATAATTGAAATCAAAATTGAATACACCCCTTGGATGATTTGTAGGAGAATTTTCAGGATTTTTTTCTGTTTTTATTTTTTTGATTTATGGTTGTTTGTTTTATCATTTCACCCTTTTTGAATAAACTATTTTTCTTTTAGCATTAAACAAAGGATTTAGGGTAAAATTGGGGTTTTTTGAAAGTCTAACCAAAAGGTGCTTTTCACTTTATTAATATAGATTCAGAAGACCTTAGATGACCTAAGCATTTCTTATGCTCTTTGTAGATTCTATGAATCCCTTAGGAAGACTGCTCTTTTGTTGTTACTGTCTTACCTCGGTCAAATAGAGAACAAAGCTTAAGAACACTGGTTGAAAATTCATTCTCTTAGGAAGCTGTTCAGTGTATTGGAAAATGATGTTCTCAGATTAGGCTAGGAGAATAACTTGCTAGAGTTTTAGTCGAGGATTTGCACATGCCTATTGGGAGAGCTACAGACCAAATCATTTTATAACAGGCTTTGGAATTCTAGACCTTACCAAATCAATTTTTATTTATTTTTACCAAAAAAAAAGTCCTTGAGCCCTGCTTGGTGCCTTTTTAATTCGTTTACGGGAAACTAGCCGGTTTCCTTAATTGGTGTCACAAAATTCAAATGTCTAACAACTCAAAAAGTTCAAATGTCCTTAATAATGTTTTGAATCAGACCTGCTCATTTATTTAGTGTATTATGATAATGTACTGAAGTTTCTGGCCATGTATGATAATAGAAAAAAGGCATCACTGGATATTAAAAGAGAAAATACTTAAATATAAGGTGATCTCCTTTTGGTGTCGAATTATTACTATTGAATGTCAAGCATTCAATCATTATAATACTACTGAATCAGCTTAATACATTAAACCGCTATATATTGCCTATGTCATTGCTATTATAGCTATCAACATCATCCATCAGTGTCAACTTGGTACCACTTCCAAGTTAATAACTTATGGATGGAGAAATCTTTTCATGGTATGTTGACATGATCGGTGGCCGATTTATCTACCCAGCTTTGCATGGGAAATACATGTTCTTACAGCTGTTCATGTGCTGAGTTTCAGTGCCCACCATTTCGGTTAAGTTACCAAGGATTGGGAGAGCCATTGTGCTTTGCAGCATTTGGTCCATTCGCCACTACAGCTTTTTATTTACTGCAGGGCAGCCGAAGGTGAAATAATTTCATAGGAATGCCGGTTTTTTGGATTTCTTTTTGGAGTCTTCGATGATAAGTATTGGTACGTTGTTTTCACAGTAAAATGATGTATCTTCCTTTCACTGGTTCAATTCTTTGTGCATCACTCCTTGTTGGAATTACGACAGCCTTAATCCTGTTCTGTAGTCACTTTCATCAGGTAAGTTCCTTTTTCTATTTAAGAAATTTGTGGATTCTCCCTATTATATATATATATATATATTTTATGTTGGTGTGCGTTAGCTGATTTAATGTCCTGCAACTCAGGTTGAAGAAGACAGGGAAGTAGCAAAAATGTCCCCTCTGGTATATACACTAAATCGAGCCCTGATATGATGAAACCTTCATGGGATAATGCAGCATCAGTCTCATTGTTCTATTTGTATTTTTGTTGGTATACAGGTTAGGCTTGGCAGCAAAAGAGGATCAGGGGTAGTGAAATTGGCAATTATAGGACTCTATGTTCTAGCTTTTGCTTTTGGTCTAAGCAGGGCTCTTCCTATTACTTGTATTGTGAGTTATATTTTTTTTGTAATCTATGCTTCTCATTGCTGAATACTAAATTGAGCATGGTTTATCTCAGTCTAAGTTTGGGCATGGTTTCTTTCAGCTTTTCTGTGGCTTCACCTTACCAGTGGCAAGACTGGTGGTTAGCTTTGTTCAAGAAAACCATAATGTGAGTACTAAACTTGTTTAGAACAATAGCCAAAAGTACAAACGTATAGAATAGATGCCTAGCTTTTAAATTGCTTCTGTTGTTCTGAATGGTTTATCATTTCACTGTACTCCATGGTCCAAAAAAGGAGACCTATTTTTCACGTAAATTTGCATATGCACATATATGTTGTCATGCTTGTCGCTTCTCTTGCATGATCTTGTGCCACTCCACATGGTCGCATGGAACTTGCATGCATGGCTCCTGAGACTCTTTAATATAATTTCAACAATTTCTAAGTGCACAAGTATACTTGCTTTTAGATTTTCTTATAAGAATTTTATCTTTTTCAGGACAAACATAAAATATTCATGGCGAAGTATTACTGTGTGAGATTGCATTCTTTATTTGGAGCCGCATTGGCTGCTGGACTAGTGGTAGCAAGAACGGCCCCTAAAATAAGTATTCCAAGGTTGGCATTTTCATAGAGTTTTGCTATTTTATGGAATCTCTAGACAAAGGGATGTTCCGAAATCTGTCAAGTGTGGCTTTTGGCAATAGTATGTGTACATTATGAGCAGTTAACCACAGCCAATTTGTTTTTTGGTCAACAACCACGGCCAATTTTATGATATCAATTTTTATTGTTTAAAATAAATGTGATGATCTATGATATCCAAACATGGGTATCCATCCTTTTGGCATTGGGAAAGATTACCCTGAAGGGAGAATACCCAGGCTCAAATATGCCCGCCTCAACTCTAAGGACGGTACATTTTTTCTTTTTCTGTCGCTGCGATATACACAACTGAAATGACATGTGTTCCATGATGTTGGGTTAAATGAGCATTGATGGTCAGTCAAAACTGAAGATGTTTTGTTATAAGAAATGAAGAAAGTGTCCAAAAGTTTGGTTCTTGAAGAGAATTCGTTATTCTTAAATAATAATTACATATGAAATTGTCAGTTTCACTTTTTTGAATAACAATTACAATTCAAAAATGTAATTGCATTTCAAACAAAAGCAGATTGTATGAGATGTAGCGCTGCATATTAGACATACCCATATTCTTATTACTGAGAGCATGTCCTTGTGAGACGGGCCATGACATGCTGTTAGAGGAGGTTACTTCGGTTTAGATCATAATTTGATTGTGTGTTGGGCAAATGCTCTTATAAATAGGCCCACAACTACATCATAACATGAAATTTATGCATGCGCAAAATAGTCATGTGTATGGCTGAGATTTGCCGATGAATATCTAGTACCACACATGTTGGTCATAAACAATACCTAAGCCCTCGATAAACTCAAATTTCTAACAACCTCAAATAGTCACAAGTGCGACTACATTTTAGTCAGGAGTGTGACTACATGAAAGTCACATATAACGCGGCAGTCTTGCTGACGTAACGGCATGATTGAGTGTTGCGTGGATTACATGAACAACGACATATCGAATGTTATAATGCTCTAGCTCTCAAAATGAAGTCCGATGGCAAAATGCTTGTCCTAGCTACTTTGGGATGGAGTTTTTGTAAGCCATTGGCTCTTTGGAGGAGGAGCATGTATCTTTTTGTGGCTCAAAACTTGTTTTTCATGAACTATTTTTCACTGACCGGTGAAAAGAAAATACCAGCTACGTATAATCTTATTAGTATTTGGACACAATCACGCAATTAGAATTCAACTTGTTCAAAAGTGGAGGGCTCTCAAGAGCAATGAGCCAATGAGGATGGTATTTGAAGGTTTTGATGAGATTAAATCCATGGAATTGGTATTTCTTGAAGTTAAGTTGGTTGATGAGAAAATTAATACTCAGACAATTAGATAAGTTTTGAATTTCTAATGGCTAAAGGCTTAAAGCTGTACTTTGTCATGGGAGAAGTGAGTGCCATTGGCTTCAGTCTTAGTGAGGTTATAAAGAGGCCAACTTCATTGGAATGCTTCAGTTTTTCAAATATCTTTTTCCACATTGAGGAATATTAATTACTATATGTCTATATCCTTCGAGTGTTTTATGAGTAAAAAAAATTCCTCAAAAATGATGGTTTTTGACTCCATATCCCACAGTAAAGGTTATAACTTGTGTCTCTTTTGGATGAAACTGATTTTGATTTGGTTAGTACCAAATTTTTAGGTGCTAGCTAGTGCAACTTCCTAAGTATATATTTTGTTTTACTAGCGTAAGTCATTCACGTGAACTTGGATGACTGATTGTCCTTGAATGTTGAATGTGATTGAGTCGTATCATCAAGAATGTTGAATGTGATTGAGTCGTATCATCAAGAATGTTGCAATGACGTAATGCTACTACCAAATGAGGGAAAAGGAATGATCCAAAATAGACAAATCCAAAGGGGTGGGGGGGGGGGGGGGGAAGAGCCCCCCCTCAACTTCTTTTCCTAAAGCTTGAAATATGAAGCTTGATACTCCATTGGCAAAAATGTTGGAGGAATTTGAGGAGGGGCAAACCCGGGCGAAACAAAGGTTGAAGATGAGAATCTAGAAACTTCTATTTAACAAAACGTCTTTTTTTTTTTTTTGAAGAGAAAAAAAAAAAAAAAAAAAACCAACAACAAGGGGGGGAAAAAACCCCCCCAAATCCAACCCCCACCCCCCAGAGCAAAACTAATTAGCTTTAACCAACCTACGGAAGGCCTCCTACCTTACTTAAACCAGCTATTATTACATATATATTTTACTGAAGCTATTGAATAAGGAGTCGTTCAGATGATTGGGAGATTTCTGCGAAGCTCCCTTAGTTTTGGCCCCCCCTATTACCAAATAGAAGACACCCCAATAGACAGCCAGTTTGAATTTTCCGGAGCTTGCCCTGTTTTTCTTAAATAAGAAAAAGAAAATGACTCTTTGGTAATTAAGCTTCTTGTTGCTGCTCTTATGGAATTGTTGCACATTTTTGTTTATATTCACCAAGTCATCATCCAGAAATAGTGACCTTTTAATTCATGGAAAAGTCTTTCACTGTTCTATACAGAATACCTTTGTTATTTCAATAATTTTGTTACAGACTGGATACAAATTGTGAATTTATTAGGGCTCTAATTACGGTTCTAACTTTTGCCGGCCTTTTACAATTAATTTTTTTTTTGTCGAGGTAAATGTAGTAATGTACGGCATGCCACCTGCCTATATTTATTCTGCTCAAGGAGAATTAGGCCAGCATTCAATTTTCAAATATGTTCATACAAGGACGATCTTCTTTTATTTGATGACTTTGATATTGTATACAAGCATATGTGCATTTATTTTAACAAACCTGTAAATTCCACAAACGCAAACACAAAATGACAACATCAAACAAGGAAAGACAAATCAAGCACAACTACAAGAAGACACAAATTTATGTGGGTTCACCCTAATTACGCTACATCCACCACAATGAACATCCAAATCACTAAAACAAAGAAGCAAAAGAAGATTACAGTGCAATTACTTTTTGGTATTCCCAAATCCAAAAAGAGAGTATCCCAATTTACACCCAAACGGTCCAAAACTCTCAATATCACAAAAAACTATCACTTTCTTTTTGTTCTATGCTTTTTAAAAAAAAATATCAGACTAGTATCACTCTTCTCTCTCCCAAATTATCAGCAGAAAGTTGGAAATTACGCACAAGCATTCAAAATTTCAACATAAATGAATAACAACATCACAAAATAAATGGCTAGTATCACTCTTCTCAATAGTTCATTCAAAACTGAAGTTGGCTCGAGCAGGAAATGGGGAAAACATAAATGAATAACAACATCCCAACCCACCTGTACTGAGCCGCTCCTGGCACAAATGATAACTTCCGCACAACGTCTAAATTAATCTGCAAAATTTGATTCACACGAAACATGTACAGATTACACATTAGTGATGCTCAATCAAAGCACAAATGATAGTACTGTACAGCAGTAGAAATGCAATTGCATACCTGATCAGATTTGTTTCCTACAGTTATTGAGCTCCTGCTTAAGATTCTCACCAGAATGACGAACGGTTATGTCCACTTCCCAAGGTATGCTGAGGGATCCTAAACAGAAGTTGTTCATTTTGTTGCATTTGCGAATAATTATCTTCACTAGTGGCCATTCAAAAGTATATTTGCCTTGTGAAAAGCTTCCAAGATTTGGTAGATCCCAAAGATACAAATAACTTAGCCGAGGGAGTATGCTTTCATCCTCCTTTTCTTCACCATCGGCTGCTGCTACTATTTCTTCAATATTCTCGGAGTCCCCAATATCTAGAATTTCAAGCCTCACAAGACCCCTGGCAATCGAAGGAGAGAGCAGATATCTCAAACAGCGACAACCAGTAACCTGTAGTAATGTTAGATTCTGAAAGCCTTGACGAGATTGTTTGAAATCCATGATATTATTTATTTGCATCGCTTGATCAGGTTGGGAAATACTTGAAGGTATTTTCTTTGACAGAGAAAGTGTTGAAGCATCCCCTTCATTGACAGTCAATCTTCTGACTTCAAAAATCTCTTCCAGTGAAGAACAGTCCTTTACCTTTATCATCTCCAATTTCTGCAATCTATTTTGAATATGCGTCGGTACCAAATGCAATAGTTTGTCACAATTCTTCACCATTAGAGCTGTTAGTTCACAGAAGGAGTTGGGTGAATGTTGGCTATTCCATATCTCTTTCAAGTTGCCCAGGCCTTCAATGTATAGGTATTCCAAGACTGGAAAATAAACCTGCAAATACATCTAAGTCTATTATATGTATGTATATACATATAGAAGGACGCTCTCGGCTCTCATTCCCATATGTAAGCTAATCATCAGCACCGTCCTAGTTATTTAGTTATAGTTGACAACATGGATTTTCAAGTAATAGTATAGATAACTTGAAAGGTATAAATTTGTGGTGTGTAATTAAAGACCCACATTCTAGTTAGTAATTTGAAAAAATAGAATATGAAAATTTATAACTTTTTGTTTCGGACTCAAAAGCTAGGAAAAACATTTGTAACCCAAAAATAAAAACAATATGAAAAGACAAATACCTTGGGGTCCGAGAAAAGTGAATGTTCCACGGTCAAACTATTCGGATAGAGAGTGTTGCTTATCCAAGTGAGACTTGGTAGATCTTTAAGAATCAATCTTGTCAAACTAACAAAGTTGATCTCCAGAGCTGCTTCTTCCTGATGATGTCCCGATCCTACCAAGCCAAAAATTGCTTCCAATGACTGGCAACTCCGTATGTCTATCGAATCGACAAGTGCCAGATTTCCCACGCATCCAGATTGGCGTTCTACCTTCCAAACATACGTCAATGCAGGTAGATTCCATAAATATAGTCTTTCTAGTTTTTGAAGCGATTCCTCTGGAAGGTCGCCATGAAAAATCTCCTTCAGCCTACTTGCTCTATAAATAACTAGAAACTCCAAGACAGGAAAGACGCTGCGTGGAGTATGATACATTAGTGTCATGTCAATCATATATTCCAAAGCATCACAGTCCTCGAGTTTAAGAAACTCCAAGTTTGCACAACAGTACTCTTCTGTATCTAAGACATTGAGAGGATCAGTCAAATTCTTCAGTTTCAGCTCAAGAGCATTAGTTTTCTTTAGCAACAAAGTGATTCCAGTACCCACAAGAGAGCTTGCATCAAGATCATGAATTCTCAAGTAGTTCTGATCATAACCCTTTAACTTCTCTCTGCTTTCGGGCTCCTCCCATCCTATAGAGATCTTAAATCTTTCAACCTTATGAAATAGCTTACTGGTACGCAGCAGAATATCCACAGGAGGCAAATAGCTTACTTGTAAAGTAGTCAAACGGGACAAGGAAAGTAGCTCTGAAAGTATCCCAACTCTCCAGTCCATGGAGTTGGCCCACCTTGTGTGCTCATCTTTTCTATTTGAAATTTCAACCTCCCTTCTGTACAGTTCTCCAAGGTCTTCGAGTTCTTGTGATTCACTTCTTTCCTCATCCTCCAATTGAGCAGTTGAGGCTAGTTTCTCAACCGCTAATGTGTTGAATCTCTTCCACATGTGGACTTCTTTTGTTTGGGCTCTTTCCTCCAATTGAGAGATCCAAACGGTTGTTTCTATTGAGGCCAGTTTCTCAACCACCCAATCTTGAAAACTATCCCACATGTACAATTCTTCTAGTCGAGATAAACTGGATATGACACCTGGTGTGATTGTTTTAAGCTTGTCACATTTCATCAAATCTAGCAATCTCAGATTAGATAAATTTTTGAATGTATCAGGCAATTGTTGGACGTGAGATCCCTCTAATTTGAGTATCATGAGTGTCTGTAGCTCCCCAATGGCATCCAAATTGAGATGGCAATCTAGTAGAATGAGTGTTTGAAGGTTTTTCAAAAGTGGAAGGGATGGCAGGATTGAACTCCAGATTAGTAAAACCTTGAGATCTTCCATTCCATTGAAAAATGTGGCTGGCAGCTCCAATTCACATCCATTTGTGGATCCCAACAGTAAAAGCTCAGTACTTATATTGGTTGTCAGTGAAGTACAATAAGTAGATTCCAAAATAACACTATTCCTTGGCCAATCATTCAATTCCACTCCCTGTCTTAATACAATTCTCTTTTCAAGCTGATCATTCTTCTTTTGTTTCAACTCATCGGAGGCTATATATACAGCTACATCACGCACCACGTCATGCATTCTGACAAACTCTTCTCCTTCTTCTTTATCACTGTGTAGCAATAAAAAACGACTTTTGAGTGTGTCAACCAATGTTTTTATACAATCTCTTCCTTCAGCTATTGAATAGATGCCTTTAAAGAGCCCAAGCCCAAGCCCCAATCTAACCAAATATTCAATCGGGAAACGTTCACTTTCTGGAAATACGCAACATAGCAGAAGACATGATTTGGCTTGCTCGCTTGGTAAACATTCATAGCTGAACTCTATTTTTCCATAAACATGCTCTATCACTCCTGGAACGTCTTCTGGGCAAGCCTTTTTCAGTTGTCTAAGTGCATTTCTCCATTTTGAAATGCTTTCACCTTGTAGTGCCCTTCCAACGGTAGTAATTGCAACAGGTAAACCATCACATTCATCCAGAACCTGTTTTGCTATTGGACGCAGCTCCATATCACATTCAATGGAACCTCCTGCTACCTTCTTAAACAAACTCCAGGCATCTTCTTGTGGCAAACCACCAATGGGAAAATTCTTTTTGGTTTTCATTTCTTTGAAGATATCTTGGTTTCGTGATGATACCAAAAGTTTACAACATTTTGGATCACGGGAAATTGGAATCCCTACTTCCCACAAATTTAGTTGTGTCCAAACATTGTCCAATATTACTAGGACCCTCTTCGTACCCCCTGATATTCTTTCACGTAACTTAGCTGCTCTGTCATCATTTGCTGTAAGTTCCAGACCAAGATCTTTTGCAATTTTACCCTGAATTTTGACCAGGTCATGTTCTTGAGTAAACTCTGCAATTGCAACATCATCAAATTGATCTACTTCACTTGCTTTTGCACCAATTTCCATCACCAAGGTTGTTTTTCCAATTCCCCCCATACCACATATTACAATGGGGTTGGATTCATCATCTGTCAGAGCATCCATTACATCTCTGATGACTGAAATTCTTGATTCAAACTCAACAGGTCTTGCCATGGGAGTAGATTGTAATAACAATTCAAAATTGGTCTGAGTTCTCATTTCACTGAACACACTTTGCAGTTGTGAAATCAATATGATTTTGCATCTTTTGTTGCTATCACCATGAGAAATTCCGATTGCTTCCAAATCAGGTACTTGCCAAACATCAGCCAGTATTAGGAGCAGCCTCTTGGAATGTAATTGCCTAGGTGCCCATTCAACCAAACTCCCATTTTCCTCTTTCAGTTCTAGTATATCTGCAACTTCACCTTGTATTCCTTTTAAGTTTGGATCCTGGGACACAACTGCCATCACAACCTCTTCAAAGAGATTTCTGTGTTTCATTCTTTTGATGAACTCTTTAGTTGTTACTGTATCTATCTCTCTAATTATTCCAGAAATGCCAATCATATTGATCTTGTCATCTTGCAGAGCCTTCAGGAGATCCCTTGTATAAGGCAATCTATATTCCATACGCTCAGAGAGATCCATAGGTGCAGGTGGAGTAGTAGGATTGGATGCTCCTGAACCTTCATGGGGCATCTTCGCCGGTGCCTCAGTGGAATCCTCAAAATATTGTATGAAAGGATATTCAATCTTGGGGGCAGGAGCAGGACATGATATTGTTGTGAAATTTCCTTCTGTCAGGAGGCCATCAATCTTTGGAGCCATCTTCGTAGCTTTCCTACTCAAGGAACGACGAACCCTCAAATTTGGACAGCATGTTGTTCCCTTTGCTACTCTTTCCTTGTCAAAACACATCTCCTTTTCTTGTAAAGTCACTTTCACCCGCCCCAACCAGTTCTCCACTTCGGGAAGAATAATCTCTGAGTTTCTGTTGGCTCTCTCCACGAGCATCTGTACACTGTCTCTTTGGGCAGTCAGACTCATAACCCTCTGCGTCAGATCTTCAACGTTGCTCTTGTAGTGAATCAGATAACCAAACTGTCGCACAACAGGTGCCACTGTGAACTCTGCTAACTTTCCAAGAACTAACAGCCAAAAAGCTGCCATTTGTGGTCTTCTTTGTTTTCGTTCTTTGAAGACCAAGAATCAAAAATGGAATAAAGGAAGCAATACTGAAAAGACCAAAAAAGAAAAGAAGGAAACAAAGAAATAAGGCTTTTTTTTTCCTTTGCTTTTGCCTGAGTTAGTGTAAATGGCAGAATATATGAATTGATGAAATCAATAACGTACGAGGAGTCGAGGACCAGGAAAGAAGGGATGGAACTACCAATGAAAAAAATGAAGTTATATATTTTTTTTTCTGAGTGTATGCAAATTCACAGAACAGTTGAATGATGAAACAATAATGAAGAGTCGAGGACAAGGAAAGAAAGGATCAACAAGAGAATACAGTAACGTTTTTTTTTCTTTTATGGATGAATAAGCAAATAGAAAAGGCGACAATCAAAGGAAACAAATGAAGCAAAAAAGACAATATTTCTTTTTGGTTGTTAATGGATATAAAGATCCAATAAGAGTAAAGCAATAACAAAGACGAGGAGCAAAAGGAAAGAAGGCAGGGAAGCCAAAGTAAGGTGGATTCAATTGTAACTAGCAAGGTGTACCGTTCCCTCTCAAGCTGTTGAATTGTTTGTTGATAGAGAAGTGAAGACAAATGCAGACATTCTTATAAGTGGAGAGTCACACAGAGTAGAGAGGTGCTCAATCCGAATACTCTTGATCTTCAATCTTAATCGAATTTTCCCAGTAAACATAACCTAAACCATCCCAAGTCCTAACAATCTGAATTAAAGAAAGACTAGTTCTGCAGTATTAAAAAAAATAATAATAAATAAAAATAATAATAAAACAAGTAGCTAAATAAAGAATGACAAATGGATTAATTTTTTATGTCAAGTAAGCTTCAAATATGTAAAAGACTAATGCATTGGATTGGTTTTTTAACTATTTTTTTTAATTAAGCTTCAAACTAAGAGGTTGTTGACCATGTGATCTTAATGTCCATCCCCCAAAAGCCAACAACTTGCTGGGATCACATACATGGCATCCATTAACACTAGGTATTGTTAATTGTCCAAAAGGACAAACAAAGTTGACCTTACCTGGAACTCGATTTGATCTGGATCATGCATGCAAAAGAACAAACAAAGTTGACTTAACCAAAACTTAGACATGGAATACTAATCAAATTAAGAATCAACAGCTCCTTACTTGTGGAAAAATGACTCATGCATCTTCCCAACTTCAGATACCAAATGCATGATCGAAACAAATGTTTGGAGAAAAAATTACGTCCACTGATGTAAATAACGATATCTGAAATAAAATTTAGTCGATTTGTTTTCGTAACATAATTACATGGAGCAAAAAAGAGCATCAATCACGTACCATAGTTGATTCAATTGATCTTGGATTGTTCTGGGTAGATTTAAACGGTTTAACTTAAACCCAGACGAATTCATGTCTCTAAATTCCTGTGTACACTCTGTAAATAACAAAGAAACAGAAGAGAAGCTATAAAAACTAGGCCTAATTCTTTCGGATAAGGCATTTAATATGGCAAAAAAAATTACATTACACATAAAGAAAAAGAACAAGGGATCCAATTAAACTAACTACAGAATGGAGCATTTGTAAAAATATCTTAATGATGGGATTCCCAAAATATACCAGAAGAAGAAATGAAACCTTAATTAATGGTGTGGATTCTATAGAAACTGTGTCAAATATCATGATATTACCAAGGGGAATATATGTTAGGCTGGCATTCATATATGTCCTTCTGAATGTCTTATTTAATTTGATTGCATGATAAATAGTTAAATACATCCATGTCTTATATACATTTCATTTATCTAGAACGACTCTGATGACAAAATATGCATGAATTTTAAGGTATTTAGCATAATATTAGATATGGTAGTAAAGATATAATGTGAAGATTGGTGAGTACCCTTTTAACAAGCCTGCAAACACAAAGGCACATATAAAATGACTACAAAGAAAGAAACATAGATGAAGCACAACTACAAGAAGAGACCAAATTTATGTCGTTGGGCTACCCCCTTCAACAAAGGAGCAAAATAACATGTACAGTACGTGTACTTACATTTTGTTCTTTCTCAAGAGAGAATCCCAAATTACACCCAATCTCAGCAAACCAGCTATCATTTTTATTTTATAGCAGACGACTATCAATTTTCTCACCCAAATTCTCAAGGGAGAATCCCAAATTACACCCAGCTCAAAAACCTCTCAAATTCACAACAACTATTCCCACTGTTTTACTTCTATTTCATCAGACAACTATCAGTCCCGTTACAAGGCTTAAACAAACATTTAACAAGAAAATGTCTGTCGCCACCTCTCAGCAGGCTTAAGTCCACCCAAGCAGGAAATGTGGCAACATATTTAACGTACAACTCAATCTGAACTAAACCGCTCCCAGATTCACTCACGCACAAGAAGAAATTGGACAGTACCCAAATCTACAAAATTTCGATTCACAAACCACAATTTGTAGGTTTCACATTTGTTCCACAGGCTACAATACAAATGATACAACTGCAAAAGAAAATTACAATTGCGAACCTGTTAGGGATATAAAAGCCAGATCGATCAGGCTTCTTTTCTACAGTTCTTGAGCTCTCTTTGAAGATTCTCGTTAACACTTAATTTCACATCCATTCGTGTCTTAGGATCCTAAACAAAAATTCTTCATTTTGGGGCAGTGATCAACTGTTACCTACTTACCTCTATCATTGATGACCAATTTGAAGTATATTTTCCTTGAGAAAAGCCTACGAAGTTGGCTGTTCCATATTTCTTTGGACTTGCACATCTTTTGAATTTTTAGTCTCCAAACGCTAGAAAATCAATCAGTAAATAAAGTGAATTGTGTTAGTAGATAAATTGTCTCCAAAATCACTAGAGAAAAGGGTTGATTTTTTTTTTTGTATATAGTCGGAGGGTAATGTGTATTTAGGGAGAACAGGTCACGACTAAGGAAAAAAAGATTGAAGTAATTTGGGCGTTACAATCAAAATCAATTGGCAATAAGTGGAGAGTCCTTATAAACAAATTTGCAATGTCATTTTTCTCCAATGTAGGATAACACTCCACATTCTCACAGTAACTTCTAAGAGTCTATCTCAGCCAAGGGCTTCGAAAAGTTTGTTCATTAAAGTACATGTTCGGGCAAGAGATCCATGGGTCAGTCTTAATTTTGGTGCCCCGCTTTAGTAATAGCATAGCACCTTATGGCAATAACTATAACTGTGTGCATCACATATCAGATACAACAATGTAACAGGTGGTACTTAATGTTGCTGAAATTGTATCTTTGGCTGATCCTTTCTATACTTGCGAGTGCTAACTAAATCGTGGTTGGAAATGTTTGCATTTTTGAGCTTGTGAAAGACAACAAAATGGTGGTTCACATTCTTCGTAGGCAAAATGTCACTTTTGATCACTCAATTTTGGGGTTTTAGACACTTTCATCACTAAAGTTTTCAAAATATCACTTTGGTCACTCAAGTTTGAGAAAGTATGTCACTTTGGTCACTCAAGTTCAATAAAACAATCCAATGTTGGATCATACCTTGGTTGAAGGGACTCGAAGCAATGGCGTGAATGGCTTGGAATGATAGACCTACCCCTTAAATTAACAGAGAAGCAATTGTTTAACGGGTGTAATAGACGACAGTGATGAAAGTGACATACTTTCTCAAACTTGAGTGACCAAAGTGACATTTTGAAAACTTCAGTGATAAAAGTGTCTAAAACCCCAAAGTTGAGTGACCAAAAATGACATTTTCTCTAAAAGTAATCTATGTCGAGCTGTTAACAGTATATGATGTGATCTTTAAGGATTTATAACTTATTAACATATGCTAGAATTGTAGTGACTTCTATTACTTGTCATGTTGCATTGGATTACTTTGTATTCTATTCACTATTATGTCGAATATCTGAGTTAGACATTGGTGCAAGATTATGCTAAGATTGCACTCAATATTCCTTTTTCAAGTACTTGATCTGCAGCCGAAAATGCAACTCTATTTACTACAAATTAGACTACACTTTCACATTCATTGGTGCAAGGGTGTAATATGTCAGAGTGTAGTGCAATAGTCTAATTTGTAGATAATAGAGTCGCATTTTCGGCTATAGATCGAGTACTTGAAAAAGATATATTGAGTGCAATTTTAGCATATATCACCATGCAGTAGCAGTTATCGCAACAAGTATGCAGTAGCAGCTATCCCGACAAGTATGCACTAATAGTTATCACGACTATTATGTAGTAGTAGCACAACAAGTGTTCAGCACCTGTTAGGAAAAATGCAGTAGCAGGAGTTGTGAGGACGAGAACTCATCACTCTTCATCTTCCTTTTCTTCATAGTCACCATCACTCTTCTTGAGCTTTAAGATTTTCTCACTTATAGCCAAGAATCCATCATCAGATCCAACACTACCCCAACCTTTGGGGAGTCCAAGAAACTCACCCTCCGTATCGAAATTTGGTTTCTCAATCTTCTCATTATCTTTCTTATCCATATCTTATTAAATGTCAGCATCATCCTCGGCCTCATAATAATCCTCACCAAATGCCTTCTTCGTCATCCTATCATATATACTTGTGTGGATTAAATTCCTCCTCCAACTCCTTGGAATCAAACAAGGACTCATCACCATCCTTGATCCCAACAACCACATTGGCTATTTAGATTAAGAGCTTTTATTATGAACAGTAACTGACATTTGGACTGTTCATCACTTTGGTACATGATATATGAAAACTATCACATTAGTACTTGACATTTGAAACCTGACCCAATTTTGGTACCCACCGTCAATAAATCTGTTTAAGCCACGCCTATGTAGCTTTTTTTTAGAACAATACTTATGTCCGACCTGGGTCGACCTAATGTGTCCGACCTCTCTCATTTTTGTTACATTCGATGATTTATTTTCATGATCTAAACCGTTCATCTTTTAAATCAATATTTCAAGATCATGCCTGCAAAAAATCATCCAAATTGAAGATCATTAACTCATTCATTTGTTGAAAGTTAATATCAAACAAATGAACGGTTTTGGTGAAAGTCAATATTCTGATTAACAACCGTCCATTTGTTTAATGCAATTGCACGAGTAAAGGATTTCCGTTTTGGATGATTTTTTGCAGACATGATCTTGAAATGTTGATTTAAAAGATGAACGGTCAGATTATGAAAATAAATCATCGAATGCAACAAAAAATAGATGGGTCAGACACATTAGGTCCGACCCAGGTCGGACATAAGTATTTTTCTTTTTTTCATGGGTATTTTCATCCATCCCTTGTTGTTTTTCCTCTCTCTCTCTCTCTCTCTCTCTCTCTCTCTCTCTCTCCTCTCCCCTCCCTGGCACTATGTGAGCGGAGTTGAGGAGGTTGGCTATGAAAGGTGGTGCAGATTGGGTGCAGAGATCAATTATGGAATTAAACCAAGTGGAGCTACCATGAATTGAGAGAGAGAACTGTGGGTGAGCTAAGCGGTGGACCACGCCAAAGCAGCAATGGCGGTGTGGAATTGACGGTGGTCTGAGCAGTATGGGAGAGAGAGAGATGAAAGAAGAAGAACATACCAAGAAGAGGAAGGAATGTTGGATGAAGGGAAGGACAAAAATGCCCATGGAAAAAAAGCCACGTGGGCATGGCTTAAACGGGTTACGGAAGGTGGGTACAAAAATTATGTCTGGTTTGAAATGTTAGGTACTAATGTGAGAGTTTTTATATGTTAGGTACCAAAGTGATGAACAGTACAAATGTCAGGTACTGTTCATGATAAAAATCCTTGGATTAAGGACAGACTTGTAAATAACATAAAGAAACACCTAATTATGTAATTACACCTATAAAAATTCGGATTTGGGGTTGCACTGTAGCGCGTAGGTCTAGGTTGCATGTTCTTATGTGTATAACTCTAATTTTATTTAGTTTATTAGTGTTTTGTATTGTTGTCAAATTGCCTTTTTAAAATTTAAATTGAATAACTTTTAAAATACAAAGTAATCTTGTAAACTCCTATTTGAATATAAATTACAAAGTATCGTTCTTAATTTTATATTATGAAATTAACCACATTCTTAATTCTCATATTTATTTAATGATTCTAATTAAATTATAATTAGCAGCCAATTTAAAATACTATATACGATTCAAAACTCATAAAATGTTTAAAAAAATTAATAATAATAAAAAGATATAATATCAAAACCCTAACCACTAAGATTCTAAATGTCTGGGTTTGGGTTTGGGGTTTAAGATTTTAGTGTTAAGGAGGGTTTTGGAGTTTGTGGTTTGAGGTTTTGGATTTAAGGTTTAAAGTTTTTTTTTTTATCTGGGATCAAGTTAGGGTTTTAGGTTTTGGTATTATGTTTGTATTTGTTTTTTTTTTTAACAATTTAATAGATTTTGAGTTGGATATGTTTAATATTTTGATTTAATCTAAATCGTTTGAAATGTAGTTAGTTTCATATTTTGAAACTAAAATATACAAGTTGGTTTCATATTATTATTATGAGGTTATAGAGCGCGACTCTTTATATGCAGCCCCCCTGGAGCGACATTTGAGACAGGATTCCATCCACTGATTTCGTTCAAAATCCCCCAATCCAATTCCAATTCGAATGGCGGCACGGGAAGAAAACGTGTACTTGGCGAAGCTGGCGGAGCAAGCCGAGCGGTATGAGGAGATGGTCGAGTTCATGGAGAAGGTAGTGTCGTCGGTGCCGGAAGGCGAAGAAGTCAGTGTGGAAGAGCGCAATCTCCTGTCCGTGGCCTACAAGAACGTGATCGGCGCACGCCGTGCCTCGTGGCGCATCGTCTCGTCGATCGAGCAAAAGGAGGAGAGCCGCGGCAACAGTGACCACGTGGCTACTATCAAGGACTACAGGGCCCGAATTGAGAACGAGCTCTCCTCCATCTGCGCCGGGATTCTCAACCTTCTCGACCAGAAACTCGTTCCCTCCGCCGCGGTTGGCGAGTCCAAGGTGTTTTATCTCAAGATGAAAGGAGATTATCATAGGTATTTGGCTGAATTCAAGACTGCTGATCAACGCAAGGATGCTGCTGAGAATACCCTCAATGCCTATAAGGCTGCTCAGGTATATATATATTTATATATTCCTCTCCTTTGAATTGCATATTCGATTGGATTGTGAGTGCTTTGATTTTTTGAGTATGTGATTTGATTGAACCGTTTGCATTTAGTGCTTTCTTTTCCTTTCAAATATTGTTGTAGATTCTGGGATGATTGGAAAGAGTTTTAATGATGTATGCATCTGGTGCTCGTAGAAGAAACCGAGTAGCAATACAAAAATGGGTTTTGTATATCCTCACTTGTAACTTTCTAAGTGCAGGTGTGGTTCAGTTGGTTATGGCTTGGAACAATGGTTTTAAGTACGGATGATTCTTTGCATTCATGCTTTCTTTCTTTTTTTGGTAGTTTATTCTTTACAAAAGTCAGTGCAGTTTTTGAAATGGTTTATCTTTGTCATAATTGCATGAAATAGGGATATGCGGGTTATTTCCTTACCTTGAGTTGAATTCCAAATTATAGTCAATTCAAGAAAATTGTAGAAATCTGTTGTTATTTATTTTGAAAATTGGAGATATGTATTAAAGAAATATTCATAATTGAGATTACAATATTTTAATTGATTTCGTTTTTTTGTTGAAATGATCTTTCCTGTATTTGTCTTAATATATTCTTTTTTCTTTCAGGATATTGCAAACTCTGAGTTGGCCCCTACTCATCCAATTCGTTTAGGATTGGCTCTGAACTTCTCTGTGTTTTACTATGAGATTTTGAATTCTCCTGATCGGGCTTGCAGCCTTGCAAAGCAGGTGAGGAAATTTACTCTGAAATCCTACTAGATCTTCCCCTACATATTCTGTCATATGCTTTGTTAATCTATTTCTCATTTTGGTTTCTTATTCCCTCATTATATTTATGTTTCTACTAGGCTTTTGATGAAGCTATTGCAGAGCTGGATACTTTGGGAGAGGATTCATACAAGGATAGCACTTTAATAATGCAACTTCTCCGTGATAATCTGACATTGTGGACTTCAGATATGCAAGTATGATCCCTATCTATCAATCTGTCAAACACCCACATACACACTTTTGTGCATGTTGATTATTTATCGCTCCTTTTCTTGCACACTTTTAGGATGACGGAATAGATGAGATCAAAGAAGCACGCAAGCGTGAGGGTGAGCAGCAGCACTGAAGTGACTCGTCCTTGTTGCATTGTCTCCAGCAATTGGGCCTCAAGGAGTTCATGCATTGAATTATGAAATTTGGAGGCATTGCTAGACTTTGTGTCTGTCTGTCTGTGCATTGATAGACTTTTTTTTTTTTTCCTTTTCTTTGACCTCTACATTTTATGGTTTTTGGTTAGTGTTGAAGTGCTCAGTTTCTTTAAATGATGCTTGATAATGAAATTCCCAATCTTAAGCTTTATCAATAGCTCAGTACTTGGTTTTTTGTTCATTGAAATAAAATGGTGCATCATATAATGCAACTTCCATTAGCTGTCAAATTCATCAGTTATCTTGAAGTGCTCAGTTTCTTTGTGATAATGAAATTCCGATTCTTAAGCTTTTCCAATAGCTCAATACTGGTTTTTTATTCATTGAAATAAAACGGTGCATCTTATAATGGAACTTTCATTAGCTTTCTGCTGTTATGAATTCGTATGTACGAGTTGTCCTTGAGTTTTATTTATTTTGTGTTCTTTTGGTCTAGAACATTACCCAACAAGCAAAAATGTTACACTAAGAACTCCAAACTGCCAGACTTTTCTCATTCTCTCCTTATGTCTCTTTCGTTCTCCTTTTGTCTCTATTTTAAAACACGTTACCAGCACCGTAGTTTCTTCACGAGAATATGCTCGACTTAAAATGATGCGATAGCATTCATAATTTCCATTGTGCAATGCTGATGTTTGATTTACTGAGTTTCCTACTTGGTTAAATGGGTTTTATTTGGAAACTTAATATCTTTGCCTAAGATAATAAACCTATTATGGACCATACTTCATGGAAAGATTCTGAGTGATCTTCCTTGTACACAAGATGCATGTTGAATCTCTCGAAGGATGCCGTCTCTTTAATTGGTCCAACCGGGATTTCTATCAGTAATTCTCTCCAATTCAAAAATCAGATATTCGGATGCTTCACAATCATAAAGCAAAGACTCAAAATAATGCTTCTCCTCGGTACCTGACTTTTTTGCTGTTAGCTTTTGGTTTATCTGGAAATGGAGGTCCAAAGAGGTTTCTGATACTAATAAACCATTGACACTATTACTTATTTGCATTGTCAAGCACCTGCTGTTAGCATGTATAAAACTTAATACGGATGGGATAGTACAATTTGTACTAGGGGTTGGAAGTTGGAACTGCATGGTTACAGAGGGTCGGCATTCCTCAGGCAGCTTCTCTGGCCCCCTTATGTACCAAAAAATAAACTCACATTAAGTTGTCCAAAAAATAAAAAAATTGCAGTATACAGAAAACTAAATAATCCATTAACCCACATGTCAAATACCGAAGCAGTACGAATTGTGATTTTTGTTAGCCCTATCCTCAAATGACACCGAAAATTGAGAAGAGCATTAGAAAAATTACACAAAGCTATCCTAAAATCTCCCTCTGCCCCTGAAGCTACCACCACGGCTACCACCCCTGGGAGGGCCTCTGCCACCCCGGAAACCCCCCCCTCGGAGGGCCTCTTCCACCCCCTGCCTCCACCACGGCCTCCACCACGAGAAAAAGCAGGTCTTTGTCCCCTGCAACAAAACCAAGCATTTAAATAATGTTGCATGAAATGTACATTTTCTTTTTACATGCCATATCAAGATTCCAGCAAGCAAAAACATTATAATTTACTACCAAAGCAGTACCAGTAGTGCCAAAAGTCCAGTTGAAATGCAGAATTAAGACAGAACTTCGAAAAAAAAGAAGAAGAAGAAGAAGAAGAAGAAGAAGAAGAAGAAGAAGAAGAAGAAGAAGGAAATGCCAATGACACCAAATAAGTCAATTTACACTTTTCCATATTTATTACTTCAAAGTACCAAACTACCGTCAAAGATAAGGTGGTGCCAATAAAGATGCTGTAGTGATTTACTTATTTGGAAGGTCAAAAATAACTCCCTAAACAAAAAAAATTAAAAGGAGCAAGCGAACTAAAATGATGGTGGAAGTTTTCACAAGAAATGCCAGCTTTCTAAATAAAACAGACAAGAATGTCTTGGTCTCTTCTTTATAGCAGACATTGTCAAATTGTCCATGCACATGTTTGACACAAAAATGGACCATAACACGTAAACTACACCTCTGAGCTTGTGAAAACTTCTAACCCGATAACATAAAGTGAAGGAGAGGAAAAGATAGTAAGCTGAAGAGAGCAAATATAATTTTGTCATCATAACATCATAACTTGTATTTAGATATAGGGAGTTTTTATTGGCACTCCTCAAATGACGTCCGCACTCCTTTATATTTTTGTTTTATTTTATCATTTCAACTGCCAATTTTACCCCCAATTGCCAACGAGAACTCTCTAATGATGCAGAGCTTAAATAAAGGGGTGACTGAAAAATTGTAGAACCAGCATGAACTTTCTGAGTTTCTGGGCTAGAATTGTCTTGGGTGTAACTCTTGCAGTGGGATAAATGCATTGTTGTGATATATGGCCGTATGCAAGTCAATATGAGATTATGTGAATAGGCTTTTGCAATTTCTTATAGCCATTCATCCTGCTTTGCAACTCCATCAAACCCCAATAATTTAACATCCATTGCCCAGCGCCACAACCACACAAAGGATCATTCATGCTGCCCGACACCCAAGCCAGAAGCCAATCAAACCAACAAAAACCTAAATCATGACAATTCACCCTCATTGTGTGAGGGAACAAATAGACTGTTGGTCCATTTGAGAAGAAAACGCAATCAGGAGCTCAGGGCCATCTTTGGTAATTTCATTGAAATGAAATTTAGAAATAAAAGAATTAGAGTGGAGTGCAGAGCAACTGTTTGCCACTTTGCCTTTTGGGAGTGCCAATAACAGCTTCCTAATTATATATAAGGGTACTTGTAATATTCATCACGGAACGCATGGACACCTGCAATAAGTATTGTAGCACATGATCTAGCTATGTGACAAAGGGTAAGCTACAGAGATTAGCTTTCTGTTTGCCTAGTACCTGAAAAAGAAGATTGACCTGGAGTTGATTTTAGGATGAATTTTTTACCCTAGTCACAACAAAATTATGCCGCTTATGTAAAGGGTATCAAGCTGAGAATCACAGAAAAAAAGCATAATCATCATCCCTCACCCACCTCTTGACGTTAACAGGGTCCAAGGAAAAAGAGTTCAGAAAGTGGAGTAAATTGTTCATTGAAGGCACATGCGGTCTAACTGGAGTAATAAAAAAAAACAAATGGATCTTATCATATCAAACATGTTTATGTAATCTAATAATGAAGTAAGGAAAGCATACTTTGGCTGTGGAAGAAATCTTTCCAGAGGAAGGAGCTTTGCTGGGTCAATATAGAACTTGTCACCCTGTGAATATGAAGTTGCCACAATGCCTTCCATCACTTTAACTGAAAAGCACTGCAATTGCAACCCAAAAAAATCTTATCACACGTTCAAACAAACCACAATCTACCAGGATTTAGCATTATAAAGGGTGTCTCACCGATTCATTAATTGGACCAAATATTTCATCAACTTTCCCAATCTGCGTCTTGTTCTGCAGATAGATTGGGGCATTAAAATAGGGTATCTTCTTCTCATTCGTGAGCTTTGTAACTGCATCACCCTCACATGCGTGAAGAAATGTCGAAATCTCTATAAACAAAAACAATATAAATGAAAATGATATCAGTTCAACTATCATTAAACCATGTGGCAAGTTCAAAAGATATCTCCATTTTGTTTTCCAAATAAAAGCCAGCAACAGAAACTTATCAAAGAATTTAACATGATAATGCAGGACTTAAAAAAAAAAAAAACAGAATTCATATTCTGACAATACTAATTTGAGTAATAGAACACAAGATCAATTTTTGTTTTCTTTTCCATTTACCAATCCAATATTCCATTTAACTTCTGACTTCCTCAGCAGCCACAACTAATAGGTTATTGCATACATCACCTTGACAACCATCAACAAAATGCAAGAACCAAAATCCCATTCCACAAAAGAAATTCAAACAATTACCACAAGAAGATTTTGTTTTCCCTATTGGAACTTTTACTCCTCAGAAACCCAACAAAAACAAAAAATAAATAACACTATACAGACCTACGACTTCGGAGGGAGGGCCCTCGTCGCGGAAGCCACCACCACGGCCACCTCTAAAACCTCCACCGCCACGGCCGCCTCTAAAACCTCCGCCGCCTCTTGGAGGTCGCATGACTTTTGGCTAATTATGGAATGAGAAGCTGCAATGTTTGATCCGCTTGGTGTAGGGGTGGCTTTCGTATGCTACGCCTGCGGGGTTTAGTGTTAGGGTTTTGATGCTCACCAGTACTTCCTTGTATTTTTCAAGTGGCTAAAACACCACTGCTTTAAGAGGGAGTCCGCTCTTTACTTCTTTTTACAAAAGGATTATTCCGTAACTTTCAATTTTATACAAGAAGAAAGTGCTAAGAACTCCAGGGCCGAGGCTACCTTAATCTCCGACAATTGGCGTCATTGACTTGAATCACAATAACACGCGAGTGTATAATTCGTCGTCAAAATAGTGAGAATTAAGACTCGGAAGTTATCGTACCACCGAAAATATTGTGCCCTAAATCCTATCAAGGTTGAGAACTTAGGGTCGTTTGTTACCCCGTATTGGACAAAACTATTATAATATAAACTCATTTAACTGTTGTGGCCCATGTTTGGGAGAAACCGGGGTTGGGTTTAATGAGACTATGGAGTCCCAAAATCTAGAAAAAGGGGCTACGAGAGTGACGCAAAAAATGGTGGTATTGTGGAAGCTCCCCCTCTCTCTCTTTCTTCCTCACTTGCGCGAACTCTCTCTCATTCCCTTTACTGTCGCCGTCGAGCTACCAGGCGACACCGCCCCCACCAAGAGCAGCGGCGCGGGCAGGCGAGCCTAGCCCAGATTGTTTTTCCTCTAAACGGTTGGCAAACCCCAAGTTTTTGGGGTTTTTTTTGGCATTTGTTGATAGTTTTCTGGGTTTTATTGTATTTGTTGAATTCATGTTGCTTATGTGAATTGTTGAATTGACAATTGGTCAACTTACTTGATATAGGGTTGAATTGATGATTGTTGAATTCATTCTGGGATGTGGAATTGCAAGCTTGCGGATCTAGAGAGAGAGAGAGAGAGAGAGAGAGAGAGAGAGAGGTTGATAATTGTTGAATACTTGAATTCATTCTGAGATGGTGGAATTGCAAGATTGCAGATCGAGATATATATATATATATCAAGAACTGCTGGGTTTTTAAAGAAATTTCTGAGTTTTCAAGAACTTATGTGATTTTGTTGTGAGAGTCCCACGTAGCACCAAATATAGGTTATGTATTATGGAAGAATAAGCCTGGCTGTGAGAATCCGGGCTTATCATAGAAAATAAGCCTGGCTATGGGAGTCTCGTGTAACAAACGACCCCTTAAAGTATTAGCACTATTATGGGAAGTAAGAAATAGAATGAAAGCATCAAGTGGCTATAAACAATGCAAAAGTAGATTTAGTTTTTGAAAGATGATTTTGGTTTGCTAAGTCTACTTAAAACGAAAGCAACTAATGTAAATGCGAAGATGCTAATATAAAAAGTGATTTAGAGCTAAGATCAACACTAGTTCACTTCAATGTCTAAACCGCTCTTATCTGTTATGCATGCAAATTCTATTCAAGAATCAAACCCTCTACTCTACCCATGCATGGTTATAGAGCCGAATCTACTCAAAGTATCCCTTGTGTCATGTTATGGTTCACAAGTGACTCTCCCGCTAATTCATTACATAAGTCATGTTATGGTCCCTATGTCATGAATGTAAAGCGTACAATTCCAATCATACTTGATAATTTTTCGGCTAAGATCATACTGATATTGCGGTCAATGATTCCAGTCTTGTTGAAGACTGGATTCACTTTTTTAAAGTTTTCCATGTATATGATTGATTAGTTGCACCATACCATTCATGTTCTTGTTCTTTTACTGAGAATGAAGGAAAAAAAAGGAAAAGATTCAATCTTTCAAACCCAATAATTGTTAATGCCTAGATGAATATTTCTTCTAGTCCTTTTCTGAGATAACTTTCTTTATTTTTCAGGTACTCAATTGTGTAGCAGAGCACTACCTGTTTGTGAAAAGGTACCCAAATCACACACATACTCGCATATATTTATGTGCCTACATGTCTCTTTGTGTGTTTTAGATTGTTAAATGAGTGATCTTGGTCTCTTTCTATATAACAATAAATATCAAGACAATGACAATAAAAATCAAGAGGGTTATGATGATAATGAGGTTGGAATGGAGGAGTATGCTTCTTTATAATGTTATTTTTTTAATTATCTTTGCATTTTGGGTAATGTGTTCTTTTGGTTGTCTTTGCATTTTCAGTGATGTATTTTGACATATATAAAAGATAATTTGGAGTTGATAACTCTTTTGGTTGTCAAAAATTTAGTTGCATATGGCATTGTAAGAGTATTTTATTTTGTATTAAACTTTTTTGTTTCAAGTCGTATTATTTTTATTCTATAGTTTTTTCTTTAGTTGATTTTGTATTCTATTATTTGTATTAGAATAATTCATGGAATTATTAAAATCTAAACAAATCCTGATAATAAAATGCATTAAAATCTATCCAAGTTTATATGGAATTAACACAATCTATGGATTCTGCATAATTCATGAATTATAAAAAGTCTGACATAATCTTTAAAAAATTGAATTGAATACGCCCTCTTAGAGTTTTAGGAATAATTAATTTTGTTGAAGTATTTTCTTTGCATAATGAAATATTTACAATTAGAACTAATTGTCACAATGTTGTTTCTCATTATAATAAAAGTACAACTAACAAACAAACAGCTCGAAAATGGGTCAATTTTGTAGATTCTATTACATAAAATGGTTTTAAACCACAATTTGAGCATATAAAAGGAGCTGATAATATTTTAGCTGATATCTTATGAAGGCTTATTCATTAACAAATAAGCAGTTTTCTAGGCCTTCATCTTCTTACAGCAATATAAGACTACCCTATAGTGGTTTATCATTGAGTATAGCACCAAGAGAACTTATTAGGCCAACAATGTCATTAGCCCTACACATGTTTTTGGACAAGTACATATTCAGGAGGTAATAAACCCCAATTATAAGTATCGTACTAATGACTAGCTATTAGTAATTAGACCAAAAGTTTTATTAGATAACTTTTGGAGTTTAAGAAATAATCCACCAAACCTAGTAATAGCAATTGAAAGTTTAGTATAAGCACTAGAGCAAGAATCTCTAGACTTTCATGGAACAACAAAATTCCTTCACCTTCAGAGTAGCAATTTTCAAGGGCAACATTTCATATCAAAGAGTATAATGTTTTGTTAGAAAAATTTAACAAACTATCAGAAAAATATAATAAACTACTTCAACTTTATGGAACAGTGCATTTTCAGAAACATAATTTAGAAGAATAGTTAAATATAGAAAAAGGAAAAAAAATGATATACATATAGTTAATAGCGAAGAGTCTTGGGTACCCCTAAATGTATATACCCCTAACTGTTATATGCGCGTGACATACACGCGGCCGTCATACGTTATCAGACGTTTGGTTAGTCAAAAAGGTTTGTCAAAAAAATAAAATAAAAGACGCTGAGTTCCTCTTCCGAAGTAAAACCGTCGTTTGTCCATTTCAAATTTCAATCGTCGTTGCTTGCAGCCATTCGCAATCAGCGGCGATCCTAATTATCCCAGTCCGGTTCCGCCTTTGCTACGGCGTCGACCCACGGTAGGAGAAAGATCGCGATTAAACTCCTCGGACGCTCGGTTTGGGGATCTGTTTAAGTTATGGGTTGAGACAAAAAAAAAAATCGCTGATTTTGGATCGGTTCTGTTTGAACCTAAATTTGGCAAGGCCCACTTGGCAGATAAATAGGCTTGGGCCCACAAATACTTTGCGTGAAATGTGTGGCATGTCTATGTGGTAATATGCAGAAAACCCTAATGGGCCACAATCAAGTCTATTATAGTCGATGTTAATTGCGACTGTGGTAGTGGCCGAGGTACAACTTGGCCGAAGTTCGGCTAACCCTAGCTGGATTAATCATACGTTTATAAGTAACTGAAGCATTCAAAATTATTATCACGTTTGAGGAAGAGATTGAATGCACGGTTAAGAGTTTTAATTTCCTAAGTGAGCGGTTACTGCAATCAAATGCATGTAACTCCCAACTTTTAATTCTTGTAATCACAATTAAAGCCAAAATTGAATTTCTCTATGTACGTATTCAGTACTTTATTTCACTATAAAAGGGACCATAGGCATCCTTGTTAGAGGTCCACGACCAAACACAAAATTCTCTCAACACAGTTCAACACAATCAAAGTGCATCTATCAAACCCCAGTATTTGTTTATCGTTGGTATTGCTTTTATCTTTCTTGCAAGTTAATATTCATGCTCTTTACCTTTCATGCACTTTAGATTTCTTGTTCTTTATATTATTGCACTTTAAATTTGTGTTCTTTACTTTCTTGCAATTTAGATTCGTGTTCTTTACTTTCCTGCACTTTATCTTTTGTTGCTTTTTGTCTTATTACATTTTATATATTTGCACTCCATATTAAGAAAATCATAAAAAAGAAGCATCACTTGCACCTTTACCCTCACTCACCGAGTCGTACATCACGAGGACGCCGACAAATAAACGCCGCTTAGTGTAAAGTCCTTGCACCCAAGGCAGAGAGAACCTATAGCCGAGATCGTTCCTTCCTCGGCTATCAATCGCAAGTTTAGAAGTCAGGTTGGAGCACAACTCTAACTATCCAGAATTAAACCTCGCTTGGCCTCCCGGCCGCGAGTTGGCACGCCCGCACACGTCATCCAAGCTAGAAGGACACGTGTAAGCAAAAGAAGACCTCAGCCGTGTGACACGTGGCCGAGACGATTTTTGAGCGAACATCTTTTGGCACGCCCAATGGGACAACACTCGGTGAATGTTATTCGATCACTTGGTGGAATATCAAATATTATGTTTTTTCACTAATGAGTTACTATGAGCCGAATTTACACTGCTCGGATTCAATTTATAGTAACAATGACCAATATGGCCATGGCCAATTGTATGGCCATAATGGAAGATATAGCTATGCAACGTACCATAGTTTTGTGGATTTAAATAGCCACGCTGCATGGGATGAACCAAATCTAACGAGACAATCTCATTATGGCTATGATTGATAGGAGCACAAAGTGTGACGTTTTTAATGTATTTTCCCTACTATTTGGCTATGATTTAATTGTAACTTTGCTATTTTTTGCTTAATTTCCATATTTGAGTCCCTAAATGATATATAAATGTGAATACGTGCAGAAAATCGGAGCTCGGAAATTTACGAAGTCTAATGGGCTTTTTCGAGGCCCATTAAGAGGTGAGCTGCCGTGAGGCCCAAATCCATGAAGAAAGGCCCAAGCCCAATAAGAAAAGCCCAAGCCCAAGAAGGAAGGCCCAAGCCCAAGAAGGAAGGCCCAAGTTCACAAAGCATGAGGAAAGGCCCAAGCCCAGATTTTCGGACATTCTGCCTGTGAGGATTTTAGCCTATTGAATATTCACATGTATGCATATTTCATACATTTACTCGTTCTTCATGTGTGCACAATTCATGAGTTTTGAACCTAGAACTTGCTCAGAGACCTCTTGAAACATTTTGTTAATCTGTAATGAATTAGAGATGAGTAAGACATTAGTTGAGCACCATGGCCAAAATATTCACCATCCATCTAAACAAGAACTTTAGGAATCCCCTTTTGAACTAAACACTCATTAACCGTTTCTTTTGTTCACCCACACCATTTCACCCTTGTTTTATTGTGTTTGCAAGACGATGATAGTGACTTCTTATGTTTTTATGCTTCGGATTTGTTTGCTATTATACCAGAAGACAAGTGTGGGGGTGTATTTATTTTGTTGTATTTGTTCAAAGAAAAAAAAAATCAGAAATAAAAATAAGGAATAAATTCCTCAAAGAAAAAAAAATAGAAAAGAGAAAGAAAAAAAAAATGTCAGAAAGAGAAATTCCAAAAATAGAGTTATTTTCTTATTTTATTTTCAATAAAAGGTTGGAGGAGAATAAGAGTTGTTTCGGGTTTAGCATAGGTATGAGTTTCAAAGTCGTTGATTTGTCTTGCAAACATGTGAAACATTTTTCATTTCGAGTCCTTTCACTTCCTTTACCTTTTACCATTCACCATTTACCATCCACCATTTGGTCCCTGTTTCACCTGAAAGTCCTTATGATCTGATGAATTGTAGATTAATTGTATAGAGTTGGTCGATGAGCAAGCATATGGGAACACTACTTGTGTAATTGTTTTGAGAGTAAACACTTAACCCTAAACATTGAGCGGAAATATTTAGTGATCATTGTGAGCTTTAGTGGTTAATGTTGTTTCGATGTGCCTATTTGATTGCATGAAATTTTTTGTATACTCGGTTTTCACACACTCACCCGAGCATGAATGAGATGTACATGTTAAATGTTTAGCAAATTCGTTAGCCTTGGTATATAATATGTATTCTCCTAATTATAACTCGTGTGAACTCGCTGAGGGTTATGGTTGGAAAGATCATTCTGTTTTGTGTTTCCTTTTCTGTTTTGTGTTGTTCTTGTGTTTGCTACAGGACTAGCAGTAGCTAAGTGTGGGGGAATTTGATAGGAGCACAAAGTGTGACGTTTTTAATGTATTTTCCCTACAATTTGGCTATGATTTAATTGTAACTTTGCTATTTTTTGCTTAGTTTCCATATTTGAGTCCCTAAATGATATATAAATGTGAATACGTGCAGAAAATCGGAGCTCGGAAATTTACGAAGTCTAATGGGCTTTTTCGAGGCCCATTAAGAGGTGAGCTGCCGTGAGGCCCAAGATGAAGGCCCAAATCCATGAAGAAAGGCCCAAGCCCAAGAAGAAAAGCCCAAGCCCAAGAAGGAAGGCCCAAGCCCAAGAAGGAAGGCCCAAGTTCACAAAGCATGAGGAAAGGCCCAAGCCCAGATTTTCGGACATTCTGCCTGTGCAGATTAGTCAACTTGCGAAGCCCATATCTCCCCATTGCACCGTTGGATCCAGCTGTATTTTTGATACACGCTGCATGTGTGTGTTAGATATTCTGAATTAAAATTTGAGAATCATCCAACTGTTCAAACGTGCATTATTCTGTTCTAAGTGGGAATAGCTCAGTGCTGCCTGCTTTTTATTTCTTTCATTTTCTTTTATTCTCATTGCTCCACTCACCACCATATTGTCATCCATCCCCCCACACCATGTTTGTTTCTTTCTTCCCACACCATTAGTGTTTGATTTCTTTTATTTAAATAAATGGTTAATTGCCATATGACTACATTTCCACCATTCCATTCACCATTTCTTTATCTCCCACTTAAATTCCACTTCTTTTCCCTTTCTTTCTTTATTTCTTTCATTGTCTTCTTCTTCCTCTCCATTCTCCTATAAATAGCAGCCTCATTCTTCTCTTCAAACACACCCCAATGGGGAGGGACAAACCCTCCTCTTTCTCTTCTCCCTCTCACATCATATTTTCCATTCTCTAGTATTTAGGATTTTCAAGGCTTCAAGGAGGAGAAGAAGGAGATGTCACCATCACCACCAGCCATCAACCACACGTGTTCATCACCATCATCACCTTGGGAATCTCGGCTTTGGATTGCTTGCTTTCAAGGATTCAAGAGTTCGTGGTCTTCAAGTTCTTCCTACTTTCCATATGGTGTACTTCAACTTAATCTTTAATTACTCTTTTTTTGAGTTCCTCTTTGTTGCTTGTTTATCTTTTTTATTAGTTAACATGACATGATTTATATAATTTTCAGCCTATATTTATGAGTTTATTTAGTTATTGGATCCTAATTAATTAGTTCTTCTAGTGGCTTATGTGACTCCGTTTACTTGATTCTGTTTTATAGAAAACTTTTATGTGTTTATGTTATAGGGTTCGAAACTTATAATATTTGCATATAATTGGAGCTAGAGTTAGGGATTACAATTCACCTAATAGTTTTGGAAACCTAATTCACAAGTAGTAAAGGCTTTGGACAAAGGTCGGTGTCAAATAAAAAGGATTGCGGACATATGGACTTTTCTATAATGGGTCGTGCACTTTGATTAACAACTCTTCTTCTATGCGTTAAACATGGTTTGACTAGCTAGCTTTCTAGACTAAGATGACATGTTTAATTGGTTAATCTAGGTGCTTTCACTTAGGTTAATTTTCGTAGAGATGTTTTATTTGGGGAATGGTTAGCTTCTAACTTTCCACATATGTTAATTTCGGTTTCATGGCTAGGGAACTTGGTTAATTTTCGGTCCAATGATTAATAAACTTCTGTATATGTGGCTGAACTTTATATTCTTTATGTTCAATCCCATCTTATTTAATTTATTCTTTGTAGATTTAATTTATTTATTTCATTCAATTTATCACTCAATACCCCCCTTTTTACTTTGTACATATGTATATATTCTTTATACTTGTTAATAATAATTCTTTATTTTATTTAATTCTTTGTGACATTTTTTGTTAGGTACTGATGTGAACGTAAAATACGTTCACAAAGTGCCTTTAATTACTGGATTTTGCTATTCCGAAAGCTTAATTGTTTGTTTAATATTTGTTTTTGTGTTTTTAGGGAAAATATGAGAAAAATGCTAAATTCAACACAAAAGGTGAATTTTGGAGGTTTAGCGAATTCCGAAAATATTAAAAGTCAACCGTGACTTTTCTCTGATGACACCGGTCATCTCTCGGAAGTGGATTACAGACAGTGTACGAAGATTTCGGAAACCGTTCCGAATCCCGACAATTTTGTCGGCGAACCACCACATAAGGCGGCGCAACCACCACGCGCGGTGGTGGAACACAATTCAAACCACCATTTATTTTCTCTAATATTTATTTATTTTATTTATTTAAATTCTTTTATTATTTTATTTTTCTTTTATTTTATTTTATTATTATTTCTTTATCTTGCTTTTGTTTTATTAATTTTCTTTTTATTTTCTTTGTTTTCTTTTCTTTTCTGTTTGCGGGTAACATGCACACGGCTCTTCCATATTCACATCCCACTCCTTCACATGGATTCAATCCATCTACACTTCAATCATCAGCCTCATATTCCCTCTTCATTGTCTTCTAGCTCTCCCTAATTTCCTCCACTATTCCACTTCCACCAGCTGCATATTCCCTCTCCACTATTGATCACTACACAGTCTCCTCGTTCCAGCCATTCCACATCCATCCTCTCCTTCTTGGCCGCATCTCCCATTTCCTCTGCCTATTTAAGCCATCCTCCCTTCCTGCAATTTCACTCACAAATCACAATCACTCTCTCAATTCCAGAAGCCAAACCACCATTCCCGATCAATCCATGGCAGCCATACCTGCAATTACCCAAGCCGAGTTCCTCGCCCATTCCAGCCAAAACCACCTTGCCGGCACCAATTGACCCAATCCAGGCTGTACCTCCTCCTCTCCCTCTTTCTTGCACCTGCAAGCACAAAAATTCACAATCATTTTCTAATTAACTTTGTTTCGTTTTGCAGGTTTGGAAGTTGCTCTACTCTGCCGTCGGCGTCGTTCTCGTTTCTCGCCCAGCCATGCCGGCAAGCCGAGCAGCCACGCCGCTCCTCTCCCGCGTCGTCCCCGCGCTCCCAGTACCGCGTTGCCATCTCGACCTCACCGGCGTCCCCGCAAACCCATCGCCGTCCCCGTTTCCAAATGCGCCGTCGATCCCATCTTTGAAAAGCCCGACGAACCACCCGCCGTGAATCCTCAGCCCCGCCGGAGGCCACATCACTCTCTTCGCCGTCGGCGCCGTCACCACCTCCGACGTGCTCTTTCCGATTCTCTCCGCCCAGAATCCTTGCTCTATCCACGCCGTCTGTCGGAAAACCCAAGAACCCGGCTCGGCCCGTGCCCCGAGTTTTCTCTCTCCGTGAACCAACCGTTGCTGTCCGCGCCGCCGTCATCGATCTCACTTCGCCCGCACCTCTTGCCGCCGCACTAGCTCGTCGTCGCCGTCCCCGCGCCTCACCGTGCCCTCTGCCGGTCCTGCCATCAAAGAAACAAGAACGAGCTGTGCACGGGAAAATGAAGAAGAATGCGCAGGGGAGAAAAGAAGAAAAGAAGGAAAAATAAAGGTCAAAGTCAAAGTCAAGATCTGACTTGGGCTTTGACCCGCTTTGACCCACCTGTTGACCATCAAGGCCCAAGCCCAATTTCAAGTCCAAAACTGTCAAGGACACCCAATTGTCCAAGCCCAATTGCTAAGCGCACCCGCCACATCCAAATTTACGATCTTTTATAGCTGAGTCTGCCACCTTCGCCTGCCAGACAGTGTCCATTTTCATGGACACAACAGTAACATTTTTCCCAAACTCGTTTATTTATTATAATTTATTTTTGTTTAATTAACTATTCGTGAATAATTTTGGGAAATGTTATTGTTTGTTTATTTTCTATTTTATGTAATAATTGTTGGATTGAAGTTGATTAATTCTTCTAGCAGCTTATGTGAATTTTGTTTGTTTGGTTTTATCTTTAATGTTAAAACTAAATAATAAGGATCACGGATAGTTGGGCGGTCCCGCTAGGTCGTGCACTTGAATTAGCAACTCTTCTTCTATGCGTTAGACATGTTTAGATTAATTACCTTTGCATGTTTAATTGTTTAGCCTGTCAGGGTGGTCTCGGGGTTAATTTTCATTGTGAGGTTTTATTTGGGAGATGTATGGTGGTCCAGCATCTTACATATGTTAGTTTCGGATTCATGGCTAGGGAGTTAATTAATCTTCAAAACAATATTTGTGTGTGTGTTTATTGTTTTCAAAAATAATAAAAATCCAAAAATATTTCTTTTATTGTTTTCAAAAATCTCAAAAACCCCCAAAAACAACTTTTGTATATAATGTATATTTTTGTAAATAGAAACAATACTGTATAGTTTATTTAATTTTGTATATATATATATTCTTTATTCTTTATACTTGTTAATAATAATTCTTTATTTAATTTAATTTTTCGTGACATTAAAAAGTAAATATAACAATCTTCTGTGGGAAAAACCTTTATTTCCCATTATACTTTACAACGACAACTGTTAGGAATTTAGGTAATAATTAATGATCGCGGTTTTATCTTCTGACCATTTTGGCGCCGGCTCGCCGGGGATTGTTTTTACTATTTACTTTTGACTTTTTGACTTTTTACTGTTGACTTTTTACTGTTGACTTTTTACTGTTTGTAAATAATACTTGTTAATTTTATACTTACTAATTTTACTTGTAAATACTTTTACACATACTTAGTAATAATTATACTTAGGTATCCTGAATACTGTTAATTATTTAAGTTGTTGTAGGTTGTAATTTGAACGGAAATAGGTAAGGTCCTTTTATTAATATTGGCCTAAACCCTTCATTTGTACCGTAAGGTCACTTGAGGTTGAGGGCGGCCTTTATTAACACTTGGAGAATTGTCGAACACTTAAGTGCTTTCTCAACTGAGTAAGGGGCACATGAATGGTGTCTAGATATGATCAAGACTCTGGGTGACGGGTTTGTAAAATTGGATTCAGAGGACTTGTCCACTAAATGAATCCTGCCTCTCGCTTATCTCTTGTGATCTGGCCATTCGCCTTCTGAAAACACGGAAAGTCATTTACGTCAAGATATTGCACCTAGGCCGTACGTCCACCTCGAATTACCGCTTGGAATCAACTTTGTTTTTAACTATATTTTGGACAATTTAACATTACTTGTAAATAAAATATACTTAGACATAGGAAATTTTATTTATTCATTTTGTAAATATTTTGTTTTTAACTTGTAAATTTTATTACTAACCTTTTTATTTTGTATAGGAAATAATCCGGGTTTATCGGAAATTTTATCACATACATCGGAGCATACGTTTTGGAAGTCAAGGTTGAAAAACCTTGAGGTTGATGTCTTGTTGGTGATTTTCGGTTTCCTCGGGAGTAAAAAGGTAAGTTTTCTTTTCACTCTCGTTATTTATTTTGAAAAAGAAAAAAAATAAAAAAAAAAGAAAATTTGTAATTGTAAATAAAAAAAAAAAAGTGTTTGTTTGTTTGTTTTACTGTTTGTAATTATTTATTTTTACTGTTTATAATTACTGTTTGTTTTATTTTTGGGCTTGTTGTTGTTATTTGTTATTGGGCCTTAGGCCCATTTGTGTGATTGGTTAGGGTTTTAGGTTTCGTAAAATAAAAAAAAATAAAAAAATAAAAAAATTAGCCCATTGGGCTCGTGTCATTCACGAAGCCCAAAACCCGTAACCCAAGCCCATTAGTGTGTCGGGCCTGTTCGTTTTTAGGCCCATTAGTTAAGCCCACCAATAATGGGCCGGAGATTTCTTTGGCCCAAGCCCACTTTAAGGCCCAAACCATTTCGATGGCCCAGGCCCGTTTAAAGTGTCGGCAAGCGCGTGTGCTACGCGTTTTCACTGTTCACTTTACGACTTTTCGTAAAGTATTAAAAAAATAAAAAAATAAAAAATCGAAAATCAAGAAAAAAATGTGATTGGGCCGACGCACGACTTTTGCGTCGGCCGATTTCTTTAATAAACCGCGTGCGTGTCTACTGTAGACTTTACGACTTTCGTCGCTCGATCCGGAAATTACGGGTCTTCTCGTCCGTGGCACGTGTGCGAGCGTGCGTCCGTTCCTTCCCTTCCCTTCGTTCGTGTGTTTCCTTTCACGCATTTCACAGGTTTTCCCTTAGTCTCTCTCTCTCTCTCTCTCTTTTTTTCTCTCTCGTGTGTTCTTCGTGTTCTTGAGCTTTTCCCGAAACACTCCCTAATTCCCGAAAGTTATCCTCCCTTCCCAACCCGAAATGGCCAAACGAGTGAATTCTTTCGGTGATTTGTTTCGGGCGGGGTCCTTCGAGAGAACCCGATCTTTGAAGGCTCGGCTGAAATAATTCCACCGAGCATGCTCAATAGCGCCGATGCTAGCATGCCGACCGAGCCACTACCACAACCGCAACCACTACCCCAAGCACCAATCCCGGTTGCTGATCCACCCGTTGAGCCGGAAGCCGCTCCCGTCTATAGGAGACTTCCAAGGACAAAATACACCAAGTCTCGGAGAGATGCACTTGCGGCTTTCTTTGCGGTGTATTCTCACCCCACCAAGCCACAACGAGAAAGATTTGGTCCGAAAATCGGACTTGAGGAGGACCAAGTCTACTATTGGGGGTCGAGAAATAAGGAAGAAGTTCGGTATCATTACGTCTTAGCGAGCGTATTGCCGAGTTAGAGAGACGAAACGATCGAGTGGTGAGCAAGAACGAGGAGCTTCAACTTTTGAATCAACGACTCGTCGATGCTCTCCACGGCGGCATATGTCCCATTGCGGAGGTCCCGTTCCGCACTCAGATGTGCCAAGGCGAAGGCTCGAAGTTGTTCCTCCACAACAAGAGCCTATTCTTGAGTTGTCCGACGATTCCATCGACATGGACCACTTGAGACGGGATGTGCGGAGCCTCATGCCTTCATTTATCGAGCGCCCATCCAATCCTTTGCCATCTGACACCCTTCCCGCACCTGCTCATGATCTTGTCGGAGTCCACACCGACTTGATCTCGGATATCGTCCGTAAGGCCAAACACGAGCTCCTGCTCATGGCCCCTGCCGGATTTCCTTTGTGGATTACTTCACCGACTCCCGACACGTCTATTCATCCCGAGACTCTTCATAGGGCCGAGTACTTGCGAGTGTTTCAACGAGCCGAACCTGCTCCGTACTTCAAAGCCGAATCGTCGAGACACTCGGCAACCATCCATCTTTATCCGACCACCATCGTTCGGATCTTAATGGATGTTGGTCGATGGTTGCCGATCTTCGTAGCATGATCACAAACGCCAAGACGTTGGAGATCCTTTCCTCCAACGAACGAAGAAGGCTACGAGGAGCATATGCGGGTGATGTCGGCCGAGTTTCTAGTGCCATCTCACATCGTCTCAACTCGTGAAGTCCGGTTCGTTCGGTACTCTCACCAAGAATCGGATGGAAGTTGGGTCGTCGTGGATGTCTCCGTGGATGAATTGCGTTCCAATCCAAAGCCTTCCGTGAGATCGATTTGCCGAAAACGCCCCTCCGGATGCCCGATACGTGATCTTCATAATGGATCTTCCTTGGTCACTTGGGTGGAGCACGTGGATGTACGCGAGAAAGAGATGAAGGCCAGTTTCGAACCTTTTGTTCATTCGGGGTTCGCTTTTGGTGCAAAGCGTTGGATCTCGACTCTCCAACGACAAGCCGAGCGCTACATGTGCGCCACGGTATCCACTCTTCACCCGGTGACTCGATTATTTCTCTTGAAGGAAGAAGAGGACTTGCGGAAATGGCAAAACGGATGACGATCTGTTTCTTCAACGATATCGGCAACTCCACGTACCACCACTTGGACTTGTTCGAACCGAACAAGAGACACTCGAATGGAGGTCGGGACCAACAAGCGAAGGGGTGATCCGAGCAAGCCCCCGGAGTCAATCGTACTGCTGGTTGTTCCGTTGTTCATCTTTCTCATCACACCGGGATCTTTGAGTTCCTCAAAGACGTGCGAGACAAGACCACAATGGGATAGTATGTCGATGGACAGCTCGGTGCGTGTGCTAGCAAATTTCACCATCGGTCTTGACCCGCGGAACCAGATTTCGGTGCTCGGCATAGATAGTCACAACGACTTCCTTATTCTTCAGGAGTGTTGCACCGATGCAACGGGGTCGTCTGTGATTTATGCGCCGATTAACCATTCCATTCTCCAGTGTTTGCTATGTGGAGTTCAACCGGAGCCATTTCCGCTTATGTCTTCAGGCTTCTCCATTCTGCCTAACGTATCCGGAGCTGTACTTGACGGAACACTGCTGACTATAGTGTTCCAGATCTCGGTGAGGGCTACATCAGCCAAGTCTGCCGTGGAGTCGGCAACTACACTTGTCCAGGACACACTTCAACGGATCAGAGCCGCAGTCAATTAAGGAGCAAACGTTGGATGCAAGGCCCTGCTAGCCTTGTTTGTGACTGTTGGTGACTTGCTTCGGGAGGAGCTTCACGATCTTCAAAGGGGAGTCTTTCTGTTTCCCTTTTCATTTACTTAACTGTTGTGTGTTTATTTCAGTTTGCGTGTTTACTTCTGTTTATTTATGTTTGTGTGTTTAAATTCAATAACCATGCTTGAATTATTCATTTTCGTGAAATATCTGTCTAACATTGAGGACAATGTTTAATTCAAGTGTGGGGGGAAGGTTTATTAAAAAGAAAAGAAAAAATTTGAAAAATTTGAAAAATTCAAAAAAATAATTTACTTGTTTTCGTTTTCTACGGTAACAATATATCGACTAAATCATACTTACTCCCTTGGTAGCGTTGAACCTACCATTGCACTTAGTAAGTCACTGTGGTCACGTATTGTTACCTAAATTGAAAAAAAACAAAAAAATCAAAAAATCAAAAATTACAAAAATATTTGCTTCTGTTTGTGTGTTTTTGTGTGTTTATTTGTGTTATGTGTGTTGTTTTCTTTCCAATCCCGATGATGAATTGAGTTTAATTGTTATGATTTTGAGAATGTTGGTTATATGCTAAGGTTTTGTGTAGTTTGCTTTGGATTTAATCTGCATAACTTATGATTGCTCGAAATTTCATGTTCACATAACCTGTTTCGATTAGTTGATTGCAATCTGAGAAGCACATTTGAACATACATTGTCATGCATACCCAGAAAATGTGAGGATTTGAGCCTATTGTATATTCACATGTATGCATATTTCATACATTTACTCGTTCTTCATGTGTGCACAATTCATGAGTTTTTGAACCTAGAACTTGCTCGGAGACCTCTTGAAACATTTTGTTAATCTGTAATGAATTAGAAATGAGTAAGGCATTAGTTGAGCACCATGGCCAAAGTATTCACCATCCATCTAAACACGAACTTTAGGAATCCCCTTTTGAACTAAACACTCATTAGCCGTTTCTTTTGTTCACCCACACCATCTCACCCTTGTTTTATTTATGTTTGCAAGACGATGATAGTGACTTCTTATGTTTTTATGCTTCGGTTTTGATTTGTATGGTAGTATACCAAAAGGCAAGTGTGGGGGTGTATTTATTTTGTTGTATTTGTTCAAAGAAAAGAAAAAAAAAATCAGAAATAAAAAGAAGGAATAAATTCCTCAAAAAAAAAAAAGAAAAGAAAGAAAGAAAAAAAAAATGTCAGAAAGAGAAATTCCAAAAATAGAGTTATTTTCTTGTTTTATTTTCAATAAAAGGTTGGAGGAGAATAAGAGTTGTTTCGGGTATAGCATAGGTATGAGTTTCAAAGTCGTTGACTTGTCTTGCAAACATGTGAAACATTTTCCATTTCGAGTTCTTTCACACCATTCACCATTTACCATTTACCATTCATCCTTTTGTCCCTGTTTCACCTAAAAAGTCCTTATGATCTAATGATTTGTGGATTAATTGTAGAGAGTTGGTCGATGAGCAAGCATATGGGAACACTACTTGTGTAATTGTTTTGAGAGTAAACACTTAACCCTAAACACTGAGCGGAAATATTTAGTGAATCTTGTGAGGTTTAGTGGTTAATGTTGTTTCGATGTGCCTATTGGATTGCTTGACATTAATTGTATACTTGGTTTTCACACACTACACCCGAGCATAAATGAGATGTACATGTTAAATACTTAGCAAATTCTTTAACCTTGGTATATAATTTTTATTCTCTTGATTATAATTCTTTCGAACTCGCTGAGGATTATGGTTGGAAAGACCGTCTGTTTTGTGTTTCCCTTTTTGTTTTGTGTTGTTTTGTTTTGTGTTTGCTAGAGGACTAGCAATAGTTCAAGTGTAGGGGTGTGATGTGAACGTAAAATACGTTCACAAAGTGCCTTTAATTACTGGATTTTGCTATTCCGAAAGCTTAATTGTTTGTTTAATATTTGTTTTTGTGATTTTAGGGAAAATACCAGAAAAATGTCAATCTGCACAGAAAAGGTGAATTTTGGAGATTTTCAGCGTAAATCGGAAAGTCAACCGTGACTTTCATTTGTGGAATTAAATATTGTACGAAGATTTCGGGAACCGTTCCGAATCCCGACAATTTGTCGGCGAACCACCACATACGGACGCGCAACCACCACACGCGGTGGTGGAACACAATTCAAACCACCATTTATTTTCTCTAATATTTATTTATTTATTTTATTTATTTAAATTCTTTTATTATTTTATTTTTCTTTTATTTTATTATTATTTCTTTATCTTTCTTTTGTTTTATTAATTTTCTTTTTCTTTTCTTTGTTTTCTTTTGTTTTTCTGTTTGCAGCAGCTACATGCCTACATGTTACCACCGATTTCTCTCTTGGCTTTTCTCCACTTGTGAGCTGTTCCACTTCAACCACCAAGCCTCTCATTTCCATTGCCGGCAGAGCATCTCCACCTCCTTTCCCACTTCTCCAGCTGCATATTCCCTCTCCACTATTGATCACTACAAAGTCTCCCACGTTAGTCTGATTCTCACATGGAAATCACCTTCTTCTTGGCTGCTTCCCACCATTTCCTTGCCTATTTAAGCCATCCTCCCTTCCTGCAATTTCACTCACAAATCACAATCACTCTCTCAATTCCAGAAGCCAAACCACCATTCCCGATCAATCCATGGCAGCCATACCTGCAATTACCCAAGCTGAGCTCCTGCCCATTCCAGCAAAACCACCTTGCCGGCACCAATTGACCCAATCCAGGCTGTACCTCCTCCTCTCCCTCTTTCTTGCACCTGCAAGCACAAAAATTCACAATCATTTTCTAATTAACTTTGTTTCTGTTTTGCAGGTTTGGAAGTTGCTCTACTCTGCCGTCGGCGTCGTTCTCGTCTCTGCCCAGCCATGCCGGCAACCCAAGCAGCCACGCCGCTCCTCTCCCGCGCCTTCCCCGTGCTCCGGCCCGTCCGGCGCCAAGCCCATTCACCGTCTGACCCTCGCCGTCCCCAGCTTCCAAATGCGCCGCCGATCCCGTCTTAAATCCAAGCCGACGCCGCCGTGCTCTCTTGCGGATCCGGTCACCATGAAAAGCCAACGAATCCACACCGCCGCCGTCATTCCAGCCCCGCCGACGTCACCTATCCTTTCGCCGTCGATCGCCGAGCCCGGTCCATCACCTTGCTCCATATCCACGCCGCCGTCGACCCTAGTCTCCACCGTTCTCTCGGCCACATCTCTCTCATCGGCTCGGCCCGTTGTCCCCCGCGCCTTTGCCGTGAACCAACCGATGCTTCTAGCGACGCCGCCGTCACCCTCCTGCCGCCGTAAGCCCGTCGTCGCCGTCGACCTCTCGTGCTCTCTCTCGATCAAAGAAACAAGAACAGCAAACGGGAAGAATGAGTTGAAGAAAGCCACGGGTTTGAGAAAAGAAGAAAAGAAGGAAAAACAAAGGTCAAAGGGAGAAAACAAAGTCAAAGTCAAATTGACTTGGGCTTTGACCCGCTTTGACCGGACCATCAAGGCCTCCAAGCCCAATAGTCCAAAAGTCCAAGGCCCAATCTTATGGACACCCCAAGGCCAAGCCCATTTGCTTTGCGCACCCGCCACATCCAAATGCATAGTTACGATCTTTTATAGCCGAGTCTGCCACCTTCGCACGCCCGGACAGTGTCCATTTTCATGGACACAACAGTAACATTTTTCCCAAACTCTGTTTATTTATTATAATTTATTTTTGTTTAATTAATTATTCGTGAATAATTTTGGGAAATGTTATTGTTTGTTTATTTTCTATTTTGTGTAATAATTGTTGGATTGAAGTTGATTGATTCTTCTAGCAGCTTATGTGAATTTTGTTTGTTTGGTTTTATCTTTAATGTTAAAACTAAATAATAAGGATCACGGATAGTTGGGCGGTCCCGCTAGGTCGTGCACTTGAATTAACAACTCTTTTTCTATGCGTTAGACATGTTTAGATTAATCACCTTTGCATGTTTAATTGTTTAATCTAGGTGAGTCGTCACTAGGTTAATTTTCATGGTGAGAAGTTTTATTTGGGAGATGATAACCTGGTCCAGCATTCTACATATGTTAGTTTCGGATTCATGGCTAGGGAGTTAGTTAATCTTCAAAACAATATTTGTGTGTGTGTTTCTTGTTTTCAAAAATAATAAAAATCCAAAAATATTTCCTTTTAATTATTTATTGTTTTCAAAAATCTCAAAAACCCCCAAAAACAACTTTTGTATATAATGTATATTTTTGTAAATAGAAACAATACTGTATAGTTTATTTAATTTTGTATATATATATATTCTTTATTCTTTATACTTGTTAATAATAATTCTTTATTTAATTTAATTTTTCGTGACATTAAAAAGTAAATATAACAATCTTCTGTGGGAAAAACCTTTATTTCCCATTATACTTTACAACGACAACTGTTAGGAATTTAGGTAATAATTAATGATCGCGGTTTTATCTTCTGACCAGGTACACCTTTTGATCTCCGTTGTGAACGATACCCTACTTACCCCTAAACCTCAACCAAAGGGTTTTTTTTAATCTCCCTCTTTTTTAAGTGTCAATGATTACCGAAAAAATTATGATAATAAACAAGGAGAAAACCCAAAACAAGAAAAACCAGCCGGGAGGGCCGATAACCAGAGATTGCCACAATAATTATGGTCAAACGGTTACTGAACCATGTATTAATGATGGCTCCAATATCCATGAAGCATCATTGTCTGAGGTTTGGCAAAGGTTTCAAGGAGAGTCTGATGAGTTTATTGAAGATATCGAGGTGCTCGAGGAGCAAGAATGGCTCTATCATAGCAATGATCTACACGAGGAAGTACTCCGTGATAATCATATAGAGATTGGGCCACCTACTATTCTTCCCTCACGAGAGAATGAAAATATGGTTGGCCAAAGTGATGAATGCCTAGAAAACCTAGAGAAAAACAAGCATCACAGTGTCGATCGTACTTTCAACGAGACCGTACATATTGGCATGGTTGTTGGAGACAAAATCTATTCCAACAAGCAGCTTCACTTCCTTGATCGTGATTTTAAAGCCATAGAAGGTCGGCTTTATGTATTGAAAGAAAGTTACCACAATTTGGTTCATGAAGAAGTTTATGCGATTCAAGAAGTTATGCATTTTGATATGATTATTGGAGAGAAAGCTGACCTGATAAAGCCGTTATCGGCTAAATTAGAAATAATGACCTTAATTGGTCAAATGAATACACATAGAGAGCATGAGGGTTCAGCTCACATGAAAGCCGAAAAGAAACCAAATCTCAGTCACCCTCTTTGGTCAATAATGATCGGTTTAGAAAAATTTGAAATTCATGCCGAGAATACAAAACGCTCAACACTTGGGGTAAAACATGGTTGGCCACCTCCCCGAATTCATGCTTTGCCACCGTAGTTTTTTTTTGTTTTTTGTTTTCCTTTTCTCTTATTTGTTTATTTATTTATTTCTTTTTGTTTGTTTCATGTTTATTTACTTGTTTGACTTAAAATAATAATAATAATAAAAGGGGTCAAATTGAGAACCATGGCTCAAGTTAGTCGAGGTGAGCAAAAAGGTGTAGCCGAGCACGGTTAGCGGCCTAACCGAGTTTGTCTTTAAAAAAATATTAAATTGGAAGCCACATCCATGATTTCAAGCCGAGGTATACAAAAAGGAATATCGGCTAGCTTTCATGAAGCCTAGGTTCAAAAGTGTCACAAGGAAAGTGATTCAGCTTTGTGGCTAGATAGCCAATAAAGAGTCTCACTTGGGGGGGGGGGGGGCTGACAATCCATGATATCCCGGACTTCACAAGTGATATCGGCACCACGGAAAAAATTAACCCGAGGAATAAACATGACTAATTGGCACCCGGCCAAGTCATATATCAATAGAAGATCTATTGACCGTTTTATGTGTGTGAAGGCACACCAAATTCTTTTAAATGGCAGTCATAATTTCTCAATTTTTTTTTTAATGACAGCCATAATCTCTCAAAATTCTTTTTAGTGATTTGCACTTATTTATAGCGCAAATTGTATTCCTAATCACGAGAGTTAAGCTTATCTGAAGGCATTTTGTTACCACTAATATACGTTTTCATGATTTCAGGTTACTTAGGTGACTTGAGGTAATTCGGCACAAGAAGGTGCATTTTGACTACTTTTGAGCACACTTCCGAGAAGAGGACAAGGAGTCAACCGTGGCTTCTAGACATTGAAGATTGCATGAATTCACCTTCGGAAGACGTTGCCATTGAAGGGCTTGAAGAATCGAAGAAAGGAAGGAAAATGAAGAAATTGCATTTCCGGCGATTTTTCCGGCAAACCACCACCACAAGAGGCGGCAGCACCGCCGGACCACCACCGGAGCACCACCACAGCAGGAGAGAGTCTCCTACACCAGCTGCACACATGTGCATGGCTGATGACATGTCCACTAGTTCCCCCACTCACCCACAAATCCCTCCACTTCACCTTTCTTTTCCATTTCTTTTCCCACCACTCACCTTTGTTTACTCTCTCCACTAGGAAACCCTAGTGAGACTTTGGAGGCTGTAGAGACCAACCAGACATTCCTCTCTATCAGTTACTCACGTTCAGAAAAACCCTAGATAGAAACACCCCATTTTCTCTCGGCAAAGCTTGCTGAAACACACACAGACGCACCAAGCGCCCGGACGCCGATACCATCCGCCCGGACGCCCAGTACGTCTGCCGTTTTTGTTCTTCCATTTTCACCACCTTCCACCACCCATCTCACTTCCATCCCTTCACGAAATATCTTCCACACATCCCAAACACTACAACCATACACTTTCCACCACCATTCCATAGAGTTACCTTCACCACAAGTTGCCATCCATTGAGACATCAAGAGTTGGGAAGCTTGGAGATAAGTTGGAGCTTGTAGAGGAAGAGGGGAGTTCAAGGAGGCTTGCTACATACTTGGAGTCACCAAGGAGCTGCTGGCCATCGACATCTTGAGCATTTTCTCTACTTCTTCACTCTTACTTTGAACTTATGCTTTCTTATTTGAGATTATTGATGTATATGACAATGAGTTGTGAGTAGTTCATTAGATTGGGGGCTAGGGTTGTGTGCTCTAGCCCATGATGATGTTTTGATGATTTCTCTTGAGTATGCATGATGAATTCGTTTCTGGATATGTTCATTGGTTAAATGCGGTTTTGTTTGATGCATGTTTATGAATCTAATTAGTTCTCAAGCATGTGTTCAACTTAACTTAATGTTAGGATTCTATGTTAATTACATTTTATCCTATGTGTTTGCAATGAGCATGATGAGTTTATGTCAATGGACTGAGTTTGTTTGAATCTTGATTCTTGAATCTCTATGCCTAGGAAGTTTGTTTGAGACCCTAACAAGGCTTGGATGAATAGACTAGGAGTATTTGTGACCCTAATAAGGCACAAAATAGGCCTAGAAGAATCAATCCTAGAACCATAACATGGCTAGGATAGGGGTTTGATCCTTAGTGAATTCATTGTTGCATGTTCTTGAGACTTGTCATACATTTGATTGGGGTAGAGTGAACCCGAAACCCCAATCGTTTCCATCCATTTGATCACACAGCAATCACACATTTGTTGGGCTTGTCACCTCAACAACACACAAAGCTATCAACACATTCACTTGTGTTCTTGTCACCACAATTTCACTTAGATTAGATTGGTTACTTAGCTACTGTCCTTGTCACTTCAAGTCACTGTTCTGGTCCTTGTCACTCAAGAGTGACACCCCTTTGATCACTACACTTGCATGTTGCACATACTCCACATCTAAGTACATAATCCATCTCTAATCACACCACTTCTAGTGTATTGTATACCTTGTTTGCATTTGTTCACCAAGTAGGGATCTTGGGCCTTCTAATCCCTTGGGTACGACAACCGGCCCCTGGTCACAATTTACCATCCACTACACTTTGACGGCGATACTCACATTCACCCCTCCGGTATCATCGAGTCAAATGGCGCCGCTGCCGGGGATTGAGGTTCATCCTTGATTCCTTGGTGACCCGCAGCCGAGGTGTCTTTGCACTATTCTTGTAGTATAAATTGTTTGATATATGTGTCTTAGTGTTTGTTGTGTCTTTGATTCATAGCATAATTATGTTTGTTGCTGTTTTTGTTTCCAATGTGCTCCTAAGCACATTCTTTGCTACTGTGTGGTTTTCCCGATTTTTGTTAGCATAGTAAATCAACCCAGAAAATTCTAAAAATTTGTGTGCTAGTTCTTTTGTGTGTCTAGTTGTTGTGTTTAAAATTTGGTTGTGTTTCGTTAAGGTTTGCTTAGGTAAATTGTGATTTGTTTCTTTGTTGCCCAGTGAAGTTGTTCATAGTGGCAATTTTCGTAATTATTTTTGAACTCTCTGTAACTGAAATTCACTTAATCCGTCCGGGCACCCATTGTGACGTCCGGACGCCCTTGATACAGAAGCCATTTCCCGACGAATCCGTCCGGACGCCAAGCCTAGCGTCCGATCGTCTGGGACCATTTTCTGAAACTGATTTGTGCTATTTGCTTCCAATTGCTTCCAATTCCATTTTGTCATTGTTTCCTTGCTTCTAAGTGTTGATTATACTTACTCTTTGTGTGTTTACAGGTACATGAACGTGTCCTCCACTTCTAGTGATCAAATTGTGTTGAGAAGTGGGAGAGTTTTGAGTGAAGACACAAGAGGAAGACCAAGTGGAAGAGGAAGAGGAAGAGGAAGAGGAAGAGGTAGACCAAGGAGAACTGAGAGTGCTCCACCAGTTACACACCTTCCAGAGCACCCTACACCACCCAAAGAGACAATGGGGGATGTGAACAACAATGATCAAGTGCCTCCCATTGATGAAGTGGAGCTACCATTGAGTCATTACTCAAATCCTAGCGTTGTCAATGCACCATCTTGTATTGTCCATCCACATCCACAAATTGCATACGAGATCAAGCATTCGATCTTGTCCATTCTGCCTACCTTCCATGGAGTTGAGAAGGAGCGACCATATGATCACATGGTCGATTTTGATGCCATTTGCAGCACCCTAAACAGAGGAGGATTGACATATGATGAATTGAAGCTTAGACTCTTTCAATTCTCACTCAAGGCAAAGGCAAAGATTTGGTTCCACAAGCTAAAGCCAAGAAGCATCCGTTCTTGGGATGACATGCAGAAGGTGTTCCTCAACACCTATTACCCTCATCATCGCACTACTGCCATGAGGATTCAGCTCACTACATTCATGCAAGGTGAGCGTGAATCTATCTATGATGCATGGGAGCGTTTCAAGGACTTGGAGCTTGGATGTCCACACCATGGAATCAGCAAATGGCAGCTTGTTTCCTCATTCTATGACGGTCTATTTGATGATGACCGGAGGAGACTTGACAACGCATGTGGTGGCAGTTTTCAAAGGAAAGGACCTAATGCCGCTTGAGACATCATTGAGGAGCTTTCTATTCAATCCGGGCAGTGGGACAACCATGACCGGAGAAGAGACTCAAGGATAAGGGAAAGAGAAGAGCCACATCTTGGTGGAAGGGAACCAAGAGGAGTAGAGGCAAGGACAAGAGCAGTCCAAGGTGTCTCTCAAATCCAACAAGTGGATGATCTAATGAATGCCAAGTTTGAGCAACTAGAGGCTGCCATGAACACCAAACTTGATCTCTTGCTCAAGGCATATGGCAATGCAGCTCCTCCTCATCCAAGTGAGCAAGTAAAGGCAGTGGCTGTTTCATGTTCATATTGTGGTTCCTTGGAGCATGAAACCATTGAATGCCAATATTATTCAGCCACCATTCAACAAGGAGTGTTGGATGAGCAATTGTATCAAGTGGACAACTATAATCCGGAGCACCACTCCCCACAGCTCAACAATCATCCTCACTACTCCTATGGCAAGAGGCATGTGGAGAATACAGCCCTAACCAACAGCCAAGGCCATCAAGGGGGCAGTACCTATCAAGGAGGAAACAACTACCAAGGAGGTAGATTTGTTGGAGGAAGGTTTCAAGGAGGAAACCAATCTTATCAAGGAGGGAGAGCACAAGGGTTTCAAGGCCCTAACACCTATCAAAAAGGAGCTCCTAATCCTATGTATGCTCAGGAGGCAAGCACCTCACAAGCTCCTCCAAGACAAAGCACATACCAAGCACCTCCCGGATTTGAGCACAAGAGGGAGAACTACCATGCTCAATCAAATGATTCAAGGGAGCCTACATTCAAGGAGATACTCACTGCCCTCTCTGCAAGCCAGCTCAAGACAGATCAAAGTGTGTCCATAGTGTCCCAGGGATTGAGCAAATTGGAACTTCAAGTGGGGCAACTCTCCAAGAAACTCCAATCAAGGCAACAAGGTGGACTACCTTCACAACCGGAGCAAAATCCGAGGCATGAGAGTGTGAAGGCGATCACCACCCTTCGTTCAGGTAGGTCTTACGACAACCTTGTGAATTATGACCCCCATGCTCATATATATGCCCCCCCTTCTTCTACAACATTCATGGAACCTTGTTTAAATTCAGAATTTATTTTTGAGGAGAATGGGGCCGGATGGGAAGAAAATGTACCATCCGGCAATTTGGAGAGTGATGATGTTGTTGGTTTTGTGCGGAGAAACAAGGGGGAGGATAAGGAAGCCGGTAGGGAAGAAAATGTACCTACCGGAGGAGCATTGAATCGAGAACTGAATCAAGAGAGGTCTCGCCGGTCATTCCGTCCGGACGGCACGCCCTTCGCGGTGAGGAAAGCTCGGCCAATCCGTCCGGACGCCCAGCCGCCGTCCGGACGCCCTTCGCCGCTGAGGAAAGCTCGGCCAATCCGTCCGGACGCCCAGCGGCCGTCCGGACGCGACAAACAGAGAAGAAAAATTGCAGCTCTCGACAAATCCGCTCGGACGCCAGGCAGCTCAGACAAATTTTTCAGGGAATCCGTGTAATCCGTCCGGACGCCAAGAGGTAGCGTCCAACAAGGTGGACTACCTTCACAACCGGAGCAAAATCCGAGGCATGAGAGTGTGAAGGCGATCACCACCCTTCGTTCGGGTAGGTCTTACGACAACCTTGTGAATTATGACCCCCATGCTCATATATATGCCCCCCCTTCTTCTACAACATTCATGGAACCTTGTTTAAATTCAGAATTTATTTTTGAGGAGAATGGGGCCGGATGGGAAGAAAATGTACCATCCGGCAATTTGGAGAGTGATGATGTTGTTGGTTTTGTGCGGAGAAACAAGGGGGAGGATAAGGAAGCCGGTAGGGAAGAAAATGTACCTACCGGAGGAGCATTGAATCGAGAACTGAATCAAGAGAGGTCTCTGCCAGTCATTCCGTCCGGACGCCAAGCAGTGCCGTCCGGACGCCCTTCAGTCAGTGAGGAAAGCTCGGCCAATCCGTCCGGACGCCAAGCAGTGCCGTCCGGACGCCTGACAAACAGAGAAGAAAAATTGCAGCTCTCGACAAATCCGCTCGGACGCCAGGCAGCTCAGACAAATTTTTCAGGGAATCCGTGTAATCCGTCCGGACGCCAAGAGGTAGCGTCCGATCGTCTGGGGCCTGAACAAAAAAGAAATTCTACCCGAGAGGAAAATGTTGAAGTGTCCAAGCCCTCATCTATTAGTGTCTTCAATCATGAAGATGGCACACCATTGGGGGATGAATTTGGGAAGTTGTCTCTTGATCATGAGTTTGACAAGAGAGATTACAACAAAAGAAAGAGCAAGAATGTCAAATTTGACAATGATGATGGCAAGTTGAAGAGTGCACAAGTGCCAAGCAATGATGTTCATAGGAGATGTAACTTGAGCATACCTCCTTTGCATGTAACAACTCATCAAGTGCCTCTTCCATTTACTCAAGCTCAAAGGAAGGAGGATTTACAGAAGAAGAACAACAAGTACCGGAAAGAATTCATTGAGTTGTTCAAGAAGGTTAACATCAACATTCCCCTTCTAGATGCTATCAAGCAATTCCCTCCCTATGCCAAGTTTTTGAAGGAGTTGTGCACCAACAAGAGGAAGTTCTTGAAGGATGAACAAATCTTATTGAGTGAGGTTGTCTCTGCTGTCCTACAAGGCAAGCTTCCTCCCAAGCTTAAGGATCCCGGTTCATTCACGGTCCCTTGCATCATAGGCAACAAGGGATTCGACAAGGCTATGTTGGACTTGGGGGCATCAATAAACCTCATGCCCTATGATGTGTACAAAACCCTTGCACTAGATGACATCAAGCCGGTGAAGATTTCACTCAAGCTTGCAGACCGGAGCCAAGTTGTGCCCAAGGGAATTGTTGAGGATGTTCTAGTTAAGATTGGAGAACTCCTCATACCGGCTGATTTTGTGATCCTTGACATGAAGGACATTGTAAGTGGAGGAGAAGAGGAGATGCCTATCCTCTTTGGAAGGCCTTTCATGGCCACAGCCGGTACTAAGATTGATGTGAAGGAGGGAATCCTCACAATGACGGTTTTTGACACCACCATTGGTTTTCGAATCTTCGATGCCATAAGAAGTCCGCTGCCCTTGGGGGACTGTTTTCGGATAGATGTGTTGGGGGATGCCGTTGCTACATCATTCATTGAATCCAACTCTAGAGATGCGTTGGAGACTTCTATTGCTTACCCCGACATGGAGTTCCTTGATGAGGAGATAGTGGATGCAACATTTGCATTGACCACTATGCCATCTACTTCCATCCCCTATCATATTGAGACTTCACCATCATGGGCACCAAAGTTGCAGCCCTCTATTGTGTCACCTCCTAAACTGGAAATGAAGCTATTGCCCTCCTCATTGAAGTATGCATACTTAGGTGAAGATGAGACATTTCCCATTGTCTTGTCTTCCAAGCTTTCCACAAGTGAAGAGGAGAAATTGCTTGCTGTTTTGAGGGAACACAAGACTGCTTTTGGGTGGACAATTGCAGATATTAAGGGTATAAGTGCAAGTGTGTGCACTCACAACATATATATGGAAGAGGGCAGCAAGCCTACAAGAGATGCCCAAAGGAGATTGAACCCACCAATGATGGAGGTGGTGAAGAATGAAGTCACAAAGCTCCTTGATCATGGAGTTATCTATCCAATCTCCGATTCTAAGTGGGTGTCACCAGTTCAAGTGGTGCCTAAGAAGGGAGGGCTGACCATTGTGAAGAATGACAAGGGAGAAGACATCCCTCAAAGAGTACAAAGTGGTTGGAGAGTTTGTATTGACTACCGGAAGCTTAATACCGCCACAAGGAAAGATCATTTTCCCCTTCCTTTCATTGATCAAATGCTTGAGAGGTTGGCTGGACATTCCCATTTCTGTTTCCTTGATGGGTACAGCGGCTATAATCAGATTGTGATAGCTCCCGAGGACCAAGAGAAGACCACTTTTACATGTCCTTTTGGCACCTTCGCCTACCGTCGAATGCCTTTCGGTTTATGCAATGCACCGGCCACATTTCAAAGGTGTATGATGGTCTTGTTTCATGACATGACGGAGAACTTTATGGAGATTTTTATGGACGATTTTTCTGTCCATGGGAATTCATTTGAGGAGTGCCTAGCACACTTGGCTCTTGTGCTAAGGAGATGTGTGGAGACAAGCCTTGTGCTTAATTGGGAGAAGTGCCACTTCATGGTAGATGAGGGCATTGTGCTTGGCCATGCGATCTCCAAGAGGGGTATTGAAGTTGACAAAGCTAAGATAGAGCTTATGCAGAAACTGCCTCCCCGGTTAATGTGAAGGGAGTGAGGAGTTTCATGGGACATGCCGGTTTTTACCGGAGGTTTATAAAGGACTTCTCCAAGATTTCAAAGCCATTGTGTGATCTACTCTCCAAGGATGTTGCTTGGAGTTTTGATGAGAAGTGCATGTCGGCATTTGAGGAGATTAAGGAGCTATTGATTAGTGCTCCTATCATGTGTGTGCCGGATTGGACGCTTCCCTTTGAGCTAATGTGTGATGCATCCGATTATGCTACGGGTGCTGTTTTGGGGCAGCGGACAGAGAAGAGGCTGCATGCTATCTACTATGCTTCTCGGACATTGAATGATGCTCAAGTGAACTACACCACAACCGAGAAGGAGCTCCTAGCTATTATCTTTGCTTTGGACAAGTTTCAGAGCTATCTTATAGGCTCCAAGGTGATTGTGCATACCGATCACGCTGCATTGAGGTACTTAATGACCAAGAAGGATGCAAAGCCCCGCCTCATTCGTTGGATGTTATTGTTGCAAGAGTTTGATTTGGAGATCCAAGACAAACCGGGCAAGGAGAATGTAGTAGCGGATCACCTCTCAAGACTTGTTGGGGGAGGTGATGATTCAGCCATTCCTTTGGTTGAAGGCTTTCCGGATGAGCAGATCTTTGCCATTACCACCACTATGGAGCTGCCATGGTACTAAATCTTAGTCAATTACTTGGCTAGTGGTGGTACATATAGACCGGAGGGAGCTACTTACCATGAGTTGAGGAAGCTCAAGAGAGATGCCCAATCATTCATTTGGGATGACCCCTACCTATGGAAGGAGGGGAATGATCAGATTTGGAGGAGGTGTATACCGGAGAGTGAGGTTCCACAGATTTTGGAACATTGTCACAACCACACATGGGGTGGACACTTTGGAGGAAAGAAGACGGCTTTCAAGGTCTTGCAAGCTGGATTTTATTGGCCTTCACTCTTCAAGGACTATCATGAGTATGCCCTCCGATGTGATCGCTGCCAAAGAGTTGGCAATATATCAAGAAGAGACCAGCTGCCCCTCACCAACATATTTGAGCTAGAAATCTTTGATACTTGGGGTATTGACTTCATGGGACCCTTTCCTAGCTCTTATGGGTTCCTATACATTTTGGTGGCAGTGGATTATGTGTCTAAATGGGTAGAGGCACAAGCAACAAGGACCAATGATACTGCTGTGGTCACAAAGTTCCTCAAGGAACACATACTTACAAGGTTTGGCACACCTCGGTTTATCATAAGTGATGGAGGTTCTCACTTCATCAATAAGAGCTTTACTGCCCTCATGACTAAGTATGGAGTTAAGCATAAGGTTGCCACACCTTATCACCCACAGACCAGTGGCCAAGTTGAGGTCTCTAATCGAGAAATCAAGTCTATTTTGGAGAAGGCTGTCAACACTACTAGGAAGGATTGGAGCACAAAACTTCTTGATGTGTTGTGGGCGTATAGAACTGCTTACAAGACCCCTTTGGGTATGTCTCCCTATAGACTTGTCTATGGCAAAGCCTGCCACATGCCAGTAGAGCTAGAGCACCGAGCATTTTGGGCTGTAAAGGCCATGAATTGGGACCTAAAGGTAGCCGGTGACAAGAGGAGGTTGGACTTGAATGAGCTTGCTGAAATCCGCAATGCAGCTTATGAGAGTGCAACCTTGTTCAAGGAAAAGACCAAGGTCTGGCATGACAAGAACCTCAAGAAGAAGGAGTTTGTTCCCGGTAACAAAGTGTTGCTCTACAACTCAAGATTGAAGTTGTTTCCGGGAAAGCTACGCTCACGATGGAGCGGTCCTTATGAGGTTGTGAAAGTATTTCCACACGGAGCTGTGGAAGTGAAGAACCTCCAAGATGGAGGCATATTCAAGGTGAATGGGCAGAGGTTGAAGCTGTACCATGGTGGTACGTTTGATGCTCAAGAGGAGGTTGAACGGCTCACCGAAGTTCCCAATGTCACCTAGGAGGAGAAAGACCGGCTTGAGGGTCTCTAAAAACAAGCGCTCATGGGGAGGCAGCCCCATATCCCCGACTTTTGAAGTACATCATGATAAGCATCACCAAAGGTCGTGAGCATTGGATTGCAAGGTCTTGAAACCTTGTTGTTGGTGATTGTTCGTGTCTAAACGGAAAGCATGCGCTTCGAAGGGGAGTACTTCTATCTTTGTTTGTTTTCATTCTTGTTTGTTTTGTGTGTTTGTGATTGTTTGTCATGTTTTCTCACCCAAAGTTTATTGTTGAATTCACTTATCACATTGGGGACAATGTTAAGTTTAAGTGTGGGGGTGAGATTGGGTTCGTTTTAGCCAAAATGTTTCAAATTTTTCAATTTTTGTCAAGTTCCAGTAGCTAATCCGCCCGGACACCCTGCTAGTGTCCGGACGCCCACGAAGTCTGGGAGGTAAACTCGAGTAATCCGTCCGGACGCCCCTACTAGGCGCCCGGACGCCCTATGTAATCCCAGAAAACCTGCTCTCTGCCACTTGATCCGCCCGGACGCCCAAACAAGGCGCCCGGACGCCAGAAGCCCTGATTGTGAAATTTTGGCAATTTTGTTTGTTTTTGTGTTTTGTGTCCATTTTCTCCGATCTCAATGATGAATTGAGCTTACTTTGTTGTGTTCTAGAGACTGTGATTATTGTTGAGGCTTGATATGATTTGCTTTGAGTTTAATATGCATGATTCTTGATTGCTTGATCACCATGTACACTTCACCATTGTTGATTCGTTGATTGCAATCCGAGAAGCACACTTGACATGTATTGCCATGCATACCCAGAAATTGTGAGGTTTTGAGCCCATTGAATATGCACATGTATGCATCTTTCATGTTTCTCTTTGTTCTTCATGTGTGAACATTGCATAAGGTTTGGACCTAGAACTTGCTCAAAGACCACTTGAAGCTTTTGATTGATCTATTTTGAGTTAGAAATGACTAAGGCATTAGTTGAACACCATTGCCAAACTGACCATCATCCTTATGAATTTGAACTTTAGGAATAGCCCACTTTGAGCCATATACATCATTAGTTTTCCTTTGTTCACCCACTTCACACACATTCATTCCACCACTTCAAAAGACCATCACCATTGTGTTTACAAGACTTTGATAGTGACTTCTTATCCTTGATGCTTGAGAGTTGATGATTGTACTAAAACAGGAAAGTTTGGAGGAGTTGTTTAATTCAGTTTTATTTGTTCAAAGAAAGAAAGAAAGAAAATCAAAACAAAAAGAAGGAATAAAGTTCCTCAAGAAAAATAAAGAAAAAAAAATAGAAAATGAGAAAGAAGAAAAATCCAAAAAGAAAGTAGTTTGTGAATAAGGTTGGAGGAGAATAAGAAAGTAATTTGGTTGAAGCATTTGGTTGAGTTTCAAAGTCGTTGATATGTCTTGTGAACACTTAACACCACTCATATTTCCATTCCATTCCATTCACCCATTGGCCCCGTTTTACCATTGTAAGTCCTTGAGATCTAACGATTTATGGTTCGATTTGTAGAGAGTTGGTTGATGAGCAAGCATATGGGAACATTCTTTGTGCATTTGTTATGAGAGTAAACACTTTGACCCTATACACTTGAGCGGAAATACTTAGTGATCTTTGCGAGAGTCGTGGTTAATGTGTTTAGTGTGCCTATTTGATTGCATGAGATGGATTGTATATTGGTTTCCACACACTTCACCGAGCATGATTGAATTGCGCTTGTTAAATTCTTAGCAAATTTGTGAAGCCTTGATTTGTGATCTTATGTCTCTTGTTTACAACATCCCGAGCTCGTTGAGGACTATGGTTGGAGAAAATTTTGTTTGAATTTTGTTTTTCCCTTTCTTATGTTGCATTGTGTTTCCCTTATTGTTTTGTGTTTTGTTCGCTTGAGGACAAGCAAGATTCAAGTGTGGGGGTGTGATTTCACTTATTTATAGCGCAAATTGTATTCCTAATCACGAGAGTTAAGCTTATTCGAAGGCATTTTGTTACCACTAATATGCGTTTTCATGATTTCAGGTTACTTAGGTGACTTGAGGTAATTCGGCACAAGAAGGTGCATTTTGACTACTTTTGGGCACACTTCCGAGAAGAGGACAAGAAGTCAACCGTGGCTTCTAGACATTGAAGATTGCATGAATTCACCTTCGGAAGACGTTGTCATTGAAGGCCTTGAAGAATCGAAGAAAGGAAGGAAAATGAAGAAATTGCATTTCCGGCGATTTTTCCGGCAAACCACCACCACAAGAGGCGGCAGCACCGCCGGACCACCACCGGAGCACCACCACAGCAGGAGAGAGTCTCCTACACCAGCTGCACACATGTGCATGGCTGATGACATGTCCACTAGTTCCCCCACTCACCCACAAATCCCTCCACTTCACCTTTCTTTTCCATTTCTTTTCCCACCACTCACCTTTGTTTACTCTCTCCACTAGGAAACCCTAGTGAGACTTTGGATGCTGTAGAGACCAACCAGACATTCCTCTCTATCAGTTACTCACGTTCAGAAAAACCCTAGATAGAAACACCCCATTTTCTCTCGGCAAAGCTTGCTGAAACACACACAGACGCACCAAGAGCCCGGACGCCGATACCATCCGCCCGGACACCCAGTACGTCTACCGTTTTTGTTCTTCCATTTTCACCACCTTCCACCACCCATCTCACTTCCATCCCTTCACGAAATATCTTCCACACATCCCAAACACTACAACCATACACTTTCCACCACCATTCCATAGAGTTACCTTCACCACAAGTTGCCATCCATTGAGACATCAAGAGTTGGGAAGCTTGGAGATAAGTTGGAGCTTGTAGAGGAAGAGGGGAGTTCAAGGAGGCTTGCTACATACTTGGAGTCACCAAGGAGCTGCTGGCCATCGACATCTTGAGCATTTTCTCTACTTCTTCACTCTTACTTTGAACTTATGCTTTCTTATTTGAGATTATTGATGTATATGACAATGAGTTGTGAGTAGTTCATTAGATTGGGGGCTAGGGTTGTGTGCTCTAGCCCATGATGATGTTTTGATGATTTCTCTTGAGTATGCATGATGAATTCGTTTCTGGATATGTTCATTGGTTAAATGCGGTTTTGTTTGATGCATGTTTATGAATCTAATTAGTTCTCAAGCATGTGTTCAACTTAACTTAATGTTAGGATTCTATGTTAATTACATTTTATCCTATGTGTTTGCAATGAGCATGATGAGTTTATGTCAATGGACTGAGTTTGTTTGAATCTTGATTCTTGAATCTCTATGCCTAGGAAGTTTGTTTGAGACCCTAACAAGGCTTGGATGAATAGACTAGGAGTATTTGTGACCCTAATAAGGCACAAAATAGGCCTAGAAGAATCAATCCTAGAACCATAACATGGCTAGGATAGGGGTTTGATCCTTAGTGAATTCATTGTTCCATGTTCTTGAGACTTGTCATATTTGATTGGGGTAGAGTGAACCCGAAACCCCAATCGTTTCCATCCATTTGATCACACAGCAATCACACATTTGTTGGGCTTGTCACCTCAACAACACACAAAGCTATCAACACATTCACTTGTGTTCTTGTCACCACAATTTCACTTAGATTAGATTGGTTACTTAGCTACTGTCCTTGTCACTTCAAGTCACTGTTCTGGTCCTTGTCACTCAAGAGTGACACCCCTTTGATCACTACACTTGCATGTTGCACATACTCCACATCTAAGTACATAATCCATCTCTAATCACACCACTTCTAGTGTATTGTATACCTTGTTTGCATTTGTTCACCAAGTAGGGATCTTGGGCCTTCCAATCCCTTGGGTATGACAACCCCTGGTCACAATTTACCATCCACTACACTTTGACGGCGATACTCACATTCACCCCTCCGGTATCATTGAGTCATTTAGTGGCAGCCATAATCTCTCAAAAGTATTTTTATTGGCAGCCATGATGTCTCAATTAATGATAGCTACTTGATTGTTCGGTAAAACCGTGGTCATTAATTATTACCTAAATTCCTAACAATTGTCGTTGTAAAGTATAATGGGAAATAGAGGTTTTTCCCACAGAGGATTGTTATATTTACTTTTCAATGTCACAATAAATTAAATTAAATAAAGAATTATTATTAACAAGTATAAAGAATAAAGAATATATATATATATATATATACAAAATTAAATAAAATATACAGTATTGTTTCTATTTACAAAAATATACATTATATACAAAAGTATTTTTGGGGGTTTTTGAGATTTTTGAAAACAATAAATAATTAAAAGGAAATATTTTTGAATTTTTATTATTTTTGAAAACAAGAACAACACACACAAATATTGATTTCTCTAAGTCATATGATCGAAATTAACATTGTGAAATATTAGAAAGCTAATAATTTCCCAATTAGACTTCTCTCTGAAAATTAACCTAAGTGAAAGCACCTAGATCAATCAATTAAACATGCCATCTTAGTCTAGAAAGCTAGCTAGTCAATCCATGTTCAAAGCATCGAAAAGAATCGTTAATTCAAGTGCACAACCTAGTATGGAAAAGTCCATCTATTTGTAATCCTTTTTAATTGATTACGACCTTTGTCCAAAGCCTTTACTACTTGTGAATTTGGTTTCCAAAACTATTAGGTGAATCGGATTCCTAAACGAGTTTGGGAAAAATGTTACTGTTGTGTCCATGAAAATGGACACTGTCTGGCAGGCGAAGGTGGCAGACTCAGCTATTGAAATCGGACTATGTATATTTGGATGTGGCGGGTGCTGTGAGCAATTTGGACTTGGACCTTGGGTGTCCTTAGCAGATTTGAACCATTGGGCTTTTGGGCTTGGTCCAATTGAGAAAGTCAGCTTTGACTTAGTTGACCGGTCTTCTTTCTTTGGCTTGTTGACTTTTCAACGCTGGACTTGTCCAAGTCGCATTAGCTTGCAGCTTTCATCTCCAGCTTCATTCACGATTTTATCATTCCATTTCTTCATCTCCATGGCAGATCTCTGGTGACGCCGTGAGTGAGCACGAGGACGCGGCGGCGCTAGGCTCGGAGGAAGGAGAGATGCGGACCGGATCGGCGCCGGAATGGTGCGGTGAACGCGGCGGCGGATCCGGGATTGCAGCAGCGATGACGGGCTGATGGTTTGGGGAACGGTGAGGACGGGCTCGACAGTAGCTTGATGTTCTCGGGCTTCATGGTGGCGGCGAGAGCGACGTGGCTGGGCTCGCGGGATCAACGGGGACGACGCGGCGTCGGCGAGGAAGGCAAGCGACGGCGGGTCCGCTGCTGCAATGGGTTTCCAAACCTGCAAAATAAGAACAAAGAAAATTAGATTGATTGATTGATGAATTGTGCTTGCGGGGGCTGTTGCTTAAATAGGGAAGGGAAGTAGAGAAACAGCCAAGGAAGAGTGGAGCTCGGTGGAATGATTTGGAAAGGAGAAATGGTGGAAGTGCAGCCTGGATGGAATCGTGGAGTGCGATGGAGAGTTGGATTGATTGATTCCTGATGGAATTGAAAGAGGAGTGGCCATGTGAGGGAGGAGGGTGGAACGTGTGTTAGCTGCCATGACAAAACAAAGACAAAAATAACAAAATAAAATAACAAAAAGAAATAAAAGAAATAATTATCAAATAAAATAAAACAAAAGAAATAAAATAACAAAAGAAATAATTATAAAAGAAATATGTAAAATAAATAAACATAAAATATAAACAAGGGAAAATAAGATGGAGGATTAAAATGTGTATCGCCACCGCGTGTGGTGGTTGCGCCGCCTTATGTGGTGGTTCGCCGACAAAATTGTCGGGATTCGGAATGGTTTCCGAAATCTTCGTACAATATTTTATTCCACAAATGAAAGTCACGGTTGACTTTCCGAATTACGCTGAAAACCTCCAAAATGCACCTATTCTGTGCAGATTAACATTTTCCTGGTATTTTCCCTAAAAACACGAAAACAAACATTAAACAGACAATTAAGCTTTCGGAATAGCAAAATCCAGTAATTAAAGGCACTTTGTGAACGTATTTTACGTTCACATCACACCCCTACACTTGAACTATTGCTAGTCCTCTAGCAAACACAGAATACAAAACATGACACACAAAACAGAAAGGGAAACACACAACAGACTGGTCTTTCCAACCATAATCCTCAGCGAGTTCGAAAGAATTATAATCAAGAGAATAAAAATTATATACCAAGGTTAAAGAATTTGCTAAGCATTTAATATACACATCTCATTTATGCTCGGGTGTGTGTGTGAAAACCAAATATACAATTAATCTCATGCAATCAAATAGGCACATCGAAATAACATTAACCACTAAACCTCACAAGATTCACTAAATATTTCCGCTCAGTGTTTAGGGTTAAGTGTTTACTCTCAAAACAATTGCACAAGTAATGTTCCCATATGCTTGCTCATTAACCAACTCTCTACAATTAATCTACAAATCATCAGATCATAAGGTCTTTCAATGGTGTAATGAGGCCAAAGGGTGAATGGTAAATGGTGAATGGAAAATGGTAAATGAAGTGAAAGGACTCGAAATGAAAAATGTTTTACATGTTTGCAAGACAAATCAACGACTTTGAAACTCATACCTATACTGTACCCGAAACAACTGTTATTTTCCTCCAACCTTTTATTGAAAATAATACAACAAAATAATTCTATTTTTGGAATTTCTCTTTCTGACATTTTTTTTTCTTTCTTTCTTTTCTATTTTTTTTTCTTTGAGGAGTTTATTCCTTCTTTTTATTTCTGATTTTTTTTTCTTTCTTTCTTTGAACAAATACAACAAAATAAAATGCACCCCCACACTTGCCTTTTGGTATACTACCATACAAATCCGAAGCAAAAGGACACAAGAAGTCACTATCATCGTCTTGCAAACACAATAAAACAAGGGTGAAATGGTGTGGGTGAACAAAAGAAACGGCTAATGAGTGATCAGTTCAAAAGGGGATCCTAAAGTTCGTGTTTAGATGGATGGTGAATATTTTGGTCATGGTGCTCAACTAATGCCTTACTCATTTCTAATTCATTACAGATTAACAAAAAGTTTCGAGAGGTCTCTGAGCAAGTTCTAGGTTCAAAACTCATGAATACAATTGACTTCGACGCACACTTACGAAGGTTTACTAACCTGTTTACTATGTTTAGTTGGCTTGACGAACACAGATCTTTGCAGGCTTGCAAGTTTCAGCTCGACGCTCCCCTTACCGATTTTCCTATTCCCAGTACCAGCGTTTTCTCCTTTTGCGGCGTATAAAGGTAGGGCAAACCTTATCCTAATACACACACGATAATAGTCATGACTGACACAAATACCCCACAAGTCCGACCCGTTTAGCTTACGGCCCAGGTCCAGGCGGAATAGTTAAATTGGTCCACATATGTACATAGGGCTGAACATTTGTCCGACGGCCCAGGGTAGCCCAATAAAACCCGGTCGGCCCACCATGACTAAATAAAACAAGGACTTCTGCTTCTTTCAGCCCCATCCATCACTTATCCTGTCTTCAACTATTGCTTAGTAGCTTATAATCGACGGCCGCAAATTTGCTACCCAGTACCCACCCACAACGTGACAGGGTTGGGATATTATGAGAAAAACTTCCATATGGTACCTGAACTATCACCAAATGCAATTTTTGGTACTTGAACTTTCATAAGGAACCTGGTGGTACCTGAACTATGTCTCTGTTAACCATTATAGTAGCTACCGTTAAAGATTCTGTTAAGTGCTTATGTGTCATGGGTAAAACAGTAAATGATTTTATTTTCAATTTTCAAAATAAATTATACAAAAACAAAATTAGAAAAGTTATCCAAAATTCAACACTAAAAATAAGAAAAATTATTTTTATTTTATAATATAATTTATTTCCAATTTTTATGTTTTAATATAATTTATTACCATGTAGCTGGTTTTCTTATTAATTAAAAAATAAAAATAAACTATACTAAAAAAAGTCATATAAATTTTTATTATATTTAAAACATGAAAATTTATTTTGATTTTAAAATTTAAATAAATTATAAAAAAAATATTTAAATAATTTATCCACACTTCAAGATTAAAAATCAGAAAAATTATTTTTATTTTTATAATATAATTTATTACCAATTTTTATATATTTAATATATAAAATTACCATGTAGGTGATTTTATTTTTAATTAAAAAATAAAAATAAAGTATATTAAAATGCCACATAAGCACTTAACAAATATTTAACGGTAGGTACTATAATGACTAACAGATGCACAGTTCAGGTACCACCGGGTTTTTTTTTTAAGTTCGGGTATCATATGAAGGTTTTTCTCGCATATTATACCTCTCAATCTGCTGTCACGTTTCCTTCTACCCCACTTTTTTTTTTTAATTGGGAGGGGGAATATGGCTCCAAAGTTCGAAATTTGTGTGGTGGGGGGCTTCGAACCCGGGTTGTGAGCGGGGTGGCCAATGCTTAGTCCACTTGGACTATACCCATGTGCTCAAACCTTCTACCCCACTGTCTTCTACCCATAGTGAGTTTACAATTTTTTATTTTAAATCCATAACCCCAAACCCCTAAACCCAAACACGGACATCTCCAACAAGTTAGCCATTTTAAAATAAATTTAAATTTTAGGACAGTTTAAGGTAAAACACAGCTGAAATTATGGTTGCACGGAATAGACCCAATTAACGGTAGTCGTCCTAAACACTAATCGGAGAGTATACACAACTTTGAACAAATTAAAAGTTACTCTCCACAACCTAGGTTTTAGCTATTGCACAAGCAATACACAATTGAATAACAATTCAATATGCAACAATCACATTCAATTGTACAACCTAGAATCCCAAAGTGAGCATCATCAATAGCTCACCACGAACTATATCTATCAATGTATGATCAAGCATGCAACATGTTAATTAATTACGCACAATAGCATATAGATAGGCAATCACACAATATGCTAATCAATTAAGCATAATACAATAGATAAGCAAACACACAAACAATACAACGATACTATTGACGATCGATCACACTATTCCAGGCGATCGATCGCACTATTCACGATCGATCGTCACTGTTCACGTGAATAGTGTTACTGTAGCAAAAACAGAAAAATATCTTAAAATTAAATGTTTGCTTAACCAAAATGAAATTCAATTAATTTCTAGCAAACCTAAGATATTTGTGCTACATCTTAAGCATAAACAAAGTGTATGAAATGCATATGCATGATTCATACCTTGAGATGCTTGAACGAAACCTTCGATGAACAATAATCGAAGTCCGGAGAAAAGACCGGATAAGAAGGGCGTCTTCACGAACCATCTCGAGCAAGAACAACCTAAGCCACGACACCTAATCCCTTAAACAACCTAGCATTAAATACAAAGAAATGCTAATACAAGGGAAGAGGTTTTGTCAAAAAGGAAATAGCCAATAGCAAATATTTTGCCCTTACAATCTCCTCCTTTGGCATTTCCTAGACAAAACCTCAAAAGAAATACAACTCAAATAACCTATGCTACAATATGGTATCTTCAATATCGACAAGACATTCCTGCAATGATCAACACTAAAGCGCAAGATATCGTGAAACATATATGGTATAACAAATGAGTTATAAACAATATGGCATAATAAACATTCTCCATTTAAACAATTAAGTCTCCCCTTAATCATGTAATAATCCCCTTAACAATATAATTATCCCCTTAATATATATCTCTCCTCCTATACATATACTTCTCCTCCTTTTTGTCTAGAAAATCCAAAGGAGGGAGAGAAACAAAGTCGTATATATAAGCATGCTATGAACAACATAAACATGATACATAATTGAAATCAATTGAAAACAATTGATAGCAAACGACATAAATAAGAGACTTTGAGCATAAAAATCCATAAGGATACAAAGTCTCCTCCTCAAGTGAATACCAACAAGTAAACATCATGCAATGAGAAACAATAATCATTAAGCATAGATGAATAAAGCTTAGTCTATCATATGCAAGTTATGCAACTCATAACAAGATATAAAATAAGAAGTTCAAGACATAAGCAACTTGAGGCAATTCCAAGGAGTCTCCTCCTAACCGAGGTAGGGGTGTACTAACTAAGAGTACTAGGTAGGGGTATACTAACTATGAGTACAAAATGGGGGTGTACTAACAAAGAGTACATGTGGAGAATAGCCATAACACCAATACAAGTTGTAAATCAATCAAAGATTAACAACTACATGATCTTCCTAAAAAAAAGATAAGGAAGATAAACAATAAAATCCTTACAAACATGCAAAGCTTCCCAAAACACATGAAGGGAATGACACCAAATAAACACATAGTGTAGGTGTGTGCAAAGGATTTTAGCATCTATTTGCTCAAAATAAGGCTCATTGGATAACCAACTCGGACAATGACCTAGACTTCATAGAAGAGCTAGAGAGCATGAGACAAATAAATGGTCATTCCATATTGGAATAAAATAGGACAATCATATGATAAGTCCTAAAGAGATGCAAGACACCAAATTGAAAATACCAATTTGAAATACTTTTAGCAAAAATGGCTTGGCAAGCGGAAGACTAAGAAACTATAATAAATAGTTTTCAAAAGATAAGCCAATAATACCAAAGAAAAATAAAGTCAAGCATATCATCCCAATTAAAAACATCAAATGGTTTTATAACAATAGAAGCTCATAGAGTTCTAGACAAACAAAAACACCATTTGAAGGAGGCACAAAACCAACAATTTAACCAAAACTCCCTATGGAGTATAAAAGGGTTTTGTGGTGCTATTGCAACTATACCTCAATATATAGGAGACATAAAGACAAGATTGCTATACATTAAAAGCAATTTGTGCATTAAAACATTGGTCTCCACCAAAGAATCTTAATTTGCAACTTAGATAAAATATCTAAAATATGAGCAATAAGAAGCAAATCAAGATACCCAAAACTCATTTAAAAACAACTAGAATAACTAGTTCAAGAAACCACAATTTTGACACCAAAATTGAAATGAGTTAAAATGAGATTTATATCCTCAACAAAACAACCTCAATAACATAAAATACTCAAAAGTATGAAGAGGCAAGAGGAAATAAAATTTTAAAAGAAATTTAGGTCGATAAAATTGCAAGCAGCAGAGTCACGATCGATCGTGGAACACAATGCTATCGATCGTGAAGAAAGGACATAATAAACTGCTCTCTGCCTTGCGTGCGATCGATAGCCCGATAGGGTGCGATCGATCGTGTAGAGTAAACAGAAAAACATGCTCTCTGCCAATGAATGCGATCGATCGCAAAACCGGGTGCGATCGATCGTCCCCTACAAAAATACGATCAAACCTAATGTGCGATTGATCGCCCGATAGGGTGCGATCGATCGCAATACCTTCTGACCCGAAATAATCAAGACTTATCATTAAGTCTAAATGCATACCCTTTCCTCCAAACAACATGGAAATAAAGCAAGCAAAGCAAGCAAATAATAAGGCATACAAGTCAGAAAACAAACCAATCAATTCATCAACGAATTGAGGGACAAACAATTGATGATCAAATCATCAAACACAAAATGATTAAGTCTCCTTCTTAATCTATGAAATGTCCTACAAGACTTCAAGAGAGACACACATGTGTGAAGTCAAGGACAATAGGAGACTCAATCATGGTCATTGACCAACACTTTCTTGACCCAAACCTTCTTGTTTGAGACAAGGGGAGGAGATGAGGAACCACTAACGGTTTGAGGAATAATCACCCTAGAGAGTTTGACAACTTCACTCAAAAGATATTGCATTTGATCTTTAAGTGAAGTGTCATGTGAAGGTGTGTGAATATAGACTTTCCTAGGTTTACCCTTCACATTTTTAAGGCCTTTAAAGACACAAGTCTTCTTAGGTGCATTGCACTTAGGCCTAACATGACCAATTTTGCCACAATTATGACAAGTAGGAATAAATTTCTTTTTGGTCCTAATTAACTCTCTAACAATAGGTGGTGAGCTAGGAGACTTAAGAGTTTTCCTATAGATATTGCACCTTGGTTTAATATGACCAATCTTACCACAATGGTGACATGTAGGCACGAAACTCTTAGGCTTTAGGGACTCAATTACAATGGGGGTTGAGTCTAAAGCCACAACATCATTGGTCTTAGAAGAAGAATAGATAGAGCTCTTTTCCACAAAACCAACATCACTCTTGATATCAGGAGTTACATCATTGTCAATCTTGGCTTGACATATGGTCAAATCAAGAACCTCTTTTCTATATTTATCAACACTCTCTTTAAGATCATTATTTTCAAGAGATAGAGTGTTGATATGAGAATCCTTATCAAGGACCTCACTTTTAAGCTCAAGGTTTTCCTTAAGAAGGAATTGACATTTTTCTTCTAGTTCTAAAATGCTCATGCACAAAGATTTAAATTTATCTACATCTTGAGCATTACCATTAAATAAACCCTCAATATTGGCTTCAAGTTCATCTTCACCAATATCCTCATCACTATCTACATTTGAACAAATGTCCAAATTACATGGACTTGAAGAGTCCTCCCTAGCAATAAAACCTACAATAGGTACATCCTCATGATCCGAGGAAGAACAACTCTCATTGGAATCGCTCCAAGAGTTACATGCAGTTTCTACCTTATTAGTACATTCGGTCAATTCGTGACCATAACCACCGCATGTTAAACAATGAGGACCACACCTCCTAGATAATGAGAATTTTCTACGACTTTGTAAAAACCTCTCATACTCGTCATTTAAACCCGACAAAGAGGAACAATCTCTAATTGCCATGACGCACAATAAAACGACTTAAACCGTGATCGGCTCTATGTGCCTTAAGAGCTAGGCTCTGATACCAATTGAAATTTCGGTTGCACGGAATAGTCCCAATTAACGGTAGTCGTCCTAAACACTAATCGGAGAGTATACACAACTTTGAACAAATTAAAAGTTACTCTCCACAACCTAGGTTCTAGCTATTGCACAAGCAATACACAATTGAATAAAAATTCGATATGCAACAATCACATTCAATTGTACAACCTAGAATCCCAAAGTGAGCATCATCAATAGCTCACCACAGACTATATCTATCAATGTATGATCAAGCATGCAACATGTTAATTAATTAAGCACAATAGCATATAGATAGGCAATCACACAATATGCTAATCAATTAAGCATAATACAATAGATAAGCAAACACGCAAACAACACAACGATACTATTGACGATCGATCGCACTATTCCAGGCGATCGATCGCACTATTTCATACAATAGTGTTACTGTAGCAAAAACAGAAAAATATCTTCAAATTAAATGTTTGCTTAACCAAAATGAAATTCAATTAATTTCTAGCAAACATAAGATATTTGTGCTACATCTTAAGCATAAACAAAGTGTATGAAATGCATATGCATGATTCATACCTTGAGATGCTTGAACGAAACCTTTGATGAACAATAATCAAAGTCCGGAGAAAAGACTGGATAAGAAGGGCGTCTTCACGAACCATCTCGAGCAAGAACAACCTAAGCCACGACACCTAATCCCTTAAACAACCTAGCATTGAATATAAAGAAATGCTAATACAAGGGAAGAAGTTTTGTCAAATAGGAAATAGCCAATAGAAAATATTTTGCCCTTACAACAGCTCCAACTTATTTTTTAAACAAAGGTTATATTTAACTTTGGTTCAATTCGCTACTTATATTTAACTAAATATGAGAGAAAATTTAACTTATTTTCAAATCCGCCAACGTTATAATTTTTTGGTTTCAACATATTATAGCTTTCAAAAATGTTTTATTGATGGATCTACTTTCGAAATTTTATATAGTTATATTGAACTTTTAGCTAATTTAGCTACAAATAATATCTTTACTGCAAGAGATGCTTTAAGTATATTGTTAAATGGGGGTGGACATTTAAGGTATAGGCAGCAAAGTTGCTTTACATGGCTACTTTTTTTTCAATCCCTTTAATCCATGCAACTAATCCTGTAAATATACCGGTTTTGGAGCGGTTGGACCTAAATCAGGATCCGTTTATGAATAACTATTTTTCAACCTGAGCAAATCCGTTACCCCGGCGTATCACTGATAAGCCGATGCAATCTGTATCCCAAAGATTTACGGACACCATATCCACAATCCGATTCAATTTATCATCAAGTTTCAATAATCCGACAGTAAAAATATTAAATTTTTATCATGATATCCGTTAAAACTTTGGGATGCAATATAAACACAAATTAGTCAAGCCAAATCTTGAATTACTTATATGAAAACTATGTATATATTTATTGTTTAATATTTTTATAAAATAACATAATATGTATACATTTATTAAAAAAACAAAATCATAATCAATGTTTATATTTATTGTTTTATATTTTATAAAATAAATTAATATGTATATATTAATTACTTTATATTTTATAAAATAATATTATATTATTATAAATACAAATCGGATTATTAACCGACCGGGTCAATCTAAATCAGTATCCGATTCGTTAACCTAAAGAGGTTAACGGATCCCGACAATTAACGGATCAAATTTGTAATCCAACTTAGGAAAATAGCAATGGATATGTAGCAGATCCGGGAAAATGAACAATCCATTCACAAGTCTGCAAGCCACCTCATGACCTGACTATTGTAAATGTTTAAATTTCATGTTACCCGAATGTCATTAGTGAAATTTCCTTTGCATCATTCGATTTATATCTTATTCTCATATCATCTATAAACCATCCACTAATTACAATGATTCCCCAAAATGTGACAAAACCACACCTCACTTATTAAGTACATAAAATTGATTGTTCACTACCTCCCATGATTTATATTTGTCCTTCATTTTAACTTATGTCTTATTCGGCCTACAATTTCCCAAACACCCGGCACATCAACCATCGTACTACTTTAATGCTTCTTACTTCTTCCTACTTACATAATACACCAAAGCTCTAAAAACTGTAAGCATAAATATGGACGAAACATTTTCATCTTCATGAGTAACAGTTTAAGTCTTATTGTTGCATATTAAGTAATTGATACGCATATTATGGATTTCTACTACGGTATCCTCTATAACAATACTAGATATTGAGTAGAAGACATAATTCTTGACCCATAAGGACAATTTTTGACAAATATTTACCATCAAGGACAAGGCAAACCAGCGGTGCCCTCCCGGTCCATTAATTGACAAATTTACGTTTTTGAATTATACATTTCACAAAAATTACGAAACTACCACTGACAGATTTTATAATTTTTATTGACCTCAATAATTTTTTTTAAGAAATCTATACTTTCCGTGGTAGGAGGGAAAAAATAAAGGAGCATCACTTTTATGTATTTTATTGACCTCAATAAAATTTTATTGAGGTTAATAAACTGTTTTATTGAGGTCAATAAAATTTTATAAGATCAACGAAATTTTAGTTTCTAGGTCTCAATCAACAAAGAACAAAGGAGCATCACCTTTGTGTATTTTATTGAGATCAGTAAAATGCACATTTGTGTATTTTATTGACCTCAATAAATTTTTATTGAGGTTAATAAATTATTTTATTAAAGTCGATAACGATAACACCTGTGCAACAACAATGATGTATCGGTCCTGATTTTATTGACCTCAATAACCAAAATTATTGACATCAATAAAAAAAATTATTGACCACAATAAAATATTTTTATTGACCACAGTAAAATATTTTTATTGACCTCAATAAATTTTTTAAGAAATTGATACTTTTCCTGGTATGAGAGAAAGAATAAAATTTTATAAGATCAGTGAAATTTTAATTTCTAGATCTCGATCAGCAAAAAACAAAGGAACGCCACTTTTGTGTATTTTATTGACTTTAATAAAATTTTATTAAGGTCAATAAAATTTTAATTTATGGGTCCTAATCAGCAAAGAACAAAGGAATATAATCTTTATATATTTTATTGACCTCAATAAAATTTTATTGATGTCAATAATTTTTTTTATTGAGGTCAATAAACTGCTTTATTAAGGTCAATAAAATTTTATTGAAGTCGACTACGAGAACGTCAGTGCAGCAACGATGCTTTATCGGTTCCGGGCTTGAATTTCTAACACTTCAAAGTAATATTTCATCTCAGTCACAGAGCCAAAAGACTAGTTGAATTCAAGTGATCTCTTTCTAGGCATTTACCCTCATTTTTATGGCACTAAATCTCATGCCATGCAAACACTAAGACATGCAGCATGCCTTTAGAATTATGCTCATTTATATTCTCAAAAAAGGATCAGCAATTCATACAAAACAATAACCCAACCAAAATCTATAGAATTACCAAACCAAACCCAAAATAGAAGCTGCTTGAAAATGTAAAGAACCGTATCACAAGATAATCACTATTTTCTTTTTCTGAAAACAAAGCATAAACTCCATAGGATTCTGGATTCATGATAAAACCAAACTCAATTCAAAAGATAAAACACCATTATCTGGGCATAAAATCTAATACCAACAAAACATGATTTTTTTTTCAATCTCTAAAATCCATAAAACAATAAGAATCCTTCATTGCTTTTTTTAGACTGCTACCAAAAAAGCTTCAAAGGTCCTGCACGCTGAAGCCTACAAAAGAAATTAAAACAAAACAATTATATGTGTGACCTTACGGAGATATAAAAGGATGTGTGAATAGAAATTCATCTCTACACAAACCAACAAACAATTGTCATACCAGCCCAAATAAATTTAAATATATGAGATAGTAACTGATACTTTGCATCACAAATGATATAAGCCTAAAAATTATTGTACAAGAGCTGAACATCAAAATAAATGACACAATTGAACAATCTATAGCAGTAGGAAGGGATTGCTTCAACTTGTCCACCTTAATTCTCAGAATGAAACACGCAAAGGGTGTAGAGGTAGTTTGAACACCGAACCTTAAACTTCACAGCATCTTTCATTCTCTTGATTTTAAGTTTTTAACAGAACGTGCATCCTTCCTTCTTGCCGTAAGAATGAAATCCTTGATCTCATGAATTTGCTTCGGCATTTTGCTGCTTGTTTGGCATTAAGGTTGTGAACTGTGAAGTCATGATGTGAAGACCCAAAAAAAGGAAACATAAATTAATTGAGAAAATAATCAATAAATGAAATTCGTAGATGGTACCACTAAAGAGCTATCCCCCAAGAGAAAATGCAGGGGATTGAGAGAGAACCAATTTCCTCAAACTACTACCCGAGTCTCACCGAGTCACCGCCGGCATCCCTTGAGCCGAGCTCAGGTTGTGCGCCCACCGGCGACGCTGGGAAGTGGCCTAACGCACCACCTCCATCTCGCCGGATCTTCTCTGGACTCCTAGAGATCTGCAATCGTTTGATCTCCGTCATCGAAACCTCACCGTGACGGACCAAACCAAATCGGCGAGTCGTAGCCCAATTTCTACCACCGGCGTTATCCTGCTTCAATCGTCGTTCCTCTCCCTCGAGCTCTCTCATCTCGCCTTCTCTCTCTCTCTCTCTCTCTCTCTCACACACACACACACACCATAAACCTCCTACGACATGATCAACCATGGTTGGCTGAGAGTGAAAGAAAGAAAGACAAAGATAAAGTTATATAAGCTCAAGGGTAAAAATGTCACAAAAAATTACATTTTAATATTTTTGTCCTTGTTGGGAGTGAAAGTGGTCTAATTGAAACTTGGTAAGAATTATTTAAAATCTATTAAACTTGAAGGAAAATATATAGTATAAATGATGACTTATTGGTTATTACCCTTTTATAAAAACATCTGTTGCAACGACAAATTAACAATCATACAAATTAAACAACCTCATACATTTGTTTAACTAACCATCGAGGATCCCCTACAAGGTAAGTTACCCATTTTTCCCTTTATGGCCTAAAGAAGCCTTTGCCATTTCCATTGTTACCTCACCCCATCCACCAGTAGGGTCAACTAATTCTGCATACTCCCTAAACATGTCAAAACCCAACACGACTCCTTCGCACTCGTTTTTTTTTTCCTTCCCCTTTTGCCAGACGCAATTTTTGGCCGGTGTTTGAGCTTTCTTTTCCTGTCTTTGTACTAGTGTCTCCGATACCCTTAACTTTTGACGTTTGCATATTGTTTCCAACAGGAACGGCTCCGGCCATGAATTTGCGTAGTGATTCTGCAGAACGTTTCGTACCTCATCATAATCATTTCCATAATTTTCCTTCTTGGTTGCGCTATCCATCTCCTTCACTATAACAGGTACGCAATGAAGTTTTGATGATCGCCTAATGTTCCTCCCGTCTGTTGCCTGAAATAATTTTTTAGGTCCGCTCCCCCACTGTGTTTTGAATTTGTAAATTTTAAACACAAACCTCGACATGGCCCGTTATTTATACTTCAATTATATCCTACACACAATTCTTAATTTAAATACCCCTTTATCTTGAACCCATGTGACTACTGAATAACGGGTCCAATATTTGTACCATTCCTTATTTTCTTTCTCTTTTTCCCGCATGGCCCCTGCATGAAAAGCCTTTTCATTATGTCTAAAGCAAACCCCATGGAATCTCTACCCCATGGAATCTCTGCCCCATGGAATCTTTGCTATGCCCCCCTGTCAAATTACTGCCACCCCACAATTAATTACGTCTCCTCTTATATCAAGTTCACCCGTTGGGTCAAAGTCACCAGGACACTGGGTCAAATACTGTTAATTCACTTTTTCATAGTTGTTTCCACCCGTAGGGTCAGGGTCAGGGTCAGGGTCATAAAAAATAATTTTTTTTATAATCATATAATTTTTTTTAATCATATACATTTTTTTATCTTTTTTAAAAGGATATAATGTATGATATACAACAATATTTAAAAAACTGCTAAATAATAATTATGCTGATGGAAAATTAGTGAAAAATAGTTTTTTCTAGTGCATTATTAAATTATTTTATTCACTTATTTTTACATGATGAATAATTTCATAGTTAAAAGTAAATTACATAACATATAATTTTTTTTACCTTATTTGAAATTTAAAATAATGTTTCTACAATTATGATTTATTTCAGCCGTTGAATATAAAATATATCTTTAAGTCCAATGGTTAGATCTTATCATGTGGTAAAATTAGATACTATTGCTAAAACAACTATGGGCCGTTGATATCAAAAGGAATGATATCCTATGATTGGAGTAGACTACTATTGGTAAGCGGGTGGACTATCTCTTATGATTGATTCACCGACACTCCAACCGGATATCCATATTTTTCCGTTGACACTACGTTCCGCCAACGATACAACATTTCGCAACTCACTACATATAAATGTATATGGGCTAAATGAAGAATAAATATACCGGATTAAATAGATTGCAAGCATTTTCAACTAATATGTAATCCAAAATTTAAATCACTAAATCACAATTCACACATTTATCGTACAATACATCTAATAATTGCTACAATTTCAGTACAAACTCCCCCGATATAATTATGAACTTCGGACTTGGTTTTATATAAACCCTTTCCCCAATATATTTATAAACTTATGAAATATTTTTTTTGGGGATTATAAACGTATGATTTAGTTTAATATAAACCCTTTTTAGTAGCCGTTATATCCTACACCAATATTATGTCGTTTGCCACATCATCGTATGTTCCATTGTCGTTTGGGTCACTTACAATTTTTCCGTCTTTTAATTTTTCTTATCCTAATAATAGTGACTGCCAAATTTTTCCGTCTTTTATTAGTTAGTTTATTTACCAACTGCCGAAACGTGTCAATCTCCTTCTAGTGTCATCCACAATCTCATCTGACTCGTCTGATTACTTGCCAGTTGCCACAACGCCCACATGCTTATACAGTGATTTGGTCATTTCCAATATAACCTTCGCATATATAGTAATGTGGTAATTTCCAATTACAAGGGCATCTATAATGGAGAAGGGTCAAAGCAACATATATATCCTAAAAAAACTTGAAAATGCAAGAATACTATTGAAACATTCACACATTTTTACTTTCCTTTCCTTTCCTTTTCTTTCTTGCACCAACTAAGCACATGAAAACCATCTTAATGGTCTTTTCTGAGTACATTCCTTGTTTTACCAAACTCATTAAAGGAAACCCTAGGGCATCTCCAATGGTTGAGACCCAAATCTAAATATGGGTCTTAGTTTGGGTTTTGTCATCTGACTCAACGATAATTACGGGGTGAATGTGAGTATCGTCGTCAAAGTGTTGTCGTACCCAAGGGATTGGAAGGCCCAAGATCCCTACTTGGTGAACAAATGCAAACAAGGTATACAATGCACTAGAAGTGGTGTGATTAGAGATGGATTATTTACTTCGATGTGGAGTATGTGCAACATGCAAGTGTAGTGATCAAAGGGGTGTCACTCTTGAGTGACAAGGTCCAAAACAGTGACTTGAAGTGACAAGGACAGTAGCTAAGTAACCAATCTAATCTAGATAAAATTGTAGTAACAATGACACAAGTGAATGTGTTGATAGCTTTGTGTGTTGTGATGTGAACGTAAAATACGTTCACAATGTGCCTTTAATTACTGGATTTTGCTATTCCGAAAGCTTAATTGTCTGTTTAATGTTTGTTTTCGTGATTTTAGGGAAAATATGAGAAAAATGTCAATTTCAACACAAAAGGTGAATTTTGGAGGTTTTCAGCGTAATTCGGAAAGTCAACCGTGACTTTTACATGTGGAATAAAATATCGTACGAAGATTTCGGATTATTCCGAATCCCGACAATTTGTCGGCGAACCACCACATAAGGCGGCGCAACCACCACACGCGGTGGCAAAACCCATTTTAAATCTCCATTTTATTTTCCCATGTTTATATTTTTATTATTTATATTTTAGAGTTATTTCTATTGTTTATATTTATTTTTATTTTTATTTATAATATATTAATTAGTTTTATTTTGAATTTTTGTTAGTTCATCAACATTGCCGAGCAGCCCATGTTCCCTTTGGCTTTCCAGCCATTATTCCACCACAATTGCAATCACGAGATGCTTCCACCACCGTCCCACATCACCTACCTCTTCCACTCGCATCTTTCCAGCCAAGCTATCTCCACTATCCCATGTGATTTTCCTCTCCATGAACTTCACTACCACTACAGTCCACAATTGCCGCATTTCGTTCCACCATCTTCCTCACCTTCTCTGCTATTTAAGGACAGTACCAGCAAGCTCAATTCACAATTCAATTGCCCACTGCAATTAATCATCCAATCCGTTCCTGCAAGCAAATCTCACGACATCAATCCACCATGGCCGTCAATCGCTCCTCTCCTCCATCTCCTATGCTTTTCTTTTCCCGCAAATTCACAGTCAAGAAATCACAATCTCATTATCTTTATCTTTGTTTTGCGGGTTTGAATGCTTCTGCCATAACACGACCACTGCCTGCGCCGGCAGCAGCTCACCGATCCGGAAATCTTCACCGCCACCGCACCAAATCCATGGAGTTCCTCGTCACCGTCATGCTCTAGCCCGGCACCTCTGCCATCCCGTCGCCGCCGCTGCTCACACATCGAAGCCACCATGCTGCCGCTGCTGTTCTCTCCGCGCCTCCCTTGCTCGTCGCCGGTTCCCTCGTAGAGAAGAATAAAAGAAAGCAACAAAGATGGCTACGGGTCTGCGGGAAAGAAGAAGAAAAATAAGAAATTTCAGCTTTGAAAAGTCAAAGAAGGAGAGAGGAAAAGACCAAAAAGGGCAAGGGAGAAAACAGAAAAATCAAAGCCCATTTCAAGTCCAAACTGCTATGGACACCCCAAGGCCCATGCCCAAAGTTCTCTCTCGCACCCGCCACATCCAAATACGTTACGATCAAATAGCCGAGTCTGCCACCTTCGCCTGCCAGACAGTGTCCATTTTCATGGACACAACAGTAACATTTTCCCAAACTTTGTTTATTTATTATAATTTATTTTTGTTTAATTTATTTTCTGCAATTAACTATTTGTGAATAAATTTGGGAAATGTTATTGTGTAAATATTTGTTTATTTTCTATTTTTGCATAATAATTGTGTGATTTGATTTTTCTAAGTTGCTTTTGTGATTGTTTATTTGATTCAAGTTTACGGAAATCTTTTATATGTTTATGTTATAGGGGTCGACACTTATGATGTTTACATGTAATTGGAGCTAGAGTTAGGAATCCGATTCACCTAATAGTTTTGGAAACCTAATTCACAAGTAGTAAAGGCTTTGGACAAAGGTCGGAATCAATTAAAAAGGATTACAAATAGATGGACTTTTCCATACTAGGTTGTGCACTTGATTTAACGATTCTTTTCGATGCTTTGAACATGGATTGACTAGCTAGCTTTCTAGACTAAGATGGCATGTTTAATTGATTGATCTAGGTGCTTTCACTTAGGTTAATTTTCAGAGAGAAGTCTAATTGGGAAATAATTAGCTTTCTAATATTTCACAATGTTAATTTCGATCATATGACTTAGAGAAATCAATATTTGTGTGTGTTTTTCTTGTTTTCAAAAATAATAAAAATCCAAAAATATTTCCTTTTAATTATTTATTGTTTTCAAAAATCTCAAAAACCCCCAAAAATACTTTTGTATATAATGTATATTTTTGTAAATAGAAACAATACTGTATAGTTTATTTAATTTTGTATATATATATATTCTTTATTCTTTATACTTGTTAATAATAATTCTTTATTTAATTTAATTTTTCGTGACATTAAAAAGTAAATATAACAATCCTCTGTGGGAAAAACCTATATTTCCCATTATACTTTACAACGACAATTGTTAGGAAGTTTAGGTAATAATTAATGACCGCGGTTAAAAATCGACTAATCATTTTGGCGCCGTTGCCGGGGATTGTTTTTACTATTGACTTTTTACTATTGACTGTTGACTTTTTACTGTTGACTTTTTACTATTTGTAAATAATACTTGTTAATTTTATACTTACTAATTTTACTTGTAAATATTTTTACACATACTTAGTAATTATACTTAGGTATCCTGAATACTGTTAATTATTTAAGTTGTTGTAGGTTGTAATTTGAACGGAAATAGGTAAGGTCCTTTTATTAATATTGGCCTAAACCCTTCATTTGTACCGTAAGGTCACTTGAGGTTGAGGGCGGCCTTTATTAACACTTGGAGAATTGTCGAACACTTAAGTGCTTTCTCAACCGAGTAAGGGGCACATGAATGGTGTCTAGATATGATCAAGACTCGGGTGACGGGTTTGTAAAATTGGATTCGCGAGGACTTGTCCACTAAATGAATCCTGCCTCTCGCTTATCTCTTGTGATCTGGCCATTCGCCTTCGAAAACACGGAAAGTCATTTACGTCAAGATATTGCACCTAGGCCGTACGTCCACCTCGAATTACCGCTTGGAATCAACTTTGTTTTTAACTATATTTTGGACAATTTAACATTACTTGTAAATAAAATATACTTAGACATAGGAAATTTTATTTATTCATTTTGTAAATATTTTGTTTTTAACTTGTAAATTTTATTACTAACATTTTAATTTTTTATAGGGAATAATCCGGGTTTATCGGAAATTTTACTACATACATCGGAGCATACGTTTAGGAAGTCAAGGTTGAAAAACCTTGAGGTTGATGTCTTGTTGGTGATTTTTCGGTTTCCTCGGGAGTAAAAAGGTAAGTTTTCTTTTCACTCTCGTTATTTTTTCTGTTTAAAAAAAAAAATAAAAAAATAAATAAATAAATAAAAAAAAAAAATTGTAAATAAACAAAAAAAGAGTGCTTGTTTTGTTTTACTGTTTGTAACTATTTATTTTTACTATTTATAATTACTGTTTGTTTTATTTTTGAGCTTGTTGTTTGTTTGTTATTGGGCCTTAGGCCCGTTTGTGTGATTGGTTAGGGTTTTAGGTTTCGTAAAATAAAAAATAAAAAATAAAAATAAAAAAAATTTAGCCCATTGGGCTCGTGTCATTCACGAAGCCCAAAACCCGAAACCCAAGCCCATTAGTGTGTCGGGCCTGTTCGTTTTTAAGCCCATTAGTTAAGCCCACCAATAATGGGCCGGAGATTTCTTTGGCCCAGGCCCACTTTAAGGCCCAAACCATTTCGATGGCCCAGGCCCGTTTAAAGTGTCGGCAAGCGCGTGTGCTACGCGTTTTCACTGTTCACCTTACGACTTTTCGTAAAGTATAAAAAAATAATAATAATAATAAAAATTGCAAAAAAAAAAAAAAAAAAAAAAATTAGTTAGTTTAATAATTTTCGGACGCATGTGCACTATTGTCTTTACGACTTTTGTGGCACGCGGTCGTTTTCGTTGCGACTTTCGTTGCTCGATCCGGAAATTCCGGATTCGTGTCCGTGGCACGTGTGCGAGCGTGTGCGCGTCTTTCCCCTTCCCTTCTGTTTGCGTTAGTTTCCTTAGGTCATTTCGCGTTTCCCTTAATCTCTCTCTCTCATTCTCTCTCATCTCCTCTCGTTTTTCTCTAAGTGTTCTTCGTGTTCTTAGTCATTTTTCCCAGAAATCCTCCCAAACCAGAAAAGCTTTCCTCCTTCCCAACCCAGAAATGGCCAAGAGAGTTAATTCCTTCAGCGAGTTGTTTCAGGCAGGTCCTTCAGGGAGTCAAATCTTTGAAGGCCTGGATGAAATAATTCCACCCAGCATGCTCAATAGCGCCGATGCTAGCATGCCGACCCAGCCACCACCACAACCGCAACCACTACCCCAAGCACTAATTCTGGTTGCTGATCCACCCGCCGAGCCGGAAGCCGGTCCTGTCTATAGGAGACTTCCGAGGAGCAAATACACCAAAGCTCAGAGAGAAGCACTGGCGGCTTTCTTTGCGGTGTATTCTCACCCCACGAAACCACAACGAGAAAGATTTGGTCCAAAAATCGGACTAGAAGAAGACCAAGTCTACTATTGGGGGTCGAGAAATAGGAAGAAGTTCGGTATCCTTACGTCTGAGCAGCGTATTGCCGAGTTAGAGAGACGAAATGATCAGCTGGTGAGCAAGAACGAGGAGCTTCAACTTCTGAATCAACGACTCGTCGATGCTCTCCACAGCGGCATCTGTCCCAATTGCGGAGGTCCTGTTCCGCACTCAGATGTGCCTAGGCGAAGGCTCGAAGTTGTTCCTCCACAACAAGAGCCTATTCTTGAGTTGTCCGATGATTCCATCGACATGGACCACTTGAGACGGGATGTGCGGAGCCTCATGCCTACACTAGTCGAGCGCCCATCCATACCTTTGCCATCTGACACCCTTCCCGGACCTGCTCATGATCTTGTCGGAGTCCACACCGACTTGATATCGGATATCGTCCGTAAGGCCAAATACGAGCTCCTCGCTCATGGCCACTGCCGGATTTCCTTTGTGGATAACTTCACCGACTCCCGACACGTCTATTCATCCCGAGACTCTCATGTGGCCGAGTACTTGCGAGTGTTTCAACGAGCCGAACCTCGCTCCGTACTTCAAAGCCGAATCGTCGAGACACTCGGCAACCATTCACCTTTATCCGACCACCATCGTTCAAATTCTCATGGATGTTGGTCGATGGTTGCCGCTCTTACGTAGCATGATCACAAACGCCCGGACGTTGGAGATCCTTTCCTCCGACAACGAAGATGGCTACAAGGAGCGAAGCAAGTGATGTCGGCCGAGTTTCGGTGCCATCTCACATCGTTTCGACTCGTGAAGTCCAGTTCGTTCGGTATTCTCACCAACAACTGGATGGAAGTTGGGTCGTTGTGGATATCTCCGTGGATGAATTGCGCACAAATCCAAAGCCTTCAGTGAGATCGATTTGCCGAAAACGCCCCTCCGGATGCCTGATACGTGATCTTCATAATGGATCTTCCTTAGTCACTTGGGTGGAGCACGTGGATGTACGCGAAAAGGAGATGAAGGCCAGTTTCGAACCATTTGTTCATTCAGGGTTCGCATTTGGTGCAAAGCGTTGGATCTCAACCCTCCAACGACAAGCCGAGCGCTACATGTGCGCCACAGGTATCCACGCTTCACCCGGTGACTCTATCATTTCGCATGAAGGAAGAAGAGGCCTGGCGGAAATGGCAAAACAGATGACAGTCTGTTTCTTCAACGATATCAGCAACTCCACATACCACCACTGGACTTGTTCGAACCGAACAAGAGACACTCGAATGGAGGTCAGGACCAACAAGAGAAGGGGAGATCCGAGCAAGCCCCCTGGAGTCAATCGTACCGCTGGTTGTTCCGTCGTTCATCTCTCCCATCACACCAGGATCTTTGAGTTCCTCAAAGACGTTCAGACTAGACCAATGTGGGATAGCATGTCGATGGACAGCTCGGTGCGTGTGCTAGCAAACTTTTCCATCGGTCTTGACCCGCGGAACCAGATTTCGGTGCTCGCCATAGATAGTCACAACGATTTCCTTATTCTTCAGGAGTGTTGCACCGATGCAACGGGGTCGTCTGTGATTTATGCACCGATCAACCATTCCATTTTCCAGTGTTTGCTATCTGGAGTTCAACCGGAGCCATTTCCGCTTATGTCTTCAGGCTTCTCCATTCTGCCTAACGTATCCGGAGCTGTACTTGACGGAACACTGCTGACTATAGTGTTCCAGATCTCGGTGAAGGCTACATCAGCCAAGTCTGCCGTGGAGTCGGAAACTACCCTTGTCCAGGACACACTTCAAAGGATCAGAGCCGCAGTCAATTAAGGAGCAAACGTTGGATGCAAGGCCCTGCTAGCCTTGTTTGTGACTGTTGGTGACTTGCTTCGGGAGGAGCTTAATGATCTTCAAGGGGGAGTATTTTCTATCTATTTTTCATTTTTACTTAACTGTTGTGTGTTTATTTATGTTTGTGTGTTTACTTCTGTTTGTGTGTTTAAATTCAATAACCATACTTGAATTTTTCATTTTCGTGAAATATCTGTCTAACATTGAGGACAATGTTTAATTCAAGTGTGGGGGGAAGGTTTATTAAAAAGAAAAGAAAAAATTTGAAAAATTCAAAAAAATTCAAAAAAAAAATTTATTTGTTTTCGTTTTCTACGGTAACAATATATCGACTAAATCATACTTACTCCCTTGGTAGCGTTGAACCTACCATTGCACTTAGTAAGTCACTGTGGTCACGTATTGTTACCCTAATAAAAAAAAATTTGAAAAAGAAAAAAAAAATTTGCTTCTGTTGTTTATTTATTTGTTTGTTTTCGTTTTCTACGGTAACGGTATATCGACTAGATCATACTTACTCCCTTGGTAGCGTTGAACCTACCATTGCACTTAGTGAGTCCCTGTGGTCACGTATTTTTACCTACATTGAAAACTCAAAAAAATCAAAAAAATCAAAAAATTACAAAAATATTTGCTTCTGTTTGTGTGTTTTTGTGTGTTTATTTGTGGTGTGTTGTGTTCTTTCCAATTCCGATGATGAATTGAGTTTAATTGTTATGATTTTGAGAATGTTGATTATAGGCTAACGCTTTGTGATTTGCTTTGGATTTAATTTGCATAACTTGTGATTGCTCGAATTTCCATGTTCATTTAACCTGTTTCGATTAGTTGATTGCAATCCGAGAAGCACATTTGAACATACATTGTCATGCATACCCAGAAAATGTGAGGACTTGAGCCTATTGAATATTCACATGTATGCATATTTCATACATTTACTTGTTCTTCATGTGTGCACAATTCATGAGTTTTTGAACCTAGAACTTGCTCAGAGACCACTTGAAACTTTTTATTAATCTGTGATGAATTAGAAATGATTAAGGCATTAGTTGAGCACCATGGCCAAAATATTCACCATCCATCTAAACACGAACTTTAGGATCCCCTTTTGAACTGATCACTCATTAGCCGTTTCTTTTGTTCACCCACACCATTTCACCCTTGTTTTATTTATGTTTGCAAGACGATGATAGTGACTTCTTATGTTTTATGCTTCGGTTTTGTATGGTATATACCAAAAGGCAAGTGTGGGGGTGTATTTATTTTGTTGTATTTGTTCAAAGAAAAAAGAAATCAGAAATAAAAAGAAGGAATAAAATTCCTCAAGAAAAAAAAAAGAAAAAAAAAATGTGTGGAAAAGAAAAAGAAAAAAATACCACAAAAATAGAGTTATTTTATTTACTTGTATTATTTTCAATAAAAGGTTAGAGGAGAATAAGAGAGTTGTTTCGGGTTTAGCATAAGTATGAGTTTCAAAGTCGTTGACTTGTCTTGGAAACATGTAAAACATTTTTCATTTCGAGTCCTTTCACTTCATTTACCATTCACCATTTACCATTCACCCTTTGGTCCCTGTTTCACCTGAAAGTCCTTATGATCTGATGATTTGTGGATTAATTGTAGAGAGTTGGTTAATGAGCAAGCATATGGGAACACTACTTGTGTAATTGTTTTGAGAGTAAACACTTAACCCTAAACACTGAGCGGAAATATTTAGTGAATCTTGTGAGGTTTAGTGGTTAATGTTGTTTCGATGTGCCTATTGGATTGCTTGACATTAATTGTGTACTTGGTTTTCACACACTTCACCCGAGCATAAATGAGATGTACATGTTAAATGCTTAGCAAATTCTTTAACCTTGGTATATAATTTTTATTCTCTTGATTATAATTCTTTCGAACTCGCTGAGGATTATGGTTGGAAAGACCGTCTGTTTTGTGTTTCCATTTCTGTTTTGTGTTGTTTTGTTTTTGTGTTTGCTCGAGGACTAGCAATAGTTCAAGTGTAGGGGTGTGATGTGAACGTAAAATACGTTCACAATGTGCCTTTAATTACTGGATTTTGCTATTCCGAAAGCTTAATTGTCTGTTTAATGTTTGTTTTCGTGATTTTAGGGAAAATATGAGAAAAATGTCAATTTCAACACAAAAGGTGAATTTTGGAGGTTTTCAGCGTAATTCGGAAAGTCAACCGTGACTTTTACATGTGGAATAAAATATCGTACGAAGATTTCGGATTATTCGGAATCCCGACAATTTGTTGGCGAACCACCACATAAGGCGGCGCAACCACCACACGCGGTGGCAAAACCCATTTTAAATCTCCATTTTATTTTCCCATGTTTATATTTTTATTATTTATATTTTAGAGTTATTTCTATTGTTTATATTTATTTTTATTTTTATTTATAATATATTAATTAGTTTTATTTTGAATTTTTGTTAGTTCATCAACATTGCCGAGCAGCCCATGTTCCCTTTGGCTTTCCAGCCATTATTCCACCACAATTGCAATCACAGATGCTTCCACCACCGTCCCACATCACCTACCTCTTCCACTGCATCTTTCCAGCCAAGCTATCTCCACTATCCCATGTGATTTTCCTCTCCATGAACTTCACTACCACTACAGTCCACAATTGCCAGCATTTCTGTTCCACCATCTTCCTCACCTTCTCTGCTATTTAAGGACAGTACCAGCAAGCTCAATTCACAATTCAATTGCCCACTGCAATTAATCATCCAATCCGTTCCTGCAAGCAAATCTCACGACATCAATCCACCATGGCTGTCAATTGCTCCTCTCCTCCATCTCCTATGCTTTTCTTTTCCTGCAAATTCACAGTCAAGAAATCACAATCTCATTATCTTTATCTTTGTTTTGCAGGTTTGAATGCTTCTGCCATAACACAGCCACCTGCGCCGGCAGCAGCTCACCGATCCGGAAATCTTCACTGCCACCGCACCAAATCCATGGAGTTCCTCGTCACCGTCATGCTCTAGCCCAGCACCTCTGCCATCCCGTCGCCGCCGCTGCTCACACATCGAAGCCACCATGCTGCCGCTGCTGTTCTCTCCGCGCCTCCCTTGCTCGTCGCCGGTTCCCTCTGTAGAGAAGAATAAAAGAAAGCAACAAAGATGGCTACGGGTCTGCTGGGAAAGAAGAAGAAAAATAAGAAATTTCAGCTTTGAAAAGTCAAAGAAGGAGAGAGGAAAAGACCAAAAAGGGCAAGGGAGAAAACAGAAAAATCAAAGCCCATTTCAAGTCCAAACTGCTATGGACACCCCAAGGCCCATGCCCAAAGTTCTCTCTGCACCCGCCACATCCAAATACGTTACGATCAAATAGCTGAGTCTGCCACCTTCGCCTGCCAGACAGTGTCCATTTTCATTGACACAACAGTAACATTTTCCCAAACTTTGTTTATTTATTATAATTTATTTTTGTTTAATTTATTTTCTGCAATTAACTATTTGTGAATAAATTTGGGAAATGTTATTGTGTAAATATTTGTTTATTTTCTATTTTTGCATAATAATTGTGTGATTTGATTTTTCTAAGTTGCTTTTGTGATTGTTTATTTGATTCAAGTTTACGGAAATCTTTTATATGTTTATGTTATAGGGGTCGACACTTATGATGTTTACATGTAATTGGAGCTAGAGTTAGGAATCCGATTCACCTAATAGTTTTGGAAACCTAATTCACAAGTAGTAAAGGCTTTGGACAAAGGTCGGAATCAATTAAAAAGGATTACAAATAGATGGACTTTTCCATACTAGGTTGTGCACTTGATTTAACGATTCTTTTCGATGCTTTGAACATGGATTGACTAGCTAGCTTTCTAGACTAAGATGGCATGTTTAATTGATTGATCTAGGTGCTTTCACTTAGGTTAATTTTCAGAGAGAAGTCTAATTGGGAAATAATTAGCTTTCTAATATTTCACAATGTTAATTTCGATCATATGACTTAGAGAAATCAATATTTGTGTGTGTTTTTCTTGTTTTCAAAAATAATAAAAATCCAAAAATATTTCCTTTTAATTATTTATTGTTTTCAAAAATCTCAAAAACCCCCAAAAATACTTTTGTATATAATGTATATTTTTGTAAATAGAAACAATACTGTATAGTTTATTTAATTTTGTATATATATATATTCTTTATTCTTTATACTTGTTAATAATAATTCTTTATTTAATTTAATTTTTCGTGACATTAAAAAGTAAATATAACAATCCTCTGTGGGAAAAACCTATATTTCCCATTATACTTTACAACGACAATTGTTAGGAAGTTTAGGTAATAATTAATGACCGCGGTTAAAAATCGACTAATCATGTTGTTGAGGTGACAAGCCCAACAAAAGTGTGATTGATGTGTGATCAAATGGATGGAAGAGATTGGGGTTTCGGGTTCACTCTACCCCAATCAAATGTATGACAACTCTCAAGAACATGCAACAATGAATTCACTAAGGATCAAACCCCTATCCTAGCCATGTTATGGTTCTAGGATTGACTCTTCTAGGCCTATTTTGTGCCTTATTAGGGTCACAAATACTCCTAGTCCATTTATCCAAGCCTTGTTAGGGTCTCAAACAAACTTTCTAGGCATAGAGATTCAAGAATCAAGATTCAAACAAACTCAGTCCATTGACATAAACTCATCATGCTCATTGCAAACACATAGGATAAAATGTAATCAACATAGAATCCAATCAAGTTAAGTTTAACACATGCTTGAGAATTAATTAGATTCATGAACAAGCATCAAACAAAACCGTATTTAACCAATGAACATATCCAGAAACGAATTCATCATGCATACTCAAGAGAAATTATCAAAACATCATCATGGGCTAGAGCACACAACCCTAGCCCCCAATCTAATGAACTACTCACAACTCATTGTCAAATACATTAATAATCTCTAATAGGAAAGCATAAGTTCAAAGTAAGAGAAAAGAAGTCAAGAAATGCTCAAGATGTCGATGGCCAACAGCTCCTTGGTGACTCCAAGTATGTAGCAAGCCTCCTTGAGCTCCCCTCTTCTTCTACAAGCTCCCACTTATCTCCAAGCTTCCCAACTCTTGATGTCTCAATGGATGGCAACTTGTGGTGAAGGTAGATCGGTGGAATGGTGGTGGAAAGTGTATGGATGTAGTGTATGGGGTGTGTGGAAGATATTTCGTGAAGGGATGGAAGTGAGATTGGTGGTGGAAAGTGGTGAAAATGGAAGAACAAATCCGGGCAGAAGCACTGGCGTCCGGGCGGATGGTATCGGCGTCCGGTCGCCAAGCACGTCTGTGTTGGTTTCAGGAAGCTTTGCCGAGAGAAAACTGGGTGGATCTCCTAGGGTTTCTTCCTAAACGTAATTGACTGAATGGGAATGGGTCTGGTCAGTCCCAATAGCCTCCAAGGCTTCACTAGTGTTTCCTAGTGGAGTGACATGGCAAGGGTGAGTAGAGGGAAAAGAAATGGAAAAGAAAGGTGAAGTGGAGGGATTTGTGGGTGAGTGGAGGGGATTAGTGGACATGTCATGAGCCATGCACATGTGTGCAGCTGGTGTAGGAGACTCTCTCCTTCTGTGGTGGTGCTCCGGTGGTGGCCCGGCGGTGCTGCCGCCTCTTGTGGTGGTGGTTTGCCGGAAAAATCGCCGGAAATGCAATTTCTTCATTTTCCTTCCTTTCTTCGATTCTTCAAGGCCTTCAATGGCAACGCCTTCCGAAGGTAAATTTGTGCAATCTTCAATGCCTAGAAGCCACGGTTGACTTTTTGTCCTCTTCTCGGAAGTGTGCCCAAAAGTAGTCAAAATGCACATTCTTGTGCCGAATTACCTCAAGTCACCTAAGTAACCTGAAATCATGAAAACGCATATTAGTGGTAACAAAATGCCTTCGGATAAGCTTAACTCTCGTGATTAGGAATACAATTTACGCAATAAATAACTGCAAATCATCATCTCCAATTGTAAGTTTTTGGACACCCAAACCTGGTTTTAACTTATTTCATGAGTATATAAATTTTTAAGTGTGGCTGACCCTCTATACTGTATTGATCACTACCCATAGCTTCCAAGTGTACACTAACGATGTTGTTTTACTGTATACTAACGTGAATTTGATTTACTATGCAAATTATGGTTTAAAATCCCCTGTTGGTGCAACAAATAATTTGGTTAATTGATTACCATATTAGTTGTGATCAACTCATGGTTTGATTAACACTAGGCGATTATTCGATCCCAAGCAGATTTTGTACTTGCGATATTTCAACTTCTAACCATGGACTGCAATTGATGGCACATTTAATCAGCGATTTGATTCGTAAGCATAGTGATGTGAACGTAAAATACGTTCACAAAGTGCATTTAATTACTGGATTTTGCTATTTCGAAAGCTTAATTGATTGTTTAATATTTGTTCTTGTGTTTTTAGGGAAAATACGAGGAAAATGTTTATCTGCATAGAATAGGTGCATTTTGGAGGTTTTCAGCGTAATTCGGAAAGTCAACCGTGACTTTCATTTGTGGAATAAAATATTGTACGAAGATTTCGGATTATTCCGAATCCCGACAATTTGTCGGCAAACCACCACACAAGGCGGCGCAAACCACCACACGCGGTGGTGGAACACAATTCAAACCACCATTTTATTTTTCTCTAACAAATGTTTCTTTTATACATTTATTTTATAACTATTTCATTTAATTTATTTTATTACTTTTTCTTTTGATTTATTTTATAATTATTTTGTAAATTCTTTTTTTTTTATTTCTTTTGTTTTGTTTTGTTTGCAGCCACGTTAGGCTGCTCCTCACTTTCCTCCCTCACATGGAATCAATCAATTCCAGGCAACATCTCCATCAAATCGATCACCGCACCATCACATACCACTTTCACCTCACATGGTTTCAATTCCATTCAAGCATCAATTCCAGCTATTTCTTCCACCTTACAGACATCTACACGAAGCTCCACCATCACTGCATATTCCCTCTGTTCCTTGGCTGCTTCTGCCTTTCTTTTCCTATTTAAGGAGAGCTCCTGCATAGTCTTCTTCACCAATTCATCCATAGCTCCTCCTGCAATTCAACTACCCACCATGGCAGCTCCTCTACTGCCAATCCATCCATTTAATCACCATGGCAAGCCGGCGAAACTCATTGCTGCAATCAAAGCCCAAGCCCGCGTCGCATCTTCCTCACCCAAACCTGCAATCAATTCCAGCTTTGTTCCTGCAAATTCACAATCAAAGAAATCATCTTCTAATTATCTATGTTTTCTTTTTGCAGGTTTGGAAACTCAACGCCGACGGCATCCTCAATCCACAGCAGCGGTACCTCTCAAATCGTCGGCGCCGCAATTACTGCAATTGAGCCCGTGCTCAATCCTCCCTCCGGCGTCGACCCACTCGTTCTTGCCGGCAACCCATTCATCGCCGCCAATCAAGCACACCGGCGTCTTCTTGCTGCTTGCGGCGTTGTCGTCCTCTCGTCACCGTGCTCTTCAATCCGCCGTAAATCCTCATCAGAATCAATTCCGAGATTACCGAGTCTTCACCACCTCTACGGCGAACCCATGTGACAAAGCCACTGCCCAGAAATTCAAGCACCGTGCCGCCATCTCAGAAGCCCAGATCGCGCCGACCCAAGCAGCAATTATCTCCTACGTTGCCTCCAATCCGAGCCTCGCCGCCATTTGCCGGCGCCGATCTTTTGCCGCTGCCCAGCCTCGCTGCAACCTGCAAGTTTTCACCGTCCCAGCCACTCACTGCCGCAGCTCCCATCCTCTCGATGTCTCTGTTCGTGAAAGAAGAAGAAAGAAGATAATTAAGGAGAAGAGAATGAGGGAGCTTCTCTAGTGAGGACCTCTTAAATGAGGACCATTTGAGGACTTTTTGATTAATGGTTGTGATATCTATTTTTCGATCACATCTCGAGAAATCAACCATTCAATGTTAAGATATTCATGAGTAGATCACTTCTACAAATTTTCAACAAAATTTGAAATCGTTAAGGTACCAAAGTAGACCAAATAAATGAACGAACCAAATCTGTCAATTTTGAACCATTCATATTCATAAATGGTAAATCACAATTATAGATGACCTAACGATTTTAGATTTCATTGAAAATTTATAGAAGTGATCTACTCATAAATATCTAAATATTGAACGGCTGATTTGTCAAAATGTAATAAAAAAGTATGTCTACTAGAAAAGTCCTCAAGTGGTCCTCATTTAAGAGGTCCTCACTAGAGAACTTCCCAAGAGAATGAATAGACTATGTAATGCTGACTTGGCTTTTGGTTGAAAAGTCAAAGTTGAAGGAAACCCAAGAATTGGGCCGGTCAGCAAGGAGAGAAGAAAGTCTCGGTCAACAAGTCAACTGACTTGAATGTGGGCCATTGCCCAATTGCCCAAGCCCAGAAGCCCAATTGCTAAGTACACCCGCCACATCCAAATTTACGATCTTCAATAGCTGAGTCTGCCACCTTCGCCTGCCAGACAGTGTCCATTTTCATGGACACAACAGTAACATTTTCCCCAAACTTCGTTTATTTATTATAATTTATTTTTGTTTAATTAACTATTCGTGAATAATTTTGGGAAATGTTATTGTGTAAATATTTGTTTATTTTCTATTTTTCATAATAATTGTGTGATTTGATTTTTCTAACTTGCTTTTGTGTGATTGTTTGTTTGATTCTGTTTTACGGAAAACTTTTATGTGCTTTTGTTATAGGGTTCGAAACTTATAATATTTGCATATACTTGGAGCTAGAGTTAGGGATTACAATTCACCTAATAGTTTTGGAAACCTAATTCACAAGTAGTAAAGGATTTGGACAAAGGTCGGAATCAATTAAAAAAGATTGCAAATAGATGGACTTTTCCATACTAGGTTGTGCACTTGAATTAACGATTCTTTTCGATGCTTTGAACATGGTTTGACTAACTAGCTTTCTAGACTAAGATGACATGTTTAATTGATTGATCTAGGTGCTTTCACTTAGGTTAATTTTCAGAGAGAGGTCTAATTGGGAAATAATTAGCTTTCTAATGTTTCACAATGTTAATTTCGAGCATATGACTTAGAGAAATCAATATTTGTGTTTGTTTTTCTTGTTTTCAAAAATAATAAAAATCCAAAAATATTTCCTTTTAATTATTTATTGTTTTAAAAAATCTCAAAAACCCCCAAAAATACTTTTGTATATAATGTATATTTTTGTAAATAGAAACAATACTGTATAGTTTATTTAATTTTGTATATATATATATATATTCTTTATACTTGTTAATAATAATTCTTTATTTAATTTAATTTTCGTGACATTGAAAAGTAAATATAACAATTCTCTGTGGGAAAAACATCTATTTCCCATTATACTTTACAACGACAATTGTTAGGAAGTTTAGGTAATATTTAATGACCACGGTAAAAACCGAACAATCATTTTGGCGCCGGCTCGCCGGAGATTGTTTTTACTATTTACTTTTTACTATTTACTATTTACTATTTACTATTTACTATTTACGGGCGAATGCACACATAACAAAACATTTAGCAATCGGAAGATAGAGATAAGAAAACCCCCTCGTAGACGACTTCCGTAGCTAGCCAAGAAACTTCAAATAGACACCAGCCTCAGGGCACAAGGCCCTGACTTCCAAATGTTTGCTCCTCGGGTGCCAAATGAACTAGCGAGTGTGATTGCATCGGGATCACTTGAAAACAGGGGAAAGCAGCAATGCAGCATTGACCTTCTCCCAAAGATATGGGCATAGCTCTAAGAATAAGCATCCAAGTTTAGTGATTCCAGTGGCGTTGGAAAGTACACTCAAAGAGCTTTAGTTTGGTCACTGGAAACTCAGGAATAGCCTCTCGAACATGCAATGAAGAACCGGTCAAAGTGACCCTTCAGAAAGTCAAACTGCAGTGAGCACTCCTCCTTGAAACACATATTGAAACAGATCCAACGGTCCGTTTAGACAGAAATTTAAACCAGGCACAGAAGACTCATAGAAGAAGCGTTCTCAACTTGTTTCACTGCATTCCAACGGTCCAATGTGGAGAAAACTGTCTCCAAAGTCACTGTTCTGCCCAGGCCTCTCGTAGACAAATGCTAATCAACACCTCTTGGGGTTTCTCCCTCCAAAGCTCCATATCCTAGCTCCTCCCAACCTCCCAAAAACCTTTATTCATTACTAAATAGTGCTGAAAACAAAAATTTCTTTTCCAAGTGGGGTTGCCTCCCCACAAGCGCTTCGGTTTATAGACCTAAAAAGCCGGTCTTGGTTCCTCCTTGGCGAAATTATGGTGGCTCAAAGCAAAGCTTCTTCTCACTCAATGTATGGCTTGTCTCACCATCTCCAAGGCTTCCCACAAAGCAGCCCTTGATACTATTAAAAATTGACTTCGACGGTGGTGGCCAAGCGTACTTTTTCTTCTTCACCTCTCCTACCATCTCTCTCATGGCCTTGATTGTCGCCTTTTGTAGCGCATTCATGGGAGGAGTCTTCTTTGTAGCTCTCTCGAGAAATGGGTCCTTCCCAAGTATGCGTTCATGAGAAAAAGGTGGTGGCCTTGAGTAGTGGTGTTGAGCACGAGGTGTGGGCTTCGGTGGATTCAAAGGACCAAAGATCCTTTCACTCTTAGCACTATTGCCTTTCACCAAGTTAATAGAAAACACCTCCTCAACTACCTCCGGTGGATGAATGGGCTTGAACATTTCAAACTTCACTTTCTCCCCCAACACCTTGAAGCTAATGGTTCCCTTTAAAACATTGATCTTCACTCCCGCCGTAGCCATGAAAGGGCGTCCAAAGATAAGGGGAAATCCATTGTCTTCATTGGGGTCATCACCCGTATCAAGCACAACAAAGTCGGCGGGAAGAATAAACTTGTCGACTCTTACTAGCACATCTTCCACTACACCCGCCGGTCTTCGCTTGCTTCCATCCGCAAAGGTAAGTGCAATAGGGGTAGGTTGCAAAACACCAATGCTCAACCTCTTATAGAGAGATAGAGGCATCACATTGACACTTGCCCCTAGGTCCATAAGTGCTCCATCAAGGTGTGTCTCACCAAATTGACATCCGATAGTGAAGCTTCCGGGATCTTTCCTCTTCGGTGGCATGTTGTGTTGAATCATTGAGCTTACATGCCCTTCAATCTTGTATACTTCATGCTCCTCAAGCCGCTTCTTCTTGGTACACAAGTCCTTGAGAAAATTTGCATAAACCGGCACTTTGCAAATGAGCTCCAACAAAGGGATATTAATCTCTACCTTTTTGAATACTTCATGAAGCTCATTCGTCAATGTCTTCTTGTTCCTCCTCTCATCTGGGGTGACCTTCATCGCTTGGTGTACATGCACATCATCATCAAAGAGCTCCCTAGAGGTGCTCATGGTTCTTGGTGGGTCCATAGCCTTCATAGCCTCACCACCAAGGTTAGAAACCATGACATTCTCATGCCTAGGAGTCTCCCCACTCAATGCTCCTTCTTGTGTCTTCACTCCACCATAAGAGCTAACATCATTCTCAAAAGACAAGTAACCAAGTCCTTTCCCAAGCACTACTCCTTCATTCTCCTCACAAGTCTTCTCCTCACTCAATCCATAATTGCCAAGGAGTACATTTTTTTCCTCCTTGGCCCCATTCTCCATGCAATGCATTTGATCAAAGTTCTCATGAATAAAAATGAAAGGAGAAGGGGTGAAAACATTTGATATTAGGGGAGTAGGAGTATAAGTAGCATGAGAGATACTGGAGTGAGAAGTGAAGATAGCATTGCATTGCTCCTTGGTCTTGAACTTAGGGTTTTGCTCCACATTAGAAGGCAAGGTACCTTTTGGCCTCTCACTAATCTCCTTGGCCATTTGGCCCATTTGCAACTCAATCTTTGACAAGCCTTGTTGCAAGATGTTTTGCCCTTGTTCAAGAGCCGAGATCGCTTCATTGCTCTTCACTTGGCTTTGCACAAGGGTGGCGATCATGTCCTTCATTGATGGCTCCGCGGACTCTTGAGCTTGGGAGCCACTTGGAGCAGCAAAAGATGAAGAGGGACCTTGATGGTAGGTGTTTCCTCCTTGAGTAGAGAACCCGGAAGGTGATCCAAAAGTTGAGATCCTATGTCCTCCATATGTGCCACTCCCTTGATACTTATCTCCTCCTTGGTAAGTGTTATACCCTTGAGACCTCTCTTGATACCGTTGAACATTGTTTCCAAAAGTATTTGGTTGGTATTCTTGAGTCTTCCCTTGCTCATTCCGAAGTGCAAAGTTGTTGTAAGGTTTTGAAGGCGCTTGATAAGAACCTTGTGAATAGGAACTCACTTGGTTCACTTGTTGTCTCTCTTCCTCAACCATGTAAGCACACTCCTCCACTTGATGGCCAAGAGAGCCACAATAGAAGCAAGGTGGTGAAGAGATAACACTATTGACTTGTCGAGGAGGAGGCTTTGATTGTGATTGCATGAATGTGATTCAATGGACCTTGGTGGAAGCTTGAGTAACCACTTCCTAGCTCCATCCTTCAATGTGAAAGGGAATAGGCGAAGCTTGAGACCATCCTCGGGTAGTCCATGTAGTTTCACCGTCGTACAAGCTTGCTCAAACTCCATAAGGTGATCGTATGGACTCTCATCTTTCAAGGCATGAAAGGTAGGCATAATGCTCAAGGTGGAAGACTTGATTTCATAATGAGTGTTGCACGGTGGTAGAATGATGCAAGAGGGGTGATCCACCACATGAGGAAGAGTGTACTCCCTCATGCGTCTCACGGGAGGTGGATTGTTGTTGTTGAGTGGATCCGGTGGTGGATTTGGTTCTCCCATTGTTGCTTGGGGAATCGGCTCCTCCAAAGGTGCTTGGTGACGCTCAAGTGTAGGCGGTGCACTCTCACACACAAGTGGTCTACGTCGCACTCTTGGCCTTCCTCTTGTGTTCTCACTTAAAATCTTTCCGCTTCTAAGTCGTATGCGTGTGTGAGAGGTTGAAGCAAGGTTCATATACCTTCACAACACAATAATCAATGATTAGATACCACAATTGAAGCAAGGAATACAAGTATAAGAGGTGAAAACAAGTAATGATAACAAAGAGTGAAAGAAACAAAGCAAAGGAACAAAACTGCTCCTTGTCGACCGTTCGACAGACGGGCGTCGACCGGTCGACACACGTCCAGGGAATTTCCGTCGAAGGGTCGAGAAACAGGGTCGACCGTTCGACAAGTGCCCTGAAACTATATTTTTGTGATTTTCTCCTTTTATACCTAAACAAACAAAGTTCCAAAAGGTGCAAGGGAACCCAAATAACAATAAACAAGCAACCTAAAGCACAATTAAACCAACGAAAGTACGAATTCAATATTCACAAGTTCAAAAACACATTTGATGCAAGAAACTAAATGAAAGTAAACTAGATGGTTATCAAACTAGGCAATGAAATACCACAATATAAACAAACACAACAAGGAAATATGCAAACAAAAGCAAAAGAAAGCTAAAGTCTCAACCAAAACTACCAAGAAATCAACGATTAAACCTAGATCCCCGGCAGCGGCGCCATTTGACGAACCGTCAAAGTATGGGGTAAGTATAGTTTATGAAAGGGGTTGTCGTTCAAACGAGGATCGATGGGCTCCTTAATCCCTTGGTAATTTGTGTGATCAAATGCTCTAGCAATGTTGGAATAGATGAGAAATGGAAAGAGTGAGTGAAGGTGAGTATGTGACAATGAGTGATGTAGTGGTGTCAAGATTGGTTTTGGGAAAAGCAATGGTGAAATGCAAGCAAACAAACAAACAATTAAAGTAAATGCAAGCCATAAAGATAAATGTGTGTGCACAATAAGGAAAATGTTGGGGTTTTCGGGCAAACCCCAAGTCCAATGTAACTAGCAATGCTTCAATCGAATTAATCATGCCAATGTGTGTGTGTGAATCAAGCCCCGTATCCTAGCCATGTTATGGGTCTAGGACCATGTTCCTAAGGTATTAAAATGCCATGTTATGGGTCATTCCAACTCTCTAGGTGTCATAGGGGATTCCTCTAAGTTACCTAATACTGAATCCCCTAAAGTGCTTAAGAGGCGTAAAGCATCGAAACTAGGGACTCAAACAAGTGCAACTCATCACATATGCTTCCAATTGCCTTGAGTGTGTGAGGTTACCAATCTCACACAATCTCATCAAGATAGGTTAGTTAGCATGCCAAAGAAGTGGTAAATTCTAGGAACAAGCAACCAACAGAAAATGGGTAAGCACACATATTCACACAATCACAAAGGCATTTTATTCATAAATCAAGCATCACATAGTCAAATTGGACTAGGGCACACAACCCTAGTCCCCAACAGAGTTACTACTCACTAATCATCAACATATACATCATCAAATTACACAATAAAGCTCTAGACATAAGGAAAAGAGAGAGAGTAGGGTTGAGGGATGCTCAATGAAGTATTCTCTTGCTCCTTCCTAGCCTTGATGATGAATCTTGATGCCTTGTGAGGAATTCAGCGACCCAAAATGGTGGTGGAGGTGGAGAACGTCGTGGTGAACAGCTTTGGTGAAGGATGGTGGAGGAGAGGAGGTGTGGAAGTGGCAAAATCGGGCTGCTCAGCCGTGCGTCGACCGGTCGACAGACGTGCAGGGGCTGATCCGAAGAGAGGAGGTGGAGAGAGGAAAGGGGAAGGAAAACTTGGGAATTTTGGGGCTGAAGTGGTGGTCTGACCTAATGGGGCAAGTACTAGGTATTTATAGGCTAGAGGGGAAAGAATAAAGGGCTAGGATGAAGTAGGGTTTAATCTAAGGGCTCAAAGGTTTAATGAAGGACAAAGGAGGAAAATCACAAGGGAGGACAAAAGGGAGGAATAATCAACATGGCACCTCACCAAATCTAGTGTGGTCCATGATGATGTGGGACCACATTTGTGAATCATGGACCACGAGTTGACTTTTGGTCCTCGGGTTGACTTTTCGTCTTTTTGCCGGAAATCCACTAAAAACTCCAAAATGCTCCCTTTTGATCCCAATATCGTTCCGATGCTCAATTTACCTAAAAGTGTGCAAACAAGGATTAGAGACTCACAAATGGTCATTGGACAAGCACAATAATGATGATTAGAGGCCTAATTTGTATGCAAATCACATACAAATCAGATACGTAGTGATAACTATGGCGATGCAGTTAATGTTGAGTGATTGACGAAATTTATTACTTAGGATGACGTTGGCAACTATGAAGCGGCAACCGGCTATAGTGGATGGGTTACCCACACAAGGAGCAGATGTGGTCTAAATACCCTTGCAAGAAGAATAAATGATTGTTGCAGGGTAAACGCACTAGAGCAAAACTGTGTGTTGTTTTATCTATTGTCATTCATGTTTCTCAAGATATTGGTTTAAATGCAAAAATATTTGCATGGGCATATACAGTAACTAATATGGGATGGTATTACAGATTTTCATTCCTATGCGGGATCCAAGACCTGTGGCACATTGGTTTTTGTTGGTGGTTCATTTGAAAGAGGAAACGACAGAGATATATGACAGTGCTCCTAACGAAGAACGAGACTCTGATCGACTTTTTTTGGCAAGATTGGCAGTTAAGTGTTTTTTGTTTTAATTTATTATGATGTTTGCAAACCCCCAAACTATTTGGTGAATAGCAATTACATATGCTAATTCCATTGTCATTTAAATTTGTCAAAGGCCAGTGTAAACATTGAATGATGCTTCGTGATAGCAAGAAGGAATATTAAAAAGCATATATACATTTAAAAATTTCCTGATGCAAATCAAAGGAATGAACTTGTAGTTATTAATTTAGTTAAATCTTGATGCACAGCTAACGCCTGAAAAATGGTTTTTGTTTTATTCCTTGTACCCATAGCTTAACATGCTTGACCATGTGTTTATGACGGAGGTCAACACCAATATGGAGGGGGATGTTCTATTTGCTACTTTCGACTTTGTGCCTCCGAAAAAAAGACACTTACAGCCAAATGGGTATGATTGCGGGGTTTTTTTTTATCAGAAATATGCAACACTTTGAGGAAGATTGGACTACAAATGTAAGCAAAATAACGAATTTAACTGTGAATGAGATGAAGTGTTGATATTTGGACCTGGACTGACTGACTGTTATGCCTGCGAACTGAAATTAAATAACTCATTATATGTGCAGTACGCATCGGAGGACCATCGCGGGAGCCTGATTGTTGAATGTATTAGAAATCCACTGAACACGGTTGAAGGTGTGGAGGAAATGATGGAAGAGGAGTTGGCATATGTTGCAGCGGATGAGTGTTTGGATGCTAATAAAGGATCCAAAACACAAACAACACGTGGATGAGTACATGAAAAGGGGAACAAAAAGGCCTGTAAAATGAGTTTCAATCAGTATGGTTAAAGTGTCTGCAGACATTGCAACCTCATTGGATACTCTTTTGTTTATTTTGTGGGTTATATACCTAAGGGAAAATGAAAAACTTGGCTAAAGCGCCATGGCAGGCCCCGGTTGGAAGCCCGGGTTTTTGATTCATATAATGTAATGATTAATTGTGTTGATGACTTGATATAGTTGAAACCTGATATTAAATCATACTAGGTGGGGTGTAAGTAAGGGCGTTGGGCGATCATAAGAATGTTGAAATTCCTATACATGGACAATATTTCCAGTCCGACTGAATGACACCATAATAGTACAGGTTTTTGTGTGACATTGGTAAACCTGGGGCTGCCACTTGGATTGGAAATATTGTACATGTCACTTGGTTTAAAAATCATAAATAATATTCGAAACAAATCAGAAATTTAGGGTGAATAAGTTAAAAAGCAAATAGTCAAATGACTACTGAAACAAAAACAAAACAAAAAAAACTTTCAAAGAAGCACACACGTGCAGTCTTGCAACCTTTGTTCTTCTGTTTGAGAGAAACAACCTCTATTCTTTTGTATGCATACATTTAAAACAGAAAAAATTGCTTTGAGATCTGCATGTGTGCATCTTGCCCATCTTTTATGGTTCTACTTTTATTACTCTTTTGTCTAATATTAAAATTGTGGTATTCAGTTATTCATAAAAGTATGCAAAATGTCATGGATTACTTTGGAAGTTTTAAAATTACGTTTTAATTTGGAATTCCGAAGATTCCAAAATAATATCAATTCCGAAAACATCCAAAAAATTCCAAATATCCGAAAAATTCGAAAGTTCCAATCCAATCCGATCCAAATGATTTGGAATTGGAATTGGAACAATATATTAAGTTCCTAAAACTTTTGGATTGAAATTGGAAAACTAATATCCGATCCGATCCGTCCAAGTGGCAGGCCTAGGTAAACCGAAACATTCAAGTGACTGAGAAAAGCAAAAAAAAAAATGATCTACCTAAGTATGGAACAATCGCTTGGTCTTAAGAAGCGCAGATCAAATTTGTGCATAACACGTTTAGTTTATATATGTACAGAAAGGTTTGTCACACGTGGTTGTTGTATACACCCCTTATAGTAATATTAAAGAGGCGGGAAAATTTAAGTATCAAACCATGTTACAATATGGGGTGCTGATTACTAAAAAAAGGTAGTCACTTTGTGTCATAGG